>JAWNNS010000640.1:23470833-24112500 GCA_035044605.1 Scaptomyza cyrtandrae
GAAACTTGTCATAGACTACAAATGAAATGTCATACATGCAAATGCAATTTGTATTTACTTTAGAGATTTTTCTTGGCTTTAAGGCAATTTGAAACAAAAAAATAACTTTTATTGGGAAATGTTGCTTTGCTGACAACTTGAAAAACCAATCGTTTCATTCTTCTAAGTAGTTGTCTCCAAAATGTCGACTGCAACAAACAAAATAGCAAACGAGTGGCACGTAGGTGCTTTAACTATGTGTTTTGTGTGTGTGTGTGTTTGTATGCACCATCACAACGTTCGACATTTGGACTAATGAAATTCTTTTTACTGTTGCAAGGGCACAACGTTGCACACATGCGTAAGTTTGTGGCAGTAAAAACTACGAATAATATACCTAGGTGTTTTTGTTTGTGTGTTTGGTGTGGAGTTTTTGTCACAAAGAGCTATTGGTGGCTTTTGTTGACATCACGTCGAACTTGTTACTCTGGTGTCATTACAATATTGTCAAATAGCCTGTCAACGCCCAAGCAGCTCATGTGACACTGCCCGAGGTCACAGTTCATTGTATAAGTAGTTTCAGCTGCAGTGTACAATATGGTCACCTTAAAGCTTGCCTGCAGTCGTTTGTACTTAACATTTAACAACTAAAGTTACAGATATACGTCAACTACTGGCTGTCAGTGTGCTATGGTAATGTGTGCGTAAAGTTTTGTGTGTAATTCAAGTGTCAGTTAAAATTTCACATTCAGTTTGCGAACCTATATATAAATTAAAAAAAATAAAATAAAAATTCATGAATACTTCACTCTTGTGCTTTATTCGTTTAACACAAACAGTGAATTTCGCATCTGTAAGATATGTTGAATAAATGATAATGATTCAGTTGAACGTGCTATCAAATTGTGTAATTAAGCATCCGTAAGCAGTTAAATACTCGAGCATTCTTCTCAATGGATGTAATTTATAGGTCAGGCCCACACATACGCTGTCTGCCACCGAATTGAATAAGAAATAAGAAATAAGAAATGAAAATAAGAAATAACAAAAAATCAAAGTAAGTGTATTCAGGCATCATTTGTTCGCCTATTTAGTGAATTTAAGTTCTTTGATATTTGGCTTTTTTTTTTTGCGTTTGCTGCCAACAAGTGTGCTTTATCTTTCAGTTGCAGAAGAACTCTATTGCGCCTGACAAGGAAACGCGCCCAAGTGGCGAACAGTTAACACAACAAAACATTCCAAACACACACACACATACTCGCTTGCAGTTGTTCTTTTTCTTTCACATTCTCATATAGTGTGGGAATAACATTTCGCATTTCGGTGCAAATTGAGTATTAAGTATTTTCGTACTCTCGACTGAATGCGGATGTGGCTGGCTGGCTGGCTATGCCGGAGCGGAAACGGAAGCACTCACATTACTCAGCTTACGAGTAGCCAAAGCTTACGAGTATAAATATATACCAACAAAAAAAAAAAACGAAGAACACCGCTAAACTCCTACTGCATTTTAGCCGCTGGGCTCAGCCTTTGTATGCTTTTATTCAATGACGTTGATTTTAGAAGGTGATTTGCTTCTCTCGTGGCCAACAACAAATTGTGCAAATGTTTTATGTTGGCTTTTACCGAACTTCTTACCCACATGTAATAAATGTATTGCGTATACATAAATGCATTTGAATAATGTTCATAGTGTATGTGTGTTTGCATTTCTCAATGGCTGAAAATTGGAATAAAATTGTGTTGCAATTTATGGTAAACATGTGGCACATTTTCTTTCCAAAGCTAACCACAAGTCTATCAACTAATTGCCACATGTTATAATTTAATAGAAACTTATACTATTAACATAAATTGCATCTAACATTTAGTTTTAGTTATTCTAAGAATGTAAGAGTATCATGAAGGCTAGACATACCATACATATATATATATATCTATACAAACAAAAATATAGACAAAACTAAGCGATTATATGTAAATTTAAAATTTAAAAGGGTTTTTTATATATTTTTTACTTTAATTTATCTAATGTCTACATTTTTATATTAAATTGCACTGCAGCGCGGATTTGTTAAAATGAATGCCTCACTTTTGCCTTTTTCTTTGCTCAGAAATTTGGTCTGCCCTGCTTGTCCTTGTTGTTGTTGTTGGTCATGTTGTTGCCGCACTCATTGCTCAGTTTAAGCCTCGACATTCTGGCTCGCAAATTAAAATAAATGACATCAAATTTTTTTCTCTTACAGTCTTTTTGTTTTCTTAATGCGGAGAGGGACAGAGAGAGAGAGAGAGAGAGAGAGAGAGAGAGAGAGAGAGAGAGAGAGAGAGAGAGAGAGAGAGATGTGAAGTGGATGAATATCAACGTGGGCAACATTAAGTAGACTATTTACAACTTCTCCTAAGACGGACTTGTAACAGATTTAATTAGCAGCAAAGGTCATTGCCCATTATTTCTTTGTTGCCCAAAGTTCATACTGTTATTAAACTTCAAATGAACGAATGTCGGCAAATGGCTCGTAAACGTCGTCAACTTGTCATAGAAGTCTACTACTGAAATCTGAAATAAATTAACTGCAATTTGTCACGTGAAGCTGGAGCTAAAACCGAAAACGGCACAAAAGGCAATTAATTAACGCACGCGGCACTTCAATTTGTGGCATGCCACACCCACACACACACACACACACATAAAGTACAAAAAATGTAAAACATTTTATATTAAAAGGTTGCGCGTTGCATCTATTATAAAATAGAAAAAATTTATATTAATTTTACAGTTATGATTATGAGCGGGCAATTTACCCTAATTAGACACACGACGAGCATTAGAGGGAAACGTTCAGGTTAAGGGCTGGGTGCCCGAACCAAAAAGGATCTGTTTGTATACCGGACGTGGCACTAGATAGACAGAGAGAGAGAGAGAATGAGAGAGAGAGAGAGAGAGTGAGAGAAAGAGAGAGATAGAGATAGACTGAAAAGGTTGACTTTTTTGTAATTATATTTACCGTTAACTCTCCTACTTTTACCCCTATTTGCAACGACGAAGGCTGTGCAGAAAAGCAGAGACCTACAAATAGCAAAAGCAAACAGGAAACGAGAAAAAAACCAAACCGAACCCAACAAAGCACCACAAAGGATGCGTCGAACTAAGTAAGTGTTACACATAGCATTTAGAACGCAGCAATTGTCAATTGTCATTTGAATGGCATTCGATTACGCGTTTTGTTTGCTTTTAATTGCAGCGCTCATCCATTTTGCTTAACCGTTTGCCTTTTGCATTCGACTCTTTCTCTCTTTATCAACTTCTACTTCTCTTTCGCTTGAGTATCATAGGGCAAGTTCAAGTGCTGAGGCTTACAATTCTATACGTACACACATACTAACAGTAAGCTGTTCACTCAGCCATTGAATCAGTTGCCTTCACACAGATTGGCTTCATTCAAGCACATCTACAATTTCTATCGAACAGAAAAGTAAGTGAAAAAGTGCGAAAGATTTATATATGTATGTAAACAGCGACTACAGTTGCAACACATACATGCATATCTGGGTTACATTTGCATTTGCCTGCTACCATCAAATACTTCGATAGTAGCTGCGTAATTGCAGCTATTCGTGCGTGCATATCTTACAATATATACACTATAAATATATATGTGTATTTTTCTTTATCTCAATTTGAGTGTGTGGCGCAATGAAGCGTATACCTAATGTGATTCTGATTTGACAGTCGCATTTTGTATATTTGTATAGCGTGTAGAGTTTAGGGTTTTTTAGAATCTATATAAATGCACCAGGAGAGGGTTGAGATCTTAATTTAAAATCAAATCGTACTTTGAAATGATATCAGGAATGCTTTGAGTACTTAAGATTTAAACTAAATGGTTTATTCGAAAAAACTAATTTCTTGATTGAATATTGAGAAAGGTTTAGGAACAGTTTGAACAACTTGTTTTGTCTCTCTTTGTAAAAGTGCAAAATTTCTAACAAATGTTGTATTGTATTGTAGTGAAAAAAAAGCAATTGCAAACTGTCTTTGAGTTTAATGGCATAGCAAAATCCAAAATTTCTATATAGATTAACAAAATCTCTTATACAAATTTAAGTTGCTTATGCTTTCAAGTCGATGCTTTAATAAAAATATTCATTTGTTTACCTAATATGCTGAACCAAATGGAAGGCAAATTAATCAAAAGTTGCAGATTTATATGCAGTAATCGCATAAGGCATGAATTTCTAATGTGTATTTATAAAAATTGTAGTTGTTATTTCAACACAAAACAGAAAACACAACACAAATCGGGCCCAGCAGCCGAAGAGCGCCTATAAACATTTATAATTTACGAGCAAGTCACATAATGCGAAACACTCAAATTAACAGCTGTGAATTGTAAGTGTGTGTGGTGTGTGTGTGTGGTGTGTGTGTGCGAGGTGTGGGGTAGATTGTCTGGCAACATGTGTTGCCTTTAGGGGGCAAAATTCATGAGGCCTACAAGACCAAGCCAGTATCCGTTGCACAGTTAGTTGGGGGCAGAGTGCGATATAAAGTATATTTTGATTATTTGGTGAGCCAAAAGTTTAGCCTTTTAAAGGGGCTCATCTACTGTGCAGTGGCGTGGGGATAGCGGGGGGTGCGTTCAACACCATCATTTGCATTTCAAATTCAAGTTTAACGGCACTGCCACAGAATCTTGGCGAGTCGCACATTGAATCGACTGGAAATGCCACAAATGGTGTGTTAACAACATACAGCAAAGAGGTAATAACAATAGCTGCTATCTGTTATTGTTTGTGTTTTTTGTGTGTGTGCGTGTGTATGTGTGAGTGTGCATAACGGCAACCCAGCAGGCTTTTTGCAAGAATCCGTTACACCAATTCCACACCCCGCTAAATGCCAGCCCCACATTGTGAACATTTTGTTCTTGTTTTTTATACGGAAGTTGTGTCAATACACGATAAATTGAACTGTGCAAGAATTTATGCTGGCACTTTGCCCCACCATTCCTCTCTCCACTCCGTCCACTCTCTCAGCACCCCCTTCAAATTGTCTGCAGGCCTTGGTCTTGTTTTCCTTCCCTGGGGACTCAAAAGTTCAATAATATTTATTTATTTGTTACTCGCTCTTTGACAAAAGCACACAAGATTAGAGCAGCCAGAGCCGTTTATCACGCCTAGAATATTGGGTCAGATTTAATGGCGTTGCGTAGTTTTATTGTCCTTGGGCCAGACGACACGCAGTAAATTAGACGACGACACAAAGACGTTGCATAAAAAGATTTCAAAAGTCCAAAATGCTAAGCTAATTTAAGGCGCCAATGTAAAATTGTCTGAACTTTGATTTATCACCAACTATTTGCCATTTCGTTCACAACAAAAGGCCATTGATAAGGTGCAAAAAATAAAAATAACTGTATCCTGTGTGTGCATTCATTCCTGTTGAGCTTTTATTTGATAAAAGGCTTATTGCGGCTGTTTTGGATATGCTACATTAATTGCTTTTTTTTATAATGTTTAATATGTTTACTTATATATAGGATACAATTTCCTAATTATAGAAAGTAAATAGGTTAAAGGTATTTTAAATGTTGTGTAATGAGTGTTAACGGCAAAGGTTTAAAAAGCTATTTCTTATACCTTTGTAATCTTAAAGCCTACAAGAAAATTAAATACAATAAAAAATTTAATTAAATTTAATTATGTTTAGAACGTTATTAATGCATATAGTGATTAAAATCAGTGCAAATCTGTTTGTTAAAATAATGCTACTTTGTTTTCTCGTTTTGTAGTTTAATAAAATATTCAACATAATGGTCCGTTTATTAACTAAACTAAACTAAACTAGATAGTATATAACCCATTTTACTTGTCTAGTAGAATAGTCTGAGTAGACCTAAACACAATTTATTTCTAGCACCATTAAAAATTGAAACAATAAACTGGCAGCTAACAAAGTGCAACTAAGCAGCGATGAAATAAATATCAAATCCATTGTAAGCTTCATTTGTCCACGACTAAGTCGTTCTTGACATGCGCAATACAAACAGCCGGCAAATTGAAAGGGGAGGCCAAATGTTTTCGCTACGAAACGAAATGGCGAACGAATCTGAAACCGAAACCGAAATGAAACGAAACGAAACACAAAGGAGAAGAGCTGGGGCATGCTGTGATGCTGGGAATTTGGAACAGGCGGCATCGACTCGACAGATAACAGAGACAGCGAAGGGAAGCACGAGTTTCCTGGCGCTAGTTGCACACGCAATTTAGTTGAAAATTTGCATCCTTAGCGAGCAGACGAGGCACGGAACACGCAGCCTGAAAAAGGAAAGTCTAAACGGAAGACAACTTGTCGCGTATAACTGCGGTTCGAGACTCAAATCGTGCACGACAGACCATGTCTGTTTGAAATCCTTTTGTACAGCTGCAAAGCAAAGAAGACGTTGAATTGTGTCACAACAAATAGGTGCTAAGCAAAACGAAAATGCCAATTGAAAAGATATTTTAGGGCGCTGTCCATGAGAAATAACAACAACAAAAAGAGTTGACAGACAATGTAAAAATAGTACTTGGTGTGTTTGTGTTCTTTTAAGTACTAGCTGAGTCAGCGTGGCAAGTCGACGAGTTTTTGGGTCGAAATCGCTTTGGAAAGTTGTTTGTTTTTTTTGTATTTAAAATGGATACTTGAATGGGACGCTAAAGTGCCCCGGCCACCTTAAATAAAAGAGATAGAAAAATAAAACAACCCAAAGGGAAACGCAAATAAAGAATAAGTTCGAAAGAAGCTGAAGCAGCAGCCGCAACGCCATAAAAAGGGATTATTGTGCATTGTTCTGGCAGAATATCACAAAAAAAGGAGCGAAAACTTAATAAATATTTTCAATGCGGATTATGCGATAAAGTTTCTCGCTCAAGTGTTAATAATTTTCACGTGTTAAAATTTTCTAATGCGACCGGTCTTAATACACAACAAAAAGAAAAAATAAATTTAAATAAAATAAAGAAAATAGTCTTTTATAATCAAGCTAAATGTGTGTGATAAATTTTTAGCGAAAAACCTTAATGAAAGCCCAGTAAAAAACTTGTTAGGCATTGTAAGTGCCCCGTGCAACTAGCGAAGTTTCTCTTTGTATAAAACTTTGGCCATTACTCATGGGAGAATAGTGTTCGTGCTAGTTTTGGCATATGGTACATGTAACTTGCGAAGACCAGCAAACCATCGAAGGATACGTTCAAGTTTTCTTAACTGATATTTAAAACGCGATGATCGTATGCTAATATTATGATTAATGGTTTCTCAAACTAGAGTTTAGAATGTAAAGCAACTATATGGTGTTTAAAACTCAAATAGTACTTTCATATTGTTATTGATGCAAGTACTTCTTTTATTCGTGAATAAACAAAATCAAGAAAACGTTATCATGTTTCGAATCAACCACAAATAGTGAAAGCAATATCAATGAAAGTTTTTAGCTATAAAAAGCAACTTTGCAATTCAGTGAAAAGCAGCAGCAGCAGCAGCAGGAAGTAAATCGTCGAAAGCGAATCCAGAAACCTAACGAATTAATTCAATAAACCTGTTTATGTGTGGCTCGGCTATTGGGAGACTGCCACAGTGACTGTGACTGCTGAGAATAGACACATTTCGCATGGAATGCGAAAAACCAAAAGCATCAAGAGGGTTGCGCACTGCAATCAGAATCTGAATCAAGAACAGAAACAGAATCAGAGGGCAGCCGAACAATACTTAGAGACGACGATGCTCCGAAAACGAGTCCCCAATGGCGGCACCGGGCATTGAGAGCACAAAAGATGCTGTAAGTGTCATTGCTGCAAGAAGGAACTGTGCCACAGGGACAGCCAAGACCGCCAAGACAGCCACCACGGTGACAACTGCAAAGATGACAGTCGCAACAGTCGCTGGACTTCAACAGCACCAACAACAGAAGCGGCGCCAATTTGTACGCACGAGCAGGACGATGAGTTGGCAACGTATCTGGCTGGCAGCTCGACTTCTTGTCGTTCTAGCTGCTGTCAACTTGGGAACACGTAAGTTCAGCTCGGGGGTAAAACAAGTTTCACAGTCTCAGTGCATGTCTGTGTGTGTGTGTGTCCCATTCATACATTTTTGATTTAATTTAACGCATTCATGCCAGACAGACACTCCAATTCAAAGGCAACCTTACCCCAAGCACCTTTGAGCAGACATGACCTATGATTGTGCTCAGTTTCGTCATTGAAATTATGCAATAAAATAATTGGCCTTATATACATGTAAGTCATATAATAATTTGTCAATTTGCCCAGCAGCTAATTGGATTACTTTTAACTTTAAATCATGCTTAAATCATCTATGTAAGTGTATTATTAACCAGCTGTCGTTTTTGACTGATGTTCAGTGAAACTCAAATGGTGTTTATTCCAATATTGACAGAAAACTCTTTACTCGTTTTTAGGGTATCTTATAGCCACTTAGGCTATTTGTTTACTTGTTTTGTGTTCTTCAGGACGTAACACTGTTAAATGACTGTAGGCAATTATAACTTCCACGCCAAAAATAAACTTATTATGTGTTTGTTTTTCTCAACGCCTGACTGCTAGCTTCTGCACAGTGTTACAAACACATTTATTCATATGTTAATAAAACTGGGGAAACTGGGAAAGTTCAAATTGTAACATTGCACAGCTTTTAGACATACTTTTAACCCACTGTGCGTGTATATTAAATATCAGGCAATCATGGCTAAGCTCTAGCCTGTTAACTTTGGATATATTAGACTCTTCACTTAGCTACTGCTACTGCTGTTGTTGTTGTACTTATGTATGAGTTGGCAGCGGAGCGTAAATTCATTTAATTAATTTTACGCGTGCCGACTTAACGCCCGTTATAAGCCCAATCGGCACATGAACGTAATGGTATGTGTTCTACTTGACGTAATGTAGCTTATTATATGTCTATATATAGTGTGAGTGCAATTTCGAGTTTCTGATTGTCAATTAAAATGTGAATACACATAAATTTATAAATAATTGTTAAAGTTGTTTTCGAATATATATGCATAACAATACCAAAATCATTTGTGTTTAAGCAGGCCTTGCAATATATCAATGCAATTTAAATTATTAACAGATGTGCGCACATTTCAATAACGAAAAAGAAAAGCGCTTAAGTTTCAAGCGTTCGACTCGTTATACCAACGTCTGCTCTTCCAATCCACTTGGCGATAATTCATGTACGGCTGTTGTGAGTTCCTTAACCCCGAGCGCCCTCCGAAGCACCGTTTGTACAATTGTTAAATGGGGGAAACCACTTGCAATTGCAAAGAGGCAGCTGTTGGGCGGTTGCCGGTAACTGGTAGCTGGTGGCTGGTAGCTGGCCAATATGCAACGCAACAAAAATAAAACCATAAATTTTTGCAGCTCATGTAGGGCCCAGAAAGATTACGCTCTGGGAAACGGGCTCTGAAAAATGCGCTGAAAACATTAACGAAATTGAAAACTTGCCAAAATAAAAATGTTTAAACACATTAAACACATTTTTAATGGCAACACTTTGTGGACAGCCTCACGGGATGACGGAATCTTGGGAGGAGCGACCATAAGCTCATCCGATTCAAGGACTAACAGGACAAAGGACAGAGGACAAAGGGATTATCCTGCAACAATTCCAATGCGCTTTCATAAAAGTTTGAGTGCAACTCGTTATGCCGAATAACTGAAGTTTGTCTGCTGCTTTTGCAGCTCTTGCTGATGCTCGCTCCTGCTGCTTCTGCTGCTGTTATATAAATTTTGTAATGTTACGAGACTCGTGCTAATTTTGAGAATTTGCCAAAGTTGCAATCCGAATTTTGCCACAGGTTGTGGTCCAAAATGCTTAGCAGTGCCGCGCCCGGTCCATCACCAACCCCCTTATATGGCAAATCCCTTAATGCCATCCGAAAGCAAAGTGTTGAAGCTACAAACACACAGGAAACCAATTGGGTCAGAGCCTCGTGCCCATCTCGGAGTCAGGGTTCAAAAGTGTTTGTTTACCTTCATAAATTATGAATCTACAACGCTTGGCGCTTGGGCAACCCACATGTTCTGGGCCATACACATGGATACATGTCGGTTGACCTCTGCCACCAAAAGCTATTTCAGATGCTTCTGTGGATGCTTCAGCTGCTGTTGCTGTCGCCAGCCTGCTCTTGACGTGTTGCCCAACAACCAGTAACCAGCAACCGAGAAAAAAAGCTAACATTAAACACAACTGAACTGAACCCAACTGAACTGAACCGTACCGTACCGGAACGCCAGCTGTGAGCTGTGCTACATCCTGTCTCCCGTCCAAGTATCGCAAAATTTTGCTTTATGACGCACTGTGGTTTGACATTTGTAAGTAAAAACATATGCATCAATGTACAGAAAGTAATGCTGTTTTACTGTTAACTTATCTAGCTGTATTTTGTATTCAAAGTAAACTGTTCGATTGTTGGGACTTGCATTTAAATATGATTTTTATATTCATGAGACTTAAATTTTTTCGAAAGAAATCGTGTAGAAATATATAAAATCATCCAAAATTAAGTTTAAGTATAAAAATAGTTTTTATACCCTGGGATCAGGGGAAAAAGGGTATACAAATTTTGTGCAAAAGTATGTAACAGGCAGAAGGAAGCATCTCCGACCCCATAAAGTATATTTATTCTTTATCAGCTTCAAAAGCCAAGTCGATATATCCATGTCCGTCTGTCCGTCTGTTTGTATGAACGCGTCGATCTCAGAGACTATCGATAACAAGAAAATCTTGAATTTGCAAAACTTTGAGACGGCGTTTGAAGCATTAAGCAAAATAATAACAAACTGCGAAATTTTTATTAAAATCGGTTGAGAAACATCGGAGATATGGAACATTGAAGTTGTGTATGCAGTATGCAGTATGCGCGTACACACAAACACACATAACTGCAAGCACTGACTGCACGCGTTAAGTATAAGGATCAGGGTATCGTCGAGAAATCCCGACTAGAGCCTTCTCACTTGCTTTTTTTTAAGATTAAAAGTTATTTAACATTTTTTGCATAAAAAAAATTGAACCTAGATTAGTTTGACTGTACAGTAATTCAAAGAAAGTGGCTTTTAACCTTTTTAGTTACTTTAGTTTCGGTTTGCTATCACCTTTAACCACTGTGCATTTTCTCACACGGCCGAAACTAACAATTTGGGCTTAGGGTCTTCGCTCGGTGGCTGCTCATGAACGGGGCTTAAATAATTCAGAGGGTCTGCGTTGTCATTGGCAACGAGGCGTTGCTGCGAGCAATCAAAAGCCCAAGACAGAAAGAAAACACATGAGTGGAAAACAGTGGGTAAACAATGGAAAACAATGCTAAAATGTCAACCAGAACAACAAGAACAACACGAGCAAAGACAATAAGTGTGCGATTTTTGTGTATGTATGGCATTTGAGTCTGGGGCGTGTAATTGTTGAAAAATAGTAGAAGTGCTCACCCTGATGACAAAGTGCAGTCGACCACAAGTCAACGAGTCTTATGAGTGAGTACATTTTCATCTCCGCAACTCTGCTCTTCCTGTGGTCAGACCAAGTGTGAAAATGCCCCCGAAAATGGAATGTTAGAGAGCAATGCCCAATACTTAGTTTGTTTTTTGGGTCTATGATAGAAGTTCGGGTTCAGTTTTCTTCTTCTTTTTTTTGGGGCCAATCGTTGAAATTTATGAAATATTTCCAGAGCACATGCCGACGGACGCTAGGAAGATGTACAAAGGGGGGAGAGCCGACGACCCAACTGAGCCCAAAAGCCAGATGAAAAATGTTTTGTTTTGGCGATGTTTCGAACTTATTTATGAGCTGTGCCGGCGGACATAAGTGTGGGTAGAATGTAGAAGGCAGTAGAGCTATATCGGTAACTGTGCCTGTGGGTGGGTCAATATTTGGTTACCAGCAATAAAAGCGAGCGGCAAAAGGCAAACGACGAGATGCGACGGCAAGCGAGATAAAAACCATTGCGGAAAAGCAAAAAAAAACAGATAATGTAATGTCCTGCAGATTCGCATAATTATTTTGCTTGATTTATAGGCAACCACTTGGGAGTTATCCTCAGGGAAAACTAAGTTTCCTGAAGCTCCAACAATTCAACAACAACAAAAAACAAATCAACGAGATTTCAAATATTCTGAACTTTGTTGAGCTCAACCTTTGGCATAATCAAAGCCAAAATGCAAATGTGGTGTTTAATAATTTCTTAGATTGACTTACCTGAATATTTTGATGTTCAGTTCATTTTGACTTTCAATTACAATCAGTCGCTTGTCACGTGATGCGCATCGGAACATTTTACTTTCCATTTTGTTCAACTTTGATGACATTTAGGTTATGGTAGGCTAATGAGCACCTGAACCAATTTCATTTCCAATGTCATTAGCTTATTCGTATAAATTATTGCCGTAAGGTATGCGAATGAGATTTCAATTTGTATTTCTTAAAATAAACACTGTTTGACTTAAAAGGAGAAATGTTAAGGAGCAGAAAACTTCACATATATTAATTACATCGCTTTATTTGTGTCGTACTTTTGAGTATTGAATTACAAATATAAGAGTGTAAATGATTTAAGGAAATCTAAAGGAAATTCTTATAATAAAAGTGCACATTAAACTAAATTTTTATAATTAAAGATTGTCAAATTGTGGTTTACAAAAAGTAAGAAATAGGATTTCTTTGTAATTTTAATTATTTGGCGTTAGGTTTATATTTTGTGAAGAGTTGTGTCTGATATTTAGGCTCCTCCCTTTTATCAAATAATTATTTGTGTAAACTTATAAATATATATATATTATATGTTATATAAATATGTGGCTTAACATACAAACGTTCAAAAATGCTCTCTAACCTCTTAATGAAACAATAAATTTCAAAATTAACCCCCAAACCACTAAATTAAAACACAAGTTTGGAATTCCTACTCGATCATATTTTCTTAATTGTAAAATTAATTGACATGACCAATATCATAAATATGTAATATGTTTTGCCCTCTTGCCTCTATCTGGTAAAGTACATCTTTTTTTTTTCTCTTGTGCGCAATGTGATAGTAATATTTTTGCCCTTTGATGTCTGAAGAGAGGGAAAGAGAGGGAAGGGCTTGATGGAGAGGCTGCGAAATGCGAGTGGTTTCGGTAATGCGCTGCTTTAAGATTCATTCATAGGACTTGGTGAAGTGCAAGATAAACGAATATGAGAGTGTGTGTATGTGTGCGAGTACGTTGCGTATACGTAATGGGACGCTGAGCATTACTCCAGTTTCAATTTGCGATGCTGTTACTAAAGCCAAAGGCGGCAAAAATGAAAAAAAGGAGCTTTCCATTTTTGCCACACGTAGAAAGCAAACATGATGCCATCAAAATAAATTGAGGCAGCCGCGCGCCACCATACCAAAAAAGCAAAAGTATAGAAAAAAACAAAATAAGCCAACTGAAGGGCACAAAGAGAGACAATCCGACAGACAGACAGATGAAAATGGGTATTGGTTGTTTGGCTGATATTGGATTTCGACGCCTAGTCTTTGTTTCGTTGTTACCGTTATTTGTGTGCGGGTGTGTTTGTTGGCGTATCGTATATAAATATTTTACTTGTGGCACCTAACATATGTTTCACTTTCAATGACTGCTGCAAGAAAATTGCTGAAACAATTTTCACTAAATACAACATTTTAGCACAACAAAAGCAGTATTACGGCTTGCATGCCACATTCATACAGCCACCCAACCACTTACCCACACTCATGCAAATGTATTTTTAATGCGTAGACAGCATTTTGTATTTGCATAGCGTATAGATACAATTTCCTATATTATGTTATGGCTTTTACTTTTCCTCCTACTTCAGCTGTCTGCAAATGTGTTTATTTATTTATATGTTATTTTTTCCACAAAAAAGACGCTCGTAATTGCTTATTGATGGATTTTGTAAATGTTTCCTAAGCACAAGTCTCGTATATAAATATGTTTTTATGAGAATTTCATTCGCATCACATCAGATATCTAAAATGCCATTACAATTCAGCCAGAATAAGTGGTTGTATAAATGTGTCTATGTATATAAATCATTTCAGAGGTTAAACACTTGACAACAGCTTGAAGAATGAGTGCGAATTGATTTGACATGCATAAAATATAATATTTTTGTAAAGAGTTACTATGTGTTCAAAAATAAAAGGAGCTCATCAATTGTTGAACTTGTTTCACAACTAATTTAGTTTACATTTAATAAACTACTTCAAGCTTTTGACTAAGTTGACCCTTAATAATCTGTACAGATTAGTTTGCATGCGAGCTTAGAAACGATTATTATTTGGACCCCAAGGACAACCAATAACCATAATCCCTAACACCAATCGCAGTTGCAATCGGTTTGGCAACTATAAAACAACAAGAAAGGAAAAAAGAGTTTGTCAACAGCCAAATAGACACCAACGCTTAGCTAACCAGTAGTCTAAACTCACCAAGTTTTTCAAAGGGGAAATGGTATCTCCCCTTTCGAGAAGCTAATCCGAATGCCTTGAGCAATCTGGTGAGCGCGTGTTTTATGCGCACTCCAGGCGCCCATAACCTTAAGTGTTCCCCAATGAAAAGTTTGGCTTTTATGGGTGTTCTTTTTGTGTTTAGTGTCGCGGTCTGACTTTCTTCGGAATAATTCCATGAACCATGGTCATGGCAGATTCACATCCCAACCACTACCCTCCCCCACACTACAACTGGTATACTTGGCATGTTTTCACTTAGATATCAGATTACGCCGTTTCTCTCAATCGCACCTCACAGACTTCGGAGTGGTAAGCTGTGGATTTTTAATTATGAGTTCCGTTAGCCACGCATCCTGTTCGCCATTTTGTCGTGCTTGCTAACTGTAATGACTTTTATTGGATATGTAATTACTTTAGCCTTCGGCGTCTGCAAATTACAGACGCATATATATTTTTTATAATTACATGCGCCTCGGCATCGCGTCGTCAGACCATTAAAAGTTTTGGGCTTGCCTTTTCCGGATAAATTAATAGTGCACTGCCAATTTTGCAACTCCGCTAATGATGTACGTGTAAGCACGCATCAAATGGCCAACAAAACGCTGCTAAGCATAAGCTCATAATTAATCCATTGGCCTTTAACGGGCCAGACACTGGAAAAGTTTGAACATGTAGTGCTTGTGTTAGTTTTTTAAGTAATTAGAAGCTTAGGGAATTATGTTTATTCGGCCATTATTGAAGTGCTTAAATCCTTTAATGGCTTTTAGTAGTTTCTGAAGGCTTAGCTAGTAAACGCAGGTACCATTATAATAATATTTATTTGAAGGCTTTCCTTTTGGAGTTTTTTTTTCTATATCTTAAATCACTTAAATATTTATCTTCTGTGCTAAAATAGTTGATAAGAAAGCGGAGACATTAAATTGATGTTTTATACAAATTGCTACTTATTTGTTTTATAAATATAACATTTCAATTCTACATGCTGATCCCAGCTGCTTTTTGTGCAGTCATGTCCATAATATCCATAAAAAGTCAAGAAACTAGGGTCAAAACACAATATGGTGATGTTTCCCCCCTGCCTCAGTGTATATATTTACCTGTATTTGTGTTGTGAAATGTGTGCCTGAAAACGAGCAGCGCATGAATAAATAATTGCAACAGTGAACTTCGTGTACGATGGAGAAACCACCTTAAGTTTGCAGGAAAATACTGAAGTAAGAGGATAAGAAATTTAACTGATAACAATTTAATCATATACTATTTGTTTATTTCTATCGAAATTAAATGTTTAAATAAAAGCATAAACAGAGAAATTTAAAAATTGGATCTAAAATTGTAAATTATTACGTTTTTAGGTCAATAATAATATTTTAAAAACTAACTTTCACATTTTTATATCTGAAGACCTATTCAGTTTATCAAATCAACATCCTGTTTAATAACACGTTTAAGATTATATTTGGGGACTGTTGCTGATGATGTTGGCAAGTCTATTGAAGGGCTCATTATGATATCCGAACAAAAATGAAAATTTACATATACAAGCAATCAAATTTCAGGTGTGTAAGAGAGTGCTATAGTGTGTGTGTGGGTGGGTGTTTCAGGTTTTTACGCCCGTTGCACTAGTCTGGCGAGCATCAGATCCTAATTTGAGTAATACTCGGTCTCATTTGTGGGCATTACTATTCAGTTTGCGTGCAGATTTAGCAGAACAAAAAAAAAAAAAACGAGAGATGAAGAGACACAGAAAAAAAGATATGAGAGGAAAGGGGAGTCTAGGGAATTTTTGGCATACTGCTTGTTTGTTCTGGTAACAGGCTTAAATTATGAACCTTAGCAAGTTTCGTGGCGAGTGAGACGACGACGACTTAAACAAACTACTGCCATAGACAGACATCAAGAAAGAGAGAGAGTTTCAAGTGGCCGTTAAGGTGGGATGGGTAGAAAAATCGCTGAGCCACTTACCATGCCTTAAGGCAATTCAAGTAGATGGCCGCAAAATACAGCAAAAACAATTTAAGTGTTATTGCACGTTTCGCTTACATGTCCGGGGTAGCACCCACATACACACACACGCACACACACACACATAATAGCGTAGTAACGAACAGTAGCCCGAATCCAGTGATTGTATTTGTGGAGTGGTTGGGGAGTAGGTAAGTTGATTGTCGCCATTTTGTCGCCTAGTGTAATAAGTGTTGAGATCACACTTCAAGTTAAGCAGGCTTTCAAAGGCGTGTCTTCAACTTGGGACAAAGACACAAACACGACGGTACTTTGGCCTGTGAATTAATCGGCTTAGAAGCCAAAAATAAACAAAAGCATTGTGATTTAACGGATCAAAAAGTGCTTCTGACCCAATCATTTGCCGTAATGCTTAAGCCTCCAAGCGGCTTATCGGGCCAAAATCTGTTTTTAATTGAAAGGTTCAAGCACTGACGCAACATGCACAAACACACACACATATGTTACTATTTCGATATATGAGTACGTATGTATGCAAAGATTTGCATCTTGAAAAACAAACAGAAAAATTCGTTTCCGCACAAAAAAAACCGTAGCCAATTATTTGGAGCTAAGTGATGGGTTTTCACTGGGTTGTAGAAGTTTTAAATTTACTATTTCGTTTCGTTATCAATTTGCATTTTTACAGCATTTGACATTTGAGGCTGGAAGCTTTCGTGTTTTTTGTGAGGTCTTTTAGCTTTATGTAACATTTGTAACTGGTTGGCGACCCAATACCTTATCACCATGACCAAATCTCACGCATTCGCATTCACATTCGTCCATTCGTAGTAGAAATTTATGCGGTTTTTTTTTTCTGTTGGGGCGTTTGGAAAAACTGTAAAGTTGAAAAATAAAAAAAAGCTCGCAAAGTTGGCGAATGTCAGGTAGAAAGTATACCTACATCAAGGACTCTGACAAGAACGTGAAGTGAAATAATTTAAAAATGCAAATTCTCTCTCACTGTTGGCTATCAGCGCGTTCAAATCTAACCAACAAAACCAGCAATCAGCTTAAACCTTGGGACTAGACGTCTGTATTTTACTCAGTTGAAAGTGTATTTGGGCTGAACCTTTTCGCAGCTCTAAATTTTTTTCCTCCTGCACAGGATAAATGTATTTTGACCTTTTTTTGTGTTAGACTCAATATTGTTCGTGTTGGCGTAGAATGTTCAAAGTTTTTTTGGTATTTAATGCAATCAAAGTATATTCAATCCAATAGGAAATTCAAATAACTTTGTGATACGACAGTGATTTAAGGAATATATTTATTTCATGGTTCATTGACTTTTATTTAGAATTTAAATTTTAATGCTAACCGGAATCTTAGTAGAAATAACAATTCTTCGGTTGTAATTTATTGGTAAAAACGGATTCGTGTAAAATAATAAATGAGCAAAAATAAATATATATAAATACATTACATTAGATTAAAACTAAATCAAAGCCCGTAAGGAAGAAATGATAAATTGACTCAGAAGTTTAACTCTTATTTAATCGTTTTGTAACACATAACTCAAGCAAAACCAACAAAATTGTAAGCAAAGGGAAAAATCGCATGTAACTTGTTTTTAAAACATTTTTTGGATTCGTCGCCAACGCAATTTGTGCTAAAGTTTTCACATGAACGAATTTTACTTTCCCAGTTCACACGCTTTCATCATTTTCTCATTTTTTTTTCATCCGCCTGCTGCTGCTTCTTCGGTGAGTGAATAGCTGTGGCTGTTGGCTCCTGCTGCCTATCGACCTCGAGGCGACAAGTCCTTTTGAGGGTCGTGACAGCAACTTTTGCAAGCGAAAAGTTGAGATGTATGGCAAGCTAATCACTGGCAAAAATGTCGTACACACACACACACAAAAAAAAACATTGTTTGGTTAAAAAAAAATAAGAAAAATTAAGAAAAATGAGAAAAGTTGTGGGAAAAAATGGTACCGCCTGAAGTGATTAACCCTGTATCTTTTAATTTAGTTTATGTAACATTATTGCCAGTTATTAATTTAAACTCCAGCTAAGCACGAATATTTGTATGTGCGCAAATGCATTTTAATAATTAAATTGCAATAATTTAAACTATGCTTTTTCTTTATATATCGCTGGCAGATTTTAAATTATAAAATCCAATTTGTTTTAGCAAAATTTAAACATAAATATTTAAAATTATTTGTAGCCACTCTAATCTACTGTTTGAGTGCGTTTGTGTGTGTGTGTGTGTTTGTGTTATGGCATCACGAGTTGGCAAATACAATTTTAAGAAGCACAGAATTTAAATAATTGTTAACGGGTTGCAACTTTTTACTTAGCACATAAATACGCGCGTATCCAAATCCGGCCAAAGAAAAGTATAAAAGTATACACACAAAAAGTAGAAAAGCAGAAAAGTTTTTCATTCACTGCCATCTCTACAAGCCCCTGTTGTTAAAATGAAAGCCACAGCAGCGACATAAAGCAACGAAATTTTTTTTATAATTTTAATTAGCATAAAAGCGTAATTGAAAATTAACTGAAACAAAATGCATGCACAACAAGTAACTGAGAGCTTTACCTGTGTTTACACACACACAAACACACGCTAATAAATATATCAAAACCAGGATGTGGGGCATAATAAGCCAAAGCAGCCTTCTAATTTTAATTATATATATATATATATATATATATATATATATATATGTGTATATATAAAAAGCCTTTTGACTCACTTTGATATAGTATTTGTGTGTTTATTGTATGACCTGCAGGCATATCAAAAAGTTTGCATGTTGGAAGTTATTTCTTATCATTTGTATTTGCTTAGGTCTCAGGGTATTTATTGCTTTATCGGCTAAGCTTATTGATAAAAAGTAAAGAACAAGAAAATTTGATTTATTGAGAGTCAGCAAATATGATTTAAGAAGGCAAAGATTTGAATATTCATTAGCAAATAAAAAAAAATGAAAGATTACATATTTTGATATATTTACTTTAATATTTGTATGAAAGTCAAGAGCTATTTGTTTCTTTTTTTTAACAGATAACAGTTTCTACTGATGAATCTTATACTTAAAACTAAGAGCTTCACATTATGTCTTTGAATTTTGTACTTTAAACTTAAGCACAGATCATGTCTTTATCACCACTTCAAGTCGCTCATTTAGCAGTGAACTTAATTTGTGTGTTTGTGCGTTTGTCTACCCACAGACATTGTCACCTGCAGCACAGCGTACGTCCAGGCCATTGCCACAGAGCCGTCGCTAACGACATACCCGAGATCCACATTGCCAGATAGCACAATGACAACACAAAACGATCTAATTACGACAGCCCAAAACTCAACAGCATTACTGAAAGCGAAAAAGCCAACAACCGCACTTGGAGCAGCAACAACAAAAACAACAGTAAGAGGTTACGGTAGCATGACCCTGGGCTTGTCATCAACAGCGCCAACGATAACAACTACGACTACTGGAGCAGCAACTAAGTCCGCACAAATTGGGCTAACTATGCAGCCCACAACATCGGCTAAAACACAAACAGCAGCAGTAGCAGCGGCAGCGGCAGCGGCAGCAGCAGCAAAGACAACAACAACAATGACGATGGCTACGATGTTCATATCAACCATTTATCCGACATCAACAGAAACAACAACAAGAATACAGCTCGCGACGTCGCCTGTCCTGACGCTGGCGGAAACGGATGCCCGCAACTCCATTGAAACGACAATTTCGCTGCACGAGGTGAAGCAGAATGAGGTGGTGGAAAAGGAGCAGGAGGAGCAACAGGAGGAGTCAGCGGAGGTGTTGCAGCATTCACATCCGGAGAACACTGATTCACTGACTAAAGGCTTCTCCATACCAACGTTCCTGCCGCCGTTTCCCGTATTCGCGGCCGCAGATTTGCCAGCTTACCGCGCTGCAGCTGCAGCAGCTGAGGCAGCCGCCATAGCCGCAGCAGCAGCAGCGGCAGCAGCTGCCATAGCAGCCGCATCAACACAGCCACCGGAGACTACTGTCACATTGTCACCGGAGCAGCAGCGACAACAAATGTTTAATGAGCAACATTCGTACTTGGCCTCCCACAATGGGGAAGAGCTACTGCCGGGCCAACAGCCGCGCAGAAATCTCACAATGCCCGTGCTAAACATCACGGCGCAAATGGGAAATCACGCGTATATGCCATGTCAGGTGAGTTGTTAAACCCACATTCCTTCACTCCATTGCTGCCAAGCATCCGACCAGAAAAAAACTTTCAAAACCAAACTTAATTTCAAACAAAAAGTGCACTTCTATGAGAAGTGTGTCATAAGATGTGTGTGTGTGTGTGTTTGGAAAATGTGCTCCAATCAACATCTGTGCAACTCATTAAAGTCAAAACAGATAAGTTAACTTCGGAACATACTTAAGATATTAAATTCAGACAAAGACTTTTTTGAGTAAAGTTTAGATTAAGAGAATCCTTAAAATTGGAATTTAAAGCATGGTATTATTTAAACTACTTAATTGTAACCTTTTCTGAGTAAGGGTTAAAAATAGTATGTAGAGCTATTAAGCTTTTGGTTTGTTTTTTTGTTTTGTGCTTTGATTTGGGTAAAGGTTTTTTTAAAACAATCATCACATTTTCGATATTGTATATAGTTATTTCCTTATTTAATTAACAAAATCCAACACTTTATATTAAACCTAAACCTAACCACCGTTGCCTTTAATGAAATTAAGCTCAGTGGCCAACTTTATTTATAATGATATGCCTTCCAAATGAATCGCTATATATATATATACTGGTATGTAAATAGTTATTTCGGTTATTTTGCTTTAGTTTCCTGTTTCGCATTTCCTTCTGCCGGGGGGCAGTACGCAGCTCGGTTACCTTCCGACTTTTGTCTGCCGTTGTCTGGCGTCTGGGTGAAGGAAAAACTTTTTCGTCGAGATCAGCATAATTTCATTTGCATATCAACAAATTTATAAATTTTGTTTACGTTTATTTCAACGACGTAAACAAGGCAAACGACCTCTACGAGCATTTGCCATTTACGTTTTAGTTATTTATATTTTTACATTCCAATTCCCTTTTTTTTCTGTTTGTCCATGTGAAAGCGAGACTCCCAAACACACACAAGCTTCGTCACTCATGTATATGTAAATTTGAGGCCTCTTTAAATAGTTGACCCTCTTTGTTGTATTTGCTGCCGTTTGCCGTTTGCTTTTTGAATGTATTGTATATTTAAATATATATTTTGTGCAATTCGTATGTAAGTTCGCAAACAAGTATGCCACTAATCCTGACTCTTTTTATGTGTATGTTTTCAATATGTTAATATAATGTTCTAGTTTTGTCTGTGGCTCAGCAAAATGAAATTCTTGACCAACTCGGTTAGGACATTTACTTGTTTTTTGTTTATTTACTTCTTCTAAGCACTCTTAGATCGCTTGGTGAGGTTTCCTTTATCAAAAAAAGAAATTGATAAAAACTATAAATGCAACTTTATATAAATTAATCGAGCTTAAAAAACATTTTATAAAAGGTATAGAAAGCGATGAGCTTAGCAACATTAATCTAAGTTTTCACTTCTGCAAAAACAAGACTAAAATAGATTTGTATATGTGGTCAGAAGATTTAAAACAGATAAAATAGTTTTTAAGAATTATATTTGATTCTGTCCAACTTTATACAGATCCATCGACTGTCGGACAAACCTGTTTCCTGGGTTCGATTGCGTGATGGTCACATAATCAGCGTAGATGAGACAACATTTATTGGAGACGAGCGTTTCCAGTCCATATATCAGGAAGATGGCGACTACACCTGGTCACTGCAGATTAAATACGTTAGGACCAGTGATGAAGGCTGGTATGAATGCCAAATGGCCACAGAGCCAAAACTGAGTGCCAAGGTGCATCTGGAAGTAATCAGTGAGTATTATATATTAGTTCCACTTACTATTTAGCTTACTCATCGCTTACTTTATTCATTACAGAACCTAAGACTGAGCTTATTGGCGATCAGACGCGCTTTGTCAAAGCTGGTAGCAAGGTAGCACTTCATTGCATCGTCCGTGGCACTTTGGATCCACCCAAGTATATCATCTGGTTTCGTGGTCAAAAGAAGATCAGTGAGACTGACGAACGCAGCGGCTGGTATACACAACTAGATAGGAACATATTTGGCACTGTTGGTGATAATCAAAATACGGTTTGTATTTACAAAATTCCAGAGATACTCTTGACTCTCTTAAACTTATAAATAAGAGGGATAGTTCTTATATTTAAAATCGCCAGATTGTTGCACAGTGTTGTTTTAATCTTCATTCATTTGCGCCCACTTTTCTGCTTGTTGGTCGAATGTTGAATTAATAAAAGCGCACATTACTTACAGATCGGCTCATTAATTATACCGTTTGTGCGCAAAGAGGACTCCGGAAATTATACGTGCCAGCCCTCAAACAGCGTTTCCGTCTCCGTTGACCTGCACGTCCTCAGCGGTAAGTCCTTTTTATCTATAGATACACAAACATGTACAATTATATTTATAGTATTATTTTATATTGTAACAGCCTTCAAGTGAGAAATGGCGAGTGATTATGACATTACTTTTTTTTATGTTTTTTTTTTTTGTTGTGCATCTGTTTTATATATCATGTTTAATGATTCATATTAATTGCAACTGTCACCACACACACACACACACACACACACACACACACGCGTGGACACATACACAAAATTACTATTTCCAACAGGTGAATATTCCGCATCGGCTATAATGTCCGGAGTGTCGGAGCGTACGCAACGCAGCACGTTCCTGTTGCTAGTGCTGCTGATGGTCCTTGTACTGTGGCAGCCACAACTGTATCTAGGAGAGACACAGATGGCAGAAGAATGGTCGCTGCTTGTGTCTAAGACGTGACTTGTGACGTGACTCGCTTATTGAGAAGCGGAGCCAGTGTTGGACTTCAATTATTTGTAAGCTTTTGCGCAATGTGCAGTTATATAATTTAGGTTAGATATTAATTAAAGGCGTCGTTGTAAATAAAGGTAAAGGTACGGTAACGAACAGTGCGGAGAAGAGAAGGTTCAACTTTCAACTATAATTAAGTTAAACGTTAGAGAATAACCAGCATACCAACCTCTACTGTATGTACAATATGTATAAGATTAAGCTAAATAAATAAATTAAATCAATTGAAATATAATTACAGTCGGCATGTTTCGATTGTGTTAAATGCTCTGTACCCATTGTGCAAAATTGCGAAAAATTAAAATATCTTTACGGTCTCAATTGTTTCAATTGGACATTAGATAAAATACAGATTTAGGATACATTATGAAAGTTTAAAGCAAAAGCTTTTTACTTTGGGAACAGAGTTTAAAAGTATATACGATTAATGTAATTCATTTCTTTACTAAGATACATCAATTTCTGATAAACTAAAATAAACAAAAAATCAAAGAAATGTTGCCATTAAAAGTTGTGAGCCAGATCAATAATTAGTTTATTTTAAACCAAAAAACAAACATAAATCTGAATAACTAAAATAACAATTGAATAAATTCATGTGAAATACCCAAAAGGTAAAATCGTTTTATTTATCGACAGTTTCTAGCGGATGTTTTTTTTTCGATTTTCTTGTTTATTGCCATCGAAAGCTCTTTAATCTGATTGCAAACAAAGCTTTTGAAAAAAATACTTGATAGCACTACAAATCAAATTACGATGGCAAATGCGGAAAAAATATAACAAAAATACTCAAAACAAACGAAAACGTTTAAGCTTTTACATGCAGTTTAATTAATGTTGGTAAAGTTTTAAAACCCGTTAAACAAATATGTAAGACTTTACTCAAGTATCTGAGGTTGACAAAAAATCTTTAAGCCATTATTTTGAAGTTAAACTCTCAGAGGCTTTTGGTTTATAGCCTTGTCATTGATATTACATTATTTTCCAAAAATCAAATACATTCATAATATATATTATAAATGGAAATTAACGACAATGGCAAACAGAAATTGGATCACATTCACAACAGGCATAAAAGCAGTTGCAAAATCCTTTTCTCAAAGGATATTCATAAATAATTTAATACTTTATGGTAATATTTTTGGGTCTCAAAAGCCCAACACAACATTGTAGAGCAAACGCAAACAAAAAATAAATAAAAATAATAAAATTTGGGTCGTCAGCGCCACAAACAAAATGGGCAACACTTATAGTCACAAGAGCACTGAGTTCATAAAAAAAAAACTTGAGAAAAGAAACCCGTAACCATAAAATGACGAATTTCAGTCGTCGACAAAACGGGATCATAAAGCCTCTAAGGTAGAAGCTCTGTTTTATTGCAGCGGAAATCACATCTCAGTGAGCCACAACAAAAAAAACTGCAAAAAGGCTCTCCCCGACAGAAAGGATAAGGAAAAAAAATGCTATACAGCACGTAAAATTTGTCAAGCAAGGAGTCGCTATGAGGGTAATTTCCAGACCAAAGCAACGAAGGAAACAAAAAACGCGTTACAGTGCTTTAACAAAAAGTGCAATAGCTGAAGGCACCCTGCATTCGGCTTTGAGATTGCATTTAATATTCATACTTTATTAAACATTTGTTCTCCTTGTTTGAAATGCATTGCTCGTTTGGACACTCAAAGTCTCTTGGTATACTCTATTTATCTATTTTAAGTTGGCCAAATGGTATACTATAAGGGAGACCTCCAGTAAAAGGCAGTGTATATATTTTTAGCGTTGTACCCAAAGCTGAAGTCTAAGTGACAGACAGGTACTGAGTACAAAGGCGTAAGGTAAGTATGCGCTGGCCATTAAGGTCTTAAAAGCCAAACCGAAAATGAAACAGTTAAAAGCATTTCTGTTTGAAGACAAAGACAAAGAAGCAGAGAGATAAGTGCTTTTTATGAACAAGAGTTGCTAAGTTAATCCCAAATTTAACAGGTACAAACATTTATTTGAACTTTTTCTATTATAATTATTCGTTTGCTGTGCAAAAAGGGCAAGCGGGCAGCAAAATTATTGCCTTGTTTTTGTTGCAATCAATTTAGCGCAGGCCAACGCCAGATACTTTGCCAAGGAAAATATAAGTGACTGCTGAAAAGTCTCATAAAATATGATACAATTTTTTTTAAATTTTGTGGCACTTTCATTTTTCTACTTCTTGTGCATCTTGAGAAACAATTTTTGTAGTATTTTTATACGAAAAAAAAATGAAAAGATGCTCTGAATGACTAGCCAACCAAAAAAAAAAAAAAAATAATAATACAAGATAGCTGGCTAAAGAAGATGAAAAGCAATGACTGCAAAATACATACATAGGAAACTGAGGCAAAGTGCACAAAACGACATCCTGGACTAACTTGCCGGTCATCGTCGTCGTTGTGCACCATTTCTTTGGGAACAACTCCCAAACTCCCTCAACCCTCTTGCTGTTCCAATGCACTATCTTTAGCTTTTTGCTTTGCTTTTGCGCCTTTTTACATATTTCTCTATTTTATCCCTTGTGCTGTTTGCTTTTCTGCTTCGTACTTGGGGCAGTTTTCTGAAAAGGCATTTAAGTTGAGTAAAGTATTTTGGGTTTTAACTTTTTCGCATGCAGGCACCTCTCACACTCACTTCAACTCACCCGCTCTCTGCAAGTTCCTCGTTCATTCGCCTGTTTCGCATGTTTTGTGGGCAGGCTGCTCAGTTTCAGGCATCTAAGTTACGTTAAAGCAAAAGGTAAGAGTTAAGGGGTTCTGTGGTGCCTTTGGAGTGTTTTTGTGTCGGCTGTTGGGTGTTTTAGTTGTGTTTGCGGTTTCGCATTTCGGCAAACAGTAAATAAGCGTATACACGCTAAAAGTCCTAAATGTCGAAAGTAAATAAATAAATGCCGTTTGTGCTCTGGGCCAATTAAGTACTGCGGCTTAAATTCCGCACAAAATAAGAACTTTTGGTAATTGAATAACAAAACTAAACAACAAACTAAACAAATAACTTTCATTCAAACCAAATATTTTTTTGCAGGCAAATAAATAAACATTTGTTTTCTTTTACTTCTATGTCATTCATTAACAAGTTGGCTATAATTTTTCTTATTAAAATAGCTTTGGATGAAGATTTAAACGCACCGAAGACATCAAAAAACCAGTAAGAAAGCTATAGTCGAGAAATTCCGACTAAAACACAATACTATAAGCGTATAGTCAGTGCTTGCAAGTATGTGTGTTTTGTCCTCAATTCTTTTGAATTTAGTGCTCACTTTTTGAAATCGCATATTTAAATAAGCTGTTAAGCACGTAAAACGAGAAAATAATACTATTATGGTCTTTGAAAAAATGTTCCATGTTTTTTGCATTATTTTTTGCATGGTTTATTTATACTTTCACTTGCATATTACGTTAAAATTAAAGCGAAACAGCTTGCTGATTTTAACTCTACCCATGCCTGACCATTGGCTTAATGACGAGCTGCTACATAAAAGGTATGATCCTTTTTATCTCAATGCATGAGAAACGCTTTAATTTGAGGAAGATAAATGACATTCAAAGGCTGCTGCCAAACAATCTAATTCTTTTGGCATTAGCTTCATCAGCCTAGCAACGGGATAAAAGCCCAGCAAACCCAACCCCAGCTATGCGAGGTTGCTTTCAGACCTGGCATTAGCCCATTGTGATATAGCCAACCCGCCCCTAATTCCTCTCAGCCACACAGTCACAAAGCATTGCTACCCCTCGCGCCAAGGTTGATTAGCGTGGATGCATGGTGCAAATTGTGGGTTCGGAGTACTGCTCCGTGGATCTGAGCGTAAATGCAAATCATTATCAAGAGCATTTGCATTGAGAATGCGACGCGGATGGCAGGACCACAATCGACGCTACAACGCAGCACCATCCGTTTACAGTTGCCGCAGAGTATCAAGCCGGTGCCCCAAATGGCCTATTGCCGCTATCTGTGGTGCTTTTGTAGATTACACGAGCGCGGGTGGTTGGCTATTGGATTAGGTGGTTAGTTGTGTTGTTGGAGGCATGCGTTTAGCGTCCGAGTATGTTTGGCATTGTTGTTGTTATGCGGCGGCTATTAGCACTGATGAATTCACATCGGTAGCTATAAATAGATATTTCAAAATTGCATTTGCAAATGTAAATTTGGCCGGTTGAGGCCAATGGTGAATGCGTATGCGAATGCGCAACCGGAAATCCAATTTGTGGCCACGGTTGCAAATGCAACACAATGCCACTTTCCACCATTCAAACAGCCAAAACATATCCACTTTCAATGAATAATAACTCTCTCAGTGCGGTCGGGCTCACCATTGCGAACAAATCGTGGTTTATCTGAAGCGCCACGTGCCGTATGCTTAATATTTACACAAAACTCTTATATAAGCTGGCAAAACAACAGCAACAACCAAACAAACAAACAACCAAACAAACAAGTTGACACCAGCTACAACAGCAACTCCATTTAACACCACACAATAAATGTGTGTATGTATAAAGTATGTATGAAGAACAAGGCAGAGTGGAATTCTTTGGCAAAAGTTGTGCTTTTGAACTTAGACAGACACTTAGACAGTCAGACAAACTATGAACTGACGTTGAAGTGTTGTTTCTGCATTAGTTTTAACTTTCTGGCGTTCGATAAGCGTAGACTGAATTATGATGATGACGTTGATGATGTTCGAACAAAGATAATAAACTTTCAAAGCCACAATTTAAGACCTCTAAATTTATATATAAATACTAGGATGTGAACACAAAGTTCATACTTTCAGGTTAAAGATTAAGCTTTTGTTTGATTTATTACATTTGCGGTTTTGTTTCAAAACCGATTTATGAACTTTCTTAATGTTTTTGTTACTTAAATGAAAAAATTTGAATAAACATTTAAATATTCGCAGCGAGTTACAAAAACTTAGCTTAATTAAAAAAAAAACAACGATAAAATAATATTAAAATATAACATTAATTAAACATTGTTAAAACAAATACATTAAATAATCGAAATAATTAAATTGAAAAATAACATCAAAATGTGAATTAAACTTAATTAATAAAAGGCCGGATACAAATAATTTAATTTTCATTCATTTTTTGTATGATGAATAGAAGGACAATATAAATGGTTTTTAAAACCAGTCAATTAATGCAGTAAAATAATTAACAAATAAAATTTAATAGATACATTTTAAAGTCATGCTACTTAAATTTTATTTGTTAAACAAGTAATTTGGTGTGTTAAAATAAGTGCATTAAATAAAAATGCAAAACTCGTCTGCGGCTTTAGTGCTTTTTATATTCATATACATACATATCTCGTTTTTATTTGCCAATTTGGCGGCGCTGCACTTTGCAGCTTTAATTAAACCAATTTGGCGGACAAATTTTAATTAGCAAGTTCTCGACAGCAACAGCAATAGCAACAAGAGAATAACAATAAAATGCCAGCCATGTTTGTGGGCGCCTGTTTATTTCCTAAATTTGTATTTATTGACAGCCAACCGACAATTGTTTTAATTTCGCTACGTAGGTGCTTCGGAAACTGTGAGGAATGATCTGAATTCAAGTATTTAAAGGCTAATAAAAAAAGCGTTCGGCAAGTAAAATTAAAAAGCCAATAAGGTGCGCAGCGGCTTAACGTACTTGAACTTGGCTAACTTTTTTATGGCCCAGCCCTATTTATGCCTAAGCATAAACTTTTTTGGCCTATGCCAAAGTGTCAGCCGGCGGCCAAACGTGAACAAACACTCAAATACCCTGGAGTAATAAAAATTGTTGAAAAATCGCGATGAAGTTTTCAACAGTCTATCAAAATAAACTTTTGTATGAATATACATTGAATAAATAGCCGAAAGCCTAAAGATAAATCAAGAATTATGTATATTTTTAATACCTGTTTAGAAAACTTTTGATCTGTTTTAATAGTTTATAGCTGCTGAAGTAAAAGGATAACAGCTAGTCAAGAACTTACCACCAACTGTACATTGCTGTTATTATTGACCTCGATGCTAAAATTTTATGATCGAGTTCTTAAATAAATCTTTGTTTTGGCATTTTGTAGCTGCAGCCTTTTGGTGGCAACTGCTGATGCAAGTAGAATGTTTATATAGCTTACAAAGCCCATAAACGTAGTTTATACACTGTTTATCGATGAGATCATAAACTTGAAAGGGGTTTTAAATAAAGCTACAAGCTTGATGTCTTTAACTACGTGTAGGGCTCAGGTGCCCATAAGGTGAGCATCAATGTACTCAAAAAATCGGATTGAATCAGTAAATCTATTAGTGAACATTTTTTATTGATGAGCATATTGGGGTCTGTGGACCCAATCAGATGAAGCCAATTAATCAATTTCGTCTGCTAATTTGCTCAGAGAATTGAATTTGCTGTTGCTTTTTAAGGTTTTGCCGCCACTTGTGCTGATGCTGGGGCAAGGTTGAAGGTGCTACAAGAACGCAACAGCATATATATTAAGTGGCAAATTCAAGTGTGTACGAGCTCCTGCTGCGCGTCCTGACAAATAAATGGCCATAGTAAAATGATAATAGTATTGGCATCAATCGAATATTGATTTGATGGCAACAAGCAAAACGGAAAGCAGAAAATACAGAACACAACACAGAACAGAAATCTAGAGAAAGTTAGAGAGAGAATGTGGAAGCAATAAAAGATAAATGCAATATAGTATAGTATACATTATTTTTTCCGTTAGGCAAAACCATCTTGAATCGTGCACAAAATTGCTGGATTGGGTTTGAGGTTTTTTTTTTGGGTTTTCGGGTATGGAGTTGAAAATGGTCGGGATTGGATAAAGCACACACAGACACAAACGCAGCGCCAGCAATTTTCCATTTTAAGCAATTTGTGCCGGACACCAAACAACAGGCAACATGGGCCAAAAAAGTGGCACTACATCCGTAGAACAGACCCAACAGCAAACGATGGACGGTTGAAGATGGCGGTGATAAGTTCGACATGAAACTGACTGAAACTGCCGTTGTAAATACCAGCAAATGTAGTTTTTGTTGTCTGTGTCGTTGTTGTTGTTGTTATAGTTATAGTAGCCCCATTCGATGAGATTGGCCCAAATAGCTGTTGAATTCTAGAGCCAATTCGTAACTGTGAAACTTTGTATGCGCTTACAAAGTAGTGCCATCAAATTCGAATTACGAGTAGCCAAATGAGATATCATAAAGAGCTATTGAAAACATATTTGATTTGACTGTAAAAAATAGCTTCTATAACACCAAAGAACTAATCAATTGCTCAGAACATTGAAAAGAAGTTTAAGTGAACAACAAGAAAGGTAGCTAAAAGTGTTAGAATTTTGTCTTAGTTCAATTCGTATATATTGAAACAAAAAGTTTTTAACATATATTAATTATATATATTTAAATAACAATAATAAAAAAAAAGTTTAAATTAATTGTGCTATTTGATTAATCTGCTTGAAATCGAATACAAAACAACAATCGCTTTACTTAAGTTTTGATTAAATATTTCGCCCGCAAGATAAGTGCTATTAATTAGTATGTGCTATTGGGTTTATCAATCAAAGTCAGTTAGCATAATGTTCTTGTTCAGCTAATTAATGTCTTTTCTTCAATTAATTCCGGTTGTCTGTTGTGTGTGTGTGTGTGTGTCATTATGGACAAGCCCACCGAAATCACCAACGTTGTGTAGTGTAGAGCAATCGTCGTTAGCAAATCAAATGGACGTTAGTCGCTCTGACAGCTTGTTTACATCAACATCTCGGGAAGTCAGCAATACGGCAACGTGGGGCAGTTACAGTTTGGGTTTCCGATAGCTCAGCAAACGAAGTAAAATGAGCCTATGCGGGCGAATTCCTCAACCGATAAGCTTACACCGCCCTTAAAAGCTGGGTTGGGGCTCAAAACGGAAAGTAGTTAGCAGCCAAATGGTTTTGTTGATGTTTGGCCGCTTACACGAAGTAGTTGCTGGTCTCGGTCCCAAACCAGAAGGGACATTATGTCAAATGTAAAATGGCACCACAGATTAACCATAACAAAATCATTTAGCAGCCAGCAGTCAGCATTCTGCACACGTGTTGAGCACACGGACTAATTTGTACCATAAAGTACGTCGGTTTTTCTATTTCAATTAAATATTTTGGGTTAGACCAAGCCCATTTTTAATAATTCAATACTTAAATCCACACAATGCATGCAACAAAGAACTCTTAATAATTAACTATACGTGACCCAAACATCGAGAAAAGTCCTCTCGAAATTGGAGCAGCTTTCGACAAATGCAACGTGAGTATTTGATTCCATTTGTTTTGTAGTTGAAAATAGACATATTTGAAAATTTTATTAGCAAAAGCAAGCAAGGTGAACAAAAATGGAATATTCTATTGGAAAACAACTATCCTGCACATTGGTTTAATATATAGCGAAAGCGTTGCGAAAATAATCACTATAACTGAGTCTCAAAGTCTATTTAAACATATTTTATGTTTTCAAAAATAAATTGTTGCATTTTACATACTGTTTATTTTATATTATTCCCAATGTGTTAAGAATAATTTAGTATGTTAAAAATAATAATAATAATTTAATTTATTGTATTTCTGTCAAAGATCAGCAAAATATCTCTATAATTTCATTTTACGTATCTAACCCTTTCACAAAAATCTTTAAGCTCTCTAAAGCGTAATCAAATCAAGAATGAATTGAATCGGATTAGATTTCCGCATCTTGGCTCGAAGGCGTACAACATATAATCTGTAATAATGTTGACAACAACGTAATAACAAGGCACAATAAAATGAATAAAATGCCAAAAGCCCTTCCGCCATGTTTGATGCCACAAACATAGGAGTATCGAGCGCACCGATTCTGTGAAGCCCCTCAAAAATTCGATGCGGATGTGGCGTCTCCTGATTTTGATTTCTTTTATTCATTCTGTTTTTGTTCCCGGTTTGTACATGTGAGTGTTCCCTTCTATCTTTTCTGGTTTTTTTTTTTTTTGTTTTTTTGATGGTGACGCCCAAAAGCCAATAACGTCGCGTTTTTCGCCGCTGACGCTGATGGTGACAACCACTGACATGGCTCACACACACAAACACACACACACACACATACAATCACACTTTGCCTACACGTGCAAATTTCGTTTGGGGCTTTTAGGTTCATGGCAGAGTGTCCGGTACGGGATGTGTACGGTATGGGCACGAGGACTTTGGATCTGGGGACTTTTTGCGTCTGCTGTTTTTGCATAAAAAACCAACGGCAAATTTGCCACAGTGTCACACATTATTGGTTTTGTGTCGTATGTAGTGTATCGATTTAAATGCCGGCTACAGCGACCCGCTGAGAGCCCTACGGCATACGGATTTTCGATGCGGTTTGTTTTGGGTTCCATGTATGTTGTTTTTCTCTTCATTTTTTGTTTGTTTGTTTGTGTTTGTGTTGTGTATTGAGCCTGCAACTCGTTGTAGTTGTCAACGACATTCGCAATGTTCTTGTTGTTGCTGCTGGCAGGAAATTGTTGAATGCAAACATTAAATTTTAAACAGGATTATTCTCTCGATGTTGTCGTATTGTGTTTTATGTGTTATTGTTGTTTGTGGCAAAGATTTGAGCAATTTACTCTATGCAAAAATAATAAGAAAAAAACTCCAAAGCTCACGCTTAACAAATGTCAACGACAACAATATCAACAAATGCTGCCAAATCTGTCACGACTAGAGAAAAAACAATTGTTTGTATTTACTCTGAAATTCTCACATTGCTCAGTTTCTTGCTTCGTTTAAGTTTTCTTGTATTTTTTACACAATATACGAATATGTTATTTTGTTTGATTTTAATTTCCCCGTTTGTATTCAATAAAAAGCTCATCGCACAATTCAAATAGTTTTGGGCACTTTCTCTTTTGTATAAATATAACTGTTTGAAATTAAACTGCTTAAAAGTGCAATAATTGGCTTTAAAAAGTTCATGACAAAACGAAACTCTTTCTTTTGGCAGCTATGACAAACAGTTTAACGCTTAATACATAAACCTTTTCTAATAGAAGAGAATATAAACACTTAAACAAATATTAGAGTATTGTATAATGAATGTTTTGTTTGCTTAAGGAGCGTACTTTCCAAGTACATGCTGACTTGACAAGGACATGGTTTTAAGGCAGCGGTCGGTGAACTTTTTTAATCATTACCCCAAAATATTTTTGTTTAAGTTGAAATTACTCCATGGCGAAGAAAAATATATACCTTTTTGCATTTTTACCCAATTTTGGGTAATTTACCCAGGCCGCTGTTTTAAGGCAAAACCAAATGAACAGCACAATAAACAAACAGATAAAAATATAATATTAGCCCCAATATGATTGACAGCTACAAATCCATTCTTGCTAACTTAGTTGTATAGTTTTTTAACAACTGCCACACAGAAATAAAACATTCTGCCAGTAAGCAATAGCAGGCTGATTATTATTGAAATTCGATGGTTTTTCCGTTTTAGACGCTAAGAGACAATATAAATCTAGCTCTCTGTCTATTATCCATTGTCAACAGTCATAATAATAAATAGCAGCGTCGATTGCGAATCCAAAGATACGTGCACAAGATAGGTTGTCTGAAGTTGCCGTCCGAAAAGTTTTGGATGCAGTTCGAGTTCTAATTAGCGTTCGTTGGCAACACTCAGCGTAATTAAATGGAATTTTAAGCGATGCAGTGAGTGAGTTTGGGCAGCAGCGTCTTTTAATTACTGCCAATGCTGCTGTTCGCCAAGATAGTAATGCTGCTAAATTGTATGCAGTTGTTGCAAACTTCATTGCGACAACAGCAGCAGTAGCTACAAAAATAACAATAACAAAAACAAGAACAAGAACAAAAACAATAATAATAACTTTTAGTAAACGGCAAAACTTGGCTGGCACAAATTAATCATAACTTTGGAGGCTGCTTCGACTGCTGCTGCTGTTGCTGCCACTGCTGTTGCATTCAGCTGCTGGCGAATTGGTAATGCAATCCAAGTACCAACACACACACAACCCCCACCCCCTATCCACCCACTCACTTAACCCCTTTGGTTGAACCGCCTTGCACAGAATTTTTTGTTGCTTAGGGCCATTAAATGTGTGTTAAGTTTAAGCAATGGCACCTTCACAGCGAACATACATCTATGTGTGGCACGTCTTCAATTTGCATATACTTTCAATGAGGTCGTCCTCACAGTTGATGTCCTCAGTTTGGCTAATAAATTTTCCAAGCACTGCATTCATATTTATCAAAAAGAGTGAAAGTTTTCCATCGGCTTGCCAAAAACTTTTGCTTTAACAAGAAAAAAAGGAAAAATTACTTGATTACCCTAACGTGTTCCCCAGAGCGCCATTTGCTTTGGTTACTTTTGAATGAGCCGAGTCGAATAAAAGTTTACCGAATTTTAACCAACTTATTGCAGCTATGTTTGTATAAAACCAAAGGTATGTAAACACATTGTTTTATCGTCTTATACGGTGAGTTACCTTCGAATCATACAGTTTGGTGTAATTTTTTTTTCAAAAGATAGCTTTAAACCAAATAAAATTTGAATTCAAATTTTTATTATTTTTTGCTCTTGCACTGCATTGCTTGCTTCTCCACTGCTTAAAGAACGTCAAGCACTGCTTCAATAGCTGAATGCACTGCTTTACAATGGCAGACATAAGCTCACGGCTTTGAATTTATGCATAAAGCAGTTAACGCTCTGCTTAGCAAGCAGTCTTTGAATGCGTTAGTTTTTAAATAACATTCTTTATTATTTTTTTAAATTTTGTAAAGACAGCTGGGTAAAAGAATACCTATCTATCTGTGGTAAAATCTTAAAGTAAACACACACTTAAATCAATTTTAACTTTCATTTAATATATACGTTTTTTTAATTCGTTCATTTCTTTCGTTGTCAACTGCAAAAAATGCATGTGCACAAAAAAACAAAAAACAAATCAAGGCATAATGTATTAATAAATACAGAATTTAAATAAATAATATAAATAACTAGATCCTAGTTTGAAGTAAGCACATAAATTAATTTAATTTAATTTACTAATAGCAAGCAAGTTATTGTTGTTGTTGTTCTTAAGCACTCTTAGACCTCATTGCACTCCAGATACAGTTGGCGACAATCAAATCCGGAACGCCCCCTGCGACCGGCATCGTACAAATGCTCAAAGCTGGCATTGCTGCTTCGTCCCAGCATATAGCTAGTGGCATAACTGTAAGCAAAATACATGAAGTAATGTCGTACAGATGGGATGGGAAACACTAGTTGTAGTTGTAGTTGTAGTTGTACTTACGATCCCAGCTGACAGAAGATGCTGCTGCCACCAATTTCACGCACACAGTCTGTATTGGCATCACACATATAGCGTTGCATGCACTTGTCCTCCGCATTGCGATAGGTACGCACATAACCCTTGAGCAGAGCAATACCAGCAACTGTTGCATCGCTTACCGAGTCACGTTTGCCCAGGGAGCGAGCGGTCAGCGAACGATGTGAGAACGAGGTCTTGAGTGCATCCAGCAGATTCATCACGATCTGTATAAACTACGGATTGAGGAGCGTCGAAGAGTTGTTTTTGGTACAGTTCGCAAAGTTGGCAAAGTGTGTGTGTGTTTGTTTGTGTGTGTGTGAGTGTGTGAAGATGTGTGTTTTTGTGTAAGAGGAAGCATTAGTCAATTAGTATTGTGCCAATAACTATAGTTACTATATAAACTAAGCAAATAGCAATGTACTATGTATGTGTTAAAGAGTCTGTATCTGTAGTATGTTCGTCGTGTGTCTTTTTGTTTTTACAATGAAAAAAAACACCATGCAACAAGAATAAGGTAACTGAATGGAATGCCTGATAATGAATTTTATTCATATTTATGCAAAACTGTGGTTCGGTGAAAGTGAATTAGGTCGACTGACTTTTTACTTTTAGATTTTTATATTAAAAGTTATAACTGTGGAATGCGTTGGACAAAAGCTAAATGATTTCGCAATGCTAAAATTGTTTTAACGAAAGAACTGCTTGACAAGTTTATAAAAAAAATCAGATCGTAAATACATTATGTGAAAGAGATTTGACCAGATTTTAGCTTTGCATTTTGTTGCATAGTGTTATGTAAGTGTTTGAGATATGTGTGTGTGTTTGTGTGTATATGTGTGTGTGTGTGTGTGTAAGCAATAATGATTTTACCTCGCCAGCTTGCTTGGCCATCGAGTTGACTTGATCTGGATCTCTGGTGCCCAACACGGACGATAGCACAGCCGCCAAGATGCCCTGTGCGAATTGTTTTTTTTTTTTTTTTTTTTTAAATGTAGAGGAATAGCAGGAAATAAATACAAAATACAAAACACAAACAAAACATAACAAACAAATCAAAAAGAACCAAACACCAAAAAATATACATAAATCCTCAAATTAAATGGCACAAAAGCGAAAAAAATAAAATAAAATGGGAATGGGGGAAAACCGAGTGATTTAAACATAAAGAATTACCTGCATGGGAGAACCACCATTGTCGACCTTATCGATGCCATCGCTGGGCGCACCGCCGCCCAAAAGTGTGTTGATAATGCGCAGGCCTATCCCAAAAAAAGAAAAGAGAAAGTTAGTAATAATGTGAATACTCCAAAGGTATGTTAAACGTACCCATAGAAATAACATTTGCCCAGGGACTGCCTCCGAGTCCAATGCCGCCATCGATATCATCGGATTTAGTTGGCGCATTGGCCGCGTTGTTGAAGAACATGGTCATCACAGTGGACAGCATGTTTGACCAGGTGAAGCCACCGGGTCCGCCCACTGTCTCCTGTATCTGATTGCCCTCAATCTCATCCTCGATGTTATCCAATGCCACCTTCTTCGATGCGTTCGGCTTAACAGCGAACTTTCGTGCGCTGCTCTCATCCCGATAAACTGGCGACAGCGACTGAGTTTGGGATTGAGATTTGGATTGAGTCAACTGTTGCTGGCGTTGCTGGACCTGCTGCTGTGGATAGGCATAGGTGAGCAGCAGGCAATTCGTGGCCACTATGGAGAGCAGCAGATAGGCGTTTACTTTACGTTCATTCAACATGGTGTTTTCTGCAAAAATCAACAAACAAACAAAAAAAGAAGCTCGCTTAGAGTTTGTGTCTTAACTCGTTCGTTGCGCGTGTTCGAGACCCCATTTGAAGACTCAACAACCAAAAAAGAAAAAAAAAATCACACTCATAACACTTTCACACAAGTTGCTTGAACCTGCGCGCACGAAACGGGCATTCAAATGAGCTCAAACCAAAAAAAAATAAACAAACTGAGTTTTTGACCACGTGCAGTTACATGAAAATAGTTGGCCCAATTCGAATGTGTATATAAGAGCTTAGAACACACAATAATAGTATAAGAAGAGCTTATACAACTATAAAACTTTCCATTCAATTTAATTAACACATTTTTTCAGATTTTACAAACCTGACTCTCACCCTTATTTAAAAATAATTTGGCGGTTCTTGAATAATAAAAAGAAAACACAAAGAAAATGAGATAATTTCACACCACAAATGTTAATCTCAATGGAAGAAATTATATGAAAGTAGTGGCAGGTAATTAAGTAGATTTTAAACCACTTCCGAAATCAAAACAATAAAAAATAAAAAAATTTAGAAACAAGTCTAACTGCATACAATTAAAGTGCCACGAAGAGAGATAGAGAGAGTCTTGGTCAAACTGAACCTGTTCGCAGGGGGCCATATTAGAGAGCGTCAAGAAAGCGGCTGGCTATGAAAACAAAATTGGTCAAGACTAGGAAGCCGAAAGATAGCAAAACAACACCCAATGCGATTGCTTCTTAACCAGCCACTAAATAAATACTTTTATATACAGTAAATAAAGTACTTTGTCTCATAGAAAGCCTGCCTAACTCTTTGGAAAGTTGTGAGCAACTTTCTGAACTAAACTGGATCAATATTCAAATGTGAAAATTAGCGCTTAGTTCTTAGATCTGTTGAGCGTTAAATACTGAAACAGTTCTGCAATGATTGCTGCTTGCTTGTGGGATGTTTTTTTTTTTATAAGTTGTTGTGTGTTGCAAGTATAACCAGTTCAGCTGTTAGCGGTTCTAACACACACACACACACACGCACACACAAAGATGTCATGCAACATATTACCGTTAAAATGTAATAATGAAAGAAGAAAAAAAAAAAAAAAAATAACATAGCTGGACAGATGGATAGCTAGTAGAAAGAATGCCAATATAGTAGATGAGCATGGGAGCGATGCGATTGCATTCATTTCCATTTAATTGACCAGAAAAAACAACAACCTGTTGCCAACAGATAGCGGTCCAGATACAGGCCAACGGAATGGGTCAGCTTCCTCAGCTTCTCATTTTTATTCTTTCTTTCTTTCTTTGTTGATATCTTGTATCGCATATCGTATTTGCCATGGAAATGTAAATTGTTTTGCAAACACACACATATACCATCCGATCATCATTGGGTCATTAATCATGTTTGGATCGATCTTGCGACACAGTTTGAAATGAATGTGGATCGCTTTAAAAATTATTCTGGCTATGTAAATTTAGAAAGCTGTTAGCAGGAACGTGCATCAACACTTTGATCTACACATGGCAACCTCTGCTTTATTCCCCTCTCTCCCTTCTCTCTCTCTGACTCTTTTATCTTTCGTGCTTTTAGTGCTTATTTTGTGTGGTGTCAATATGCAAATTAGCCAAGAATTTCATGTTATACATACTGAAATTCCATGCAAATAACCAGAAGCACACTGTGATATTCAGATTAAGACAATCATTTAATCAAATTCAAATAAAATAAAATTTTAAAAAACCCTCAGAAATCCCCAAAACAATCCTCATATTAACCTAAAACAGAGAATTTCTTAAATCATATTTAACGGAAATAAAGAAAAATACTCTCAAAAAGACAAAAGCCCTCAGAAACCAAAAAAATAATCATATATTTATATATTTGTATAATTTTAGAGGTGACTTTATCTGTTAACCCCTTATCACCCTACATAATAACTTAAGATAAACGTATTTATCATAATACATTTTCCTCGAGCAACAAAATCTCTTTAACACCTATTAGCAAATAATACTTTGCCTAACCAGATTAAAAATATACCACATATATAATTCCTTGCAAATTTCTTTGTTCAGCATTAAAATATCTTCAACACACACGCTATATAACATGATATAACATTCTTATAACATTAAGCTTCCAACATTTTCCATTAACTGAAATCTTTTTTTTCTCAACGCTTCAGTGCTTTTGCATGATTTATGAAATAAACTGAATATGACTGGGATAGTAGGTAACTATGTTTGTAGCATGTATTTATATATCTTATAGTTTTTTCTTTCTTTTTCTTAAACCGCTAATCGCACGCAACTCTTACTTTCACGGCCAACAACGAATTGGCAATAAATGCTGCAATTAAAATCACATTTTTAAGTTAAATGAAAAAAAAAAACTTAATAGCTCTAACCAATAATAATAATAAAATTAATTTTTCTTCATTTTTTTTTTCTTTAAATACAATAACGAATCAACTTGTACAGAAATTAGAAAGTGTAAAAATAAAACCACAAACAAAAAAACCAACCAAAACACGCGCCAAATGGCAAAATGCGTGCATAGTAACAATGGTTAAGAAGACGCCCCCTACGCCCCCTTACTTGTGGTTCTTTAGTAATGAAATACATTAAAAAATATATTGTTTTCAATTCCGCTCATTTCTTAATATGCCCTCTTCATTTAAGTCTGACCAAGAGTCAAAAATGCTGAGAAAGTCTTTTCGTAATTTGCGGTTCGACTCTGCGACTCTTCTACCTTTTGATCGCCAACATACCAAGTATACATGTACATATATAGATTTAGGTATGTTTGTATATGGACTTGTGGCTGAGAGTGTCGGTTTAACGCTGAATCATTCTGTGAGAGCTAGATTATCTTAAAGCGTTTGCTGTTGTTATTGTTGCTTATTTTCGAGACTCAACAAGAGTCATTGACTGGTTTCGAAGCAAAGGAGAAACTTAAATATGCATGTGTGTGTGTGATGTTTCACTTTCTTTTTGCCAAGAATTCGAGTACCTTCAGGTTTATTGACCACGGCCGTTAAATAAACCGAAAAACAAAATCAAAAGTAAGCCAGCTAAAACAGCAAAGATCCCGCTCGCCCCACAGACACGTTATGCATTTGTCTTTGACGCTGAACTTTCCAGCAGGTTCGTGTCTTGAGTCTTTCGTTTCGTTTCGCTCAATGGTCAGCAACCTCAAAATCCACACATAAGCATATGCTACATAACGGTTAACTGTGGCGCATTTAAATTCGATTTGATATATTTTGATTGCTATTATTGGGTATTTGGTAACAGGTGTCAACGACGCGTTTCCGCTCAACACACAAAACGCATCCAAAATGACGTCAAATGATGCAATACTCAAAAATTTAAATCAATTTGTATACGCATCGTATTATCGTATAACTAATTGACGTTAGGTTTTGTTCAAACGAAAGTTGCATGTGTCATGCAACAGTTTGCAACAGTGGTTTTTTGCAGCTGTTTAAATCTGTCAGCTAGTTAGTTTTTACTCTTACCTGACCCCAATGGGCACATTTGTATATGCATATAAAAAACAATTTATAAGCTTCACGAAAGCAGAACAAATTGCACATTTTCAAATCCCGTTTATTTTTGTTTTGTTTGTGCAGCTGCATGCTGCAAGCTGCATGCTGCATGATGGCCAAATTGACAACTGTCACGATTAACAATTGCTAAAATTAACAGTGTGAACAAAATGACCTTGTTTTTTTTAAGTGCTTCAAATTGTGTCATTCAAAAAGATACAGTAAATGAAACGATAGAAATTAATGAGTAAAAATCATATTTTTATGCACTATATATATATATATTTCATACAATATATATAATAGAACAAAATAAATTACAAGAATGAAAGATTTTTAATAAATAATTAATTTAAATCATATTAAATGAATAAATGCTGGCACAAAATCTTTATAAGAGTGAAATCTTTATTAGAATATTTTTAGATTGGGGAAAAATTTATTCATAAACTTTTTTAAATTCTTCCTTTAACATAAGTTCATTTGAATTGGCTTTAAGAAATGAACTTTTCTGATTTTTTAAATATTTTGACATTTTATGGGCTTAAAAGAGACACCAGCTAATTTTTTTAATTTCTTGAGTTAGCAAACACTTTATTAAAATAGCCTAACTTGATTAAATTCCTTACACATTTATGTATATGCCCAATAAATATGGCTTATTAAAAAGTCTTTGGCCATATTTATAAATAAATGCGCTGTTAGTGCTTTGAGCGGCAATACTTGCTGCAGTAAGCACAAAGCGAAAAACAAAAAAATAAATAATAACAATTTAGCGTTAACAAAATTGATTGAACACGCTTGAACAAAAACTTTCACCTCCAACGGGCCAAAAGCAACAAAAATAATAACAATAACAACAACAACAACAACAAAGGCATCATGACAAACCATGTTGACAAAGTAGAAGCCGCAAAATGCCAAAGAAACCAACAACAACAGCAACAACAAAAGCGACAAACAAATGTTGTGCATGAATGAAAGTTACAAAGAGACTTGCCTTAAAGGTGGAGTCCAGCGGGGGCGGGTACATGCAAGTGGAAGTGAAGTAAAAATTGTTCATGTGTATGTACGTCAGTATGTATGTATGTATGTATATATAATAAAGTCAAAGTCATGGAATTCGTTAGACAAATTGAGCAAAGCAATGCGGTTTGAAAATGGGTTAAGGAATCACTTACACAGTGCGAAGTGAAAGAGAGAGACAAAGTAAACAAATAGAGAGCGAAACACACAATTTGGTGTTTTTGTGGGCAATTAATAATGAATAAAGCAAAAACTGAGCAAACACAGCAGGTAGTAGAAATTGTAGCCAAAGCAGTAGCAGTACCGCAAAGGCAAAAAAGCGTTAATTGGCATGCAAAGAGCGAATATACTACAAGAACCAAATACATATAGACAGACACATCGAAAATATCGAATCAACTCCACATACAAGAGGTGTTAAGGTGTGTGTGTGTGTGTGTTTATGGTTTGAGATTTTTATTCGGGCACGCAACTGTCATGCAATTTGGGTCAATGGGTGGCCCCAAAAATAAAAGTTGCAGCCAGTTTCAAAGCTGCAGGCTTGGCTCAAACGCATTTTCATACATGACAGTCAGTCAATGTGTGTGTGTGTGTGTGTGTTCGTGCCCCTTCAGTTCAGGTTCTCTATGCCACAACTTTGAGGTTTTTGTCCGTTTGTCCGTTGTATTCCGTTTTAAAAGTCACCTCGCTGCGTGTTTTGTTTGACTTTGGCTCTGTTTTCATGCAAAGTTGTTAACTTGTTTAACAGAGAATTTCTTGGTGGCTAAAAAATGTATGCTTAAAGTTCTGTTATTTCATAAGACTGACCCATATTGTGCGTGTGCGTGTGTGTGTGTGTGTGTGTGTGTCTTTGTGTGTTTATTTTTTTTTCGCTATATGAATGCTTAAGCCGATTATAATCAGCATTTAAACTATTTATTCCATCAATCAATTGATCAATAACAAATATCAAATAGCAAACTGTTAGCTGGAAAATGCGAAATGTGAAATGCGAGATATTGTTTGTTTGACCCAAACGACCCACACGCAATTAAACGTTTTGCATTTGCTGAATTGAATTTCAATTGTGATTTCGCTTGTAAATCAATCCGACATGAAAAGTTGAAATAATTAGTTGCTTTATATCGACAGCAGTCAATAAAGATTGAAGGCTTCAGTTATAAACAAACATGCATACATAAATACATATATGTTTGAATCAATCGCTTTATCCACATTGAATTGAAACAATTTCGTGATTCTATTAAATGATAAGCTTCCTTTTCATATTTTGCATTTAGGCAAAAGTTAAAGGTCAATTAATTAAATGATTTATTTAATATACGTATGCACATATGTGTGTAGATATTTCTATGATGCAAGGAATATGATTAGTGCAAACATGTTTTCGTTCAATTGATTGCTTTGAGAGGCATTAAAATTAATTTTATACATATTTCTGATTGGTTTTATTTTATTTTAAACACTTAATAAAATTTATGTTGCAATTCCTTCAATTTTGAATACAAAATATATATATTCAAGATAAAATTATATTTGTTTCTGTTAATTTTTTTATTATTGTTATTTCAAGCTTTGCAACATTGTTAAAATAAACATTGAACATTTTTCGATATATACTCTTATTTTGGTTGCATATATTACCCAACCTTGTTCAAAAGTGATCGATGCTTACCTGTTGTTTCAATCAGTTATCTAGCAGTTGCTTGTCTTCAAAATTTTCTCAAGTTATATATTAATTACAGTCTTGCAACGGATTGCAAAAGAGATTCACTTAAAAATCACGCAGCTTTCGTTCACTCGCTCGAATATTTGTTGCACAAAATTAGAATTTGGCACGCGATTGTCGGAATTGCCCGAATATCACCTGTTGCACCGAACTTGGAGTGGATTCCGCAGTAAGTACAATAATTAGCTCTTTCTCTTTTATTTGTTGGTCGCCAATAAACTTTCGTTGAAGTTTCGAGTTGCGTTGCAATTTCACTTCGCGTTGTTGCTGTTGTTTCGGCTTCGGCTCTTGTCGACGTCTGAAAAGGCGATCGCCTTGAACTTGCCTTTATATAGGCTGACCCATTTTACGGGCAAAAGAAATGCAGCAAACTAGCTGAGACGCTGACAGCGTCTGCGCAAAGTTGTCTTCGGCTCGGCATGGAACATGTTTGAAGCGTCTTCGAACTTAACGAACACACTGCTCATGCGCAGGTGCGTTGAGTTCGAAGCAAATGTAATTAGCTGTTTGCTTTTCATTCTGCCATCTTTTGCACTGTTGTTGTTTATTACCCTTTGTTGCTGTACTTGTGGGTTTCATGCGTGATTTACCGCTCTGTCTACCTGATCATCATTGTTTCAAGGTTTCGTTTTCATTTCGCATGCTGTTGATCTACCTTTAAGTACTTCCTAAATACATGCGAACATCACCTGATGAGACGCTTTGTTCATCTGAACGACATCTTGCAATCAATTACTCATCCCGCTTTTGTTAACGGCAAGTTAAAGTTGGCCTTGACTAGGATAACTTTTACATTGTTGCGCATATCAGCGATGATGACTGATTGAAACCACAATTGAGTCATGGGTAAAACACAGATAGTACCTGGGGTAACAAAAACTATAAAAACTCAGCAATATTCAGTTATTAAAAAGAGCTAATGAAAGAAATATAAGAGTATTACTCGACTTTAAACATGAGATTAAGCAAAAACAGGTGTAGAAATATTCAATGAATGCTAGAAGAGCAATTCATGTTACACAACTCGACGAAATGCGAAAACATTTTAAAGGATTTTTCGAACAAGCGAAGAATTTGGCCAATGATGAAAAGAAGAAAAAACAAAGGAAAACGCAACGACCTAATGCACAACAGTGTGTGTGTATGCCTGTTTGGGTGTGTGTGCTTAGGTTAAGGTGTGTGTGTGTGTATGTGTGTGGGTGTTATGGGTGGGCATATTTACCCAGTCGATTCGGTGCTTGCATACAAATTTACCCGTCCACAGCGTGTGGCACACCTACTCACCTTTCGCAGCCCTCCCTTCCATCTCTTCCCCTTTCACATGTTATTTATCTTGCTGTGCTCTTTTTTCCGCCTCTTCTTTTTTCTTCTCATGCTCGACCTACTGCACACGTGCAAAAAAAGTTAAGCCGTTCGAGCAAAAGTTTGCCAAACCGACGAAGAGACGAACAGGGTATTAGAACCCTTTCGAAATCAAATCGCAAGTGGATGAGTGAATGGGAAAGAGATGGAATAAAAAATATCCGCTCAGACTACTGCCGCATTTGTATGTGTTTACATTTAGTTGTATTCGATTTGCATAGTCGAAGTTTAGAGTGAGCTGGTTGGATGTAGAGATTGAGGACATGTCTGAGTTTGAGTTTGGGGTCACACACACACACACACCCAAATCAATGCCAACATTGCGGGCAATCAAAGCATATAGTACAACTGGAACCCGAGGTAAGACCTACAGAATCCACAGTTGGCGTTTAAACGCCATCCATGTTGGTTATTAAGTGGTCTTAAAGCCGATTGGACCAAGTGTTGCCCCTCTTTCTATCGCACTCGGTCTCGCTCTCAATTTGTGCAGTGGGCTTGCTTATTGAATAAATGTGGTCGGATTTATGTAAATCCCAACTACAGCACCTGTCCAGGTGGCCAGGTTTCTGCTCTTGTCAGGTCAGCTTTAGAGCAAAATCGTATGTATATTTGCATTGACCATTGGACAGCCAAGAGCTATATCTAATCCGGCCATAATTGCTCAACATTTGTCTATCTAAAACTCTCGCTGTGACTGTGACTCTCTCCGCTTAAGCTAGGGATTTATCTATACCCAGTTCAGTTATTGTTTTGCTATTTTATATGTGCACATTAGCGTAATTATTTGTATGTCAACGTCACTTTAACGGGTGTGTGTGTGTGTGTGTGTTGGCTAACAACTGTACAAATATGGCACACAAATTAGTAGCTTATCATTTGTAGCAGCCTATTTAGTTTGGAATCCATGGCTTGAATTATGGTTTTACACATTTGAATTGGTTGGTCAAAAATGATGCTGAATTATGGTTGAATTAGCTAAATTGGATGCTGAGATCATATTTGATTTTATTCTCCATTTTGCCAAAACTTTAAAACTGTACAAACTCATTTTAATATATATTGCGCATACATTCATTCATTTTAAAATTTGATTGACAGAAATATTTCAATGAGCTCCTTAGAAAAGAAGATCGCCACCGAGTGCTGCATAGAACGAATAGACGACCAGCCAATAATATAGACCCACAACTGTAAATCGAAAGTAAAATATATATATATATATATATGATAATAAAATTAATTTGTTATTATTTTGATTGTCTGATTCCATCTCTTATTTTTAAACTAACAACAATATATTTACAAAAATTGAATCGCATTAAAACTTACAAAACATAACTGCATAGAGTATTACAATTACAAACCAGACGTTTAGTATTACGTCGGCTATAACGAGTATAATCATTACCAATATCTTGACCATTGTGACAAATATATATGGCAACATGAGCCCAGGACGTAGCTAGAATACAAAGTCATTAATTTTCACAGTGGTTTGACGTTAAGCACTTACCTTATGGGCACCAATGAATAGAACTATAGTGCATATAAGATGCAGTAACATAAACACTAAGAAGATCTTGTGGAAGACATCGGGCTCGCCTAAAAAATTATATAGCTAATGCATTAAAATGTAGCAACAACAAACTCACCTGATTCGCCAAATAAAGCTATCATTACGCCAAAAATTAAGTCCATCAATATATCAGTGGCGGCAATAACATAAGTGCCGATGCGCAAATCGACACAAAAGCAACAAAATTGCAAATAGATCATCTTGATATATTTATGTCTTATACTCTAAACTTCGATACTTTTTCTAATCCCTAAGCTAATTTGAACTCTTTGTTTCTTATTATGTGTTGCTGTATAAGTATATGAGTAAATATTGTTAATAATCTTTGTAAATCCTTAATAAATATTGACAACAAACACCGAGTATGTTATGAAACATTTTTATCAATGCCAATATTATGTTAAACAAGTAAGAAGGCTCTAGTCGAGAAATCCCGACTAGACGACATCTAGTCCCTATACCTTACGCGTACAGTCAGTGCTTGTGTATGTGTGTATGTGTGTACGCGCATACTGCACACTGCATAGAAAACTTCAATGTCCCATATCTGTTTCTTAACCGATTTTAATAAAAATTTCACAGATTGTCATTATTTTGTTTAGTATTTCAAATGCTATCTCAAAGTTTTCAAAATTCCGGATTTTGTTGGGATGAGTTATCGAAAATCGAAAACAAACTTGTACTGCCTAGAGATTAGGCGAGCTTAAGTTCGAAATCTGGAGTCTCTAGCTCTTATAGTCTCTGAGATCGACGCGTTCATACATACAAACAGACGGACATGGCTAAATCGACTCGGCTGTTGATGCTGATCAAGAAAATATATACTTTATGGGGTCGGAGATGCTTCCTTCAGCCTGTTTCATACTTTTCCACAAAACCATTATACCATTTTTCCCATTTTTAATGGGATCAGGGTATAAAAATATTCTTAGCATTAACAATCAAAATGTACATCAGTTTGGTCAGCTTACAACTGACTGTTTAAATTTTTATACCCTGATCCCATTAAAAATGGGAAAAAAGGGTATCATGAAGTTGTGCAAAAGTATGTAACAGGCAGAAGGAAGCATCTCCGACCCCATAAAGTATATATATTCTTTATCAGCATCAACAGTCGAGTCGATATAGCCATGTCCGTCTGTCCGTCTGTCCGTCTGTATGTATGAACGCGTCGATCTCAGAGACTATAAGAGCTAGAGACTTCAGATTCGGAACTTAAGCTCGCCTAATCCCTAGGCAGTACAAGTTTGTTTCCGATTTTCGATAACTCATCCCGTTTCCGATATACACATGTGATCGATAACAATAAAATCTTGAATTTGAAAAAACTTTAGATGACATTTTAATTATTAATCAAAATAATAACAATCTGTGATTTTTTTAAAATCGGTTAAGAAACACCGAAGATATGGAACCTTGAAGTTTAGTATGCAGTATGCAGTATGGTCGTACACACACGCACACATACTTGCAAGCACTGACTGTACGCGTAAAGTATAGGGATCAGGGTATCGTCTAGTCGGGATTTCTCGACTAGAGCCTTCTTACTTGTTCTTTATAATAATCTATAAAATATTGATTCTTTAATAACAAAATAAAAAAGAATCTATAAAAGAAAATGAAATTATTTTGTTTAATCGATTGATTGTGTACCAATTAGCATGCATTAAAAAATTCTCTTTTGTATGCGTGCCGTTCACATTAGCACAACAATTTGTGCCGCCCACCTTGGCCCCCTCATATGTTCGGGTGAAACCTAAAGAGTGACCCACATTTTGGCTATTTTTTTTTTTGTGAACACTGCTGGTTTGTATGTGAGTGTGTGTGTGTGGGGAGAGGAATAAGGAAAGTTCTGCTGACAAATTGAAATCATGACATTAACTTCGACGTCACATACACAATACCCACAAAACACACACACAAGAGGAAATCGAAAAGATTGTTGCATACTTTCAGGCATAAAATTTATGCACAGCCTCTGATCTATGCAGTCATGTGTGTGCCTGTGCGTGTGTGGTTGTGTGTGTGTGTTTGGTAATATGAAATCAATAAATCGTAAGCATTCTTTTATTGCGCATCCTTGCCAGACTAGTAGACAAGGCAAGGCCAGACCTCTTTGTCTTTTTTTTTATACTTTTGTTGTTGCTGGTTATTTTGTTGCTATATTTGTATTTACTTTATTTGATTTTGCATAAAGGATGAAGACAACGACGAAGACGATGTAGATGGCCGACGACAAGGATAAAGAGGCCAACGCCCAGGCTAGAGCCAAGATGGGGCTCTGTGTGTTACGCCTTGTGAGTTTATCAACGCAGAACCACTTGAGAATAATGATGTCTGCTCGCAGTCCCAAGTAACAAGTGAAAGCGGGTAAAATGGTGCAGGGAGAAGGGAGGAGGAGTTGGTGGGAGATAAAATATTGCTACAATTTTATATAACGCTATACTTTTTGCTTTCTTTTTTAATGCTGCCATTGATAAAATGCAACTTTCTTAGATGTATGTATCTTTTTATTGCTGCACTTCTTAAATAAATAATAAGCAGCTTAAGAAACTCATGCGGAAATAATAGATTGTAAATAAATGTATATTCGATAGAAGAAGAGAACAATATAAACTGCAGCTGGAATGGCCATAAGCAACATAACAGATAATGTTCAAGGTTTAAAGATACTTCGTTGTATTTTTAAGTTAAATAAAATCTACCAAAATTAAACTCATTATTAATTTAATGTATCATAGAGTCAAACGTTAGAAGTGATGTCTTTAATTCATAGCAATTCATTTTTAAGCAATTTTTATTTCCTCCCATTTTTATACGTTTAACTTTGTTATTATTATTGACATAAGCCGCTAACTGTTTGTAACAAACAATATCGAATTTAATGCATTTGGTCGATTTCTGATTTGCTATCCAGCTGTTCATTTGGGCACAGAGCTTGTTTTCAAGACTTTTCTCTGTTAAACTGATTTTCCCCATTTTTAATGGTTTCAGGGTATAAAAAGCATTTTTTCTAACGTTTTTTTTTTTAGTAAGATTATTTTTTTATTGACAGACAAAAAGTTTTCATATGCCCAAATCAACTTAACTTTCAATTTCATTTCAACTAAAAATTGTTCAGCCAAGTCCCGTTAAAATCCCGCTACCAGCTGATGGCCAAAAAAGGATACGACCATGACCGAAGCATTTTTTTTTATTACAATTTATCAAAAAGAACGTAATATTAAAAAAATAAAAAAATTTATATATAAAGGGAATCATTAAAAATGCAAACGGAAGGAAGCATTCGTTGGACACATAAACATCAAATTTGTAAGGTCGAAACATCTGTTAAAGTTTTATTGCGTCTCTTTGAAAAGTTAATACTTATGAAACGTAAAATGTTAGAAAGTTACACCCTCAATGATGCTGATGATACAAATGTGGCCCGTACCATAATGCAAGTTTAATTTCCAGCTCGACACGCAAACAAAAGAAAAGAAAGGGCTCAATAAATTACGAAACAATATTTTCTTCTTTAATATATATGTGAGTATGTATAGAGTATTTGGTTGGAAAATGTAAAATTGTTGGCTTGGTGATTTTCAAGGCAGCTGTTGACTGATGCCCCTTTTGCTGGGTGGTTGTACCACCGGCAAGATAAAGTACACTTCTGTGATAAATATAACAACAAGTACCCAAAGCACGCACAAGCCGTTGCCCATCAGTCCCGCCCAAAAATCATACCAGACCAGAGCAGGCACAAAACGCATCCAAATTCATTTGGGCCAACTACTACTGGGGTTGATTGGGGTGTTGGGTTTGACTGGGGACTGACTGTTAGGATCCGGTACGGCAGCTGTTATAATGATGCCAACGATACATCATCGCAAAAATGCTAAAATTTTAGCAGGCAACGCCGAGAGTGCCGAACAGTGAGCCGTCAACAGCTGTTACCGCTGATGAATCCTTTGGGTCCGGTTCGCTCCCTCGTTCGCCTTGTGCCCCTCTCGCACCATACCTCTTAATGTCTGCCTGCCTAATATTTCAATATTTCGCACATAAAAGGCGTAAGTTATTTTTCATATTTCCATTCCCCCGTTTTCCCAACAGGGCAATTTTCAATGCAACTCTGCGTGCCACTCTCTCTTTCTCTCTCTTATTCTCTCGCTGTCTCTTTGCCAAGCTCTCACTGCGTTTTAGCTAATTTCACGAAATAAATCTAAAAATTGTGAAATACCCTGCCCATAGATGGGAGCTACATAATTAACTGTCATAGAATATGCAAGGCACGCGTTTCAGATTCCATGTTAGTCCCCGTTGTGTTTCTTTTTGCTCCGGGGTTTCCCTGCTCGAAAGTATTGCCATTTGTTTGCAGTTTCGGAAGTTGTTTCAGAATTATTCTTTCTGGCTTGCCGTGCTCGTTTTGGCATTTGCATTTATGATTTTTTTGAATACCCTATAGTGCTAAACTTTTTGTAAAGGGTGGATGTATATCTAAATAGTATATTAAAACGTAGCAAGAACTTTGTTTAAGAAATCTCTATGTGCTGATTTCATAGCAAAGACTTTATTAATTTTGAAGACTGTAAACACAGGGTATTTAATGTTTAAGCTGTTTGTTTTAGATACTCCGGCTTGTTTTAATTTGCTGTGCGTGCTTTGTGTGTTTGAAATCTGCATTCCCGTTGTTTATTTCTATGTGTTCCCCCTTCACTACAATGAGGGAACGAGACTGCTAAGCAAGGAACCTGAAATCCCACCGTAAAGCAGAACAAACCACAAACAAGAATTTCGAAAGCCGTTTACCACGAAATGCATGTGTGACATAAGCTGACAAGCGTGTAAAAAATGGCTTCCACGTTGCAAAGAAAAAGATGGAAAACAATAAGAAACTCGTTAGAATTACTTAGGATAAGAACTGGGGAGAAAGAAATAGCATTGTGGGTGTGTCTGAACTTGTGAGATCAACACCGAAGAAGGTAGAAAACATAACTGGTAAGGTTTAATTAAAGTATGCGTTTGACAATTTACTATCCACTTGCCTATGATATGTTTTGACCCGACTTACTTGTTTTTGGGAAGATTTTGATTAAACTTATGTCATTTCTTAAATCTTTAATCTGCTAAGTGAAATTTTTAATCCTTTGGAATTGTATTCCAGTTACAATCTTTATTTAATAAAACCATCTCCAAGTAACTTGATTATTAAACAACAAAATCTAAGCTAGCGTCATCAAAACCACCAACGATAATCTTTGCGTCATTAATATAACGGAGACCTTCCAGGTTAAATGGACCTACCCCTAGGTAACTAATTCAATTCAATAACTTCGCAACTGTTACGGTTAATGTGCAAAAATTGAACTTTCTCTTGTAAAACATTGTCTGGAAACAGACATTTGTCATACATCAGAGTTTGGTTGTCATTTGTTACAAATTCCTCAAGCATTTTTAAAAACTTTTTAAAAATAACCTCCTCGTCGACTCGCATAGATTGATGGAACCCACATAAAAACAGCAATGAAAAATCATCGCCGTGCGCAGTACCTAATAGATAATTAATCAAAATTAGCATCAAATCCAAAACTTCTTATATAAATATATCTTAGTTACCAAAATTAATATCATTACGCTTTGCCAGCCACTGCCCTACGCCTTGAACTGAGGGATTGTCGTATAGTATTCCGTAAACCGGACTCTTTCCATTTTTGCGATGCAGATCTATAGCTTGAATAGTACCATTCCTGAATAAAACATCCGTAAACATGCGCTGAACTTCCGAGTAGCTATCCGCGGTGAAATTTTGATTCCCTAAATACTGTTGCCGAAGATCTCGAGAGTTACTATCCATATCCTCAATTGTTTCCATCGAGTCACGATAAAACAGGAAATAAGGCGCCAACTCAAACCAGCGACTGTTTAACTCTTCAATTAGCTCCAGCCCATTGGGTTGCTTTGCCATTAGAAGAGCAGCGTTGTAAGCTCCGTCTTCCTTTGTGGTGGTGACTAGCCAAGGGACTTGACCAAACTTACCACTTTCGATAATGTCAATCGGCTGTTTTGTAAGAAATGGCTCATCAGCATCCTCGGGCTCAATGACGGGTCCGAATGGCGCAAATGGCACATAGCTAAAGACTAGGAATTGTCTTACAGCTCTGACTATTTCAGAAGCATCCTTTGTTTTTAGACACTTTTTAAGTTCCATGGAATCGCTTAGTAAACCACAACCCACAATGCGGCCCAGTTCAAAGGCTCGTGGACGTGCACCCGGCTGAACTGCCCATGGATCAAGAGCATTTCCACCAAATGAGATGGCTACCTTTGCCAGGTGCTTGAAATCCTCCTGTAAAAGTTGTAGATGCACAGAGGCTCCGCCAGCAGAATGGCCTAGAACGAGTATATTCTCTGAGTCTCCACCAAAGCTGGCAATGTTCTGCTTAATCCAACGCAGAGCTAAGCGCTGATCCTTAAGTCCATTGTTACCAGGCAACGTGGTATCGCCTGTACTTATGAAACCCAAAGGTCCCAGTCTAAAATAAAACTTAACCACAATAAATATTCCGCTTTCCATTAGTCGCTCTTGGCTCCTGTTATCCATTGGAGTAAACGAGAATGCTCCGCCATGAATATCTACCATAACTGGAAAAGTGTTCCGATTCGAGTTCTTGGGCTTGTACACGCTGACAGTCAGACAATCTTCGTTGCCCAAGAGCTTATCCGTTTGAGCAACGGCTTGACTCCATTGCATGCAAAGCACAGGATTTTCGGAAGCATCAAAAATTCCCTCCCAGTGTCTTTTGTATGGTTGGGGTGCTTCGAATCGTAAATCTTGTATAGGTGGCTCAGCATAGGGTATCGCTTCATAGCTGTAATATCCCTCATTGTCACGTCCACGTAGTTGGCCATTGGGTAGATCGACCAGCAAAGGATCAGAGGCAATAACTATCCCCACAAACAAAGTTATTGATATTAAACTCATACAGAGCATGATGAACTAACTGCTAGACGCAAAATCAAAGCACTAACTAAATCGAATGACAGAAAATAGGTTTATATTAAACTAATAATGAAAAGATTTAGAAAACTAACAATGTCACTAGTTGAATGGATATAGATTTGGTTTATTAAAGTGCTTACAATAGGTAATTTAATATTTGTATTTGTTTTTTCTGTTGATTTCTATAACCTGAAACCATAAAAAATGGTCTGATGAATTTGAGCAAAAGTATGAAATTTTAATAAAGCATATCCGATCTGAAAGGTACATTATACAAACAAACATTAGTAATTTAATTGATTAAGTCAATTAAAACTATAAAAGAAAGCTGAGCGCGTCTAATATCTAAAATTTAGATTCAAGACCTTAGGCTTAGGGTATTTTCAAGTCGAGCTTTCTAGACAAAACCATTATATTTAGTTGAATGGCAAAGCGTTGCATTTGACATCCGTCTATTTAATTTATATCAAAATTGCCTTTAATTTAAAATAGTATGTAAATAACAGCAGCCATCATCTCATCGTGCTTTAAGTTGGGCAATGACGTTAATTTGAGAATTATTCGAGCTGGCTCATTGACAAACAAAACGTGATAACGACATCAAAATATAAAATTTGTTTATAAATATGTGTACACGTATATATACTTTAAAAAACCAGTTTAGCAGCTCACAAGTAAAAATATATATACATATATATATTTGTTTTTTTGTGTTCTTAAATATATATGATATTATCTAAAACAACTCAATGTTTTCGCAGCTACTGCTTTTAATAGAGAGAAATGTTGATTTCTCTTGGCCAACATTATTGAGAAATGCACAATTGTCATAGGTCAATGTTCCATTATCACTTTGCACAAATCCTTCTAGCATCTTTATTAAGTTTTTCGAAATAACTTTCTCATCCGAACGCAAAGGGAGACGAAGTGCATTGTCAAAAATTAGAAAGTAATCATCACCATGTCCCGTGCCTGTAAGTATGTAAGATTATGTTAATTATACACAAAGCATTTTATACTTTAAAATTCACCTACCAAGAGGAACATCATTACGCTTCGCCAAATAGTAACCAGCTCCATTGTCAGCGGGATTATCGTAGACAAAGCCGTAGGTTGGACCCTTTCCATGTTTTCGATGTAGGTCTATAGCTTTTATAGTGTCATTTCTGAATAACACATCTGTAAACAAGCGTTGAGCAGCCGAATAGTTATCTAAGCTAAACTTTCCATTCCCCATGTATTCTCGACGAAGATCACGCGAGTAAATATCCATTTCTTCAATTGTCTTCATTGAGTGACGATAGAAGAACAAATAAGGTGCCAACTCGAACCAGCGACTATTTAGTTCCTCTATCAACTCTATTCCATTGGATTGTTTTGCCAGCAGAGTAGCTGCGTTATAAGTTCCATCCTCCTGAGTAAATGACACCATCCAGGGCACTTGCGAAAACTTTCCACTCTTAATGATGTCAACAGGATGTTTAGTGATAAAAGCTTCATCAGCATCCTCTGGCTCAACCACCGGCCCGAATGGAGAAAACGGCACATAATCAAAGACCAAAAATTGTCTCACAGCTCTAACGATTTCAGAAGCATCTTTTGTTTTTAGACACTTTTTGAGTTCCAAAGAGTTGCTTAATAATCCACAACCCACTATGCGCCCCAATTCAAAGGCTCGTTGTCGTCCACTTTTTTAAACAGCCCAAGGATTCAGTGCATTTCCACTTATAGAGACTGCCACTTTGGACAACTGATTGAAATCCTTGTTAAGCAGATGAAGATGCGCGGAGACACCACCTGCAGAGAAACCAAGTACCATTACGTTTTCTGGCTCCCCACCAAAGCTTTTAATATTTTCCTGGATCCAACGCAAAGCCAATCGCTGATCCTTAAGTCCAAAGTTGCCTGGCACTGAGGCGTCACCGGTGTTTATAAAGCCCAAAGGACCTAATCGATACAAAATCTTCACCACAATCAAGTTTCCACTCGCCATTAAATATTCGTGTCCGTTTCCGAGTGCACCACCGAACATAAAGCAGCCACCGTGTAATTGCACCACAACAGGAAAAGTCATGCGAGTGCAGTTCTTGGGCTTATAAATATTGACTGTCAAACAATCCTCACTGCCTGTGAGCTTATCTGGCTGGTCGACAAACTGACTCCACTGCATACAAGACACAGGTGCCATAGTGGCATCAAAAGTTTCCTTCCATTGACCGGTGTATGGCTTTGGTGCCTCAAAACGCAAATCTCCCAAAGGTGGCTGTGCATAAGGTATCGACTCGAAGCTGTAATACCCTGCATTATCGCGACCACGTAACTGGCCATATGGCAGTTGTATTAGCAACGGATCGGCAAATGCAGCTGCCAGCGTAAGGCAAAACAAACTGATTTGAATTAGTATTTTATTATACATGACTTGCACTGCACGAAATCTGAAAGTGAACTGGTCTAAGCTGAGACAATCAGGGCTCTTTATACTTTTATTTTTGACTCAGCTTTGTACGCACTTTAATCACTGCTCTCATACAGCACTCAAACAAGGCAATTGCCAGTCAAAGGCTAAGCAAATTGATTTGAATTAGTATTTTATCATACATGACTTGCACTGCACAAAACAATCAAGGCTCTTTATACTTTTATTTTTGACTCAGCTTTGAACGCAATTTTATCACTGCTCGCATACAGCACTCAGACACAAAAATGCTGATAAGTTGTAAGGATAAATGATATTTATAGTGATGAAACCGGTTGTTCCCGATAGAGTATTTCTAGTTTTCTGAATATCGTAAAAGTTATAGGGCCACCTTTTGCTTAAAAATGTGTTATATGTGATTCGATACATATTTGATGAAATATATAATTTATACTTAAAGTTCTAAAACTAATAAATTACATTCTGATAATAAATTTAATGCCAAGATACGGATAAGACTTAAAACATCGATAATATCAACAAATTATTGTTTTTGTTTGTTTTGTTTTCCCGTTTCTACTTATTATTTGGTGAATAGATTATCTGTCATTCTTCAGCTTAAAATATGAAAAAGCATTACCTTAAAACTATTCAACACCAACTAGCCTTGCTCTTTACAGTATAAACATATAATAAATATATAAAAAGCAACAGAAATAACAATAGATTAATCTTCAATCACTATGCATCGCTATTTATATTAGTAGATGTTGAAAGTTGGTAAAGCCTTATATGAAGAAACTAAAAGTTTTCTTGGTCAATATTATTCTTAAACACGCAAGAGTCATAAGTCAAAGGTCCATCAACGCTTTGCACAAAAAAGAATCCATAATTTTACGCATTTTTCTCTGTGGCATGCTGAAAATTATGGTCATATCATCGCTGTGTCCAGTGCCTGCGGTTAAGTATACAAATATATATTAGTTTGATTTGATTTCATAAACATTTTAACACGTTTCATACCAAATTGAATATCTGTTCGCTCTGACAACAAATATCCATTTCTTTGTACTGGTGGATTATCGTACACGTAGCCATAAAGCGGACTCTTCCCATGCATGCGATGCAAACTAATTGCTTGTTCCGTTTAGTTCTTGAATAAAACATCCGTGAAAATGCGTTGCAAATCCAAGTAGCTATCTGCGCTGAAGTTCTGGTTTCCCAGATACTGTTGTCGAAGATCCCTAGAGTGATTATCCATTTCCTCAATTGTCTTTATCGAGTCACGATAAAACAAGAAATATGGGGCAAGTCAAACCAGCGACTGTTCAGCACTTCAATCAGATCCTTTCCATCTGCATGCTTAGCCGTAAGAAGAGTAGCGTTGTATGATCCATCCTCCTGAGTGTAGCTTGCTAGCCAAGGTACTTGTGCAAACTTGCCACTTTTGATGATATCAACGGGAGATTGAGTAAGAAATGACTCATCAGCATCCTCGGGCTCGATGACAGGTCTAAATGGCGCGAATGGCACATAGCTACAGACTAGGAATTGTCTTACAGCTCTGACTATTTCAGACACATCCTTTGTTTTTACGGAATTTCTTAGTACACCACAACCCACAATGCGGCCCAGTTCAAAGGCTCGTCGACGTGCACCCGGCTGAACTGCCCATGGATCAAGAGCATTTCCACTATATGATATCGAAACCTTTGCCAAGTGCTTAAAGTCCTCTTGTAGAAGTTGTAGATGCACAGAAGCTCCCCCAGCAGAATGGCCTAGTACGAGTATATTCTCTGGGTCTCCACCAAAACTGGCAATGTTCTGCTTAACCCAACGCAGAGCCAACCGGGCCTAATTGATACAAATCTTCACCACAATGAAGTGTCCATGATCCATTACTAGTTCATGTTCGTTATTAATGGAACCACCAAACATGAAGGCACCGCCATGAATATTCAATATTCAAAAGCTGTAATATGCTGCATTATCGCGACCACGTAACTGGCCATATGGCAGTTGTATCAGCAATGGATCGGCAAAGGCAGCTGCCAGCCAAAAACAAAGCAGAGTTCCGATTTTATTCATGATTTACACTTGTACGCGTTCAACATTAGATTAGTCTGAAATAATCGAAGACCTTTTATAGACACTGAGTTTGTTCAAAGTGTTTATCTTTTTAGTGTCGTAGAACTAGACTTTACCCCAAGAGAGCAAATGTGAAATACGAGAATCGCTTAATCAGTTGGCAAATCGTTCTATGAGACTAGATGAGACATTAACTTAGAAACAACAACCAAAAAGCAATATTAAAAAGCTTACTCTCACACGCCGAAGTTTGCTTACTCTGCTAATATAGAGTCTTGATTGAATAATATAGATTGATTTATATACATATGTATATATATTTTCTAAAACCAGGCGAAATCTTAATATGTTTCATTAAAAAAACTTTAAGCTAGTATTTCGGTTGATTTAAGTGATATTGACATGCCATAGTAAAATCGAAATAGACTTACCCTAAGACCTTTCCTATTTAACGACAAAACTAGAGCACTCTTTGCTAAGCTATAGTTGTAAACAAGCTGAGCTTTATGTGTGGATTACCTGCTAAGGTAATATATGAGCAAGGTTATCCGATCATAAGCTTTTTATACCCTGATCCCACAAAAAATGGGAAAAGAGGGTATAATGCACTTGTGCAAAAGTATGTAACAGGCAGAAGGAAGCATCTCCGACCCCATAAAGTATATATATTCTTTATCAGCATCAACAGTCGAGTCGATATAGCCATGTCCGTCTGTCCGTCTGTATGTATGAACGCGTCGATCTCAGAGACTATAAGAGCTAGAGACTCCAGATTTGGAACTTAAGCTCGCCTAATCCCTAGGCAGTACAAGTTGGTTTTCGATTTTCGATAACTCATCCCGTTTTCGATATACACATGGGATCGATAACAATAAATTCTTGAATTTGAAAAAACTTTAGATGGCATTTGAATTATTAATCAAAATAATAACAATCTGTGAAATTTTAAAATCGGTTGAGAAACACCGGATATATGGAACCTTGAAGTTGTGTATGCAGTATGCAGTATGTGCGTACATACAAACACACATACTTGCAAGCACTGACTGTACGCGTAAAGTATAGGGATCAGGGTATCGTCTAGTCGGGATTTCTCGACTAGAGCCTTATTACTTGTTTCTTTTATCAAACGTTTCGCACTGTTTATGATTACTTGAATGTCAAGCGATTTCTATACACCTACAGAATTTTTTTTAATTAAAATATATGAAACAAGTAAGAAGGCTCTAGTCGAGAAATCCCGACTAGACGATACCCTGATCCCTATACCTTACGCGTTTCAGTCAACGAAAGAAAGAAAGATTGAAGAGATAACGAAAAAAGAATAATTTTAAAAATAAAATATACAATGATACAAAGAGTGATATTTAAGAGCATACAATGAATAATGATAACTTTGAGTCTCTTAATAATATATGTTTGCCAACTACTTAAAGTAGGCAAATAATATATTTTTAAGCTTGTCTTTAAAATTTTTGTTTTAGCGTTTTTTGTTGTTCCAATAGCCGTTTGATAATAAAATATTTATGAAAAAGAGATTAGGTATTATTAATTCATAATATTTTAAAAGCGAATGAGTATCGAATTGTGTGCTAGATCTTATAATAAACTTAGCTGTGCAATGTAATATTATATAATATGCTTTAAAGTATATGCTTTGCTTTTATTTGTTGCTTGTTTTTTATGTTCAGTGATAAACAACAATTGGACTTTCTGGCAGATTGTTGGACACCGTATCAGGCAGATGATCGGATTCCAATATTTCACACATTGTGCGTCTTACGGCGACCAGCTGGAATCGATCTTGGCCAACATTGTTGGGCAAGACGCAGTTGTCATAAACAAAATGGCCATCATTGAGAAAATCTTCCACCATCTTGACTAGTTTCCACGAGACTAGTTTCTCATCAGCTCGCAAAGGTTCACGAATGGTATTACTAAACATAAGGAACCAATCATCGCCGTGTCCAGTGCCTGTTGTTAAATTGATTTTAAATAGATTTTATTTTAATTTCTATACGTTCCAATCTTACCAAGGAAAATATCATTTCGCGCTGCTAGCAATTGTCCAAAGGAATGATCAGCTGGATTATCATATATATAAACATAGACCGGACTCTGGCCATAGGTACGATGCAAATCAACTCCCTTCTCGATGCCATTCTTGAAGATCTCATTGGTAAACATGCGCTGCACTTGCCAATAGTTATCCAGACTGAACCTCTGTTGACCCACATATTTCTCTTTTAGTACTTTCGAGCGTTCATCTCTTTGCGTTTTGTTCAGCGTATTTTGGTATGCGAAAAAGTATGGTGCCAACTCATTCCAACGAGTGTTTAGATCATTAATTCTCTCCTTGCCATTGGGTAGTTTATTCAGTAAAAGAGCGGCGTCGTATATACCATCCTCTGGTGCATAGGATGCCAGCCAGGGTACTTGAGCAGTTTTTCCACTCTTGATTATGTCAACGGGATCTTTCGTAATAAACGGATCGATGGCATAGGTGGATTCTAAAACTGGTGTGAACGGAGCAAAGGGCACATAATCATAGACCAGGAATTTTGGAAACTGATTAACCAATGTAATAGCATCTATCGTTTTAAGGCATCTCTTGAGTGCTCCGTTGTTTGGAGGTACGCCACAGCCCACAAGCTGAGCTAGTTTGTAGGCATCTTTAATGCCGCTTGGCTGCACAGCCCAGGGATCGACGGCACTGCCACTCACTGACCATACACCTTTTACTATATCCTTCAGGTCTTCGTGCATTAATTGCAAATGCACCGAAGCTGCTCCAGACGAGAAACCGGTTAGCAATATGTTACGCGGATCTCCACCGAAATACGCAATGTTCTTCTTGATCCATTTAAGCGCCAAACGCTGATCCTTTAAGGCATAGTTGCCGGACATGCTGGCATCGCCAGTGTTTGCAAATCCCAGAATACCCAGTCTGTGGTTGATGTCCACCACCATTACATTGCCGCTAGCCATAAACTCTCTGGCTCCATCCTCCGCATTGCCACCAAATGACCAAGCACCGCCAAATACTTTTGCCACAACGGGAAAGCTGGTGCGTGAAGCGTTCTTTGGCCTAAATATTTTAACTGTCAAGCAATCCTCGCTGCCAGTCAGTTTGTTGGGCTGGACGACAAAATGACTCCACTGTAGGCACTCAGGAGCGGGTTTGGAGGCATCAAAGATTTCCTGCCATACTCCACTAAATGGCTGAGGTGGCTCAAAGCGCAAATCTCCTACAGGAGGATCCGCATACGGGACCGATTCATAGGTATAAAAAGTTCCATGATCCCGTCCACGCAGTTGTCCGTGTGGCAAATGAACCAGCAATTCGCCATAGACTGACGATGCCCATAGGCAAAGTAATGTTGTGAAAATCAGAGAATTCATGATTTGCACTTTAATCTTCCACTCTTGCAAAACTGAACTGCTCTAATCGCAGACAGTCACCTGCTTTTTATAGGAAATGCTGTTTCTACGCATGTGACGGAGTCTAATTAATACTAACTTAAGAGAAAATAAATTATAATGAAATTAAATGTGACATTTACATTATTTAAAGGGCTTAGTTGTGCTTATAAAATTATATGAATTATATGTTAGCACATAAGGAAATTTAATATTAAAGTATAATTAAGATGCACGCGTGGTTATCTTATCTTAACTCTCATATAAGGTTATCTCTCCTTCTGATAATTTTTTAATAACAGGCCGTAAAACGTAACTAAGAACATATGAATTGTAAATATTTCTTCAAGTATTATCAGCTTTGTTATTAATTTATTTAAATATTTTCCTACCCTAAAAAAAATTATAGCAAGGACCTTAATAAAAAAAACAATTTGTTAAAATTTTAATTGTATATCTATTTTATTTTTAAATCGATCTGAAAGCTGATAAGATTCTCAAACTAAATACAAAAAACTTTATTATTTTTTGTTTTCAACTCTTCAAAATTATTTTCTATCCATTATTATTAGCTGTAATATATATCTTACCTAAAGCAAAGCCCCCACATGCAACAAAATTAGCTCCACCAACCAATAATTTAAGTAAGTTGCTCGTCATTTGAGCAAACAACAAATATCTAATTGAAATACAAACGTAATGTCATTTGTCTGTAAGCACAAAGCGTTGAAATTACAATTAAATACGGCTTATGTATGTGTTTGTTTTGTGATTTCCTTAAATAAATGCTAATTTTATTATAGCAAAAATAACAAATAAGATACGGTTGGTAATACTGCAAATTATACAAACTGTATAGTTTTATTTTATTGAAATACAGATAATGTCTATAATGGTATCAATGACTAGAAACTGCAAAGTGCGAAAAGTTTGTAATCAATATTGAATTGATTTTGGCAGCATTTTACTCAAAAGGTTGACCGTCGCAACTTTCCATATAACTGGCCATAGGTAAATATTATTATTAGATTACTAAAATATATTTGCCTCCAAATTCACTTGCTTAAAGTATATTGAAGTCGCCTGTTCCTGCAGATGGAGATTTAAATAAGAGAAATATATTTTTTTGATTCTTAGCATTTGTTTCTTTTGTTCAACAGACTTAAGCCTTTCAAATCCTAGACGTTATATTTGGCTTAAGTTAGCGGCTCGGCAGATAAAAGCTTCATTAATTCAGTAGGCCAACTATTAACATTAACCGGCAGTCAATGCCAATGCCTCCCAGACAAATAAGTGCTGCCATTATCAACGTTCTAATCAACGATGATGAAGATTATGATGATGCTGGCAATGATGAAGGACATGCGGATGGAAATGGTCATGAATAAAAGACACATGGGATGTCGACAGTGTGGAGAACTGAAAGAAATGCCTGACGATGGACTCTGTGTGTGTGTGTTTGAGTGTTTGCATTGTTGAATGAATTAGTTCGCATTAAGTTAACGCACCAGAGTACGCAAAAGCTAAGCAACCATGATTTAAGAAATATGCTAAAGTCTTGTGACTGCTGCTCGTTTTCCACCGTGGGTCAGTGGTGTGTGCAGCCTTGGGATATTAAGTTCTGCTGCTGTTGACTGTGTGTCGAGCATAGAATATTAATTCCTTAAGTAATTCACAACATTTGTAACTAATGTTTGTTAATGAGCAATGCCCCAAACTAACAACACCACCACCACTATCTTATTCACAAATACACACATACATATATAGTCTGTGAGCGCAGTAAGCGTGTTTGACTAACTGCTGAGCATTGCCTGAGGTCAAGGCGAAGCCTCAAGTTTTCTCGCTAAATGCTTAAATTACCAAGTGCAAAAGTGAGAAAGCCAAAATGGACTTCATCTCCTCCTTTTTAGACCAACCAACAGCAAGGGCGGGAAGTAAGGAATGAAACGTGTTGAACATTTCCGGCGTTAAGCAAATACTTAATGAAATAATTATGTAAAAACCAACAGCCTGCTATTATAGAAGCACCTTTTTGGCCAAAGTAAAAGATGTTTGTTACATTAAATAATTCACTATTTAAATGCCACATTTGAATTATTTATGGTGCTACAGATTGCTGGTAATATTATTAACTGTTTACAAGCATCTTGGATATTGGGTAACCCTTTAGTTATTTATTAACATATTAAGAACTGTTTTCATTTAAAGAGAATGTGGTACAATGGTACACAAAGCAAAGTAACATAATTCTTTGTTTTTTTTTTATAATATTATTACAAGTAAGTTGGACTCAAAAACAAACGTAAGATGTGTGGATACCATATGATTGTAGGACCTAAACTTTTCAAGTTCCGCCCGAGCAGTAGACACAAAACTGCCACAGCAATAACTTTTCAAACAGTGAAACGACTTTGTACAGGCACTGAGAAGGGGGCTTATAAGATGCAACTGTGACACAAATGCCGCGCTAATCAGGAGACCCCCAAAACCCACCTGTCACCCAACCTGCCGACTAAACCGCCAAAGTAGAGAGTTTGTCATTGGGCCATAAAAAATGCAGCAAAAAAAAAAGGTAACTAACAAGCAACGAGCTCGTGGCTGGGGTGTTACATGGGTGAAAAGGCTGGGCTGCATACGCGTGTAAAATAATTTGAAAACATGGCATTTGCGTAATGAAGCATGTGGAAAGCGCGGCGCGAAGATGTTGAGTGCAAGTGAAAAGCGCTCATAAATGCGAGAACTTGAGCAAGTCCTTAACTTAACTTTTATGCGCAATGCAAAGGGATGAAGGCGAAGTGAAAAAATGAGGGATGGTGGGGGTGAGGGTGAAAGTGTTAATGTGTGTTACAAATAGACTACAGGTGCAAGTGGCGTATCACACATGTTTGTCATGTGAATGGAGTACAGAGCGTGTCTCAGTTTGTCTCAGTGGGTGCGGTTGAGCTGACACAAATGTGCGAATTCTCTCACCAACTTTGAGCATCACACCCATACCCACACACTCACTCCCATAAAAGTCACTCTTCGGGGTATGCAAGCGTCTGGGCTGGCATTCGAATTCAGTGCGTAATCTTCACCTTTTTCACAGCTTTGCTATGCACTTTTATTGCATGCTTACAGACGCCTTTTCCCGCCTCTCGACTCCTTCAGTACTTGCCGCTTGTATCGACAAAAGTTGCTCCTTGAATTTGCTACTTTATGCCACGTAGCGTTCACAAAAATTCAAAACCCTAGCCAAGGCGATTGCCAGGCACTGTGGTGTAAGTTCAGACAATATTAAATAAGTACTTAAAAATTAGAGTAGAAATGTGAAATAGATACATGCAATTATAAGCTAAATTTTTAAAAAAACTTAAAGCCAGTCAACTGATTAAGAACAACAAAAAAATGAACAATTATAAAACAATTCATAGATAACTGTATAAAACGGAATAATAGCATTAAGTTAACCTAATTTAACAGTTCCATACGATTTTATATATCGGATACATCTATTGAACAGATTGTAAACAATATTTTGCATCATTTGCCTAGGTTACTAGGTTAAAGTTCATGCTATTGTGTGTAGATTTAGTCCATTGTAGCTTGCAGCTGCAGCCCCACTAAGTAGTTGTAAGCTGCATAATGTATTTACGCAAGCACCGGAAATTGGGTGCTACGAGCAGGTGGAACGCTGACTGCGGGTATGGTAGAGGCAGCAGTTGCCTCGTCAGGTTGCAGTCGCGGTGCTAAACGCGAATAGACAAGTGTGATCCCTTGCGGATGTGGATGCGGGTGCAAGTTTGAGATGCGGGTTACTCGGTTGCCGCTTGCTGGTTGTGGACTGCTGCTTGGTTTGGTTTATGCGCGCATATTTGATGGCATTGTGAATTTCTGTGTGAAATTACAGCTCTTAGCCGTAGAGCTTTCACAACCACTATCTCTCTGTCTCTTTTTCTGTTTCTTTCTGCGTTCCTCAGTTTAAGGATTCATTAATATGCGATGCCTATGCAATATGGTTTGAGTGGCTGTGAAGAGCTGAGACTTGGCTTAGGTGCATCGTAAGTTGGCTAAAAAAAAGCAAGTAGCGCCTAAAATGCAATCCATTCGACCGCGCTCTGAGAGAATCAACTTTAATCATATTTCCCAGTTAGCTTTAGGTTCATTACGATAAACGAAGCGCACATAATATGATTAAAATCATGAGGATTTTGTCATCAACTAACAGACATACGGCATAATAAGTTATATGTCTCTGAAGAGTGTACCAACCATTCTTGACTGTTTGTTGAGAATTCATTTGATTGGAAGCTAATGCGAATTGCAAAAGATGGAAACCTAATGAGGATCTAAATTTTTAAGAATATAAATTGCGAATTTAATAAATGCAACTAAAAAGGTTTTTTAATAATTTAAATATTTTTGGTAGCACATTTAGTTCATATTCTTGTATTATGCCTCAACGAACAGAGTTTTGGCCAAGCTTAAGCTTGGTGGTGTTGCGTTATTTAATGTGGACAGGAAATAAAGTATTCTTTGAATTTAAGAACTAAGCAAAATTAGCAGAATCTACACCCAAAACACACATACAAAAATACACACGCATCAAAAAACGACAACAAATGTGACTAACTGTGGGAGAAAACAGCACACAGCTTGGCAACTATTTACCGAAATTTAAACAAGTACATATATACACATCTACATACACATATATACATACTATGTATGCACATATATATTTGCATGGAGGTAAATATTGTATATGCTCGTCCGTATGTTAATTTTCAGTAATTGAAGAACATTTTGCTTTTAATACTAGCAGCAGCAGCAGCAGAGATAAGCAAAACTTTTATACTACCTTTAGGTATATTTTCAGGCCATCCCTTCTTTCATCTGTACCTATGCTGAAAATTTCTGCGGTTATATGCAAATTAACTTAAATGTCAACGCTCGAGCATTTTTTGCGATGACAAACGCAGAATTCAGAGCTAACGAAATGTCAAAATGGGGGAATTCAAAACCGAGCAGCAGCAAAATGGCTAAAAATTGTGCAGCAAAATGAAGCAAGCGACAAATGTGAAGAGATTGAAGAGACAAGAGTGAGAGAAAAAGAGTGAGTGAGTCCAAAAAAGAGGCAAACTGCAAACGTCAGCCAAATTCAACAATTTTTTTTTTTTTTAAACTCTACATTGACTGAAACTCGGTGACAATGATGTTAACTAGAGTGTGAAAACTATGATTGGCTGTCGAGAGATACATGCAGAAGAGTTGCCAAGAGGTGGAAATAAGTGGGTGTGAAAAACCAGCCAGAGACAGCGGAGAGTGATGAGAGGCAGCCGTTGTCGCTGTCAGCAGTAGGCGACGAGGCGGCCTGTAGGAAAGGAGGAACTGATGCCAGCGCCAGCAAAGTACTCTATGATTTATACCGTATTTGCAGTCAGTAGTTAACTGGTATGACATCCTCTTTGCTTTAGGTATGTATATGCATACGCACACGCACATAAAAATGTACACACAAATCTGTTGTTGTAACATGTTCACATACAATTTCAATTTGCTATCGCCTATGAATTGAATACAAAGCATAAACGAGGCATTGCGTTTATTGACAGTAAAAAACTGTGGCATAATAAAAGCAATTAGTTTCAAACGAAGACTAATAAGTTAGGGGAGATCAGTCAGAAATGCTTCAGTAGAATTCCAAAAATAAATATACAACATATTAACGAGCAAATTTTCAAAATATCCTGTTTTTTGAAATTTTAAAGCCTTAAATTGACTAGATTAGAAATTCAAAAGTTGATCTTTGTTCTTTAAAAAATTGTTACTATATATAACGTCTCCTTAGTTATTCCTTGCCAAAGATGGACATGATAAATGCAATCAAATTGAAAACCACTCCAAGTTTTTGTAAATGCTGCTCTATTAAATTTGATTGCTTGAATTTATTGATTATCTAAATAATAAATTTTTTAAGTGGCGTACATTAAGTAAAATTAAAATTTTGTCGGTTAGTCATAATCAGTTTAGTCCATTTCCATTAGCAGTTCCGTCTCATAGTATTTGAATGAACTTTGTCTAGTTGCGGTCGGCCAGACAGTTGCCAACCTCACGACGGTTGCGGCATATCTTCAGCTCACGATCGAACCATTGGCCACCGGGGCAGGCCTGATGTCTGGCACGGTTGTTGCGGCACACATAGAAGCGGCGGCAATGTCGGCCGTTTGTAAAGATCGTGCCGTCCTCAAGACCTTGACAATCACGTAGGGAAACCAGGTCTTCAGCTGGTTTTCTAACAGTAGCTATCTCAATTGCTTCTGGTTTTACTGTGCTGGTTGTGCAGGGTGGAGTGCAGGTTGTGGTTGTGCAGGGTGGTGGTTTGCAGGTTGTGGTTGTGCAGGGTGGTGGTCTGCAAGTTGTGGTTGTGCAGGGTGGTGGTTTGCAGGTTGTGGTTGTGCAGGGTGGTGGTTTGCAGGTTGTGGTTATGCAGGGTGGTGGTTTGCAGGTTGTGGTTGTGCAGGGTGGTGGTTTGCAGGTTGTGGTTGTGCAGGGTGGTGGTCTGCAAGTTGTGGTTGTGCAGGGTGGTGGTTTGCAGGTTGTGGTTGTGCAGGGTGGTGGTCTGCAGGTTGTTGTCTTCGTTTTGGTAGTTGTGCAAGGTGTTGTAGTGGTGGTTGTTGTAGAAGTCGTTGTAGTGGTTGTTGTTGTAGTGGTTGTTGTAGTGGTTGTTGTTGTCGATGTTGTGGTTGTTGTAGTAGTTGTTGTAGTGGTTGTTGTAGTGGTTGTTGTTGTCGATGTGGTGGTTGAGGTTGTTGTCGTCGTTGTAGTTGTCGATGTTGTGGTTGTTGTGCAGGGTGTTGTAGTTGTCGTAGTAGTTGTTGTAGTGGTTGTTGTAGTGGTTGTTGTTGTCGTTGTGGTGGTTGTGGTTGTTGTCGTCGTTGTAGTTGTCGATGTTGTGGTGGTTGTTGTAGTGGTTGTTGTAGTGGTTGTTGTAGTAGTTGTTGTTGTCGTTGTGGTGGTTGTGGTTGTTGTCGTCGTTGTAGTTGTCGATGTTGTGGTTGTTGTGCAAGGTGTTGTAGTTGTCGTTGTTGTGGTTGTTGTAGTAGTTGTTGTAGTGGTTGTTGTCGTCGTTGTAGGTGTCGATGTAGTTGTTGTTGTGGAGGTTGTGGTAGTTGTTGTTGTGGTGGTTGTAGTTGTCGTTGTCGTGGTTGTGGTTGTTGTCGTCGTTGTAGTTGTCGATGTTGTGGTTGTTGTGCAAGGTGTTGTAGTTGTCGTTGTGGTGGTTGTAGTAGTGGTGGTTGTCGTCGTTGTCGTAGTTGTGGTTGTAGTGGTTGTTGTCGTCGTTGTAGGTGTCGATGTTGTTGTTGTTGTGGAGGTTGTGGTAGTTGTTGTTGTGGTGGTTGTTGAAGTAGTTGTTGTAGTGGTTGTTGTTGTCGATGTGGTGGTTGAGGTTGTTGTCGTCGTTGTAGTTGTCGATGTTGTGGTTGTTGTGCAGGGTGTTGTAGTTGTTGTAGTGGTTGTTGTAGTGGTTGTTGTCGTCGTTGTAGTTGTTGATGTTGTGGTTGTTGTGCAAGGTGTTGTAGTTGTCGTTGTTGTGGTTGTTGTAGTAGTTGTTGTAGTGGTTGTTGTAGTGGTTGTCGTTGTCGTTGTGGTGGTTGTGGTTGTTGTCGTCGTTGTAGTTGTCGATGTTGTGGTTGTTGTGCAAGGTGTTGTAGTTGTGGTTGTAGTGGTTGTTGTCGTCGTTGTAGGTGTCGATGTAGTTGTTGTTGTGGAGGTTGTGGTAGTTGTTGTTGTGGTGGTTGTAGTTGTCGTTGTCGTGGTTGTGGTTGTTGTCGTCGTTGTAGTTGTCGATGTTGTGGTTGTTGTGCAAGGTGTTGTCGTTGTTGTTGTGGAGGTTGTGGTAGTTGTTGTTGTGGTGGTTGTGGTAGTTGTTGTTGTGGTGGTTGTAGTTGTCGTTGTGGTGGTTGTGGTTGTTGTCGTCGTTGTAGTTGTCGATGTTGTGGTTGTTGTGCAAGGTGTTGTAGTTGTTGTTGTGGTGGTTGTTGTTGTTGTTGTGCAGGGTGTTGTAGTTGTTGTGGTTGATGTCGTTGTTGTTTCACATGGAGGAGTTGTCGTTTCACGTTGAGTGGTGATAGGCTTATCACATGGTGGCTTTGGAGTGGTTACGCATGGAGCTTTGCCACTTGATGCGGACAAATGTCCTGCATGGTTGTGGCCAGACAAGATGTCACCAGTGCGTTCACCATTGTGGCAGTCAACCAAGCTCGGCAGGTTGCAGATCTGTGTCCTGGGATCAAAGAACAGACCATGACCACACTCTCTGCGCAGCGCCCGTCCTCGCAGGCAAACGTAGAAGCTGGAGCAGCTTATGGGATCCGCAAACGAGAGTCCATTTATGTGATCCGAACAGTCAGGCTTTTGTGCCTCGCCGGTTGCAGCCAGACAAGAAAGGGCAATCACAAGTGTGAGCAGCAGCACGTTGTCTGCAAAACAAGTCAACACGTCCCACATAAGAATAGTAGGCCAACTGTAAAAGCCTTGGCAAAAACTTACAAACTTTCATTTTTATTGTAGTCCTTTGCTTTGCTATAACCGTTGAGAGTAGTAACTTCTGCACTGTACGACCAACTGCATCTGATGCATCGCTTATATAGCTCTCAAAAAGGTTCTTTCTGTTATCAGCGTCCAGCAATTACACCAAGAAGTGCTCAGGCACTTGAATGCGACACGACTCAAAGACACGTGTATCGGAAGCAAGATGTGCAAATCAAGAAAACCATTAGGTAAATTGAAAGACAGACATAGAACAACATATTACTTCACGTAATCTCTAATTTCTCGACTAGAGCATTCTTACTTGTTTAATAAGGCGTTTTTAGATAAACCAACTTAAAACTTATCTACCAAGCTAAAATCTGCATGTTTGCGATTAAGTAAGACAAGAAAAATCCTGAACACCACAAATAGTTGCATTTGGGCAGTTTTGGCCCATCTCTGACAAGTACAAATATTTGCAAATGGCCCGCACATGAAAGCAACGTGTAGCGCTATTTAGGAGACCAACTGGATAACCCAAAACCATACATGTTACCAGACAAAATGTGAATGTGATGTTGTAGAAGGAAAATTTTTCAAACATTTGCGCTTTGCATTTGTCAGTCTTCAACACTTGTGGTCCGACAAATGAATGAATATTTAACAAACTTGTGCACAATTCATGAGCACTGTTTGAATATTTTAGTTGACACGTCGGGCTCTCACACCCCCATACCCACTCACACATACAAGTAGTTCAAATCATTGATGTCCCCACTCATGTGGTTGTATTTGGGACATGTAATTTTGTCAACTTGCATTTCAATCTGTGTGTATGTATGTATTAGATACTCGTAAACAGGAATTGGATTGGTGAAAGCATAAATTTACTTTAAAATTGTCTAGAGCAGAGCCCGAGAAAAGCAAATGGATTCCATTAACATTTTTATTGTACGCATATCAAAACACTCATTGATAATTGAGTATCTAGAATTTATACTATTTGAAAATTTTGTAAATTATATATTATGAGTAAGGAATATCTTAAAATATAAATGGAAATGGCTATAAAATATATGCGACGACATAAAGGTATTCATTTTTAAGCTACTGGAAAAGAGTTTCATCCATAGTAATATTCAAAGTTTTAAGAAATTAAACGTATTTTTTATCATTTAGGGAAAATTTATTTTATTTACTTGTTATCACTTATGATAATCGCTTAAGACTTATTTGCAAATATTCAATCCGCACGTTTAAGTAGTTTTACTTTTTAAATACAAATGTGAAACTCAACATTACAAAAATTTTTGTGAAGCGTACTACTTCAGGGAATAAATTGCATCGTGAATTTTTGATACAAATTTATAATGCTAACTAATATTTATTTGTAGTATTTTTTTATCTGCTATCTTTTTGGAATATTTATTGTAAAGGAACGCTGTAGCTTACATATCCAAAACACAAACTCATACATATTTACACAGTTACTATAAAGTTTTTTATTACGGGTAGTTGTTTTAAGATTGTTTTTTTTTATTTGAGTTTATTGTTTACACATATGCAGAATTCTACCTTACTGTTTTTTTTTAGCTGAAACAATTCGAATTCCAAGTTCCGAAATATTTACAATTCATATTAAGACCAATTAATAGAAGATCCATGTTGAGCTCACAATGGTCAGAAATCTAGGAAAGTATATAAAAGTTTGCACTGAAGTTTAGTTTCATTTTTTTGTTTACCTTTTGTTATTAAAAACAAAATCCAAATGCTTGTCTCTTAATGATTTTTAAAAATGAAACGACAGAGAAGTCTTTTGCATTTTGCGTGTAATCTTAAAGGATTATTTTATTTGTTATATGTATTGTTTTTAATATGTTTTCAAAAGTTTTCAATACAGCTTTGCACTGCATTTATTGTACAGCTTTTTAATACTAACATAATTTTTTTTTGCGCTTTATACTATATATGTAAGTTTCACTTCGTACATTTCAAATTCTCTTTGCAACTTTTGCTTAACGTGTTCATCAACTTTTATGATTTAAATTGAATACTTTTTCTTTGTTAAATATTTCGCAGCAACTAATTTTCTGCTCTTTTAAGTTCATATTTTATGCTCAGTGTCTCCTTATAATAGTACTTTATTGATACAACCATAAATTAAGTGCTTAAATAACGCTAGATCTTAAAGATTCAAAAATTAAATTTCTGCAATAACATGGAACATAAGATAACTTTTTTATATTTTTATATACACATCTCTTAAGAAGTTTTTGTTTGCTTTATTACCCAAAAAGGTAGAGATTGAAATGCAAAATATTTGAAATCGTTGTTGAGAAACTATATTTATGAAAAAGCAAACGAAGTTTCAAGTCTGCCAAACTTTTTAAGTTTATTTATATTGAATATACACATATATATTTCTTATCTTAAAGCAGTTAACATAATTATTTTGAGTTTTTGGCATTGCATGAGATCGTGTTTTAATCGCCAAAGTATCTACAATAAATCGGACTTGTAGAAACATTCAGCGAACTGAATCTCATTGTTTGTATATTAAGCTTAAAATTCTAGGCATAGTCTCTAAAACTGAATTGTTCACATATCAATTGTGTTTTTAGCTTACTCCTTGCTGTCTGTCCTACTGCTCCTGCTGCGGTTGCTGGTCTACTGCTCAAGTTTTGTCCTCGGCCACTTTTGTGCCACTAATTGAGCTGCTGACGTTGCCACAGTCGCCGCCGCACTCGAATCCGAAACGCCGTTGCCTGGGGGTTGCCGTCTGCGTCTGTGTGCAGAGCCTGCGGCTGACACTTTCACCAACAGACACTATTGTTGTATTTATTGGTGTTGTTGTTGTTACTGTTGTTGACTCCTGCAGTGCTGGATTGTTGACTTTGTTTCGGCCATGATTGCAGCAGATTGCCACATTTCGGCAGAGCACAAATTTAATAATCCACAAAAGTGTCAAAATCGTTGAAATGTTTCGCCAGTGCAAATAGCCAGGACAACCAATTAGCGTATTCCAGCTGACACTGGCGGATTTAATGGCCGATGCCGAGTATTCACCTGGGGATTAAAAGGAATCAGTAAGGCGTGTGTGTGTGATTGTGTGTGTGGCTTGTGGTTATCATCAAATGTTTATTGTAATTGTTGCAATTGCCAATTGGCAATCGCATTCATGCAACAGACTACGTAAACTCATACTCAAACTCAAAACTCGCATTCAATTTAAACTCAAATTCTGTGAAAAACAATTTGTGCAATTTGCAAACTTGCACCGATGCTACCTGATGTCTATCGGTATGTGAGCGTGTGTATGTTTTAGAGTGCGTGTAACTAGTCGATTGAATAAATACAGGCAAATTGTAATTAAATGTTTCTATGGCAAAATTGAATAGCAAACACTGCTGCCCAAAAAAAAAAAACAAACACAAATACAGGTACGCATAAATTATCCGAAATTCGGCTATATGCAAACTAAGGTATGGTTTACTTTGGTACTGTTTGAGTGAGAGGCGTGAAATGTGCACAAAACAAATATTTCTTATCAAAATATCAACAATGTCAAAATGAACTAACTGAGTGCTTGCATCAAATAGAGTCCGCTATATGATTAGAAAATAACTATTTATTTAAAATTATTTTAGATAAATTTTATGGCTTATGAAATTATTCAATATTTATTTATTTATTTGCTTAATGTTGATGCAAAACACTCTACAAACAAATTTTCCAAAAAACTTAAAATTTATAGAAAGAAAAGCTTTAAGAGTTGATTGTTTTATTCTAATTTTTTAATATATTAAGTTGAATAAAAAATATAATAAATAAGAAATAGAACAAAATAAAAAGGAATAAAATAATAATAAAACATATAAGGAAGCCAATTGTTATTTTTATACCCTGATCCCATTAAAAATGGGAAAAAAGGGTATCATGAAGTTGTGCAAAAGTATGTAACGGGCAGAAGGAAGCATCTCCGACCCCATAAAGTATATATATTCTTGATCAGGATCAACAGCCGAGTCGATATAGCCCTGTCCGTCTGTCCGTCCGTCCGTCTGTCTGTCTGTCCGTCTGTCCGTATGTATGAGTCAACCGATCTCAGAGACTATAAGAGCTAGATACTCCAGATTTGGTACTTAAGCTCGCCTAATCCCTAGGCAGTACAAATTTGTTTTTGATTTTCGATAACTCATCCCGTTTTCGATATACACATGGGATCGATAACAACAAAATCTTGAATTTGAAAAATCTTTAGATGGCATTTAAATTAATAATCAAAATAATAACAATCTGTGAAATTTTTATTAAAATCGGTTAAGAAACACCGGAGATATGGGACATTGAAGTTGTGTATACAGTATGCAGTATGTGCGTACATACAAACACACATACTTGCAAACACTGACTGTACGCGTAAGGTATAAGGATCAGGGTATCGTCTAGTCGGGATTTCTCGACTAGAGCCTTCTTACTTGTTATTGTTGCTTGCATCTGTATCGCAGCTATATGATAAAGTTGTCTGATCTATACATTTTTGATAAATGACAAAGACCTTTCCCAAAGTATACATATAAACAATTTGTATTTTAAAAGTTGAAACAATTTTAATCAGATATTATAATAATAAAATTAAATTTCAAGTGTACAACAATAAACAAGAATGGTAACTTTTGAAGTGAAAAAAGCTTGGAACACTGAAACACTTAAGAAAACAAAATAAAGACTAAGATAGGTACAAATATAAAATAGATAAACATATAATATTGAAGTTTCAAACTCAAATAGGACAAAATGTAATAATATAAATCATTTGAACACAAACAAATTGATTGCTATTACGCGATCAATATATTAAGTAACTAATTGATAGTGTATTGTCAAACATATTCCACATTTTGCTTATCATCAAAAAACTTACTATTTACAATCACAGATTCATACAAACAGCTCCTAAAAAATTATGCATTTTTCACTTAATCAACAAATTGCTGAAATAGACATAAACTTATTTATGCAGAATAATTAAGTATATAGCAAAATGTTTTGGCCCCAAAAACCGCATTTGACATGGTCATGATGGGTTTGGCATATAAAAATGTAAAATAAGCTCCATAATAAAAATAAAACCCGATTCATTATTTAAATAAAAGTGAAGGAATTCATGGGTTACATATGGGCAAACGACACTATGTGAACATGTTGCACAGTTAGGTGTGTGTGTAAGAAAATTAATTATGCTGTAAAGTGGAAGCATGTCCTGCTCTTGTGTGTGTATAATAAATGGGAAATGAGCGAGAAAAAAAGCAGGGAAAATGCATGCAAATAAATAATTGATAATATCATTAAGTTATTAATAATCATTTGTCATGATTGTTGTTGTCGTTTTTAAATTTATTATTATTTCCTTCTTTTTTTGTTTTTGTTTTTTTGAATGAGTTTCCCAGTTGGCCAGCAGCAACTATTGAAAGGCTGTAATGCACAGTGCAACAACAACAAAAATTTCAGCATTGTAATATCGACAACAAAGGCACCACAGAATGACATTAAGTTTATTAACCCCTTTTTGGCACTGATGTAAAAAACATGTACAAATAAAATATGGAATTTTAAACAAAAGTCGTCAATATAAGCAAGTTTTTTGTATGTTTTTTGTGCTGCAGCACGAGCTATTAAAGTGCACATATAATTTTGCACATCACATAACACACTCGCATACACAACCACACACATACTACACCCACTGGCACAGCTCATGATTCTGTGATTTTCATTATCCGGCTTAAGCATGTTTTACTCATTTGTTGGGTTTAAAAGTGCTGCGAGCCACGTATTATCTGCGCTAATTAGTCGAATATTAAAAATATATAAATTTCATAAAAATTTGTGTCTTGTTTTTGCCTTTTTCATTTTTCTTTCGTGTTTTTCGTTTAGTGAATATATCTTTTTTTTTCTCTTTATTTTTTAATAAAGAAATAATAAATCAATATAAATTAACATAACCACATGTGCATGTTTCCAAGTGTTCATTAGTTTGCTATGAAGTTAATTAGGAGGTTTATTTTAACATGTTTGTATATCGTCAAAAGCTGCGGGTAACTAATTTAATATTTCACAAGTAAATTGTTTTAGTTGTGCTTGGAGGCTTTCGGCTTGAAAAATAAATTATTAATAGTTTAATTAAACTTATTTTGTGATATTCACGAAAAATATCAATTCATATTGATTTTTAAAATATTTAATGATTTTAATGTACTTTATTGAAAAATTCTTTAAATTTTGAGATTTTATAGTCATAATACATATAGTTTTGTGTAAAGTGTAACTATAATTATTTGTAGCAACATTTTAAAGGTGAGTACCAATAAAGTTTCGCGTATCGCGTTCGGCATGCCACGGATGTTTGCATCATGAGCTATTGAAAATGTTCACAATTTATGCCCTGTTTGATTGGAAGTGGCACACAACAACTGTGCAATGAAAACCGCAGCTAAAAATGGGGAGTACCATTAATACGTACTGAGCAGGGGTGACAAAAACTGACAGACATGCCCTTAAATCATTATATTGCCCTAGCTGACATTTCTGACATATAAAAAACATACATAAAGCATGTAGCTCACTTGACATTTTTGCATAGAACGTGTTTTCAAACCTTAACTCGAACACGAATAAGAACACAGCCTAACACGCGAACATTTGCCGCAATTGGCAATGCCATTTTTATGGCCATTATATTAAAGTCAGTGGCCCGAATAAACGTGACAGTTCTTGTTGGCAACAGACAGACAGAAAGACAGACAATTGGAAGGAGCGACAGGTAGAAACGTGTAAACGACAAACGCAAAGCGCGCACCTGTCCCTCAAGCGGCCTCTGTGCCTGTGTGTGTGTGTGTGTGATTGTTTGGACCAGCAGCAGTCAGGTGTCATCATCACTTAGCAGCTGAGTGCTACAACCCACTCGCCTACTCACTCAATCAGTTTTTGTTGTTGGGGAGTGAGGGTGCGTATAAGTAACATGCTTCAAATTGCCAGCGACACAGCACAGAGGACACATGTCAAAGTTGACATACACGCACAGCTCAAACAACAACAAGAACAACAACAACAATACAAGTACACATGCTGGAAACCAAACGATTTAAATACAAACACAAATAGCGTATTGGTTCACAAACATCTCTCAAAGACACACAGGCACACACACAAACAAATCAAACTACATAGATACAAAAGTATCTTTGTGCACTGGTAGACAAACAGACAAGCCAGATAGTTGCCAATAGTACGTCATCATCATCATCGTGTTCACTGTCATCCACATTCTCATCATCGTCATTCTTATTCCCATTCCCATTGTTGCCATCTTCGTTGTGGACATTGAACAAATATCGCAATTGCGGACATTTCGAGATAACAATAAAAGTGCACCCGTTGCTGTTGTTGTTGTTGTTAATGTAACTGTTTTTACCTGAGTGGCCATAAGCATCGTAGAAAATTGTGTAAACAAAATAAAAACCAAATATTGCACTATGGAACTTTCGTCGAGAAGAAAAAGGTAATAAAACGAAAGAGCCGAAAAGTTTACACGTGGACAAATATCTAAAAAACCATTATAGATAAACAATAAAAAAAGGTAAAAAGAACGAATTAAGTTTGTTGAATACGGGAACAATATAAAAAGATGGGAATAGTTCTAGTTTAAATTAAATTAAAAGTTCATTTAACAATATGTTTATAAGCAATATCTTACGAGAATGTGTAACATTCAATTGGCTACAAATTGCATCATTTAATAATCTAAAGCAAGCATTGAGCAATCGCTTTCACACCACTGTGCATGCGGGCTGCGAATTAAAAGTCAGAAGTTCCGAGCTCATCGCGAAATAAAATTCAATTAGCTTAAATGAAAACTTAACTCAATTGGCATGCAATACAAAAACATTTGGCACTGACTGAACGCATGGCTTGGCCAACACCCAACTCAGCTTTCCTGTTTACCCGCACACTTACCGTTTAGCACGTGCAAAACAATGGTGCGAGGTGCGCTGTTCGAGGGACTGCACGTATAGTTGCCCGAGTCTAGTTTCACAACGGCGGGTATAATAAGTGAAGCCCTCTGCAATAAAAACAAGCAAAAACGGTCGTAAATACGAATTCATACGTTAGCGGGTCGTTGTATGCGTGTGTGCATATAGAAATGGGATGCTTCAGCTGGCGAGACAGTTGTCAGACTTAGCACACGCGGCGTATGTGCTATGGTGAAGGTGTCATACTTGTTAAGTGTGAAGGTGCGTCACACTTCAGTGGCAGCAGCAAAAAATTTAATTATATAATATGCACACACACACACACACACACACACATATTATACGTATATTAAAATTATAATTTGACGGCGTTGACAATTTTTGACAGTGTTGCAAAAAAAATTGAAATAAAAATGCCATACAGCAAACACACTCAACCCACTTTCCCTCTTTCTCGTTCTAGCAATTTGCGTAATGAAAATGCCAAGTATGCCAATAAAAGAAAGAGAAAGAGAGAGAGAGAGAGAGTGAGAGAGGACGAGACTTTGGGCGACTTTGAATGATAATGATAATGATGAGAGACACACCCACACGTGCGGTAAGCCACTTACCGTTATCTGTTTAATGAAACTGCTGCTTGGCAGCATCGTTGTTGTTGTTGCTGCTGTTGTGCTTTGCTCTGTTGCTGTTGTAGTCGATGCTGTTGTTGTTGTCGTCGTGGTTTCCTCTTCGAATGCTGTCGTCATAGTTGCAGCACCAGCTGCTGCTGCGGCTGCTGCTGCTATTGTTGTCGTCAATGTTGCCGGCATGACAACTGCCGTTCCACCAGCAACGACAACCACTTCACCTGCACCAACACCAGCTGTCATCGTTGTCGTTGACATTGTGGCTGTTGTGGGCGTGGATCTCAGTGTCGTCATCGTCGTTGTCGTTGGCATTGCATATCCATATCCGGAGTTGCCGGCCCCATCACTCAGGGTTATCGCATCTAGAATATATGAACGTGTTATGGCCGCTATATCGTTTAGCCTTTCTGCTGCAGTCATCGTTGACGTCGATGTCGCTGCTGGCGTTGTCGTTGACACTTCCGTTGGCAGATCGATGCGCTCAATTTCCGTTCGCCAGCCGCGACGATTATGCAAATAGATTTGCTTCTGATTGTAAAACCAATTAATGAAAAGCGGTGGTTCCAATGCCTGGCTAATTATGCAGCGCAGTTTCACTTGACTTCCGGCCTTCACGTGACGCGTCGACTCACCAACTAACTCCGTTTTAGGTTCTGCAAAAGACCGCCAAAGAGAGTGAGAGGGATGAGAGAGGGAACACAAACACACACACATAGTTTAGTATGTCGCTTACAATCTGTGCAAAATCAGTGTTCTCAGTCACTGATTTATTGGCCTGTCCTGTGATTTATGTTAGGTTTTGGGGTGTGGCATGCTCTGCAAACTGAACTGCATTTTGTGTAGTCTGGATTTCATTGATTGTCTCTATAACAGCGATTTAATAAGGCTACTGGGTCAGTGAAGTAACTGCAGGACGAGCACTTGCATAATTATGCTGATAAATCTATTTGATTTCTTTATTATTTCTAGCAGAAAACTTTAAGCCGAACAGCGTCAAAGTTGTGTTTTTTTCAACTTACTTAAGACCAGAAATATGGTTTTGAGAATGTGTCGTAATAACACAAATAAGGTTTTCTGGGCTAGAGCAAAACTTATTTTCAATTTACGTAATTTTGTTAAGAAGTGATATTGTTGCTACTTATTCTATAACAAAATCTTACCTATTCTTTGAGCTTTAAAGCACAAACTGACTTCATACATATGCTGAATTTACTCTAATTATTCTGACCGCAGTTGTACGCGTATGTATATATATTAATCTATGTGCTTTTTCTTAAGCAAATGTTGTTTTTAAAGCAAGTACCACACTTAATTAAATTTTAATTTGCAGCATCGTTAGAAAGCTTGTGACTTTCAGTTTTTATTTTTATTTTTTCTTGCAATTTTTTAATGAGTGACATTTATGCTTACTCACCAACAATACGCAAGTGCACAATGGCGCTAGCCTTGGGCTCCGTTGAGACCTGGCACTCGTAGGTGCCCTCATCCTTGAGCTGTACGTATTTAATTTGTAAGGACCATCGTTCAGGATTGGGCGAAAAGACAGATTGAAAACGCTGATCCGCTATGAAGGTGGTTTGATCTACGGTAAGGATGTGACCATCTCGCATCCTGAGCCAAGAGATGGGCTTCTTAACCAACTGTTTGACCTGCAAAGACGAATATAATGGAAAATGACAAACAATATGTAAGTCAATATTAAATTAGGCAATAATAATTGAAAGCAATCTGTCAATATTGGGTTCATATTTTAAACACAATACAATTTTGTTTGAATTTCTTGTGAGGGGCGGTGGGAAATGAGGTTAGGTAGCTGGGAAGTCTACAAAAGCGAAAATCCCAGCTGACTAACTGAATGATGTCAGCGAAACTTTTTCTATGTGTTCCTGCAAAACTTTGGCGCCTACAACAACAGAATTACAGTATTAGGCAACAATGTAACGGTAAGCAACAATGGCAACAACAAAATGACGATTCATTCCTGTCAATAATGACAATAAAAACTTAAAAGCAATTTTACAAGGCATCTTTCCGTTCCCACCTACGCCTTCGCGTCCTCCTCCTCCATCCACCATGCAATTCAAAATAATATACATTGAATTCGAACAGGAAGCTGAAGACTGAAGATGCAGACACGCTGTACAAATGTGTGTTTGAATTTGTGTTTGTCTATATTTATGTTTGCTTGGTGGACTACTTGAAATATATGTTGTATGGAAGGGCTCATCGTAATTACACTTGACACAATTTTGCGATTTACTTTTGCACACAAAGTTCGGAAAGTTTAGAAATAGTTCCATATTTTTGGCAGCTAGCTAACTTTTTTAAATTATGTTTTGTAACCTAGATTGATTTTTCAATAATGTGTCGTTCAAATTGCTTTTTAAAAAACTGTTAAAAATCAAAAAAAAAAAAATTTCATAGAATATATTTCCAAGATTCTATGGAGACATAGTAATGGCTAACGGATACTATATATTTAAATTTTTGTCATCCATACCAAAGAAAGTGAAAGAAATTCTTTAAAGCAAAAGAATTTTTCTCTGCAAACAAATAGGACTATATAACTATTCATCAAATGTTCCTATTTAATATCATATGGTTAATATCTCTGCATAATTTAATCACCTGATTCAATCCATGTATTACAATACAAAGACAAAACCGCACTATGATACGTACATATATTTATTTCTTAATGATCATCTAATCCACTCAAAACTCAGATTCACTTAAAATTCCACGCATACATCGCGCACGGTATGAGGCGATTCACATACCCTATTGAAATAGATGTATAGGTGGGTGGGGAAGGGGCAAGGCAGCTGACTGCTCGCTGTGGCAGTAGCACTGACTGCGCCAGCGACTGTGGGCTGTGGCAGTGGCAAATGACAGTCTTTGAACTGCTGTCATCAACTACATTGTCCGTGTTAGCTACGGCAATGGCGGTGGCATTGGCGACGTAAAGGAGACAACAAGAAGCATCGCGAAAGCGAGTGGAGAAGAAGCAGGGGAGCATTGTTGAACGACGTCATGATTAGATACTATAATCATTTGTGTTTTATGTGCTTGTTGTTTTTCATTGTGGCTTGGCCTGTCTTGCCACCCTGTCGCCATGTAACTAAAAGTGTCTGAGGCACGCACACAAAAGGGAGACAACTCCAAAGTCCTGTCACCCTACACACAACCCCAATGAGATTTTGTTCACCCTCAAACTCCAAGCTGCCCGCCTGTCTGTCTGCTTTGGTCATAATTGCTGCCAGTCTTTCTGGTGTTTTTGTTGTTGTTGTTGTTATTGTTGCTTTTGTACGTGCTGTCAAAACTATATGAAATGAGTACCTATAAGGTTATGGCAATGTAAACGCCTTGAAGTTTGTTTAGTACACAACAGTTTAGTGTTGAAATTGCACAAGCGTAAATTACTAATTCAACCATACCATTTACTCTTTATAATATCCACCAACAGTTGCTTTTTTCTTTCTGTTTTTTTCTCTACATTCTTGAATATGGTGTTCAGATTTTTATAGCCGCAATGTCAAAATGATTGACAATTTATGAGTAAGTAGATTTTAATATTGCTGTTTTATGTAGAAGAGATAGCAATATCATACACAAATGGTGTTTGTCAAAACTTTTGATGAGGTGTAAGAGAAATTTTTGACAAATTTACTTGATAAGTTTGTATGAAAATGGAAAAATTTGTTGTTCTCATAATTTGTATAGTACTTTCATTTGTTTTCGAAAATCTTTTTAACGAGTTTCAAGTTGATGTTTACGTAAACAAAAAAAACAAAAAAAACAACAACAACAAACGTTAATAAATATATTTTATTTTCTTAAAGCTTTAAAGCTTCTAAATATATATTTTAAATTTATGCCAGATTTTTTCTCTGGCTGATTTCTAAACAGAAAGACGTCTGGTTACTTTTAATTTACTGCAAACTCGCTCTGAACTATGTGTAGCTATAAATAAGCCGCTATGCATTGTGGTGAAGGTTGAGTTTATTAAATTTTGCGGAAAGCATTGAAATCGCGAGTATCGCACAAAGAACATTATTATCAGGCTGAGCATCGACATTATATTCAGAGTGTATTAAGTGAAGATGCTTATCCAGTTGCCTCCAACCGACAGGCAGTCACACAGACAGTTGGGCAGCCAGCCAAGTCAGCCTCTAGGCACGCACAAAGACAGAGAAAGAGACAGAGACTCCTTCAGCGGCGTTTTGGAGTACATGGCAAGTGGCAAGTACATAAGTCCTTGTTCGAAGTCTGCTCCTTGCGGTTGCCAGCTTGTGGTTCCATCTCTGCCTGACAAATATTCATGCGGCTTGGGGGTTCAGGTTGTGCCCGAGCTCGTTGTTGTTGAGCTGAGAGAGCCGCTTGGCATTAGCTAATTTAAATTCCTCGCTTATGGATGGCGCATTATGCGGCTGGGTTCGTGGAGATTGCGCTTAATTTGCCAAAAAATTAATGACCGTATTTTGCCATCGAATTTATCAAGATGCCTCACGCTTGTCTCTTTTTCCCGCTTTTTTGGCTTTCTCTGTTTTGTAATTTAAATATTGTTAATTAGATGTCTGTCGGTGCTGCATTTTCTCTGTGACTCCTTCTGAGTGTTACGTGACTTGGGCAAAGCAAATGTTATCATTGCATTAAAGTCAAGCCGCCTGGAAATGGGCAATAAACCCAGTGAGTGGCACTCAAAGTAGTTCTACACAAAATTTGACGGGCCGCCGTACCCATATCATAGTCATAGTTAAGTTTCTGGCTCTTTTCCTTTTATGTGCTATGTTTTCCTTAGCTTCCTTTAGTTTTGTATGCTGTCGTCAGCAAACAATATTTGAAAATCTAAGGCATGCTTGCCGACAGCAGAGTTTTGGCCATAACATTTGCGAATTCTGTCTAAACTTGTTTGTAAATAATTTCTTTTATTTTGCCAATCTTTTTACACAACAATACACCTCAAAGAGCCATCTATGCCCCGCCACGCTGACAGTCTCTATGTAATATTTCTTTTCAGTTTTTTTTTCTTAAACTTTTCGCAGACCTTGCAAAAAAACCAAAAATGAGGAAATGCTGTGGGAAAGAGGCAAAGCCGCTTGTAAGAAAACAGAAAAATATAAAGTGCTTACAGGCAAAGCATTTTTTTTTTTTTTGTCTTGTGGATTGCTTTATATCGATATATACATATATACATTCTATGTGAAGCCAACGGTCTGAAATTTATTATTAATTGATAAGGCTTAAGCTGATTACAAGATTGCGCAAAGTTATGCCAGTCAACAGCCAGGAGCGTGAATACATTTTTGGCTACAGGAAAATTTAAAAATATTTTTCAGTTTGGCTTTATCGGATAATCAGTCGTAAATGAAGTGTTTGTGTCTGTTTGGTTACCTAAATACATAACGTGCTGCTGAGAATATAAAAGTCCCTTGTCCCATTTAGTATTTTTATTGAATTGGTGTTTAATAACAATAAAGTATGGCTGTGGATAAACTTCTTCATATTTTTTTTGTAGATATTTAATTATCCCATTAAATTCTGTTAATATCTTTATGAGTTTAATAACTATTTTCGTATTTCCTTTTAATAATTTTGGTCAATCGCCAATCACATAAATTGCTTTTAAACGTAATGAAAAAGAAAATACATAACAAGAAAAAAATTACTTTTTACAAATAGTTTTTTCTTGGTTTTTTTTATACCCTGATCCCATTAAAAATGGGAAAAAAGGGTATAATGGTTTTGTGCAAAAGTATGTAACGGGCAGAAGGAAGCTTCTCCGACCCCATAAAGTATATATATTATTGATCAGCATCAACAGCCGAGTCGATCTAGCCATGTCCGTCTGTCCGTCCGTCCGTCTGTCCGTCCGTCTGTCCGTCCGTCTGTCCGTCAGTCCGTCTGACCGTCTGTCCGTATGTATGAGCCAACCGATCTCAGAGACTATAAGAGCTAGAGACTTCAGATTTGGAACTTAAGCTCGCCTAATCCCTAGGCAGTACAAGTTTTCAATAACTCATCCTGTTTTCGATATACACATGGGATCGATAACAACAAAATCTTGAATTTTGAAAACTTTGAAATGGCATTTGAAATAATGACAATCTGTGAAATTTTTATTAAAATCGGTTAAGAAACACCGGAGATATGGGACATTGAAGTTGTGTATGCAGTATGCAGTATGTGCGTACATACAAACACACATATTTGCAAACACTGACTGTACGCGTAAAGTATAGGGATCAGGGTATCGTCTAGTCGGGATTTCTCGACTAGAGCCTTCTTACTTGTCTTTATTAACGGATAGCAAATCATTGCAATCAAAGTGATAAACAGATAAATACATTCTGTTCGCAAACCTATCAGTTTTTAATAAATGAATCTTTAAAGGTATTTTTTCGAATTTGTTGAGTCAGTTCGAGAGAAAGTCGTAACTGAGAAAAGTATTTATTTGTTTTACAAGCAGCTGCAACCGTTGAAAATATTTTTGCTTGTTTATTTTTTTAGTAGTTTTTTGTTTTAAGCAAGTTGTAATTTGCTGTCTAAACAGAGAAGCAACTGCGCCAATTATAATGACAATAATGATTATGCTTATATTGTGTAATTATGATTGTAATGATCATTACATCTCGCTGTTGCAGGCACTTCGCCAAGGCAGCGAACCAGCAGTAACAAAGTTATTAGCAGATGGACTTCGGATGCCACACACACAGCAGGGAAGAGTCACACACAAACATACACACACAGCATGGGATGCTGCTGCCACACCCAAATGAATATGTGACTGTGTGTGTGTTTGAGTAAGTGTAGTGTGCCAGGCTTGGAATATTTGGGTCAGCTTCGAAAATGGCGTTGCCTTCAGCTTCAGTAAATTGGGCGCTAGGGCGAAGGGCCTTAAGAGGACAGGGTCTGGCTGCGTGGCAGCAGCAATTTCCGGTTTTTTTTTTTTTAGTTCCGACAGCGCAGTGCGTAAATTAGTTCAAAGCGTTGAAAAGTTGAACTTTGCCCTCACCTCACCTTCCCTCCCCGAAGCAGTAGTAAACACCATTTTCCCAACCCACCCTAACCAACCACAACCCATCAAAGGCAACGAACTGATTGAGAAAATGAAGTCTGCATAATCAGATGCTTATTATAAATTATCAATGATTATTAAAAAAAAGGGAAAATGCTTTGTAAATATTTTTGTTATTTTTATAATAAAAACCTCTCATTTTCTGTTGAAAGTAAACAGAGTAAGGCACAAGGGAATCGATGGTTGATTGGATTCTGGTGAAAATCAATCAACTTTTTATTTGTTCCCTCTTCAATTTCTTTCAGTTTTGTCAACAACTTAAGATTGTTAGAGTATTTAGGACTTTAAAGGCATTAACGGACGCTTTATGCAAGTCATTGATAAATGCTAAATAAAAAAAAAATGAAATTTGGGAGCTTTTATGTAAAAAGAGATATATATTTTTTGCGTACTTAGGATTGCTGACAAGGTGTTTACATTTTTTAAGGTAGCCCAAAAGTTGTTTTAAAACTTTATCAATTACTCTGAAAATATGCAAAAGGTCTTGATTTAATTTGCCTGTAAAGGTGTCTAAATGTAAAATTTCACAGCAACTTGAATAAAAGTGCCACAAAATGTCTAAATATATTAATTTGAGCGCACTAAAAATTCTTTTGTGTTAAATCTTTAATTTTTATTAATAAATAAATAAATTAATTAACCCCTAACAATTAATCTTGCTTAACCTGATTGAAATTGCATGATAGATATTCATTTACAAATTTGTCAAATGTCAAAATGTATAATGAAATTGCTTTGGTTACTTGAGACACATTTCAATAATGTGGTACATAAACTCTCTCACCATTGATGTAATTAATCCATTAGTGGCAAATGCGGTGAACCGACCCTTTGGAAGGCAACACATCACGTATGCTCGTGGCATGAAATGAACTCTTTTGTGCTTCACACACACATGGTACATACGAACATGTGCTTTAGGCCCAGCTGGTCCTTTGTGCTGCTTGTCTTAGTAATCCTATACAGAAACTAAAGCACTCCCTCGAACACCCAGCACCCAACACCCAACAATCATCTAACATCCAACCCCAGCGAATGAAGCCTCATTTGGCACTCATTATGGACTGTTAATTAAAGGGAATTTTGGGCGTTGATTTGTATTCAGTTTAGTTGAGTTTGAGTCTCGAAACTGAGCGTCACTTACATTGCAGGGTAAATAGGCGTGGGTTCCCGCTTGGCTAATTATTGTCTGGTAATCATCTATTGTTGGTGGCGGTCGTAGCGTTGTCCTTGGTGCGGGTCGACGTGTTGTTGTTCTGCTTGTTGTTGTTGTTGTTGTTGCTGCTGCTGCTGTTGTTGTTGTTTTTGTTGTTGCTGCTGCTGATGCTGTTGTTGGTGTTGTCGTTGTCGTTGTGGCTGTCTCACTTGTAAAGTTGTTGTTTATGTTGTTGCTGTTGTGTGAGAACAATACGTTGTACTGCGTAATTTTGTACTTGTGTTCATCGAGTTCCTGCTCTTCCACGTTTCTATTGCTCATAATAAGATTTGCTTGCAACACAGACGTCACACCCGGCACGGATGTAGCCATTGTGAATGGGTTTCGCTGTTGCTGCTGCTGCTGATCGCCATTGTTGCTAATGTTATTTATGTTACTGTGGCTTGGGCTGTAAGTGGTTATTGGATTTGGGTTGGGCAATGCTGTTGCCGTTGCTGTTGTTGCAACCGCCAAACTCGCATTTGTATGCATTGCATTTCCCATTGTTGTTTGACTTCCTATTGTTGAAGTTGTTGTTGATGCTGGTGTTGCTGTTGCTGTTTGCTCATCATTTGCTTTTGCAATTTGCGTTGTCGCCGAAATTAATGGCATCGATTTTGCCAATGTCGCCGCCGCTCTCTTTGATTGACTTCTATGAAATGGGTCGTCATTTGTTCGGTCGCTCTTTAATAATGATGGCGAAACCGTCTCCATCTCCTTCACCAAAAGTCCCGTCTCTACCGCCGCATCTAACAAAAGCAGAAATGGGAGAAAAAGATAGAAAGCAAAAAGAAATTAATGACTTTGTGTTTTGTTTTTAGCTTTGTCGCCCTTAAGCCGCTTACATATTTCAAATGCTCTGATCCCATTTATCTAATATGCCTAGCAACAATTAAAACGATTTACGGCCCCTGCTTTTTGTTAATAGTAGGAGCGTCCTTTTCGCATTGAATTGAACGCAATACAGTTCAATAAATTAATCGACGTTCGCTTTGCATTTGACGAGCACCTCAAAAAACCCCCCTCTGTGTTGTCAATCCCTCCTCCTACTTCTGCTGCACTCAACTGTTAGTGGCGCTCATCTTCCTTTTTCTCGTGTCTGCATTATTACAGTTTTGAAATTAATTAGCTAATTACCTTCAAGGACGACAAGTGAATGGACTTTGAATTGATTTGCATAATTAGTGTAGGTTAAGTGGAAGGTCCTTCAAAAAACACACACAATAAAATACCCTATTTAAATCAGAAACTTATTCAAAAGTTTCGCTTGGAGGCGGGGTACGTAATCTTTTGATTAGTATAACTGAAGTATAATGATAGAAAACAAAAGCTCTATTTGACTGACTTTCGATAGTTCATTAAGTAGAAAGCAAACACATTCAAATTTAAGTTGCCTTTGTGTACGACCTAATTAGGTCTATTTACTCAAGCAATTAACTCATTAACACCCTTTACATGCATTTGCGAAGAAACAAAAATCAAACTCAGAAATTATGTTCAACACAATTAAAATGTCACTTTGTTTCGATAAAATATACATGTATATTAATTAATATGGCTTTATGTTTAAAATAAGTTTACTGTGTTGTTTGATAGATTGCGATTATTTATACCCATGCGCATACTGCATACTCAACTTTAATGTTCCATATCTCCGGTGTTTCTCAACAGATTTTAATAAAAATTGCACAGATTGTCATTATTTTGTGTTTTCTCAAAGTTTTCCAAGTTTAAGGTTTTGTTGTTATTGATCCCATGTGTATATCGGAAATGGGAAGAGTTGTCGAAAATCGAAAACAAACTTGTACTGCCTAGGGATTAGCCGGGCCTAAGTTCCAAACCCGGATCTAGCTTTTACAGTGTCTGAGATAGACGCGTTCATACATCCAGACGGACGGACAGACGGACATGGCTATATCATCTCGGCTGTTGATGCTGATCAAGAATATATATACTTTATTGGGTCGGAGAAGCTTCCTTCTGCCTGTTACATACTTTTGCACAAAACCATTATACCCTTTTAACCCATTTTTAATGGGTTCAGGGTATAAAAATATATAAATATTTTTGAAACAAATTTAAAGTCCGTTTTGCAACAGTAATAAGTAAAATATACAAACACATAACTGAACAAAATAAACTAACAAATGCATGCAAATTTGTTGCTTGAAAAATTACTTTTTAAACCCACTCAACAGGATATAAAATTTAAATTAAAATATATGAGCGTGTGGTGTCTTATGCAGATATTCTGAACACTTCACGCGCTCTCCCACGAATTTGGCCCACTTTAAAGTAAAAAGAATTGCAATAATCTATAAGACAGTTGCCATAATTTATGCACCTATGACATTGGTTACTTGCCTCTGCACAGCACGAGGATGCGGCTGGGATGTTGCAGCTGCGCGTAAATTTGCCACACTGATGCCATAAATTTTGTAACAAAACTTTTTTTAAAAAAAAAGGCTCACCAAATTGTAAGAGAGAGAAAGAGCAAGAAAACTATTCCATGCCAGAGATACAGATAGAAACGACAAGTGCCAAAGTTCCACTTGCCACTTGCATGTGCTGTGATTTCTGTCAAATGCCGGGTTTTATTCAGTTTAATTAATATTGGTTTGCGAAAATGATCAACTTCAAGTTTTTAAAGAACCTTTAAAAACTTTGCGTATGAGCAATATTTCTATAAGGCCAAGTTATATGTGTTTAATTAGGTAATGGTAACTAGGTAATGCGTTACGGAAAGAGCATTTGCCTAAAGGAGAGTTCATATGAACGACAAATTTCTAAGCCCAAACTATCTTATCAACGCAAGGTTTCACAGCCAATTGAGTCGCAGAACGGAATTGCAGAAAGTCAAAAGTGCTTTAAGTAAATGCAAAACTCGGCTCGCGGTCTTTTACGAGCGCACACTTCAACTTAGTGTGTATGTTTGTGCCAAGTTATTATGTTTTATGTTAATGCGGCGTGTACGTGCAATAAAGATAAAGCGATTTCGTATAAAAACTTTTTAATTGCCTGCACTAATGATGCACTGCAACAACATGATCATAATTATTATAATATAATAATAATCCACTTGGCCAACATGCCACGACCACAAACAAAGAAGTACAATCGAACAAAATTTTGCTAAACCTGCACAAAAAATATTTATACATTTCATAAAAATTATTTGTTTTTTGTGACAAAAAACTTGGAAACATAAAATGCTGCCAAAAAGTTGAGTAAAGTTAAAACAAATTAAAAAGTTCATTGGATAATTAGATTTAACTTACAAACAAACAATGAACAAAAATATATACATATATATAAAACACATAAGAAATTTCGGTAGATAACATATATTATCTCTGATTTACATATTATGTTGTATTTTACATTTTTTTTTTTACATTTTAGTTAAGGCATAATTTTTTAAATGATGCTGGATACTCAGAGTCCTTTAATTTCTTCTTTGATTTCTCAGAGTGTATAATAATGTGCATTTAGCTGTCTTAACTCATTAACCGTAAATAAGTTAAGGACCAAACAGCTTTCGAGCTGTGAGTTTAAGGCATATATACAAACGGAACATGAATATGTCTTGGGTGTGGCAACAGCAGAAGTGGTAGACGCAACAGACGAAGGAAAAACAAATCAAAACAGCGTAAAAAATAAGATGAAGAGAAGAGAGCATTTGCAATAAAACAAGTGAATTACGCGTAAGAGACGCGTAAGAGACGCGCAAGGCACTGGAAAAAAAAAACAAGAAAAACAGAATAATAAAGCTGTGCATGTTAAGAAAAATATCACTGTAGACGGCGACAACAGCAGCCGCAGCCTCAAAGTATGCTATGAAAATTTGCTTAATCTCTGCGCACCCAAAACAGAGCCACCCAAACAGTAAGAAACTAAAAGTTATAAAAAAGTCACACAAACGCACAAACATACACACATACACATAACGTAAGCAAATTGTGCACAAAGTAAAATATAAAAAGATAAAACGACGGCCACAGTTGCCGCAAAAGGGAGCTGCCTACACCACCCGACCCTCCCTTTCCCCTTATATACTTGTCTCATTCCTGGCAATGAGGCAAGACCAAGTGGCAAGAGGCGACTCGATGACTCGTTTGCCAGAGACTCAGTCTGAGATTGAATTGAAGTTGAAGTCTTGAGAGTCAACTTCAGACCAAGTCTGAGATTGGGGCATAAAATGTGTTCCAGTTTCATCCTGCAGCACTCCAATGACTTTACTACTGCAAACAATTTATAGACGTTCTACACACCCGCAGATAAACACTGTCTGTGCATAGTTAAATTAACCAACTTAGCCCCACAGGCACCTAAGCTAGCAGCAAATCTTACCAATAAAAGCATCTAACAGACACCACTCATGATACGCCAACATGCATATAACATTTGACTGCATTCGGCAAAAGTTACCTCCGGAAACTTTGCTTAAGTTTGTGTGGGGTTCACATTAATTCTGTTGAATTATAATAAATTTTAAATAACCTGATATTAAATCAAATTTTTAATTCTTCTTCTTTCTCAGAGACTCTGCGAAATAAACATTTGCGAGCTCGAGGCGTATTCCAGGAAAATATTTATTAACATCTTCCAAGAATTACTGGAATTTCCGTTCAGATTCTTATAGCAAGTAAGAGTACACAAATGTTTGTTAATACAAATTACTAACATCTTTGATGTTGATTTGATAAAATTCACAAGAAGGTCTATAATTAGAAACTGACTTCATTAACCATTTAAAAAAAAAATAATGCTATTAATATTTAAAGATTATTTTAGGCAGAATAGTAAAAATAAAAAAGATTTAGTGCTTGTGAATTATATATCTAATGTAAATTGTCGAAATTATAATACATTTGTTATTTATATTTTAAAATGAATTTCTACATGAATGCCTTGGGTAGCTTTCTTCCTCTCAATCTAACTCTTCCTTGTGTCTCTCTTTGTGTGTAATCCTTGGCACATCCCTTATACGGACGTCCCTTTATCGTTTGTGTCTGTCTGTTCTGTTCACTCCGTCGATTTGGGCTGACAACAATTCGACACTTTTGCTAATTATGATGGGCATGTTGTTAAGTTGATTTGAGTTCAGTAGATGATGAAATTTAGTGGCGCTGTTACCCAATTGCTCTTGGGGGAACTGAAGCATGGTCATGGACGTGTAATCGCAACTAAACACCACTACAGAGCCGGATACTCTCTTCGCCTCTCTGCCTCCTATCATCAAATTGCTGTCGAGATGGCGCTAATAATAATGACGGCAGCCACACCAAGAACTCCTCCTCTTATAGCTACAAGCAACCAGCTACGGGCTATGGGCTACGTAATTTGTGTAATAATTGTGCCTAAGCGTTTAAGCCGAGCGTGCCAGTTTGAGCGGCTAACCAGAGAGCGGCATCTCCAGGGAGTCAAGGGCTTGGCAGATTGGCCACGAATCCCGTCGGCAGCAGCCAAAAAGCCAACAGCACAACAAAAACAGCAACAATAGACATAACAATAAAGAACAGCGGCCAGCCAAAATCCTGTGGCCGTGGAAAAGGCGAATGAGTTAGTTACTAGCAAATGCCAGAGCACTTTTTTAGTCCGGGTAGCCAAAAGCTGCAGCCCCCCAGGGGGTGTGGTGGCTAATACTGTTTCAGTTCAGTTTGTTACAAGAATTCAATGGTGCTCGACTTGCTGCAGAATTTGATTAAGCAAAAGTAAAAGTTTTCATCTCGAGCGTCGGGCAGCAATAGCAAGAACAACAGCATCAGCATCAGCAGAAGCCACTTTATGCCACTGCTCGGGTTTTGTTGTTTTGTTGTTTTGATTGTTCGGCTTGGTCGCAATTTTCCCTTCTCTCGACCTTTTTGTTTTCGTTTTTGTCGTTTTTTCTTCAATTTTTTTTTATTTTTTGTATCCCCAAGAAGAGTTGTTGGTGTTGTTATTTGGTTGCTAGCCCAATTGTGTAGTCGGAATTGAGGCTTCTAAAATGCTGGCTGCGTTCACCACTTTCATGGCCAACAATTCCCAAAAAAATCAACAGGAACCAAACTAGAAAACGTTTTCGGATATTGACTACATAATGCTCTTTCTTATAAAGTTTTTACTAGCAAGTATTTACTCTTTAAATATTCTACAAATATAAAGTTTTGAATTATTATTTGCATTCATTTAAATACTTTCAAGAACATTTATTGATGACAAAAAACAGTAAATTAAAGATTTCTTAACTTGCTTTCTTTATTTAAAAAGTACTTCTGAAAATGTTGAGCTAATATTTTGTATATTTTGTATATCATTTTTGTTTGTACCCAAGCAGGCTAATTACTTCCCATTCAAGAAATTTTTAAAAACTTTTTTTCGCTCGTCTTTTAAAAAAATGTTTATAAACGCAACTAATGGTTTCAATGATTTTATTTATAATAAATAAAAAAAAGTGTAGCCTTACGCGTATAAAAGCCTTAAAAATATTTTTAACTTAGGACATAAGCTTAATACATTTCGAAATATTATTTAAAATATTTGCAGAGCTATTTGGCAATGTACAATGTTTAAAAACTCTCAATCACGTCACGTAAAATATTGACATAACCCCAAGGGTATAAGGGTATAAATACATACACATCAGAAAAAAGGTCAACCCACGTTTGGCTTTGGCTTAGAGTCAAATTTTCCAGCTTTTAAGTAACACAATTTCGAAAAAAGTCTACCCAACAACGCTCACATTTTATCCTTGACTGGCTACAAAATTCATAACATATTGTAGAAGTTCTTTTCAATTTGTTTTTTTTTGCGAACCGAAACGAACTGAACCATTCGATTGAATTTGCTTAATTGATAAGAGTCTTGAAAGTGTTTAACTTGTTGTTAAGGAAGTTTTTGCCTTTTCCTGTTGCCATTGAACATTTTAATTACCCCTTCATTATAATTACTTGTTTTTATAGCTGGCAGAGCATCTGAAGGGTTTCTTTGTTGCAATCTGAGTGCAACTTTTGACTGTTAATTGAAAAGTGCTTTCTAAAAGTGGAGTTGAGTTTCGTTGTTCGTTAATTAACCAAATGCTGAAGGCTGCCATAAAACAAAGCAAATTAAAATTGTGTTTTATAATAATTTTTTTGTATGTGAAAGGTGATTTAAATATTTAGCTGAAGTTTATATGAGAAAAACATAAATTATAATAAGCTCTTTTGTTAAAGTTAGGTAACACATAATTAATTATTTTGTTATATGCAATTTGATGATATTTGATATTCCAATTAAAAATATATATTTTAGTTCACCGAAAAACATCGAAATTTAAAGATTTTAATTATAATATTTTGTAAATTTGTCTAGTTTGTATCCTTTCAACATAAGCAATCCTCTTGCTCAATAAGTTTGTCACATTTCATGTCAGATATTCTTAAGAACGGATAATTACTCTTCCTAACAATACTGACGTTTACTTAATTGGCTTTAATGTCTTCACGCGTCTCTTCCAACTTGAGATCAAAATAAATGTTCAAAATATAATAATAATTTTTTCTAATCAATCAAATAGCTAAAAAATGTATTTCAGTTAAAAAAAATAAAACTGTCAGTTAAAATATGCGAAAAATGCTTTAAGCTTTTTGCTGCCACACCCCCTAATATGAAATCATTATTAAAACCATAACTAGCTATTTGATGACAATTTGATATGCGGGCAAAAAAAACAAATAAACCCAAAAAAGAAATTTAACCAAATTGAAATCAGATTAGATGTTATGCAAACTTACCCGATGCCGAGGCGCAATGGTGGCGAAGGATGAGGCAGAGGCAGAGACTGGCGATGATCGGTGCTGCGAGCAGGAAGCGCATGTTGTCCGGTCTCTTCTGCTCCCTCTCTCTGTGTTTTTCTCTTTTAGAGTGCCAGGCAAATTAATAATCCGCGTCACTGGTGCACGCTGTCTGGCAAAGCCGCTTAACTGGGTCACATGTGCTGTGGCAGGATGTGCCAAGAGCTCGAATAGAAGCAGACGAAGGAGTTGAAGAAGCAGAGCTCAGCCGCATGCAGCTCCGGGCAATGCGCAAGTTTCAACGTTATTCCCCCGTTTCGCCTTATAGCTGTTGTTGCTTAATATTAGTTGTTGTTGGTGCTCCTGCTTATTATGGCTGTTAGTTTGTTTGAGACATACTACAGGCAATGTCTGTCCAATGGTTATGCTAATGTGTTGGTTTTACTTCCTTGCTCTCCAATTGGTTTCCTTTGCCTGTTTCTCTTTTCGCACACAATTGTGGGCTTAGCATATTTCACAATTGCACACGGCCAGCTGCACAACAATAACAAAATTAATAGCAATAACAACAAACAATTTAAAAAAAAAAAAAAAAATCAAGAGCTCTGTGTGCAACTGGCAAATGTAAAACGAAAGAAATAAAACAAGTCGCAAGATTTAAATATTCGCACAATTCTTTTCTCTATTTTATGGCAGGGTTTTGCGCAAAATCCTGTTTTGATATGTGTTTGTGTGAGTTTTGGTTAAGCTATGTGGCAAGCATAAGCATTAGATCTAGCATGCGTTCCAGAAATCCTAATCGTAATTTTCGGCTACAAGTAATATTTTGAAACCTGCAGCGATCTTTTTTTAAACAAGCTTAAAAAGCTGTATAAAGTTTTCACATTTCGGTCGGTCGTCGTAGACAATTAATACTGTAGCTAGTTACTTTAAACATCCTGTTGCTTTTGCGAAACTCTACAAAATCACAAGTTGAAAAGTTCTTCGGCTAAACGGACCTGCTGTTGGTAAATAATACTCGAAAGTGTTGGCCAAGCTACCTTCATAAACATTTCTTCGCAATTTGACATTTGACATTTCAGAAGTCTGTAAAGCTCTCAAGTGTTTTACGAGTTGTGATCGAATTGGTTAAGGTGTGCCTCTTGTGGTCTTAACTAATATGAGCCTTGAAAACAAATTAGCAGCTGATAAATGTGAAAAAAGCGGATCAATCTTCTTTATAGTTTTTATATATTTTTCGATAGTAAAAATACCAAATAAATATATTAAATTCTGCAATCCAATAACAGATATAACATTTGTATACTTATTTTTTCCTTGTTTGGAATAATTTAGCTGTTATAAGAAATCAGTTCTCAGAACATCTCACCAAGAAACAAAACTCAGCAGACCTAATTTTCAATTTATATTTTACTCGTTGCGCTAAAAAGTATGCTATAAAAATACAATATTGGCGAATTGCATGAGAAAAAGATATCAGGCGCACATGAAGCTGTGTGCTTATACGTTTGCGTATGTGTGTGTTTGTGTGTTTGTATGTGCATATGTATGTTAAAGCATTCCATTTGGCCGGCTGCTGTTGCTGTTACCTCATCTTTCTTTTAAGCTCGAGACTATTTGGCATTAACGAAATTTATTTATGCGGGTGTTTAGTCGGGCGTAAAAGGTGTGCATATGGCCGGGCAAATACGCCCATATATAAATTCATACAAACATTCACATATATAAACACAGAAAGACAGGCAGAGATAAAACTTGTAAATGCACGACACGCGCTTACGAGTTGAAAGGATTTGTATGCCTGCTTTTTGAGTTTTCAGTGCGGTGAGTCGGAGTTCCTTGTTCTGGGCTTGACTTGGATCTTTGCTTTGGAATAATGATTGAAATGCTTTTGCTTGTGTGTGTCTGTGTGTGTGTGTGTGGAAGATGGGCTGGGTTTTGCGAAGTGCCAGCCGTACCTAGTGATGGCTAACGGTTACTAATACTACTATACTAGCTGGGTCAATGAAGCGTTAACTCAAATGTTAAACAAATGTAATGTTCTGGTCGAATGAATTGTATGCATTAAGGAACGGCTTCTGCGTGCTTGCTTGCTTGCTCGCTTGTTGTTCTTGTTGCTGTACCTGTTACTGTTGTTGTTATTGTTGTTTGTTGTAAATGATAACGCACATAATACTAAATTGATTGCACAAACAGAACAGCAGCAGGAAGTGTAAATGATTTAACACGATTCCCGTTGCTCTCTATACGCCTTCAACTTGCAAAATGTGTTCAGTGTTATTTGATTTTTCTCTTGTGTTTCTTGTTGTTGTTGTTATTGTGGTTGCTATTGTTGGTGGTTCTGCTGGGGCTGTGGCAAAAGTAAACAGCTGAGAACGGAAGATGAAATTTGCTAGCCGCCGAACCGGAAAAGACATTTTTGTGACTTGTAATTTGGTTTATTGTAACGGCCATTATTTGTAAGACGTTTTTGTACGAGTTTATTTATGTAGATAATATTTTGACATTTATTTAATCATTATTATGATTTTTGGTATTAAATATTTATTATGTATTTACCTTTTCGAAATGAATATTAAAAGCGCAGTGATGAATAATAAATTAAATAAAAATTGAAATGTGCCAAATAATTTAATTACGTTATTGAGGTACGTGTTAAATATTTATTGATTTAATTTAATTTCAAGCGAAATTGCGAACATTTTTTCGCAAACTGAAAAGCATAAAAAAGTTTCGTTTGTTTAATTTTTAGCGTACTGAAAAAATTTATGTCATTTAATTCATTTAAGAATTTTTTTCATGTTTTGAGTTATACATTAAAAGCTTAAAAATAATTTTTTTTTGTACTGCAAAGCTTAAGTTAAATCTTACTTTCTTAAAAAATGTTTTTACATATTTTCAATCATTTATCTATTTTATTTTTATTCGAATGATAATTTCTAAAAATTGATCATAACATGTTTTTAAATTTTAATTTACACACAACATTAACCAGACACACGCACACACACACACACAGACATGCTAATGCATTAAGGATCAAAGAGTAACCTTAGTTTTGTTTATGATAAGCACAACTTAAATAAATTGATAAGTGTCACTAATGCTGGATAATGTCACATAATTCAAAACATATTAGTTAATAAGATTTATTCATATGCATCAAGCTTATTAGCACTGTATTCACTTAATAAGTTAACCGAATTTGTCACACGACTTGCTTCTCACCTACGTTGCGCGGGACAAAGCGCACGCGACACCGGCTAAAAGTAGACTAAACGAAGCGCCAATGCTAATGAGCTGTTGTGGATGCTGCTCTGTTATATCCAACAGTTTGCATGTTATGAGGGCGTGCTTGAAACTGAGAGAGCTTCGCGTATCACACTCACTGTTAACTTGCTGTCGTGTCGTGCACGTCGGGCGATGCTGCGCTGTTAACTAACAGCAGCTCTGAGCAGTAGAGTGGGAGAGTAAGCGCAGCTAACATAACGGCACTTGACAATGTTAGCAGGACTTGTTAATCCATGCAAACAAATGCAATTATTGTTTTTAAGTGTTTTCGTTGTAAAATATTTATTAATACGAGTATATTTATCATTTCAGCGAAACGGCTCATAAAGGATATATGTAAGCTCTTAAGACCCACAATTCAAATAAACTTATCATAATCATAAGGACAATTAATCCCTGCTGAATGACGGTCAATTTACAAACAGAATGCAAAAACAAGACACAAGCACTTACAGCCGCTTAACAGTGCGATAACATAATTTCTCATTAATGTCAAGCCGGCAAATTGGGCGGCACACAATGGAGCCATAGAGCTGATAGAGCTGGCGCGTAATGGTAAAAAAAACTAGAATAACGAAGCTGGCAAATGCAAGCACATTGAGTGAAACTAGGACACATGCAGGCAACAAAAAAATAATAATAAAAAAGGGCAGCATTGAAAATGTGCGTCGCAGGACGACTCGCAAGTGCAAAGCACAAGGATAAACATAATATGCCAACCCGTTGGCTTCACACACACACACATCCGCACACACTTAAAAATGCAGTAGAATAGCAAAACAAAAGACCAAATTATTATGCAGACAGGCCATAGATGTCGCCACGCCAAGAGAGCAACTAACAGCGGATGAACGAAACGAATCAGAAATAGAGAGAAAAAGAGAGAGAGAGGATAAGCGAAGTTGTAAGCGGGTGCTGGTGATTTGAGAACAATGCATTAGAAAAGCAACACGCATGGTGGACCGTGGGCGGGGTGAAAGGGTTAAAGTGAAGCCCTTTGCATCAAATTCAATTTGTCGTGTGCAGCAGCCATGAATATGCCGAATTGCCGAGCTTAAGCTGCTGCTACTGCTGTTGCTGCTGTTGCTGCCGACAGTGAAGCACACAATTCGCTGTCCCTCAATCTGTCTGCTTGTAGTTTATAACATAGCTTCCTTCCCTCAACCCAATCTCTAGACTCTCACTCACACTCTCTGTTTCACGCTTCCGTTTGCTTGCTCTGTACAATTGCAATTGATGTTATTGTTGCTCATACTACTGTTTCTGTTGTTGTTGCTGCTGGTGCTGCTGCTGCATCGCATGTATGGCGAAACATATGCGCGAAATTACTTACGAGGCATCGCTTCTGCTGCTACTGCTGCTGCTGTCTCTGCTTCTGTCGCTGTCATTGGCAACGTTGGCATCATGAAACTGGTTCTGGTTCGCATGCCGTTGCCAGGACGATAGCTTGTGAAACAATGGCTGCACACAAGACACATGCAGTTATTAACAAACACTCAAATATACTCTCTCTCGCACACACTCGAGCACACTTTTCCATTTGTATATATATAAAAATATTTTTTTTTGTTTTTTGTGTTCTTGTAGCATTTTTAGCAGTTAAAACTATTGCATGGAGAGCACTGCTAGCAAATTAAAAACTTTTTGCTGCCTTTTGTTTTGTGTGTGTGTATGATTTCCCCCACTTTTCTGTATTTTGTGTTGCTTTCTTTTTGTTGGGCATTTTTACTGCCCACAGTTGATAATTATCAAGACTCTGAAACGTTTGCCAAAGACAAAACTAAAGTGGCCCATTATGTGGCATCAAATGAATGATAATCAGCCTGCTGATAGGGCCCAAAGGGCCCAGGGAAGAGGTCTTTTGTTTGTCATATGCTTGGCCACAGTATGTTCAAAGTTTTAAGTGAGCTCACATTTGAGTGTGAATGTCTGTGGTTATTAAGGTTAAGGAATGTTAAATATAACTATTCTGCATTTTAAAAAGTTGTATTAAACAAAATTTTGCTTTACAATTTGTGCAATTGACGCATTTCAGTGTTCAAGGAAAAAGTACACAATCTTGCCATTACTTCAATGGCCCTCAATTAAGAGGACACTTTATTGTGAGTATTTCTGGGCTCTTCTATCTGCTGCACAACTTTTGCACACCTTTCACTTTTACAAGTCATTAATCACTGAAGCGCACAAGAGAGAAAAAGAGTTAAGAAAAAACACGAAAGTAATAAGTGAAAGAGAGAGAAAAAGAAAAACATGAAAAATAAAAAAGCTTAAAGATACGTTCAAGATAAAAAAGATTGTGAGCTCAAATGGGTCAGCGATGGCTTAACGACATTAAATTGGACAAACGCTTTTGTGATTACGCACGATAATCAAATAAACAGACGGAAGCGAGATTACAAAAATGAGCCAGAAATTAAGCTGCAAATGAAGTTGCAATTGGGTTTGACAAGTTCGGCACTTTAATTAAGTAGCGGCTTAGCCAGACAAGGAAAGGACAGTTGCACGCGAATATTACGTATACGTATACATTTAGAGATCGAGAACGCAAACAATTCACGTCAATTAATTGTAGCTGGTTGGGAGCCCGACAAACGCAAAGCTTAACCTCAACCCCAGCGGCGACATGATGACAACTACATAGATTATGTTTACTACATCTATCTGTCCAACCTACCCAACCATCCTTCCCCGCAAACAATCTACAACAAACAAATGGAGAATGGTTGAGCACTCGCTAAACCTAAAACTGAGAGCTGCAAACTGCAAAACTGAAAACCGAAAACAGAATCTGCAACAAATTTGTGGGACAACAACAATAACAGCAGCATCAGCTAATAACTGCCAAGGTTTGTGGTGGGTGGAGGGAGGGGGGATGCTTTGCAAAGTTTCCTACCAGCAACGATTGCAGCATATACATATTCCCCTCCCGTCACCACCCTCTCTGGCGACTCTGTCGAATATGTCAGCAAGAGATAAGCGCAATTAATTCCAAATTTATTCGTTACCAACGAGAAAACGACACGACCCCAAGAGTTTCAGACTGGCCAAATAGGCATTGTGTTGTGGTTGACTTAATTCTTGTTGTTGTTGTTGCATTTGCAGTTGCTGTTGCTGTTGCTGTTGCTATTGCACATTAGGCGTTGTCCTGACGGCAGCAACAGACTGCATTAGCCTCAAGTGCAATGTGACATCAGCAACGAGCTGAGTGACAGCAATCCTAACAGGAAGTCATACACTTGTGTCGACTACAGACAGTCATGAAACCATACAAACATAAGCTCTATGCCTTAGCAACCATTTCCTCTTCCTTCCTTTTCAGTCCAATTCTCCCTTGCAACATCTGTTATTTATGTATGCTGACTGATTGATCTGGCATACTCCAGTACTGGTGCTTCAATGTCGAGTGGCGCAACTAATCGTGGCATGAATATTCCAGAATCTCTGTATTAATGACATTGAAAATGTCATAAATTATAGCATTGAACATGAACATGAACTCAACTGTTGCGCTTTCGTTAACTGTTGTTCTGTTTAATTGATGTTATTAAGATGTAATCAGTATTCGAGTCGGCAGTATGAGATTTGGAATAGAAAACTTTGTTTTGGACCTGTTGGCATTTAAAGCTTACATATTCAATCCTTATAACTAAATTCTTTATATATTCTCCATATTTAAATTTGTTGTAAAAAATCGTTTAAGAAATTCACTATAAGTTTTCCTTTTAAAACTAACATAAAATACGAATTTAATTTCAACTTGGGCTCTGGCCATGTCATTTTGTTGGTAAGCGCCCCGCCCTAAACTTGTAAGCCTCATGTAAGTAGCTTAAATACTGTTCACAATCGTATATGGCAGTGCAAATGTTTTACGAATCGCTCACCCATAGCCACAGCCTTTTCTCCCGTTCGATAGCAACAATTACACATTTACACTTTGAGTCTGATATTCCCCTTGTGGGGCAATTGGATATCATTAATGCGGTTAAATCGTATAACCCACAACTGTCAGAGACTGCTTACTGGACCAAACAGGAATCTGGTTTTTAGCCCTAACTATGTGCTGCCCCATGTTTGTGTAAGTGTGCGAGTGCGAGAGTAAGGTGAGGGTTAGTTGGGTTTTTCTCTGTGTCAGGGTTTCGGATAACAGACATGTTCCAAGTGCCAAAAAAGACTAGCAAACATTTTTGCCTTTACTCGCTTTTATTTTTTGGACCACATGTAGCCGCAAGCCCAGACATGCTAGGGCAAAATGAAAATTTACCACAGTACAACAAATAACTACAACAACAACAACAACACAAACAACATTAGTCTGTTGCGCCATTTGAAACATTTATGTTGTGTACTTTGCTTGTGTGTGTGTGTGTGTGTGTGTGTGAGGAAGGTCATTTTATTGTTTCGAGTCAAAATGGTCAAATGGGAATTTATTTTCAGCATGCCATTTTTGGGGTTTTTATTTTTATTTTTGTTTCGTTCGTAGCGATTTGCCTATAGATTTAGATTGAGCTGTCGAACATGTTATTGGGAATTTGGGCCGTTACGAAAAGCCAAGTTAGACAGCATCTCAGATTGCGAGCATATCATGTTAGTACAAGTTAGCATAAAGTGTGAGCCAAATGATTAGAATAATCGCCGTAGGTGTCTTAACTTGCTGAACTTACCAATACTCGTATAGCAACAACAACAACACATACGATAAGAGCCGTATCGAATCGAATCAAATGGAAATCCAAATTCAGTGTTAGGTCATAAAATTGGCAGTGACCCTTCAATTTAACGTTTGTCAGTGTTTAAAAATTTTATTGCTCTCACATGGGCTGGTGCTAAGGGCAGCCATATTCCCAGCCAAAGTGAATTTTATGGCTTGTGCGTTTTGTCTAAAGGGTCGATTTGGTTATTTGGTAGATGAAAGGCGACTTTCTTAACCCAGAGGCAGAAAAAAAAAATACATATACATGGTATAAATAAATATTTTTCAATGCATTTAAATTCAACAACAATCCGTTTAATTTTAAAAGTACTAATTTGACTTTCATAAGCTTTATAAAGACGTTAACAGTTTCAAGGGTTTTCACTCATACAGAGTCACTAATTAAATTTAAGTATTGGTAATTAACAATTACTTACAAATTGAGCAATTTCTCAAAAGTATCTTCAAGTTTTTACATACACAGCAAATTCATTCCGGCCACAGAAGCTTCTTTTCTCCCTCTTACATTGCGGTGGTTGCTATGTTCTGCGGGGAGTCGTGCAGCAGGACTTGGCGTAATAATTAATTTCCAAATTCAGCCATGTCCTACACCACAAGATGTCTTCTCCAAGTGTTGGGGCGGTGGAATGGTTGATAGGAGGGTGTATTCAAGAGTTTGTTTGTACAGTAAATGCCACTGCATTCGTATAATTTCATTCAGATTTCATTGTCAAGCGCGAGCTGGAAAACTCTGCATAGTTGGCAAGGTACTATGAAGGGAAATGGGTAAGGAAGAAATATATTATAAATGTGTCTGTACTGACACGTTCTGTAATTTATTTAACACTAGCTTAAATAACCCAGCTGTACACAAGACTAACTTTAATATTCAATTCATTTAACAAGGCCTTAGCTTAATAGGTTTTGAATTATACTTTATTCGTCAGGTTCCTACAAAGAAAACTAGTTTAGTAAAATTATTGTTTTGGAACTCCCAAAATTTTTTCTATTTCACAGAGTCGATCAATAATGTCCTGGTTTCGAGCTCTTTGATCTTTTAGCTTATCCGCTATGGCATCCAATGTAGCTGCGATAGCCAACAGTGAAACATCTGTTGTATGCAGATCTCTACGTGTCGGATATATCTTTGCCACTGGCACAACAGCAGATTGATCCCCATCTGGATCCGATGAGCCTAAAAAAGATTCGCATAATGAAATAGAAACAGTTGACGATTCATTTGCACCTGATTCCACAATTGTTTCTGGTGACCCGGTGGAGACTGGAGTTGACTCAGTTTCCAGTACAGGAACAGATGTCTCCACAGCAGTGATTGGAGCTGGCACTGCTGCTGCTAATAGCACCGGAGTATCCAACACAGCAATCAGAGCTGCCACGACAGCTGCTTCTGCTACTAAAGTGTTCACAGCTGCGATCGGAGTCTCCACAGCTTCGATAGGAGTTGCCACTGCTGCTGCAATTGGTTCTGGTGCAGAAGTTTCCACGGCAGATACCACTGCTTCTATTATTGGAGCAGAACTCTCCACAACGGCGACTGGAGCTGCCACTGCTTCTGCTACTGGCTCTGGAGTCTCCACTATAACGACTGGAGCTGCTACTACTGCTGAAGACTCCACATCTGTGACTAGAGCTGCCACTAGTACTGGATTCTCCGCGATAGCGACTGGAGTTGCCACTGCTGCAGGAGTCTCCATACCTGCGACAGGAACTGCTTCTAGTGCAGGAGACTTTACAACAGTGACTGACACTGCCTCTGCTTCTGTTGATGGTGCAAAAGTTTCCACATCATCGGCTGGATTTGTCATTGCTGCTGAAGTCTCAACGACAGCTACTGAAGCTGTCACTGATTCTAGAACTGGAACAGAAGGTTCCACGACGACTTCAGGCGTTGCCAAAGCTGCTGGTTCTAAAGTCTCCAAGATGGCGACTGAAATTGTCAATGCTGCTGGTGCTGAAGTCTCCACTACGGCGGCTGGGGCCTGGACTGCATCTGCTTCAGGTACTGGAGTCTCCACAATAGCGATTGGAGCTTCGACTACTTTTTGTTGTGGAGCAGACGTTTCTACGACAGTTTCCACTGCTTCTGCTACTGGAACCGAAGTCTCCACGACGGCGTCTGGCGCTGCTACTGCTGCTGATGAAGGAGTCTCTACATCTGCGACTAAAAGAGCCACTGCTTCTGCTACTGGTGCAGGAGACTCCAAAACAGCGACAGGAGCTGTAACTGTTTCTTGAACAGGTGAGGAAGTATTCACGACAGGGACTGGAGTTGTCACTGCTTCTGACATTGGTACAGGAGTCTCGGCGATAACGACTGGAGTCGCCATTACTGCTGAAGCTACAGCTTCTGTCACGGGTGCAGGTTTCTCCACGATAGCGACTAGAATTGCCATTGCCACTGGAGTCTCCACGACAGAGTCAGGAGCTACCACTGCTGCCGGAGTTGTCACTGCTTCCGCCACTGGTCCAGAACTCGCAACAACAGCGGCTAGATCTACCACTGGTGCAGAACTCACCGCAACAGCGGCTGGATCTGCCTCTGCTAGTGGAGTCTCCACAGCTGCGACTGAGGATGCCACTGCTTCTGAAACTGGAACATCTGTAGGTGTAGAAGTCTCTACGATGGCGACTGGAGTTGCGATTGCTTCTGTTACTGGTGCTGGAGTCTCCACGGCAGTAAGTAAAGTTGCCACTGCTACTGGAGTCTCTTCAGCTGCGACTACTTCTGCTACTGGTGCAGGAATCACTGCGTCGGTGACTGGAGCTGCGACTTCTTTTGGTTCTGTTGTAGAAGATTCGACGATAGCGACTGGAGTTGCCACTGCCACTGGACTCACCACGACGACATCTGGAGTGGCGACTGCTTCTGCTACTGCTACTGCTGCCGGGGCTTGTGCAGAAGTCTTCACGACTGCTTCAGACACTGCTTCTTGAAGGGATGAAGAAGTCTCCACGAATGCGATTGGAATGGTCATTGCCACTGGAGTGTCCACAACGGCGTCAGATGTTGCCACTGCTGTCGGAGTTGCTAAAGCTTCTGCCACTGGTGCAGGAACTTCCACTATAGCGACTGGATCTGCTGGAGCAGGTGCAGAAGTCTCTACGAAAGCGACTGGACTTGGTACTGCCACAGGAATCTCTACGACGGTGCCTGAATCTGCCGCTGGTGCAGTACTATCCACTATAGCGGCTGGAGATGCCACTGCTGCTGAAGCGGGTGCAGAAATCTCCACTACAGCGACTGAAGTTGCCATTGGAGTCTCCACGACAGTGTCAGATGTTGCCACTGCTTTCGGAGTTGCCACTGCTTCGGCCACTGGTGCATAGATCTCTACAATAGCAGCTGGATCTGCTGGACCAGGTGCAGAAGTCTCCACGACAGCGACTGGACATGCTACTGCCACTGGAATCTCTACGACGGTGCCTGAATCTGCCACTGATGCAGGACTATTTACTATAGCGGCTGGAGCTGCCACTGCTGCTGGAGCGGGTGCAGAAATCTCCACTACAGCGACTGAAGCTACCATTGCCACTGGAGTGTCCACGACGGCATCAGATGTTGCCACTGCTGCCGGTGTTGCTAAAGCTTCTGCCACTGGTGCAGGACTCTTCACTATAGCGGCTGGAGCTGTCACAGCTGCTGGAGCGGGTGCAGACGTCTCTATGACAGCGACTGGAACCACCACTGAAACTGGAGTCCCCCCGACGGCTTCTGAAGCTACCACTGTTGCAGGAGTTGTCACTGCTTCTGCCACTTGTGCAGAACTCTCCACTATAGGAGATGGAGCTGCCGCTGCTGCTGGCGCGGGTACAGAAGTCTCTGCGATAGCGACTGGAGTCGCCACTACGGCTGGAGTCTCCATATCTGCGACTGGAGTTGCCACTGCTTCTGTTACTAAAACGGAAGTCTCTACAGCGGCAATTGGGGCTGCCACTGATTCTGCTAAATGTACAGAGGTCTCTGTTTCTTTTGCTAGAACCGGAGTCTCTACAACAAATGCTAATGGAGGCGGAGTCTCTATGATAGCAGATGGAGATGGCACTGAATCTGCTTCTGGTACTTGAGTCTCCACAATAGCTGCTACTGCATCCGGAGTCTCCATTTTAATGTTTTTTATTTATTGGTTTTGTTGTTTAATTCTTATAGAACTTGATAGTTGAGTATTTACCTTTAAGTTAATGAGTAAAAGTTATTCATAAATTAAATAATAATAATAATATAATGTGGCACAACATAAACTTTTGTTTTAGCTTAGTTACCTTATTTAGCAAAGGGTGTTAAATGTTATTTCCCTTGGCCTAAGACTTTCCCTTTCATTCTGAACTAGCAGCTAAAAGCGAAAGCAATACCATACGAGACATGATAAGGCGCTTAGCCTTGTCCTTCGAAAAGGTCGTTGGTCCGAAGAAAAGCCGCCTTCAGAAATGAGGTTAGCTCATGAAAGACCGAAAGAGTAAAATAACAAAGCACACGTGCAATTTTCTACAACCTTGTCGTCATTTGCGGCTTTCCTTCTTTACATTCTATTCCAATCAATACATTGAAAAGTATTTATTTTTGCATTGGCGCCACAATGGCGATTGTCGCGAAAAAATGCTTGAATGAACACATTAAATTGTTAAATAATGAAATTATGCTTTGAAAGCACTAAAACATTCTAAGATACATTTATGACATTTGATATTATGTAGATAAACTAAGTTCTTAGTGGTTTTTATCGTAAGGTAGCCTAATGTAATATATTTATGTATTACATTATATTATTGACTTAAAAAAATAAAAAAATTTTTTTACGTGTTAATGTTATTGCTCTTACATTGTTTCTATAAATATTTAAGAGTTTTTTAAATTTAATTTATTTGCAATTTAATTTTAGAATTCTTTTTTTTTTAATGTTTTCTTCCGTCGCGACGAACCAGCCAATTTTATAACACACGTTTAACTGGTCAATGTATGGCCATATTTTGTTTTTCAACACCTCTTATCGGTAGTTTTCTTTCGTTAAGAAGCCTAAAAAACGCCCATTGAGAACTAGAAACTTAACGAATGTTTTTTATTTAATGAAGAAAATGCCAACAACTATTTGTTTATTTAACATTACATTGATTTGCTTTAGCATGTCATTTCATGCTTCTCTCTGTGTTTAATAAATTATCATTCAACTGATAGAATATTCAATTCAACGTACATTAAAAACCAAATACAAATGTATGAGAATATTTACTTTCGTTTGGCTTGTAACTATATGCTATAGTTATTTATTTAAAGCTGATTACTTGGCAAACTTGTCAACAAATGGTAATGCCCTCAAAATCCACAACCCCTCCACCTCCCTGATGCTTGTCAGATGGCATTCAATGTCTGACACATTGACAAACTGCCAGGATGGAGTCGCTCAATCGAAACACATTAGCTGCAAAAAATGTAATCGCAGAGAACTAAGAAATAAATCTTTCAATTTTTCGAATGAATAAAGGAAATAAATGCAGCCAAATGTGAAGCAATTCTCGGTTGCATAGCAAGCAACCACGCCCACTGCTCACTGTCGATGCCACCCACCACTCAGGCTGCATTGAATACAGCAAGCAGGCAAGCAGCTTCAATGGAGTTGCATATGTCAGGATGTATAGTTGTACAGAAGGGCTTGATGTGGGGTTTCGAAGTTGTGGGTTGTGGATTGGCGTAATGTGATCTCCGTACAATTTGCAGGCGTCGTTTAAATCTCAGCTCACTTGAGACTTGAGACTCTAGCAAATAGTTTTTCAATATGGCCGTGCAATGGAATCGCGATAAAGCGTACAAAATAAAATAACGTATAAATATAGAAACGAATAAAGAATTCATCTGCACAAATGCAAAATGCTTATATGGAAATCGTTCGCAAGCCTCAAACCCCAGGCGAAAGAAATCCGTACGGAGTACGCTGAGCAGTTGCTGAAGATTGAATTGGCAGTTCAATTTCACGTATTATTGACATTTAAGAGCAAGTATTCGATAAAAACGAAACGAAAACCCGCCACCCAGCCAGACAGCTTAAGGTATATTGGCTGCCTATTATTTCTTCTACTATAAATCAATCGAGTGATGTGTGTAAGAGAACAAAAGATAATCAAAAAGAATGAACCAAACCAAACTTACATTTTATATATTGTGTGTCTAAATGTAACAATAAACTCTCATTCAATGGAAATGGCTAGTAATGTACAGGAATTGAGCATTTTTATTTTTATAAAAGTTAATAGGTGTGGATTAATTGTAGATACAATGTATGCATTATTATAGATACAAAAAAAAAATATATATATATATAAACTTAATTGGTGTCATTTAGCACGAACCGCAGGCGTCGAATGCAAATACATATACAAATCAGTATCCGAATCTGAATCTGAATCGGTTAAATCGGTGCTACTCTAGGAGTACAGCGATCTGTGAACTCGCATTGAACGCTTCCGGGCGCATGTTGCTAAATTGCAAATATTTTCCAATTCGCATGCATCAGCAGCACGAAATGCAAACAATTTTGCCCAGCAGCCACAATGCGGCACAAACAAAAAAACTACTTGCAAAAATGGGCTCTCTAAAGATTACGTTTAGAAAATACCCTTTATGATAAATTATTGTTGTGTGTTTTATATATTCAATATTTTGTAAAGAAGGTTTGTTAAAATATTTTTGTTTTTTTTCTGTTATACTTATCCAAAATCTATAATTTAATTCTTGCCCATAAAGTTACTAAGATTCAAATGCTTTTACCCGTTTTTAATAACTACAAGGTATCACAAGCGGAACCGATTGAAAATGGCAACAAATAAAAATGGACAGGCCCACCGATTTTGTGGCTCTGATGTTGCAGCAATTTATGCAACGTATGGCAACGCCACACAGTTGCAAACGGCAAAGGCAACTGCAACTATACAACTGTGGTGCAATTTATTTTCGGTTTGATTGGCTTTTTTTTCTTCTCCTTTTTGTGTGCTGCTTAATTGCACTTGCCATGAAGGCTTTTTGGTCAAATGATGAAGGGGCAACCACGCCACGGTTGAAAGGTCGCCCTCATCACGGGGCTTTAATAAATTATTCAAATAAACACGCATCAGTCTGACTGACTTTCTGTCTGTCAGCTCAGTCTGTCAGTTTTATGGGCCAGTAATTGGGGATCGGGTCTATGGGAGTGTTTGCGACTGGTATCTGCTTGTTAATGGATGCTGCATGCCAACAGTTAGCGGTCAGCAAAAACCAGCAAAAAATGAAACAGAGCAAAAAAGTAAGCTTCTCACGCTTACTCCATGCTAAAAAGTAACACATTTCAGCAAATAACCCCCACACACACACACACACACACACACACACCCACCCAGCTGTCTGCCAACATGCCACATGTTGTATGCATGAAAAGGTAAATTTTACTGCATTTTTCACGCATTTTTATTTGCATTTGCATTCCAACTGGGTAAGGGGCAAAGGGCAAATCGCAAAGAGCTTCCACCGAGCGGCATTTGCATTCACAGCATTTGACACTTGACAACATGATTGTTTTTAAAGCCAGTGATAAATTATGCAGCGCACAAAATTAAACTCAACACACACACACAGGTACATAGTGCAAATAATGAAATGAAAAGAAACACAAACGAATAAAAGCAGGAAAAAGCAAAAATCTCAAAATTTGCCATAACAAAGGCCCATAACAAAAATGCAAATCAAAATACTCAGTCTAAAAATTATTAAACGAAATTAAGTTTCATAAATGAATTAAATCTGCTTACAAATCAAAACAAAAACCAAATTTCACCAGAAATCAATGTAGCTTTGTTTGAAATAGTTGTTTTTGAATCTAAAAATTATTAAACAAAATAAAGTTTCATAATTGAATTATGTTTTATTGAAGACACAATGAATAAACAAGTAAGAAGGCTCTAGTCGAGAAATCCCGACTAGACGATACCCTGATCCCTATACCTTACGCGTACAGTCAGTGTTTGCAATTATGTGTGTTTGTATGTACGCACACACTGCATACTGCATACACAACTTCAATGTCCCATATCTCCGGTGTTTCTTAATTGATTTTAATAAAAATTTCACAGATTGTCATTATTTTGTTCATTATTTCAAATATCATCTCAAAGTTTTCAAAATTCAAGATTTTGTTGTTATCGATCACATGTGTATATCAAAAACGGGATGAGTTATCGAAAATCGAAAACAAACTTGTACTGCCTAGGGATTAGGCGAGCTTAAGTTCGAAATCTGGAGTCTCTAGCTCTTATAGTCTCTGAGATCGGTTGGCTCATACATACGGACAGACGGACAGACGGACGGACAGACGGACATGGCTATATCGACTCGGGTGTTGATGCTGATCAATAATATATATACTTTATGGGGTCGGAGATGCTTCCTTCTGCCCGTTACATACTTTTGCACAAAACCATTATACCCTTTTTTCCCATTTTTAATGGGATCAGGGTATAAAAAGGTAGATCGTAGCAGTTTTGACAGTTCTGTAAGAAGTTTTTTTAAATTTAATTTAAATTTATAGTTATTTTTTTTTTAACATATACACAATCAAGTTTATATAATATTGCAGTTGTTGAAATTAAAAATATAAAAACCTCATACCAAAAATAATATTTATAAAGTAATTGCAGCTAACGGAGCTAGTTAAACGTTCACAAAATAATTAAGATCTCATTCAAGTTAAACAACTGAATTTCTTTTTAATTGTTCTACTCTGCGCTTCTCATTCTTCTGTTGTTTTTCTCTTTTACTCAATGCAGCTGCTTGTAGTAAATTAACTTGAATGCCGCAATGTATTTAACGCAACTCAAACCGAAGAAAGCAAGAAACAAAAGAAAGTCAGGCAAAAGGGTTTAAAGATGGAGGCTGGCAAACAAATCTTATAGAAAACGAGCTGCTTTGGCTAAGCCCCTCTTGCAACAGCACCCCAGCACCCCTTTCTCTTACATCACCCCACTCTGGATCAGGCAACTGGGCAATTCGCGTAACTTTTATCATTATTCCGTTGGGAAATTTAACGGGCACTTAAGTTCTTCATTCGTTTTCAACTTTTTTTCGCAGCCACTATTGTTTCTCCATTTTTTGCGCAATCTCGCTTTAGTTTTTCGCATGTATTCTATTTTTTTTTTTACGGCCACGTGGAGCGGGTTAGCGGGGAAAGCTGCTGCGGCTGTCACCTTTAACATTCTGGGCCCGGCGTCAAATGCACCGAGAGCAACTATTCCGCACCTCGACTGGCAAGTTTAGGATCAAGCCGAATGAACACAAAATTTATTTTATGCGCACTTTTTTGGACAGCGGCAGAGGAAACCAACCAGACCAAACAATCCAAAAAGGTTAGCAACATCGTTTATATTAACTTTTTTACTTTTTGCTTCATTTTGTTTGTTTCTTTGTTTGTTTGTGTACCTGTTGTTAAGTTGCTAGCTCTGAAACGTATACAACATATATTTTTTGTTTTAAATTTGTTGTTGTTGCTGTTGCTCAAGAGCGGATATTGTTGCAATTTATTTTATTGCCTTTTGCGTTGAGTTTTTTTGGATTTAATTTAGTTTGCGGATCGCTTACTTTAGTTGGCCATTCGCTTAAAATTATTCTACACTCGGCAAATTTAACAAGTTGCCAAGTTTTTAATACGCATCTTCAAACTTTTTCGATTTGTTTTTTTTTTTTGTATCCTCCACCAAATTTTTTATGAACTGGTGTCAAAAAAAAGGGCAAAAAAAGCTTTTAGTTCGGGTTTTATTTTAAGGTAAAATAAAACCATTAGGATTTAAGAGGCACATTTAACTAGCTCAATTTAAATGAAAATGGAAACCACAAATGCTTTAGGGTTAAAGCCAACCACAAATCCAACCATTTTAAAACTAAAATATATTGTTCTTGTATATATTGTTCTTGCAGTTTCATGCTGTTTTTAATTACGTTCTAATCTCGGAATTTATTGAACTTCCACACTTATATATATACATATATAAACAACAATCTGGCAGCACTGAACAATTGCATGCATGCATTAAGTTGGCTGCATCTTAGAGTTTCACATGGAAGTTAACAATAAATTTATGCACGCCTTTTCCGCCCCATTTCTTGAAATGTTAGCATTAAGCCCAATATATGTGTATATTGTATGTATTATATACTGAACTATACTGAACAGCAGCTATCAATGATGTTTGCACCATGATACTGGCCATTAAACACCAACAGTTCCTGCACAGACACGTACACTTCTACACGCACACAAGCATAAGCAAAATCACACACACATTTACACGCATTGCTATTTTGTAGCCAAAAACTCACAGCATGTTACAAAATTGCATGAGCTCATATCCACACATCCAAAAGTTCAGTCTCTTCTTCTCTGTATGGTTGGAAACGCTTAAAGAAATGTCAATTACATATGTCGATGTGGCCTTTATTGTCGCTGCCCGTTTTTGTTGCTGAAATTCCAAATTTCAGTCTATGACAACCGCCAACGAACGCTTTTCTCCTCCACCATCCATTCTAAAATAAAAAGGGTAGAAACATGTCCACATATCGTTCACTTGGCCCGTCTTGGATTGCCTTTTGGTTTAGTGTTTTCTGTGTGTTTTATATTTTCGCTTAGTCACTTGTATTTTGGAGCACATGCTGAATATAGAATGTTTTTCATTCTCCGAACCATTCTTTCTTCGACAAAAGTTTGAAATAAAACAGCATGCATGAAGTTTATGAACTTTTCTTCCTGATTGCTGGTAAGCGCACATCTTTTTCTTCGGAAACAAAGAATGTAACAAATGCTTTTAATTAACTGATTGGTATTTACTTTTGGGTCTGCAACTATATGGATCTCTGATATCTTATAACTTTTATAATTGTATAATTACTAAACAAGAAACAGATATTAATCGCTTACTTCGTATGTCTTCATATTCCAGATTCTTCGCTTATCTCTTGTAACGTTTTCCTCTTACAAGCATATACAATTTTATATAATTTGAACAAGATTTTTAAAGTATTACTTATTTAACATATTTATAATACTTATGCTTATACTTCCTTATTTCAAATGATAAAAAGTCTTTTATTTAGCGTTGTGATTTATTTCAACTACTTTTTCACTACTAACCTTTTCGCTTGGGTGTTTCGCACATGCGGCACTGATTTGATTTTGATTTTCTCGGCACATTTTGTCTGGTGCGTTGTTGTCGAATCGTGCAACAAATGTTAACTGTGATTTGTGGCACTTCTCCAAGTGTCAAACTGATTTCGTTCTCAGCAAATTTACACAAGCCACCAAAAAAACAAAAAAAAAACATTACCAGCTGTGTTCGAAAACGCTTTAAAAAAAAAATGCTAAATGTTATTGATAAGTTCGAGATTTGTCTACATTTTGTGCGATTAAATCTATGGGTATTTATAAGAAGTAGTGCAAAAGCAGCAGTTGACAGTGCATTTTACTTATGCTCTCTTTTAAACATACTTTTTGCCGTTTGAGCTGCTTTATTCAACCCGCTTTGCCAGATGCTTGTACTCCGTTTAGAAGACTCAATTTGTATTTATTGAGTTTATCAGTGCGTACACAATTTATTTACAATTTTTCATAAATTTATTTGTATGAATATTTCCATCGCAACTTCCAGAGTTCTTTTCATCTACATTGGAATAGTCTACACACATCCTGTAAAAAAGCGGGCAAGGCATATTTTAATCTCATAAATTTTTTCTATTATAAACTAATTTAATATAACTATTCTTAACGCTCTTAAAACACCTTTTTATATTTTTTAAACACATTTCACATTTGTTTGTTTACTTTGACTTTAAGAGAAGTTAAAAACATATCTAACTAAAGTATCAAACTTAATTTATTTCTAACTGCAAATAAAAGATATTGTTTGAATATGTTCAAATTATTATGCTAACCGAAGGGTATTTGCTAGTCTTTAATTCCAAATGCTTTTGCTTATGTTTAGTTGATTTGCATGACCCTATTGAATATGCTTTTGTTGAGGTGCATGCAGAAGTTGCATTCAAGCATTCGATATGACGATCCTTTGCCTATGATGCTATTCGATAGAAATCAAGCATTTAAGTCAATTACCATGAATTCTCTCTGTGTTGTATTGCTTGTGCACTTCGAAATAGGATAACCTGAAAGCAAATGTTGCAGAACTAAGTGGAATTATATTTCACAGACACAACTAAATAAGTAGCGAGTGACTTGAACAACTATAATTATTAGACTTTTCGTTATATTCGTTAAGGTAAGGCTTATTTAAGCCTATTACGATATTATCAAGAGCCTGTAATAGTGATGACGGTAGGTAGAAGGAACTTTGAACTTCTATTCTATCCATTTTCAACTCTAGTCGCCATTAAATGGAGTAAAACTGAATAAGCTATGGCAGCAATTTGCACTTCATCGTATTAAATGTGCCCCTATTAGCTTAACAAGTACCTGACAAATAAGTTAATTCTCGTGCATAAACATGAACGCACATTAACACAATCCCACCAAACATTGCGTCTGCTCTCTTTCTCTCGCTCTCTCTCTCTCTCTCTCTCTCTCTCTCTCTCTCTTTACATGAGACGCTTACAACAGCTGAACACCCACTTGGAGGAAAAAAAAACTCCCATTGCGTTTAACAACTAAACTCACACAACATTTCATCAACTTTCACAACAGCAACAGCGCCAGAAAAAAAAGCAAGGAATCTTCTTTGCGGAGTGGAAAAAGCAACGGGGGGGGATTTGTGTTTGACTGTGGCTGCTGCTGCTGCTGCGCCTTTTGCTCATTTCCAAATACGGGCAACCTGAGGTTTGTTTTAATTTGCTTTTTCTGATGCTTTTCTATGGAACGCCTGCTGCTGATTCTGCTGCTGCTATTCCATTGTCTTTCATCGTATGCGAAGCAAAACTTTTGCATTTTCTCATTTTCGGAAAAATGTGCAAAGGGATTTGTTTTCTCATGGCTGTGTTGCGCGTATTTGTGTGTTTATGTTTTGTCTGATATGATTTTGGCAAAGTAAAAATATCTTCAGTGTCTCAGTATCTGTGTCTCTTTCTATCCCTCTCTGCCTCTCTCTATCTATGTCTGTTTCATTATGTGTTTGAGAGTTCCTTTGAGATTATGCGAACACAACAGAGTCCTGTTTCCTTCAGAATGGGACGGGAACATAGTCCAAATAAATAAAGCCCAAGTACATCTGTTTTACCATAAATTTCATATGTGTTTGTGTGACTCTTGTGGGCGTAGTTCAAATTACTCTGACTGTACCAAGTAAACCGTATTTTTGTCCATGTGCACATACAAACACAACGTTAAAGAATACGTATAAAATACTCGAATTCATGTTTGTAGTCAAATTGTTATGGTTGCTCGGACACTGACTGCGCTTATCTGATTACTTTGAGTGCACTTAACATCCGGTTTGTTTTCCGGAACGCTGTTACATACAGTGATGCTAGTATTAAATCTCTTTATTTATTTGCATATTTGTGAAATAATTAAATTCATAATATTCTTGTATTTATTTTAAAGCTATTGTGTTATTTAATATAAAGCTTTCCGTTTTATTGATGAGCTTTTGTCATTAAGTTTATTGAATTCATGTTTTAAGGCAATTGAGTTAAAATTTAAACATAGATTTTAGTTATCTTTTACTATTTGCTTCAGATGTTTTCAATATAACCACTCCTTAGAATATGCTGATTAATAACAGTAAACAATACTCTAAGCTTTATTAATTCAATATATATTTATATCAGTAGAACTTTAAATGTAGCAAAAATAAGCGAACTTCGGTTAATAACAAACAAAATTTAATGGAAAATTTAATTAAAATGATTAAATTCTATTTTTGCTGACAGCCAAAAATTTCTAAAAACAAATATATTTACATATTCAAAAATACATATGTAAATTAGAGCATATCCGGTTTGGCTGTGTGTGTGTTACGAACGAACATGTTCTATATGTGTGTCTGAGGCATCCCAAGAGCCTGTATGCCAAACAGCCGGCCTCGTGCTGTGCCGCAAATTACATTGTTTTATTTGAATTACGATTCGTTCAATATCTTGGTCCGTGGACCTGCCTGCCAGCTAGCCTAGCTGCCTGGCTGCCTGGCTGCCTCGCTGACTGATTGGCCGAAACGTAAAAGAAGCTTTCGTGTAATTTAATTTGTGCCACTCAGCGCCAAATGTGTGTTTATGTAATTGTCTCAGCGTGTGTGTAAGAGACGGGGTTCTTTATGCGTAATGTGAGCTGATGTTCTTTAATAAGTTGAGTTCTTATTAAAGACGCAACGAGATTAACGTAATTGAATAAATCAACGCCAAGGACATAATGGGAACCAATTCGCATTGTCAAATGATGGCTTTACAGAGAACGTTACGGAATTGTACTTACTTTTGACTCGACGGTACGTGCTGGGCTTTTAAAACAATTAACTTTCAAACTTTGGCATACGCCGTGTTACTTTTGGTAAACAACTCAACTCTAGCAGGCAACTCTTTTTTTTGTATTTTTCCCATAGTTTTTTCTTTTTCAACCTGCCTGTCACGCTGTTTATATTGTCTGTGGCGCACGTTGAAAGAATCTGAAGCGCAATCTCTGCGCTTCATGTGGCACGGCCCCGACGGACCTCAGCTTATTTTCAATCTTTTTTCATTTCATTTCTTTTACTTTTGGACATCGCACGTGCGCGTCGCGCCGAGAAGCACGTGATAAAAAAAAAATTGTGTGCGCTGCTGAAAACACAACTGTAAATACAAGGATGATGGCTTACTTAGTCGGCCAGGTAATAAATGGTCATAGTCGCCGCTGCCACAGCAGCCACAAATGATTCTTGAGCTCGTTATCCGTCCTGACTACTATTACTTATAGTATAGTACTACTAAACCCCTTTCTTCTACACAGAAAGATCCTTGCCAAGAAACTGCTTCTACAGCACACCGTTCACCATTCTCTTGTTTATGACGTCGCCTCAACTTTAGAAAACATTTGATAAAATGCAATAATAAATTGCATAGCTTAACAATATACTCTTCTTTTTTTTGGCAATTGTGGTGCAGATAAGGCTTTCATTACTTATGGCATTTTAAGTAGAATTATTAACCGGTAATTGAAATGAATTTTAATGCAAACTTTTAAACAGTTTAACAGTATCTTTGTAAAATTTTTGGTTATCTATCACAGATATAATCCCAATTTAAGCTTAACATCTGAGAGCACACATATACCTTATAAAAATCCCATGCCCAACTTCCTATATCTACGGTCCGACAGAAAACGATGATAAGAGAGCACAAATCACATTGTGTCCATATTGTTCCATTTGTGGACAAAAAAAATTCTCCGAATAAAATGACGAAAACTGTGTGTGCATGTGTAGAGCTGTAAAACACATGGGATACTCCTCTTATCTATAGCCAGACCTTACCTCTCACACCTCTGCAGGATTGCACAAAAAGCTAACAGCAGGCGTGAAGTGAAGTAGGAATGAGGTTTTAAGGGCATCTAAATAGCATCTTGTGTCTATCTAGCTACTGCTGCTATTATTTTCTTCTTTTTTTTTTTGTGAAAAGACATATGCTTGGCACTTAGGTGCTTAGCCAGCAGCAGTTAGTTTTTTGCCCAATCTTTACCTTTTGCTCGAGCATCCGCCTACTCTTTACTTCGGTTAACTTCCATTGAGCAAGTTTCCCGCTACGCTAGTTGGCTTTTTTGAGACGCACGTATGTTTGTGGTAAATGTTTTTCAATTTCTTTCGAAAGGAAACTCACCAAGCGAAACGCGTCCTACAAAATGCACACAAATTCAGCGTTTTATTCGCACCTGCGGCTGTCTGCAGACGTTTTGAAGGTGTGTAACTGTGGGTGGCTTGCGGAAATAGAGCTTATTATAGCTGGCCCTTTTCATTCCCTTCGCCCATGCAGTTAGACCTCAAAGGACCATTCGCTCTCTCATTTCACAGTTCACAGATGGCTTTGAATCGAATTGAATGAAATGGAAAAAGTACCATAGAATTTCCCTTGAATGAGCCTTCGTTTAGATTTCGCACACAATTCTCAAGAGCCGTCTATCCACTTGGGGCCAAAACCATTCCGCCATTCGAGCCAATGCAAACTCTCTGCGTGTGTGTGTGCGGCCCAAACATGTTGGCACTTTTCTGGCTCATGTTTATGTATGGGATGCAGCTGTGTTGTTAATTCTCAGCCAAGCCACTTGGGAGTTTTTTGTGTAGGCGAATGGGAAAACAACATTAAAAAAGATTAAGATTTTAAACGATAATTAACCTCGACGCATTGGGTCTGAACTCTTTGTGTATAGGTATTAAGCGGTAAATTCTGCTAAAGTAAAAAATGGCAAATAGAATTTTTCTACATTCCCATCAGCCCATATCTTAATAAAATCGATAATTGAAAATCTTCTAACTTTTTTATAATTGGTAAGAATGTGTATATAAATAACTGAAGTGTTACTCATTAAAGTTTGTTAAAGACTGAAGCATAAGCTTTGAAATAGTTGGATTCTTAAGATATGTCTTTAACACAGCTTTATATTTATCTGCATACAACTTTCATTTGACCTGAGCTTTTTCTTATTCACCTTACTTATGTTGTTGATTATTATGATCTTTTACTACTTCAAGGTTGTCGAGAATTTTAAAAGTTTTTCTTTGCTAATTTCAACAAAATGCCAACGAACTGAAACAAATTTCTTGACAAACTACTAACACAACCAAAGTTGGGGGAATGGTATCACTATGCACAAGATATTAAAACACGATGGCAATGCAAAAGAAATATACAAACAAGATACAAGGTTCTTGCTTAAAGAAAAATGCATAATTATGGGCGTGTCTTTAATTTATTTTCGCGCTGAATTAATTAAAAGTTCACTTATGCACGCAATTTGCATAAAAATGACATTTTAATTGCGCTTCATTTGTGAAGAGCAACGTTGGCGCCGTTCACCATTCGCCATCATCCATCCGCCATCCTCCATGGCCAGAGCGTTATGAAAACTGCCCGGCGATAGCAGAGGAACATGGCAAGGGTTGAAGGAGGGATCTGATAGTAGGTGTGCGACAGTGGAGATAGAAGTGCGCTCGAGATAGACAAGAACACTGGTTGGAACACTAAAAAAACGCACTTGCGCATCATAATGAAAAAACACATTTTCTTTTGCCAGCGCGTCTTGGCTGAAACCGAGAGGGGACTTGTGTTAAAGTGTATGGGAAGGGTAGCAGGCAATCCTTATGGAAATCCCATTAAAAGAGCTTCCGTAATACGCTTTACAAACAAATAGAAATATTTATTAGATTTTATAGATTCACTCAGTGACTTTTGCACAACAATTTAAATAAAACCAATAAAAGATGATTTGTCGTCATTTGTGGCGTATAGTATAAGTAAAAGGCATAATAAAGAAGACTTATTACGGCAAGCTTGGAATTGGTTTTTGTTATTTGTTTAGGACGCATAAAAGGTGCCTCGGTTCTTATGACATAATAGGTTTTAAATTTACCCTAAAAATAAACGGCTTATGGATAAGAACGTAAATAAACTTGATTATGACAATAAAATAATGACAATCGTGATTTTTTGTTCAATACACAAATAAAGCTTTGGGTTTATTGAGATTTACACTTAATTCAAAACGCGTCTAATACTTCGGTGGAATGATATTGAAACTTGGATGAATGCTTCCACTTCCTATTGTTTGCCATTTAATTGCTTATCGTAATATTGAAAGCTGGTAATTTATTGAAACAATTTCCAAACTACATTCTAAGCCACTAACCGCAGCTAATCGTTTCATTTAGGCCGAATTCATTGAATTCAATGACAAAAGCTATGCATTGTTTGAACCCAATCGAAAACAAAATCAACAACAATAGAAAACAACAAAGTTAAAAAAAAAATTAAATTAAATTGAAAATAAATAAATATCAAAAAATAAATAAAAATGCAAATGAGCTGTGTTGCGAGCACTCGATAAAATGGCTTAGCTGAATGAATGAATAACCGAATGAATGCATTGTATGGCGGTTAATGATTTTTCAATGTTTTTTTTTTTCTCTTGCATATTTTATACGCATCACTAATGTCAAATCGACAGCTAATTAAAACAAAATGTCGTACTAAAAAATATAGATGTTATTTATCAAATATGTATAATACTGACTAATAAGGAGCACGCCCCATGACCCTTTTTTATTTTTTGAGTCAAAGAGTTGAAAAATGATTTTTCCACTTGCCAGTCGCCACTTGCAACCGCGACACGTTTGCAAAAAAAAAAATAAACAACAAAAAGAAGGAAATAAAGAAGGGGAAAAAGTGTTAATTTAAATTTCGCTACGTGCTCTGAATACAAAATGTGCTATACACTTGCAGCAGCAATGGCAACATATCTAGGGGCAAAAGTCGCATCGTTTTGCCTAACCTACCTTCCCCAACCAACGCCAAAAAGAAGCCTCTTAAGCCCTTTCCCGCAACAATATTTCTCGCCGCTGTCTCTTCGGTTTGTCGCCCCCTGCGCCCTGCCTGCCACGTACGCAGTATGCTGTGCACAATTTTATGCACGTCCAGCGTGTAAAACACCTAAAACGCCATCGTGCCAAAAATAGCACTGAATATCGTAAACCCTCCTCCCACTCCGCCACCGCCTCTGCACCCGCACCATAATTTGCGTTATTTTCGCAGCGGTTTCCGACCGTGTTGCGTCCCACAACGCACGTTGCCATCGATTAGTTTTCATTTTGTGAGCAATTTTGCATTGGCTGCGCTGATTATGCCACCCTGCGGCTTTTGGCCTTCCGGCCTTCCCATGGCTAACTATGGCCGTTAGTTGTCAACGGCCCGCCACGCCTCCAGCCCATCGTTGTAGTTTTCGAGTGGTTTTGCATATACAAACATACACATACGTATATATATTTTGTGCCATAGCCGCGTTTTCAACGATTGCTGCATTGCCTTCAAATGGATTTTCACCAGGGAACTGTTGGCTATGCTTTCCCTATGGAACCACTGTACAGGGCTGTGTGAATTTCTGCCTTTGTATTTCGAATTTCTTGCTGATTTGCACCTGCAGCAGCGTACGAAACAAAGGCCTGATTAAAGACAGTAGCTTGGAAAAAAGTCAAACCCTTTGAAAAATTTTTTGTTCACTTTATTTATAGCTAATTATTAATTCAACAATGATTTTTTGTCCAACTTAACTTAATAATTTACTTTGTAGTCTTATCTTTCCATCAAACCCATTAACAGCTTCCCAAATTAGTTATAGAACATGGTTTACAAGCAGAGATCGATTGAAAAAATCCCGCAAGTCATTCTGAACGACTTTAAGGTACTTGGCTGCTTGATTTGCCATTGAAGTGGAAAGAGGTAGAAAGAATATTCAAAAAAAAAAGGAAAAGTATTTAATGTCAAAATATTTGTTATTTATGATTTTATATGGTAAATGTCTGAAATCGCTGCAGTGGCGCATATTTCATTTCAAAGTGTTACGTGAAACTTTTGGCCATCTCTCTCGCTTGCTCTATCTCGTTGTCTCTCTCTTTGGCTGCTATGCAGAGATGTTTGGCAGTGTTTGGCTTTTCCCAATGCACAAAAATAGAACCAAAAAAAACAACAAAAAATCGCATAGCTCAAACACGTCTGAAAGAACATAACCAAACAAATTGCAAACACAACCAGTCACACACACACACACACTTTCCTGCAGTGTGTGTGTGTGTGTGTGTAGTGTGCACTTTATGCATCGCATGATTTTATGATTTTATCAATCAAAAAGCAAAACAAAATGTATATATTGATCTGATTGATTTACGCGTTGAAATAGATTTTACCCATGGGCTTTTTGAAGCGAAATTCAATTTTATTTTAGAAGCACGGCTTTCAAAAAGTATTGAAATTACTCTGTATCACGCCAATGATCTGTACGTTATAAGGAATATCTTGAAATATGATGCAATTACTGCTTGACTCCTTTTACAAGGTATAATTATAGCATTCAACGCTTAAATATATATTTTTGTTCTTCTGTAATTCAATCAGTTTGCATCATCAGTGACGTTTTTCACTGTAAATTCACGTTAACCTATCAACATGCATGTAGTATATACATTTCCTTGAATAACCATATATCTTTAAGCACATTGCGTAAATTTAAAATATGTGTGTCATACATACATATATACAACGTATATCGGTTGTCATTTGCCTTTTGCCGTCTCAACTGCTCGTTGATTTTCCCAACAATAAAGTCAATAAGGCGCGAAAATCGAATACGCTGTCAAAGCCAATGAAGTGTGCCATTATGGAAAATCGTTTAAGTTGTGGGTTTTCTCGCAACACTTTATGCTCGCATGTTTCGAATTTTCAGCCCGTTGTCCTACCCGCCGACTGTATCTTAAAGCTGACACACAATAATATACGTAAATATATACGCATGTATGTACATACATAAGAATTTGTATTTATGTATAAATTCCGGCACCTTGGAAGCGGCATATAAACGACAAAGAGAAAATGCACATTGTCATGGTAAATTGTTCACTTCCGGTGCATTTCCCTTACACTTTCTGTCTTATACATATACGTATACGAATGCATTAACATACATATATATATATATATATATATATATACATATATAATATAATTGTAATTTGTTCGATTGTCTGCCAGATTTCAGAACGCAAGCGAACTTTCACAAAAATATATTTATTTATATATTATTTATTTATTTATTTTTAATATTTGCATATCCAAACATGTATTTACGTATGTTTATTGAAGCATAAAATTACAAAACCAGTAAGTATAAAATTATACACATATGTGTGTATTTTATTCGTTACCTAAAAGATTGTCTTGCAATAATTGTACATTTGCTTTATTTAAATATTTTATTGCAAGCACAATTCAGATATATATTTGAATGCAAGTGATTTATACTATGTCAAACGTTGCGTATACGCTACAAAATTTTGGAAACCCGCTTATCGAAATTTCTGACTAGATTTCGTTTAAATGTGTCATTACTAAAACTGCAAAGTGCCAACAATAAAAACAATTTGGAACCAAGTACAAAAGCTATAATATGAAAATGGCCAACAATTTGCCGCAAACATTTACCAATTATATTTAGTATACCCCAATCACAACGAACACCACCCATTTGGCCCCCTTCGCAACAATGATACTGGCCAGAGCGAATGCCCGAAATGGCAAAACACAGCACATTTTGTTTGGCTTGGCATTGGCGCTTGTGAACTTTGGCCATGTTTGCACTTGGCTTTAAGTGCCCTGATATTAGCCAAAACTCGACCAAAGCCAAAGCCAAAGCAAACGCATCGAGCAATCTCAGAACGCACATCGAATTTGAAGTGCACTTCAGCTGACTAGTTAGCTGAGTGACTTATTGAATACCCTGCATCAACTTGAAACTATTTAGAATTGCATGAGTAGCTATTTTTTTTTTTTAATTTAGTCATTAAAAAGTTTTCGGTAAATCAAAAAGTAATTTTACCAATTAGTAATACGAACATTTCTTTCAGAATTTTTTTTTTATTATTTGTTCATTTTACTATTAGTTTGCTTTTCTAGGTCATTACGGTATGTAAGTATACATTTGTGTGCTCAGCTGCTCAGCTTCAAAAAGGGCAATCGGCGCGAATGTCAGCAAAATGATTTGAAATTCACAAAATATTAAAATTAAATTTTTATTACTCTCTCGTTGTTTGTTTACATTGAAAAACTAAAATGACACGCAAACATTAAAGTACTCCCCCAAATCACTTTTGTCTGCCCCCCTGTGCGCCACTTCAGCACTTAATCAACCTCTCTTGCATAAAATTGCATAATTAAATGTGTTGAAAGGCTTTGTAATGAGGGCAAACAATTTGCAATCGAAGCTGCAAAAATGGATTTAATTAAAAATCGGAGGGAAAAAATACGCAAAATTTCGCAAATATGTAAACGTTTTATGTTGTTGGTGGAAAAAACTGTTCAAAAAGTATCTGATTGATTTTATAGAAGGTAAAGATTTTCATAGCATAAATTATGAGATTAAATCAAATCTGAAATTTTAAGTGAGCACAGTAGTTTCTATGTCTTTTTTATTGATTCTGACGTTCAATCAGCTTATCAATGTTAGCGGCAAGCTGTTCTGAAAACTCATACACAGAAATTGAAGTAACCGCATATCAACATATTTGGTAATTAGCAGTGATAAACTAAACTTGTGCAACCCATTAGAATATTCAAATTTCTATGCAACCGCATCGCCCACATGCCACCACACCAAATAGTATAAAAGTAAGATATGTATATGTTATATGGGCTTCAATTGCATCAAATGATATTCAAATATTTGTTGCCACCATTTTTAGCGAATCGATTAAATAAAATTCGTTATTACAAAATAGTATTTGTATGTGCAAAATAGTTCATGCATGTCAATGTTAGCTGCATTTTTAGATAACTGCATTAAATGCGCAACGCTGCGTATGAGTAATGCAGTCAGCTATGGTCACACACACACACACACCCTTGTACCGACGCTTTTAAGCATCATTAATTTGCTGTGGGCAATTCAACCAGCTCACCCCTTTCACTATCTCTCACCCGCTCCCTTTCGCTCACCCTTGCTGACCAGTCAAGAGTAATTATATGTGCATTGGCCGAGCCATGGCCATGGAGCTTACACAAGATGGTCTCATGTGCAGCAAACTGCATTCGAGATGGGTTCCAGTTGCAGGTCACCCATTGCGTAACACAATGTTTCACGCCACGTATCATGTATGTGTGTGTGTGTGTGTATGTGCGTGTGTGTGGGCAGTGGGCTTGGGTTTTCGTTTTTAATGGGCTGTGGCCAATGGCTGGTTAAAATTTTTGGACGTTCATTACTCGTTGCGTGTTCCGTCAATTATAATCGCTGCCAACCAAATCAAGCCAAATTCCAAGTACCACACCTTACCCACCCCATATAAAAGTTCTCCCCCCTCTGTTAGGTCAGTGCCGTTTTCGGTTTTAATTAGCTTCAATTGGTGCATTAGGAGTTGTTTTTTTTGCGAGTGGCTCTTGTTATAGAATATACCCCGAGTTTCACTTGAATGATTTGCACATTAAGAATGATTAAGGAATTTAATTATATTTTAATCATAATAACAAGCGGAAATCGTTAAATGTTTATTCTACCGCTAAAATATTTAAAAATATTCTTTTGTTTTTTGATGCACATAAGTACGGGGTACATTTAAGTCGTTGACTCCATTCTTGTTGTGTTATTAATGATGGCATAGAACACGCACAGCAGCAGTCAAAGAAGGGAGGAGGATGGTTCCAATGACGTTAAATGGCTGTCATCATTCATTAGCCGCAGCCGCTGGGCAGTTGTCTACGCAGCCGTCGCTTTGAAGCCAGTTCGTTTACACATATCTGACTTATATACTACATAGCAACTACTGCAACTCATACACTCTTACACCCACTGACATGATTACATACTCACCTCTGTTCTTGTGTGTGTCCAGCTGCGTGCCTAGTTGACCTGTAAGGGACGTGCTGCTAAGTGGAAGCTTATGGATATGTGCAGTCAGTTGCCAACATCGTCTAAGCAGCTCGACCATGGCCCTAAAACAAATTCATTTAAACGATGCACCCCAGCATCCGATCTGTTTGATATAACTTGTGTGCTCATAGCAATTATTGTTGTCTTAGTATTTTAATTAAAATGTGTTTACTTAGAACGTTTTGAACGGGAGCTGGAAAAACTTATAGGGGCACTCGAACGTGTGCTTGGAGAAATTTACATCTGTTGGACGCTTTTGACCACACGTTACGCCCACATTGAATCATTGCGGCCGCTTTTGTGTATATTTAAGTAAACAAACGATTGCTCAAATTGCACAGCACGTGTCATTTTATGTGTCTTTCATAACAACTGTGAAAACTTTACATCCATAATTAATTTATTTCAAAATACATTTCCCTTATTTGCAATAGTCATAAGTTTGTTGCAGAAAGCAGTAAATTACAAATCGATTGCTCGTCCAAACCTAAAATTATTTAATTAGTCTTTGCAAAAGTAAATCATGCCATCAAAAGACATATTAAATAGTTTTGTAATATTGCATCAGTTAAGATTCAAAGAAGTAATGGTCACTAATAAAGAGCTTCACTTTAAAGTCGGTTCAATCTGTCATTTACCATGCCTGACATTTGGGTTACTGTTGCTATATTTAAAAGTTTGTGGCTATTTCAAAATCAGCTTCACAAACCATCTCCCTTTGTTCTGTGTTCTGCTTTTAGTGCTGAAAGTTTTCGTTCGAATCCCATTGCTGCCATGAACATTTTTAAGTTTAAATCTTTTCAAATTTAACACAAATACTACAAAGTCAAAGCTCATTTTGTTTGATGTTTGACAAGAGTTCGTGGCACATTTGCTTTTATGTTGATATTTATTTGTGTTAGTTATTTTTTGTGGAACATGTCGAATATCGCATTTGTTTCTTAGCTGCGTGCTGAAGTCACATACTTACTTTTATATATATATGTCTTTTCTCGCATTACCATTGTGCCTTGCACCTTTCTTGATTTTTTGTTGGTAGTTTGTCTTCTTTTTTGGCATTTTTCATTGTTGCCTTGTGGTTTGTGTTTACTTTGCATTAAGTTTATGGACCTTAATACATCGCATTATACGCCTTGTTGACTATTTGTGTGTGTGTGTGTGTGTGCACGTTAGTATGTGTGAATAGATCCTTTTTGGTTGTTGTTTTATGCCCATTACATGCCGTTCCGCTTGCTCTCGGTAAACGTTGCCTCTTCCGGTTTTGTGCTTTCGTTTGGCCCACATTTGATCAAATAATCGTAAATAAAAATGCCATGGTAATAATTTTTTTATGCTCCTCTAATGAGCTTTACGTGAGAACAACATGAATTGTGATTTACTGCCTTGACAAAATTGAGAAGTCCAAACAGAATGGATAATTTCAACAAATGTAACTCACCTGCTCAACAACTTTGCTAAGCTTAAGTGTTTTCGTTTGTCCTTTAAGCACTATTGTTAAAATCAGCCTTGAAATAAATGTCATTAGTTATCCTTAAACAAATACAGAGAACATGCTTAGTATTTGAGGGTCTCAGCCACATTAAAGTTGTGGCCAAAACTTGTACCGTACTCGTATAAATCTAATAAAAGATATTCTTTGTTTTCCAATCTTGTTGTTGTTTCTACTGTTATTGTTGTGTGGTGATTTTAACTGTTTCAGCTTGAGTCTTATAAGCTGCAATTGAGGCGGCTGGTTGTATTAATTATTAAATGAGGTCAAAGAATTTTCTCAATATAATAGCCCAAAGATGTGATTGTTGATGTTGCTTTTGTTGTTATTGGCCAAAGCACGTAAACATGTTAACTTAAAATGGTGTCGCATAATGTATGTGTGTGAAAGTTAAATGTCCTTTCATTAATGTTGAAAAGTGAATGTGCTCAAACTTGACTCACTTACTGATAAGCAAGCAGCCAATTGGGCAAATTGAGGCCATGCTGAAAGTTAACTTTTGTCTGGCTATATAATATCAAAATGTGTGTATTGATAAATATATAAAGTTCAACAAAGCGAGGCCATCAATCAAGTCAAGTGGAAATTTATAGCACTTGTGTTTGTTAATATTCGTTTATGCATGAGTTAATTAGAATATTGTCGTTAACCTTTCCAACGGGCCTTCATCCCTTTTGTTGTAATGCCGTAAGATTTATGTGTGAAACGGTCATTTACTACCTCTATACCCATTTCCCTCACTCTATGTGTGTGTGTGTGTGTGTGTGAGTGCATTAGACATATGCTGGCTACTGTCTGTGTGCATTGAATCGTAGCTTAAATAATTTGCATTGTTACATCTTTGTCGTATATTGATGTGCGTTTGTATGTGTGTGGGTGTGTATGTCCGTCTCTTTAGCCATAAAACAACATAAATTGACACGTCGCATGCTAATATCTATAGTTTTGCTTGCTTGTTTGCTTATTTCCTTTTCCTTTTACAACAATCAAAAGATTTCAACTTTAATTAAGCATTTTTGTGGGTTGATTTTAAGACAATGAACTTTTATGCTTGACTTGGCTCAAAGGTTTCCCTTTTGATGAAATCATTTGGAAATAGGGAAGAGAATTGTTAAAGTTTGCAATATGTAAAAGTAGTTTCTTGCCCTTTGCTGCTCCAAATACAATTTTATGGAAGTGTTTGCTTTTTGCTTCTAACTTTAAATTATGTAAAAGTTTATTGAATAAAAACCTATTACTTTAATTATCAATGAGATGCTTTATCTGCTGTTTTGTTTTCGTTGTATCTACAACCAGTACAAAAAAAAACAAAAAGTTGAACAAATAAATATATTTTAAAAAATTATATATTTTTCGTCACTCGTAAGCCCAAAATCCAATTTTACAATTACTTCCATTTCAATGCCCAATTCAACAGATTTTTCATAATATTTATATGTGTGTGCATTGCAACGGAAATTTCAATTAGAAAATATGTGTCAACGGGCCAATAACAGTTGCAATTCCTTAAGTGCCGAAAGTCAAGTTATGAGAGCTGCTTTTCGGCAACCATAACAGAGGCCCAACAACAGCGACAGACACGCATGCGTAACATTTGACACTCTTTGGCTCTCACCAATAAGAAGTTTAACATTTTGATTGGGCTCTCACTAGTACTGTAACTGAAACGACTGTTAAACGCTAACAGAAGGCAGTCGCTGTCTGTTAGTGGACTTTACGAGCTGTCGTAACATTTGAATAATGCAATAAAAAGGTGGCAAATTGTCAAATTGTTTGGCAAATGGCGAATGGCAAAAAAGACGCGGCTAATTTATGTCAATTAATACATTAAAATTTCATAGTCTTGTAAAAAGTCCACAACCCCCACGCATTGGGAAAGACCGCGTCTGGCGGCGAAGCTATTTTATTAATTTCAGCCTAAGCGCGGACATACACAAAAATGTTGTCTATAGAAATTAATAGCAAATATTTGCACAACAATTTGTTTGCTTGTGGCTGCCCCAGAGCAGACAATATTGCGTGGCGCAATAATAATCAATTTAAATATGTTTTCTTCTTTTTTGCCCAATAGCAGACTGAAAATGAAGACCTACACGCTCCAATAAAAATATTTAAGCAAAGTCCATCCGAAGCACAGCTGCAGCAACAAATTTAATGCGGTTTCAGCGGCGGCTTCCGGTCTGTCCGTGTGTGTGTGTGTGTTTGTGTGTGTGAAAGAGAGTGTGTGTGTGTGCGTCCCAAATGCTATCAAAAATCCCTGCTAATAATTTGTCAATATTACGTGAGCTGAAAATTGAATAAAAAGCGTTTTTGCATTGAGCTCAAATAAAAATAAAAAGAAATACAACGAAAACAGAAGTAAAAAAGTCGAATACGTAACTCAAGCAGAAGACGTAAAAAGACGAAGTGTAAGAGGCAAACCCGACCAAGTATTTCCGTAGAAATCAAATAAATTGTTACAAATGAGTGCAACTTTGGCTGTTTGTTGCCCCCTCTTCCACTTTTCGCTTTCCCAATTGCCACTCCACTTGAACAGACAGTCAAATTTTATTTATGTGCTTCTTTCCCGATTTTTCATTTGCTAAGCTGATTTGCAATATTTTCTTTTTTTCTTTTCTGGCTTTAGTTTATTTGGGTTTTTTGCTTAACTTTGCTGCTGCCCCATTGCCAAAAATTTATGAATAATTCAACATACGATACCGGTCGGTCGGTCTTGACCCGCATTCTCACCCACCCACCCAACCCCCTTTAAAAAAACACAACGGTAATAAATGCAAATGAATTGATGAAAAGTCGCGTATTTCGCTCTTTGTTTACGTTTTTGCTGATTTGATATGCGGCATCAATGTCAAGTACGATGGTGCGGCGGGGTAAAACAATAGAGATAGACAGTTGCATATGGTATGCGTTATTATATTTTTCATGAATCGATCGACATACAAATCGGATCAAATGTTTCAAAATTTCATTTATGAATGCTGAGCGCATTTGAATATGATTCATTTGTTATTTAACATTTGGGTTTGTTAAATGTGCAACAATTTATTAACGAGCAATACTCAAATACAATTAAAAGCTGATTCGTTTAAGGCAATACAAAATGTATGAAACTGTAACTATAACAATATATTATACAAAAACAAAGTTACTATTATAATGTTTTATTGTCACTTTCGTTTTAGTTTGTAAGAAATTACTATATTTTCTGTTGTTTTAAAGTCTCATTTGAAGAACTTAAATTTTAGTCTAGTTCGTGAAAGTGATTCGCATTTATCACTTTCTACTTTATCAGCATTAACAGAAGGGTCGAGAATTCCAAAAATACTAGCTTGCAATGGGGCAGCAAAGCACAAATCGAGCACGTTTAATTTGATGTGTGGCTTAATGTGCGAACACTTATTGCCAACTCTCTACTTCCACCTTCGCGCTCTCTCTCTCTCTCTCTCTCTCTCTCTCTCTGTCGTACTCTCTACATCTTCTTCTCATTTTGTGTGTGTTTTTGTGCAATCATTGCATCCTATAAGCGACCACATTACATGCTGCATTGAGGAAAAGCTAAATGACCGCAAGAAACACACCTACCACAGCCACAAAAAGCTACCCAATAACACCCCAACTAACCACCCTACCCCCATTACCTTAACACGCAACTTGCTCTTGCTCTTTCTCATTCTCTTGCATACTCGCTTGCATGATGGCAGCAAAGCAAAGTTTACTTTCGCTTTAAGTAGTCAGTCATCAGGCTGAGTTGGGTTGCCGGGCTGCCGTGTGGACTAGAGGAACGGGGATGTGTTCGTTGTAGGCGTAGCACGTCAGATGCATGCCTTGGTATGCTCTACAAGGGCACATACACACAGTTTAGAACATGTGCAGGCATCCAAGTGCAAGTGCACACTCTCCTTTGGCTCTTTACCATCCGAATAGTCGCTGCCGGCGGAAATAGCTTTCTCGGCACTCGAACTGTTTGCATTATGATGCACTGCCTCTGCTGCTCCTACTGCTCGGTTTTGTGTGTTCTTTGAAAACATCTACAGCTAGTAGCTCGATCAGCAGCTGGCCATTGGTAAATACCAAGCCTTTCCTAATTCCTTTCCCATTCACATTCCCCTTTCTTACCTTAGCTGTGGGTGTGTGTGCTTGCACCGCAACTGTCAATAGTTTCAATGAGCTAAATGGAATTTGTCTTGCCTGCCACTGACGACATCGAGTGACGTGCAGCAATTTGTTGCACACAGCCTCATCACTGAGCTAATGCGGCTGCGGCTGTTACTGCTGCTGATGCTGATGGCTTTGCGCTTTGCGTGATAATAGCGCTTCAAAAGACTTTTGAATAGCTGAATATCGAAGCTTACTACTTAAAGCTGTCTCTACGCTTTAATTGATAACTTTCACTTCCTTTATGTTCCTTTGATCCTATATTTATTTATAAAGATTTTCTTTTTTATGTGGTTTTATCAGCTGGTTTTTAGTTTCTAGCTGTAATTACTTTGCATAATAATTGTTTGGGTTTCTTTTTACGCACACACACACATTTTTGTGGGCTCAACTGTGGCATGCTTGTGGTTAGTTTTTCATTTTTTATTTTATTAGGCAACCTTTGAATACCATTATGCTAATGCCAGCACACACAAATGTACATAAAGTATCATTATCTCATGTGTGTGTGTGTGTGTGCGTGTGTGTGGACTTAACCACAATTTTGTTAATTGAGTTAATAAAGTTTTAGGTAATTTGATTGTATTAAATATTTGGCAGCTTGTTGCCCGAATTTAATTTGTGTTTAAAGTAAATTTATATATTCAGCAGATTTTCTTTGAAATACTAACTCTTATACTAGTAACTAATACTTGTGCAAAAATACTGTACTCAAAAACCAAAATTAACCTACCCCGCTCAAAGTTAAATACGGTTCCACCATTGTAGATAGCAGACAAATGTTTGCCACATATGCACAAGCCAAATGAAAGGAAAATTCCAACTTCAATCAGACACACAGAGATTCGTTGTACGCTGACACACATTCGGAACCTAATCCCAAATTGACAACATTTGACAAATCCTGTCGGAACAAAAAACAAAGAAAAACACAAAAACACAAAAAAAAAGAAGGACAACATTTACCTGTGGTGCATAACGTACACTGGCAGACTGTCTGCCCAAAAAACAACAACAACGACAACAACAACAACAACAACAACAACAATGGGTATGGCAACATGGTAAAATTGTTTGACAGAGATTAGATTTCGTGACTTGCACTTTTCGCCTCCTCTATTTTGCGTAGTTTTGCTTTCTGTGTTCTAGTCATTCAGTTTGGTTTTGTTTATGGCTTCCTAAATACGAGACAAGTGCGCGTTAACAAGAGAAATCATACGCCCCGTGTGACATTCCCATTGTCATTTGTTTATGCTTAACTGTGTGTGTCGCCTGTTCAGTGACTCTCCCGCGGCCTCTTTCCACCGCTCTTCCCCTTTCTCTATCTCTCTGTGTGTATCTCGGTGTGTGTGTGTGTGTGTCTTTTTACGTTACAATTTTGCCATTGGTATTGTTGGGCTGGCAAAAAGTTTTGTATTGCAAAATACAATCAGACGCAGATGCACTTTGGGGCCAGGCAGACACAAACAGAGCACAAAGTTTAAGACTCTTTGTGTAACTTTGCCAGCCAAGTGCGACAATAACAACAACAAAAACAAAATAGATCGAAAAATAATAACACAAGCGACATAAACAAGCTATCAAAAATGTGGACTACAAGATACTCCATACCTTTTTTTTCTAGGCCACAAATGTAAACACTTACGTGCTTCAGCTAGACCAAAAGCATACAATATTTTTAATATATACATATTATTTATAAAATATTGTATTATTTTTCCCAACAATATTTCTAGGCTTGAAAAATGTTATGTAAGCGGAGAATGTTTGCGTATATCAGTATATTTATCCGCTTGTATTCAAGGAAAATACAATATAATATATAATGCTTTAACTTTAAGTTATACTTAGAGAAGATAAAACTTAAATAGGATTTTAGTGAAATAAAAAAGAAAAATAACAACAATAAATGAATATATATTTTTTAAATTACATGAGTAAAAATCGATATAATTTTCAATTATTTTTGATTAAATAAAAGCTTAAGCGGAAATAAGCTTTGTGGTTTTGTTTTTCAAACAATAAAATGTAAAGTGCACTTATCAATTAAGTGTTTAAAATTGTCGTTCAAGGTAAAGCGAATTTTATTATATTATTATTTTATTTGCATTTAAATGGCCATTAAAAATAATTGTATATAAAATTAAAGTGATTCACAAGTTAATTCGATTAACTGAAGCGTTCAAGCGGCTGCAGAACTGCAGGGTATTAAAAACACCAGCAGCCAGTGTTTTGCAATATAAACTAGTTGTTATGGTGGGTGGCTCGGCTGTGGTAGGTATGAAGGGTAGGGGGTGGGTGGCAGGAAAGGCGTGTCCGGAAATGCATACGACGGCCGTTGGGCGAAAGTCGCCGTTACAGCATAATAATGTCAGACAGGCGACGTCTTTTTCATGCTGTAAATTGCAAAAATGCAGCCAGCGGCACATCAACACACACACACACAAACAAACACATACTATAAACACATGTGCTTGTTTTTGCTGTTTTCAAGACCAAGCGGAAGCGAGCGCAGCACTGACAAGCGGCATGCCACACACACACACACAAGAACACATATGGGGAAGTGGGGTGATTTAAAAACAAAACAGGCTTGAAAAAGCAAAGTTTATGTACATTTAATGCGCGGCAGCAGCTACAAGGAAACAGCACAATAAATCCAGGATACATTAAATAACACACAAACGCACACACACACACAAACACACTCATGTATATATACTCACACACATAGAGTCCAGCTGTGGAACAAATAGAGGCGTCAAGCGGGCAACTTCCTTTTTCGTGTCTATGCGCTTGTTTTGGCAACGCCAACTTTTTTTATTCGCTGCCTGCCTTCCTGAGTGTTTGTTGCCTGTTGTGTCCTTTATGAAAGTTGGTCACAACACAAGTGTGTATGTGTGCGTGTTTATGTGTGTGTGTGGGAATTTCCTGTCTGCTTGTATGTGCATTTAGCAGCGGAAGTTCAACATGGCGTTGCTGGTGTTTGTGGCACATCAACGTCGCTCAGCATGTGCTCATAATAATTTCTTATTTAGTGAACGGCCAGCTGACGCAAACACACACACACAAACTTACACACACACATACATACATATTCACTCTGCATTCACTGTCCAACATGTTTTTTCTTTGTGTTTTTCGCTTGATTTTTTTTTCCTTTTACCTGTACAAACTTCCCTTTCCACTTGCCACACGCCGCCGCGCTTTTACCATTTGCCTCATTTTCGTGTGTCAGATTTATCTTTGTGTTCTTGTTTTTGTTGTTTTTTTTCTTTTTTGTTGTGTTTTTGCTGGCATTTTTGTGTTGTGCACAAGAAGGTATTTAAATTCAAATTAAGCAAATGTCAATTTAATTTCAGTTGACAGGCGTCACCACCATCGCGACTTCTCCTCTCCAACAACCTGTGGGGAGGGGGGTAGGGGGGTATGGTGAGTGCAGGTGTAGATGTCATTTTTGCTGATTAGCGTAAATTATTTAATTCGTTGTGCTGTTCTTGAATATGTATGCCGCACACCAAGTATGAATATTATATTAAAGCTTCTTTTGAAAATGTTGTGGAAAAAAAATTTGCCATAAACATTATGCTTTGTAGATATATAAATAAAAACTTACGTACAATTCTACAACTAGGACTGAAAATTCAAAATATTTCCTTAAAATGGTGTAAATGCTTTGCTAAAGATGCCAACTCGAAAATATAATTTCATAAACAATTTGCTAAGAACACCCAAACATGCTATTACCACGCATTCCTCGTATGTATGTCACCTATTTATAAGTTCATATGTGCGTGTATGGTTAGTTGGTAGTATGCTTGTCTGGTACTTAGCACGATTTTGGCTTTTAATGCGCTTGTGCACATAACATTTAATTCAAATCAGCTCATTAAACGCCTGCCACTTGACACACTCATTCATGCGTCGACAGAGACATAAATGTGCGTCAACGGGTTGGGGGGTTGGGAGGTGGGACTTTGGTGGCTTAAGCAGTCAAAAAGGAAGCGAGTTGGGGCAGCATTTTGTTTCGGCAAGGACCGTAAAGCAGAGTTTATGTTGGACATTAAAACGCGGAAGTAAGTGGCGCAAAAATAACGAAGCAGCAAGTGAGCAAAATAAAAATAGAAGCAAGCCAAAGCATGGCAAACTAAAAATGCTGGAGAACAAGTCAAACAAGAAGATGAAGTAGAACAGCAACAAGAAGCGCAAAATTCAGACACATTAAATATGATATATTTGCGAGACGGCAGCTAGGACATAAGATAAGTTTTATGGCTATAGTGACCAAAATAGATGGGTACACACTCGAAGCATAGGTTGTTCATAGGTTGCCTGCCAGCATTCATGTTACATTCACGTTGTTCGTGTTACACGTTTTGCATTAAATTTAAGTTGACTAAGAATATTACCTTGTGTAATTGGAATTTTGACCATGTAAAATTGGCATGTTTTATTAATTGCTGTCAACATTCATTAGTGCGTTTGAATATATATTTATCTTTTTAACATAGCCAAAATAGCTATAGACTTTTTTGCGTGTATCATATCTTAAACTTATGTTCATAAAAAATAGTTAAGATAAGAATGAACACTAAAATAAATCAAAAATATCTTGATTGTCAGATTTAAAGCATTTGGATTGCATGTAGAAGATATTTAAATATTAAACAAATAAATCATAAGTTATATTAATAAGGTTCCAAAACAATAGCACACAAAGTTTTCATCAGACTCAAGTAAATCTTTGAAGTCAAGCAATTCAAATATCTAAATGCAAATATTTAGAATACTTTGTAACACGTGCAATACATTTAAGGAACATGACATAAATAAGTAGTTGAATATAAAATAAATATATTCGCTGACTCCACAATTTGTAAAACAGTAATTCAAACACCTACAGAAACCTTTTTTCCAATCTCTGTAAAATACAAAGGGCGAGAAATCGAAAAAAAGAGGGGATTGCTTAGCGTGGGTGGTGAAAATCTGTGCAGTTGCCAAGAGCTGTTCACATCGGTCGTGTAACTTTATCAAAATCAACTTGAGATGCATTTTTGTGACGCCAACAAGTGTTGCACTTGATCTTTTTCTTGATACTGCCACACTGGCTAGCTAACGAACGACAATGAGATTGAGTGTGTCCACATACATACACGTATACACATACACACACACACACACACACAAACACTTTAGTTGGGGGATACCATACAGTTGCCAGCAACTATTGGCCGACCTCCATCCCTTGGGTCATTTTTGCAATGATGGAAATTTTACCAGCCAAGAGACTTCCTTGCTACAGTGCTACAGATTGCAGTGAGGTAAGAATTGCATATTGAAGATTGGGTCGAATGGAATTTAATTTTGTGCGAAACTTTGTGCAAATACTCCAAAGCAGAGAACACAAACAACCAATACAAAAAGTATCTTCTTTATTTTCTGTGTGTTGTGTTAACAGTGTGAACGATGCCAATGATTTGGCCAAGAGAGCCAGCATTCAGTCGGGAGCTTGTCATTGCATCAGCTGTTAAAGAAAATTAAGAAGACTCGTTGAGGCGACTCTGCATTGCAAGGATGTAGATGAATAAAACCAAATTTGATGCACATTAAATAAAACGCAATGATTGCAAAATGATACAGGGAAAATTTTTTCTGCAGATACCGAAGAACTTATGCTCTTTAAAATGTTTACATTTGTATTAACTGTATTCTGTGGCATGTAAAGATGTGATGTGATTTAAAAATATAGATATTCTCATAACAACAGAAGCAATTTCAGCTAACTTTCAGTTAACCACGTTAAAACTATATTGAGCATTCTCGTTGTGTAGTGTAGAATGGCAATACAAGTCAAGAGGGGTTTGTTGGCAAGACAAAGTGGCAAGACAAAGCCAAGCGATGGCAACCAATTGAACAAAAATCATTGCAAATTGTCTATCATGCTCTGAATAGTTTTTCAGGCAGTTGCATTTAGAGCCAAAGTACGAAATCAACGAGTTGCATCTGATGGATAGTTGTCTGGCTGCCAGCTGCGTGCGAATGCCGTTATTTATTGCATTTGCACCGTTTCCGGCAACGCTGAGCTGGCAATGGGTTGTGAAATGCGAAATTAAAAGAAATCAAATGCCATTTAAGCTGCTACCTTCATTCTTATTTGCATACGTTTCAGGAACACGGAGGCGGAATGAAAAAATTTAAAAGTACTATATTTGTATATATGTAATTTGAATGTTGTTTTGTTCAGAAATGTATTCACATATTCGCTTATGCAAAGTCTTCTTACCTACTGGAAAAACAATCAGCTTTCTGCACCGCCAATAAGTCAAAACATTTGATGCGTTTCGGTTGGGTTTCGCATTGTCACAAATACGCACACACAAACACACACACACATACACACACACACACATACATTCACTCAAACAAGGCAGTCACATGAACACACTTGAACAGGTACATGAGTATTTTCCATTTCGCACAGGTAATCGATTTTCATGCTTTTGGCAAAATGCAGAAAAACCCCAAAAACAATATACAAAATAAATATACAAAAAAAAAAAAAATGAGAAATGAAAGAAAGAAGTAAACCAACTTTGTTGTTCGTTGGTTTTCTTTATACCTTTGTTGAATTTGCTTTGCCTTGTCCCTTTCCATTCTCCTTCATTGTGCACTTTGTTTTATTTTCGCGCGGGTGTGTATGTTTCGCTAGCGTATACTTAATATTTATGTTGAAAACTTTAAGCAGTTAAGAGCTCGTCGAGCTTAAAATATTCCAACGATGTGCGATGAAGTTCAACAACTTGTTGATTTGCTTTTACCTTACTCACTAAATCGCCACATTAAACCCTACAAAGCACAAAATAAAACCTGCTTGGCATAATCACCATATCAAATCACGCGGCATGGGAGCGCTGTGTTTGATCTTTCTAAGGCGCACACGAAAAAAACAAGATGAAATACAAAAGCTGTGCATCACAATTTGATTATATTGAAAAATGACTTTCGACTAAGTTATCTCTAGGTACGTAAAAATAAAGTAAACACAATATGTTTACATAAAATACAAAAATCAAATCATGCCGAATAAAAACGGCTTACTTTATGGCATTTTAGTTCTGCACGATAGATTTATGAAAATTAATTTCAATTGCATATTCACAAAAGTCAGCAAAGGTTTGCATTCTATATATATGTCAAAATAAAACTCAAAGCTACTAGCTATTTTTATTAAAAAAATTGTGTACTTATTTTGAATACTTTTGTCAAAGAAAATCAAATTCAACAGATCTAACACCTTTGTCGCACATTTTACAGATATTAAGCTCAATTTAGATTGAATTGCAATATTGCGACTTGATAGCTTTACGGATTTTCAAACGGATAACAATTGAAACAGCTGCCCCGTTCTGCAAACCCATGGCGAGACACAGAGAGAAACAGAGAGAGACAGAGAGAGAGACACACACAAAAGTATCTCAAAACTGCGTGTAAAATTATTCAAAAGTGCAAAGTGCACATGTGGCACGAACAAAAATCCAATTACGACCATCGAGCAAACTGCGAATGGAATATTTTGACAAGTATTCAATGAATTTCATTTGAGATTTGCTAACATTCAGAGCAGCTGGTTTACACTCTCTGATACCCCCTTCTCAGTATAACCGCGGACACGACTCGACCAGTCAATGGGGCAGATGCAGACTGCCGAGTGGCAGTAGCCCCGGATGGCACACTGGCAACGCAACCCGGCCAAATGCGTCGCCTGCATTCGACCAACTTGTAAGCAGAGTGAGCGGTAGCAAAAGGATGGCTGGCTGACTAGCTGGCTGTAAAGCTGGATGGCTGGCTGGGTGAGGGAAACGAATTAGAAATGTGTAGAACAGAAGTTAGTCAATTGCCAGCTGGTGGTCTCAGCAGCACCAGCAGCGTCAGCTATGAAAAATGTTTTGCGGCTAAAAGAAGCTGTAAACTGAGAGCTACTAAGTGTTACACTGAGACAAAAAACACAATTCATTAATTGAAAAATCAGTTTCTATTGAAATGTTATGCATTAACTATTACAAAAAATGTTTCGGTTTTAACGATGTCTTTATGTCTGCACTCTTAAGGTCTAACGATCTTGACTTGCAACTTTAAATTTGTATGCGGCTGAGACTAAGTATTTTTCACCTTTACATTTTTAAATTTGTCACAGCTCTTGTTTCACCATTTAAACTTTTAATCATAATCAATTATTATTCTTGTGAATTTGTTTTATATTAATCAAAACTTGTCTTATTTTCTTATGTGTAACTGTAAGCTGGGATTGGCTGTGCGGGACGTAACCGGAAAACGGGAATGATTTCCGGCCTGGCAGGCGATAATTCTTAAGCCATCATGCAATATGGTTGGGTGGGAGTGAAAACTTTTTGCAGCCATTGTGCCGAAAGGCAGTGCAATGATTTCGCATACCCAAACTCTAGCCAAAAACACCAAGCGAATGCTGGGTGTGGCTGAATATGAATGATTTAAGCAGCTGAGCCAACGTCTCCCACCTTCCCGTCCTTTCTTTTCCTTTGCATTATATTCGCATTTTTTTTTTATAATCATTTTTCAACATTTTTTGAAAAGTTTTCGCTTAGCGTGGAACATCAAATATGAACGCCCCAAAAACTTTATGGAAATGTCTGCGAAAGTTTTTTTATTTTATTATTTCCGGTTTGTTCGCAGCGGTTAAGACAAATTATGACTATTGTAACAGATTTGTAAATTGACAGTTACAATTTTCCGTCAATTGTTCTTGTGCCTTTATTTATTTCTATCACATAGCTTGATTTTATATTACAAAATCATTCCAATTGTCGAATTTATTTTCCATTACGCAATCCAATCAGCTATGTTTATGATATGTTTTATAATCTGACGATGTTGTTATTGTAACTGAGCAGTTTTTGTCTTATATATATAAGGCAAGAGTTAAAATGATTTAAAAGAAAAAGAAAATTTGTTTCTGTAAAAGCACGTGTAAAAATTTAAAAGCAATGATAAATTTTATGGTTTTTATTTTATTTGTATTTATTTTTTCTATACAGGTCAAATGCCATGATGTTAACCGTAAGTTAATATGAGTAATTCAAACATATTCACAAATATTTTAAGCGTTACAGGTACAAATTTAACTGAAACATTTCAGAGTAACATGTGCGCCGATTGTCGTGAACATCTCGCATTGTGTCGCGTTTCATCGATTGGGTATACCATACATTTAGCTATAGATGAAAATAAAGTTCAACTATCAGATCGAAACAAAACTAATACAACCTTAAATCCACCACAATGTGTTCCAAAAATGTTTAAAATTGTTGGTAATTTTTATTCGCTCTTAATTTAAAACTAATCAGTTATATGCAAGTATTATATACGTAGATCCATTGGAGGGTTCCGCCTGTTTTTGGTCGCCAAGATTGGGCTGTAATATTGTACTGGGTAAGCGTGATCAGGAACGTGGCTTCATCGAAAACATGTGCAGTGTGTGTTTCGTTCGATGTCCATGTAAATCAGGATCCCCACATAACGTAAGGCATCGAGAACTGAAAGCTTTATGTTTCGCTCTGATTGTGGTGTCTACGTTTGTATTATACGATGTCAACATACATTACGAACTAATTATAAACACAAGCAAATAAGTATAAATTTGGTCAGTATTATAGTTTGTGTTTTTTTCAAATAAAAGCTTTATAGTTGAAATTAATTTGTGACCAATATTATTTATGAAAAATATCCGGGTATAGTAAATACATAAACATTAATACCTCAAAACACAGGTACGCTTTCCATTTAAGACAATTTCCTTATAGAAAATTTACCTACATATTCTCTCGCTGTGTATATAAAAAGTTTCTTATGACAAATGATATTTAAATGAGTTGCGTTTGAAAAGTTGCCAGCGCAACCGAAAAAAGTTAAACAAAATTGACATGGCAAATGGTTTAGACGCAAAAACAAATTCACAAAAAAAGACTAACAAAAAAACTGAAAAACTGACAGGAGTCGCCAAATCAAATATGCCAAAAGGCAAAGTAAATGCAACAGAAAGATTCAAAAAGTTTGAGTCCAACCAATTCTAAGGTCTTTTTAAAAATTTTGTCGCAACAGCAACTTGCCAAAGGGTTCCTTTTTTTTGTGTTTTTTTAGGTAGAACGGAGTATGTAAAAGTAAGGGTTTGTGATTTGTTACTTAAACGATTAAATTGCTGGCGGGCTATGCCATGCTTTAATTTCTGTGAGGTTTAGGTTTGTAGAGGTCTGGGACAGTTTTCTAAATTGAAATTAAACTAAATTTACAGTTGTGGGCAAACTTGTTGTGCGGCCGTCGTATTTACAACTAGTTTCATGTGTGTAAAATGCAAAAGAGTTTAATTTGCAATTTGTCGCCCTCATTCAACGCTTAACTTTTTATTTCTGACTCGGGCGCCGCTTGCGGTTCCCATATGCAAATGCCGTCGGTTGAGTGCTGCCTGCCGCTTACCCAAACTACCCCAACCTAACCTCCCTATGCAATTGCGTTAAAATGCACAGAAAGTTTTGAGTTGAGGCGCCACTTGAGCTTGCTATGAAGTTTATGCCGCTTCCCGCAGTGCCAAGTGCGCATTCTGTTAAATGCCTTTCAACGGTGAGGTTAGCCAAACGCAGACCTTGAAATGCAACAACCCAGCGTCCAATTCAACCATCATCATCGCATTCCAAGCTAAAAACTCAAAGCTAAATGTATTCAAGGGCCAGAAGCTTAGGCTTGCAGCAAGGAAAAGCTTGGAGGCCAGACCAGCCACTCATGCAGCCAACCAAATGCGCAACTTTTATGTGGTGCATGGTAACCATAAACAAAAGTCATTTTGCAGTTACTTCGGACTTGTTGATTTAGCAAACAAAATGTTTTAATTGAATAACACTTAAGTGATTCACTGCAACATTGTTATTTTTCTTTTTTTTACACAACAATATAATGCTAAATATTTTCAGTTGTTGGGTTTCGGTTTAGTTGTTGTTCCCCTACGACAACAAAATGTATACTTCCGTGCTTATACTTTTCTACTTATACTTATACAATCCTAAAATGTTTAGTTTGATTAATGGTATAAATTTCGTTTAAAAATTTCGTTTCGCTTTTGTGTATATTTTGTGTATTATTAAAAAGTTATTGGATCTTATTGTTATTAATATCTGACTGGAATAAGTATTTCAATAATTAATGTAAGATATGATGTGATGCTATGCAATTGATGAACTATATTTTAATGAAGTAACAATATGCAAACTTCATCAAATATATTCATTTTTAATTAGACTAAGTGCCAAAAATGTTCCATTTAGTTATTAAAATGCAGTCAAGTGAATTCCCAGGTGTTTTGTTTTATTTTGATGGTAGTAATTGCGTGCTTGGCAATCGATTAGGCTTGTAATTCGATTACTATTTGATTTGGCAATGAAGTTAAATCGTTTGGCAGCCTCAACAATTTAATTAAAATTTGAGCACACAACATGTATTTTTGTTGGTTGCGTCTAATGAAATTGCCTCGAAATTTGCATTGATTAATGCCATTTTGTGATTTATTGAACCTGAGGCAAGCTCTAACTAAACAACAGGCGAATGTCCTCGTCAAAATAAAATCGCTCTGTTTACACATATACACATATAAACATGTGTGTGTATGTGTGCGTCTGTTTGACAAAGTCAAATGTCATCCAAGCACACACTCCAACACAATGACAATGTACATTTATTTTATTTTGTTTCATTTCGTATTTCTCTGTATGCAGAACCGCAATGATTGATGCGGACATGTTATCATCAAATAACTGTGACTCTTGTCAGATCTCGTGGGGGTACTAAAAGAGGGAATGCGTGGGTGGAATTGAATGTTGTACACATGTGCTAAAGCTGACATACATACTACATACATAGACATGTATGAAAATACATATGTTATGTTGTTTGCTTGGTCCAAAACTCAATTTAAATTGTATTTATTTCCATTGTTTTGGACCAGTCAAGCGCAGTTGCCACTTGTGTTTTGGATAACTGTCAGGAGGTCATTTATCTGGATTCACAGCTTGAGAATAACTATTAGTCACACAACAACATAAACAGGCAAAACATTGAAAAGACGCAATACCCTGTATGCAAACATTATCAATATTATTTACACCAACGGACTTTCAAACAAGCAGAAAAACTATTCATTTTCAATAAAACTTAGTAGCGTTTTTCTAATATAAATTATGTACAAAACAGATATATTTTGTAAAAAAAAAATTTTAGCTCTTCCAATAAACATGTATTTAAAAATTGTATATGATAAGATATATTTTGTAGTATTTATTATTCTTGTTTTATTAAGTTCTGTGTATTTCAAAAGAGAATGTTGTTGAAAGTAAGTAAGCATAACTAGTTTATAATATATGTAAATCATCTTTTAAAAATAAAAACGTATGCTCAGACTGCAGTAATCTCAATTGCAATGTAGAAGATACTAATTTTAAAGTTACAAGTTAAAGTTATAGCGATAATTAAAATTTAGCTGAATAGACATATTTGAAATTAATGGTATTTTATTTTGTTTATTATATGACGCTTATTAATTATATATTTGTATAGGTACATTGGATGGCTTGGTCTGTTTCTAGTCGCCAGAATTGGGTTGTCATGCAGTCGTGCCTTCGAGCAAAATGGATAAGAATTCTCAAGGCTGCCATGAGTGCCACAGCAAATGGCGTAATTGTAAGTGCAAAGGATTTAATCTGAATGTGAGGCATGTAAGACTGGAATTTACTTGTATCCTCAGCCATAATATTAAACATTTCTTTGGTATAAAGAATACAAATTATTTATATTCCTAATTAGTTTGTGCGTAAAATTTGGCTTTTCTATAAGCTACATATGACATTCATTTAAGAAAATTAAATACTTATTGGCCATTTTCGGCAATAATATTAAGATGTACCAACTTGTTGGTATCAACTACTTACCATCGGGCGCTGCATACAATATCAACAAGGCAAAGTAAAATCATCCAGGCATCATTCATGTTTAGATTGGTTTGTGATAAAAATTAACAAATATTCATTTCATACCAATTTAAGAAAATCTTTCACATATTCACTACGACTGAGTAGCATTTTCTTATATAAGCTTTGTAAATTTATTGTTACAACCAAATGATCACTCTTTCGGTAAAAATGTATTTCAAAATTTTAAATGAGAAACTAAGTTATATGGTATTTATTATACTGATATTATTGGGATCTGTATATGCACAGGAGTATGATGCTAATCGTAAGTAAATATAACTTTATAATAATATACTCATAAATTTGTCAAACTTTACAGAGACGCACGTTTGCACAAAGTGTAGTTCATACTCTTGCACCACAGGTGAATCAAATTTTGGTGTTGTACACTTTAAGGAAGATTATAATAAAATAATAAGAGTAGATCCTAAAAATAATACCGGTGAAAAATTGGAATGTGTGCCAGACATTTTTCAAATTAATGGTAATTTATTTTGCTTATACTTGAGGCTTATAATAAATAAAAGCAAATTATTTATGCAGGTACATTGAGTGGGTTGGCCTGTTTCTGGTCGCAAGAACTGGGCTGTCGTCCAGTCGTTGCTCAAAAATATAAGCAATATAAAAATCAAGGATGTGCAGAATGCACTATGTCTTTTTGTTTTTGCAAAGGATCATCTCTTTATGTGTGGCATGTAGGAATAGTAGCCTTGTGCTTGGGGTTGATTTTGGTGTCGAGTTTAGTAATGGACAATAAATAAAAATTATTTGTTCATATAATTTAGATTTTGCAATTGTTTTGACTTAATTTTTCTACTAGAAACATAAAATGTATATTACACAAGTGAAGTTTTTTCCAAATTTAATGTTCGTTAGCCTTTTTTTGAGGACGACCATCGTTGATGTCCTCGCTATCATTGTCATCGGAATCGAATGCATTCTCAGGTATATCATATAGACGAATCATCGGCTTGTTGGGATCCTTCATAATCAAATACTTACCATCAGGCTGCTTTTTCACAATATCAACAAGACAACGCAGAACGCCCCAGGCATTATCCATGTTTAGATTGATATGTGTGGCAAATTCAAGTGGCTTAAACTGTTGCATGCCGAGGATAACATGATGCAAGTGATCCTTTCCTGTCGTGAAAGTTAGTTTTAGTTATTATTTTGGTAGTAAGCAAGAATAAAACTTTAAGAGCAAACAGGTTATCTATACTCTTATTGATAAGGACGCATGGATTCATACGCATGTGGTTTTCAAAAATTCTTTTTAACTACATACTCTCCTCAATTAAATAATCTGTAACTTACGATTTACACGCGAGACATAGCCAATCTTTAGCTGATCGGAGCCAGCAAGCACTGCCTCAACAGTCCATTTGGCTAGCTTGCAGGCATTGTTGCGCAACTCGGAGGCCAAAACTGCACCACGTTGACTGTCTAGCTTTTGGCGCCACTCTACACTGTTGGAGGACTTAGAGTCCCATTCGTTGAGCGCCTTGATTGAAAGAAATTGCAATTCCCCACTAGGTGATCTAATAACTCCATTATGCTTGCAACGTGCAATTAAAACTACATCATCGCCTAGTTGCCATTGCTTGTAACGATAGCCGACTGAGGCTAGTTCCACGCCTGGTTCCTCGAATGGGTTGGGCTCGTCAAACTTGTACTTTGGCTCCAGTTCACCAATTCTGAGTACCTGCTGTCCAAAGTTATGATTGATCAAGGTGGCCTCCAGCGAGAGGCTCTGTGGCGAGTTGATTGAACCCTCCTCCTCCACAGGTGGCTCCACAGCCGTCTCATTAACCGTTAGCAAATCAAACTGTGCATTGTCACGCTTATCCAGAAACATTTTAGTGCCCAACTTCTCAATGACAATGTCCCAGGAATAATTGGAGCGAGTACAGCACATCAGTGTGGCAATAATATCATCCGTGGCAAAGACATTGCCCATGCTCTTGGATAAACGTCGAATGATCGGATCATCTATAGTGCCCGGAACATTGATATTCCGATCGATCTTCTGCAACATACGCTCATTCCTCACATTGATGCGATCACATTGTTTGTCATAGAACTCCAGAGTGCCACAAGTGGTGACATCAACACCATCCACTATGTTTGGTAGTGTCAGCTTAAGCAGTCGCGGAAAATCAATTTCCTCAAGAGAAACCCAATCGGAACGGACAACCACCGAACTCTGACGCTGACGCACTGGCGGATTACGCATAAACCGACGGCCAGTTTGTCCTCGTCTGATTTCCTTACCTTTGCCAAACTTGTTGCTGGCACCGGAGTTACCGGCACCACCAGCGCCACCAGCATGACCGCCTCCACCAACAGCATTAAAACGCCCATTTCGCCCATGCAAACGCATGGAGCGGTGATTCAAATGACGATAGCGATTACGTTGATAGGGTTTGAGTGGGCGAGGATTGTCACCGTTAACGAGATGAAAGGTGGCATCATCGTTCTCATGGAAGTAAGCATACTGACTGTTACTACTCCCAAAGGTCGACGCATATTTGCTGTTATTGTTGTAACGTGCCCTCTCCTGCACAGGTGTCATCCAATCACTTATCTTGCCCAAACGGTCGCCTTTGCAGAAGGGTTGATATGGCACCTCCATGTCAATTGGTTCAGAGGGTCCCCAGCCAAACTCATTATATTCAATATATGGCTTGAAAAAAGGTGCGTACTGCGACATTACTTTTTCTTAAAAAACCAAAAAACAAAAGTTAAGAAAAATCTTTGCCTAATAAAATAATAGATTTCTAGCTGGATTTTTTTTTTCTTCTACGTACATGTGACGACTATTTGAGCAAAGTAAAAGCACTGAAATATTGAAAATTACTTTTAATTGAAGAGCAGTGCTAATGCGATAGAACAATATACAAAAAGAAAATATAAACTAATTTTTTAAGCAAATCGTTCCAAATTAATTCAATTTACCTATTGAACTTATTTCCCGGTTGTACTTTTATTTGTTTACTTTACGTTGTTGAATCGAATTCTAGTTTGAAAGAATTCCACAATCCGATAGGATGCTATTAGAAGTTTTTTGTTTTGTTAATTAAAGAAAATATATATGTTTAACGTCAATAAAAAGTTTTCTGTAAAAATGTATTTCAAAATTTATGAATGCAAAATTAATTTTTGGTTTGTATTATACAGATCCCATTGAGCTATGTGTATGTACAGGGGATTGCAGTTAAATACAACTTTATAATGATAATAGTGTTCATAAATATTTAAAATTGTACAAATTCGATCACTTGAACTAAATGTAGTGTAAGCCAATGCAAACTAAATAATACCGAAATCAAAAAACTTGCAGTAGATACTGATAATAATAATAAATCAAAATGTCTAAGTTGCTTTTGAAATAAGAAATGTGTCAGACATCAAGCATTATTAGTTTCCTAAAATTCAACGAAGCATCCATTAGAAATGAGGGTTGGAGGCTTAACTGTATATCGATGGTGCATTAATACGATCGTGTTTGTTTTATCTATAACTTTTGTCATTCTGCGCATTGTAATAATAATTGTGTGTAATGCAAGTCGTAGCCTTTACTGGTAAGAAAAGTACTAAGCAATGTTCAGCCTTACTTTCAATCGAAATAAACAATTTTTTCTTTTAGGTTACACTAAACAACAGTTAATGCTATTTCTCTCAAGGCGTTAGATCATCATTTAAGCTACTAATTTATGAACTTAAGCTAAGCAAATAATATAAAAAGTGTACCATAATAAATACATATAATTATTAAAAGGTATTGCCAGAATAAACTTCTAAAATTGCGTAACTTTAAAAACACATTAACCATCTTTTTTCCACCTACACATTTTAAATAATTTTACCATTAATAAATACTACTGTTAGTATAAAATTACATACATATATGGAGACTCGGAAACACATCTTATTATACCAATTAGTAAGTCTTACGGTGAAGTGTCTTACAGCGAAAATGTTAAGTTAAAAACTAAATCGCACAAGCTTTGTAAAATCTGAAACCTAAACATTATTTTACGTTAGCCCGAGAGTTCCATTGTTCGTCGTTGTGTATGAGCAAATGAGCAATAGAAAATGCTGCACAATAGAATGGCGACTACTCGTGCTCAAGCGCAAGTATGGTACTCATACGCATACGAGTACTCATATGAATGTGAGTCTGGGGGTAGGAGAAAGCATCCTGCATTTTATGCTTGAATGCGGCACGTTTCGGTTGCATAGAATGTTAACTGGCTCTCATTCTCTTGTTCAAGGAAAATCTGGCAACAATCTCGTTAAAAATAAAGGCCAAATTATAGTAAAACTAACAGAAGGTAAAGGTAATCACATAAAAAGCATGTTACATAACAATCCAAGTGCTAACGTAAGTGGAAGCGGAAGCGGATATCAAAAAACGCGTCGAGCGTGTGAATGTCACTCAGGGAAGTACAGATGGCTAAGGGACGAGGAGACTTATGTGCGAATGGACTTAGATTTTTTGTTCAAGAGAGGGTGGGAACTAATGTTGGGCATGAGTACTGTGGCTGCCACTCATCTGGTTGCTAAGCTTTTGTCAGGCCGACAGTGTCATGTTGATGTGTTCATTGTGTGTCAGTGGCAGCTGCTGCTAACAGCAATCCAACCCTCCCACCCCTCTGAGTCGACACCCTGAGCTACAGCTAACACACTTAAGCCACATACGCTCGGTTGGCTGTGCGTGCAAGTATTTTGGTGGGTGTGCGGTTTTAATGTCTGGATAGATGTGTGGGTGTGAATAAGTTGGCTTGCGCTTCTGTTCGTGTGGATTATAATTGCCATGCGGCTGTCAGCGACTGCCTGCACCTCCGCACTCACACGCACCCAGCTGACGCTCATGTTGCATATCATTTTTAATGCTAACCACATGCCACATTATGCAGCTGCATTGCCGCTGCGGTCGAGCTACAGCAACAGATCCTACTACAGTCTTACATTAGTAAGAGCTTCCTCACTTTCGAGAAAAACTGTTGTGTTTGCTTGTCGCAAGGGTTGGTCGTGGTGGTGATGCTGATGGTGATGTTGGTGATGGTGATGGTTGGCTGCTGCAACTGCGGTTTACTAAAGGAATACGACGAAGAATAATGTTCACACATAACAAAGTATTTATCCCAAGCTCAACAATTTAAGAACAAGTATTATCATCTTACTATATATCCTACAAAATCTAGTAAATAACTATGTTTTAGAAGCCGTTAAAGAAATTTATAAATATTAACCAATATTATTCATTAAGTGTAATGAATAATATTTCTCTTTTACGCATTAAATCAAATATCTTTCAAAGGTTCTTCCTTGTTAATAGTTATTTCGATATACCCCTTTATAATTATTGCTCAGTTACTGGGTACATATGCAGAACACAGGCAGCAGCAAAGTGAAAAACCGCTTGCATACTTTGCGGCGCTCGCAGGCGATAAGCGACGCTTGTTGCTATTGTTATTTTTGCTGCTACTACTTCGGCTACAAGCTATTGTTGTTGTGTTCTTGTTGTTGCTGCTGCTGCTCCATTCGGTTGCAGCCGCTGCGGTGGCTTTTGTTGCATAAAAATTAATATTTATGCAAGGCAACTTGTGCAAAGCACTGCAAACGCCATTGTTTCGTTCGCCATGCAACTACAAACCACCCAAAACCTCCCCCCCCCCCCCCTCCCCACATACTCGATGCAGCAGCCTGCTGTTCTCGTTTGCAAGGACGTTCCGGGTGGCTGCAAATGCATCCTCAGCTCGTCAAGCACAACGCATCACAGGCTGACAAGACGTACATTTTTTATTATGGCATGCGCAAAACGTTCAATTTCCTTTCAGCCGTTCAACCCCCTGCAAGAAGGTAAAAATAAAAGTGGTCTACCAGCTGGTAGTGAGTGAAATGCCTCTTTCGTCCCTCATATACCACATTGACCAACTGTTACGTGACTGTCGTAATGGCGCTTCAATTAAATATTGCGTATACGTAAAAGCGTACAAGTTGGAAATGTAATTAATAGCATATTAAATGGACCGACCATTATTATATCATGATTGATTTATGCGGGTAATTAATTTTGCAACTTATTCCAGCTACACGACAAATAAATACTCTTTAATCAAAGCATACGAGCTTAAGAAGACATTCGATTTTAGTTTTAAGCCAAATCGTTTTTATTTGCTCTTTGTCAGCTTTAATTTTGAAAATGCAGATAAAGCGTATGCACCTTAACTTCAAAAATACACACATACTTAATAAATAAATACATACTAATTTAATATTACTATTACTCTGAAGTGCATGTGTAGAGAGTAAAGTGACTTTTCTTTATGATTCATATTTAGTTTTAATGTAATGCTTTTATCACTTATTGATATTTAAGTAAAATTGAATTTTGTATTTGCTTTGAGTTTGGATAATAAACATGTGTTTATCAAATGCAGCTATCGCGAAACTTTGGTAGATTTTCGACTTGAACACCAACAGTGCGCAGGACTTGTTGGGAGGCAAAGATGCCAGTGCGAATGCAGTAATCGAGTGGCATATGTTGTACCAGTTGAGAGAGAAAACCACCGACAAAGGCATCGCCACAACCATTGGTGTCCACAATTTGGTTTTGATCGATCTTGGGCACGGGATACTCGAGCACCTTGTTATTCTCCTGGAAGCAAAGAACCGGACAGACGTTATCCGTAAGCATGACAATGCGTGGCCTCAAAGTATTCTTGGGCCAAGCTTGCAGCCGACGGCCAACTTCAAAGATATCCGTAGTATCCCACCCGTGGGACACGGCAAAGGCTAATGCTTCCTGCTTATTACCAATGATCATGTCTGCATAGGGTAATATATTTTCCACTTGCTTCTTGTACGTTTCCAGCACGAACACCGCACTGAAATTAAACACAAAATAACGATTCATCTCGCAGGAGAACTTGGCAATGTGGAGAACACTTTCAGGTGAGACAGCGGTAAAGAAACCGGTTGCATAGAAATACTGAGCACGCTCCAACATGCACACATTCTCCTCGATCTCTAGCCAGTCCTTGGTGAAGAGAGCGGCAGCACCCAAGTTAGCCACTAGCGAGCGTTCCTGTCCCGAAATGACGACAGCACAGGTGCCTGTTGGCGCCTCTTCCTTTATCTGATAGATTGTCTGTACTCCATCGCAACGGGCACGCTTCGCTATTTTATCGCCATATTTATCCCTGCCCACAGCACCGAAGAAGACAGAGCGAAAGGGTTGCTCCACAATCCACTGGAAGATGCGCATGGAGTTCTGACAAGCGCCACCAGCAGAGTATTGCACATTCTCCAGGTTGGTTAGCTCCTCGAAGAGCGCCGCATGCTTCTCTTCGGCTATGATTGCTCCATTGGGCTGCAAACCGTACTTTTCCAGCAGCATGTTGTCTTCTACGACGGTAGTTATATCCAGCAGTGGATTACCAAAGCCAACAAGTACGCCTTCGGGTATCGCCATCTTATTAGTTGTGATCCTCGGAAAAAAGCCGTATTTTCGATTTTTTACCTTCAAAAATGTTAAAGCATACCAGCCGCAATATTTTCCTGCTGCAACTGAGCTATAGCGCATTTCTTTTACCTTTTCATTAATCGTTTATAAGTTTTTTAAAGCACATGCTTACGAAATTAGATTTTCAAAATATATAAATTGGATAAAATACATTGAGCGAAAATGCTAGGTACTGTTTTTGAATATTTTTCAATTAAAGAATGAGATTTTAAGCTATAAGGATACGAGAAAATAAAATCAAAAAACAAAACGATAACTGAAAATGAATTTATTTGCACTATATTTGTGTTTGACTTTACTTTGGCTGCAATTTAATTATTTTATGTCATTTAATCTTAATTAATTACCATTGATGGTATTTAACTTACAAATATAACTCAGTCTGCAATGCAACAATTCATTTATAATCACAATAATTATGCTTTGATTTTCTGAAAACTTTTGACCACGCAATTTTCTTTTAGCCTTTCGGCAAGGCATACTCTTTAGAAGCATACATATATATATAAAAATATATATATTAAATAAATATATATGACTGACACAAATAAAAATTGAACCTTGATACATTGTTGGAGATGGGACATGTTTGGTCCACTGAGTCGAGAGAAGCAAACAAAAGTGAAGTAAAATATGCGTTGCGTAAATTTTCTCCATTTACCGCACTGCTTACTTGTCTCTTTTCATATTGCACTGCTTGTCGTGCTTTGTCTTCTTGCTGCCACGCAAACCAAGTGCAGGCTGTTGACTTTAGCCCGGACGAAATATAAAGAATTGCACAGCTGTAGCTGCAGTTGAAGCTCTGCTAGCTGGCCATGAGCACGTGCTGTCTTGTTGTGTATGTGTGTCTGTATGTGGGTGGTGGTCAGTGAGTGTTTGGATGGGTGACTTGTCTGTAGCCCACTGATTAAAAACGATGCGTACAGCGTTGGCGTGACAGCGATTCTTTCTCGTTAAATCCTTAAATGTCTCTTCGTTAAACGTGCGCTTTGTTTTTAAAAATCAACTGCCTGCTTATACATCCTGCACACCAGTTTCTTTCTTTTACTTCTCTGTCTTTCCCCACTTTGGTTTTTTTTTTTTTGCCCGCAGCTCGAGCTCTAGCCATAATTTATGCATATATCCATTGGGATTTATGGCTCGATGCGCGCTCCTCTGCTTCTCTTTACATTGTGTGTGTGTTTGTTTGCTCAATAGCTAAGGCATTTCATTTCTGCATAGTTTGCTGCATCCTTCCACTTTAGCCTGCGCACACAATTAGCCAGAAAAATGAGCAGCGGCACAAAAGAAATGCCTAAGCCCCAATCAAACAATGCAGCGTCAAGTCAAAAGTTCATGTTTTGCTTCATCTCCTCCATATTCTCTTACAAATTTGTGTGTACTTTTAAGCTCTTTTGGACATACACTCACACACACTCGTGCACACTGCTGCATCAGGCGACTGGAAAAGTTTTCTTGTGGAAAACAAATTTAAATAAAACTTCAGTTGTCGCAAGTGGCTGCAAAACTTTTCAGATTTGTCATATGCACATCTTCAAGCTAATATTCCAGCTAAAATCTAACAAGTTGGCTGTAAGTTATGTGTTCTGCAGATTTGTGTAAAGCATAGCTACTTTTTAGCATACTTTAACAATTCAAATGTTTTATATTCAAAGAGTTGCAGTTTAAAGTGGCTTGAAATCTTATTTTATGAAGTATACTATATTCAATTAATTAATTAATAATAATAATTAATTGTTTTTATCATCCCAAACTTAAATCCAAACAAAATCTTAGAATTGTTAATCAACTTTTAAGTATCAGAGCAGAGCAAAGCAAAACTGTCTCTAGGTCTAATTTCTGCTATTCGGCGTATCTAATTCGATGAAATTCAACAGCACACATGAAAAACAAAAGAAAGTAAAAGGAATATTCCAAAGGCTCAACGCATGGGCCACAGGCAAATAAAAAGAGTCCTTTGACCACAAAAAAATAAAAAACAAATGTTAAACAAAGCAAAACAGAAAACAACAAAAATGTCAAAGGCAAATGTGGAAACCAAAAACTGGGTCTAAATTGTTAAAAAGTAACACCCACATAACTAAATACGGGGTGTAAAATGTAAAAGCGAAGTAACAAGGCCAAGAGACAGACAGCAAACAGTAACAGAGCCAACACAGACATTGCACTGGGGTTCTGGTCTCATAAGAATTACTCATACGCAATGGCAACCAGGCAGCAGCAGCAGAAGCAGCGCCTTTGACTTTGACAACGACGACGTCGACAAGTTTCAAATGCTGCTTGTAAGTTTGTTCCAACAACAAATACAACATAACATAATCAGGAGCAGCAATTGGTAGTGGCACTGTTTAAAGTTCTCTCTGTGTAAAAGAAATGGCAAAAGTTTTCTACTTACTTTGTGAGCAGCGCTTCGCCAGTCTCCCCCTTATTTATGTCGCCTGCCATTAACCCAATGCAAGCAGCCAGCCAGCGCGACGTTGTTCATTCAGTCAAGTCCTCAGAGCACATTCTGCCCAGCTTGCCCAGCAATACCGCAGACGCTTTTTGTTCTTGGTTTCCGCCTGTTGTTGCTGTTGTCGTGAGACGAAGTGCTGATTGTCTGAGACATTGCCGGGTGGTTTGGGTCTAACATTGAATCAGCACTGCCAATTCTGGCTTTAGCACTGCGTGTGGATTACTTGAAATTATCGAAGATTTCCGGCATAATGGCAAATCGTGTTTCTATTGTTTTTTCATTGCTTGAAATTTGTTAGTGTCTCGACACTGATGACACCCAAGGATTGTAAACATATATACATATATATTTATATATGTGAGCATCCTTAAATGTCGCGACATTTAAAAGGATCTGCCGCATGCTCTCACTGACTTGCTGTTGCCGTCAACAGACGCCTTGAAATTGGATTAACTTAATTCGATTGGCATGTTCAAAATGTGATATGTGCGTTAATGTTTAAGCACTTCAACTTAATTGCTTCATTTGTAACATTGTTTTAATTAGATAAGCAATCGATTTCGTTTATCACAGCGAAAACTTAATTGATTAGATATAACGTGGCAATTTAGAATTTGGTTGATGGTAGTTATGTATTACAAATAACCAACTGATTTCAGTTTGACTAAAAGTGGCATTATTTGGCATAGCTACAATAAAATTATTGATCAAAAATGTTTACAAACAAATTTATATGTTTAATATTTGTACACGTTTATTTGCTTGCTGAAATATGCTACCATTGCACATTTGTTCTATTGATAACTTCAATATTTATCTTAGCACATTTTTTTTCTAGCCACTCAGTTGCCTTCAACTGAGAATTATTTACTCACAAGCACTAACAAAGAGTGAGCGGAGAGTTTTATTTCATTAGAGTAAAAAAAAAAAGTTAACCATAAGCAATACTGTGCGATAATTTGCAACAACATTATATTGCATGAATATATTTTTCATCTGTTTCTTATCTTGCACTTTTTTCTACTTTTTCACAGTGTCTACTCAAACAAAAAGAACATAAAACTTGCTGCAATGAAAAAAAATAAACAAATAACAAGTAAGAAGGCTCTAGTCGAGAAATCCCGACTAGACAATACCCTGAACCCTATACTTGTGTATGTGTGTGTGTGTGTGCACGCGCATACTGCATACTGCACACTCAACTTCAATGTTACATATCTCCGGTGTTTCTTAACAGATTTCAATAAAAATTTCACAGATTGTCATTAATTTGTTTATTTATGTATTGTATCTCAAAGTTTTCCAAATTCAAGATCTTGCAGTTATCGATCCCATTCCCAAATCGAAAACGGGAAGAAATATCGAAAATCAAAAGCAAACTTTTACTGCCTATGGATTAGGCGAGCTTAATCTGGAGTCTCTAGTTCTTATAGTCTCTAAGATCGACGCGATCATACATACGGACAGACGGACATGCATATATCGACTCGGCTGTTGATGCTGATTAAGAATATGTATACTTTATGGGGTCGGAGATGCTTCCTTCTGCCTGTTACATACATTTGCACAAAACCATTATACCCATTTTCTCACTTTTAATGGGTTCATGGTATAAAAATAAGAAAGAAATTGTAATGCTGCAGTGAGGGATGTTGATTGTTGTGGAGGGTTTTTTTTTTGGGGCCGGGGTGAGATATTTTTGACAAGTTTTTGCAAACTTCATTTTGTTTATATTTCGCTGTCAAGACAGAATGAAAATTGTGTGTCGAGCGATTGACACAAAGCACAAAATAAAAAATAAAATCCCCTTTTTGCTTGGGTACAGTATAACTGTAAAAACGCTTCACTGACTGCAATAACAATCGAAATAATAAAAAACCAGATAAATAAAAATGCAAATGTGATAAATATACTATGTATATAGATAGAGATATTGGCAGACAGAGCCGAGCAACTGCAGCAAATGGACATGGTCTCGAGTGTTACAGATTGCAGATTGCGCATACGCCTCGTGTTTCACTTATAAGAGTTGCTCCTTTTGATGCTTTGCTTCATGCTGCCGCCATTGTTTAGCCACTCGACGCTAATGGACTTTAAAGTGTGTTTTCAAGCGTACAGTGCCAGATATCTCTGATTCTTTTTGCAACAACAAAACATATACAGTTGGTTGCTAAGTTTAAAGTGCTCATCGCATTGTTGTCACACATTACGCATACGCCCCAATGCTGCAGCAGCTGCTTCCAAAAAAAAATCCCCTGACAGTCATAATAAAAACCCATACATATGTCTCTACTAAATAATTTGCTGTGCAAATAATAAACTGCCCCAAATTCGAATGCCACACGCACACATAACTTTTCCCTTTTCTACTCATCTTGTCACAATGTTTGTTGTTGCGTTTCTTTTTCCAATTTCGCAAATTGCTTTCATTGTTGCATGCAAGAACCCAAGTGGCATGTGTATGTGTGTGTGTGTATTTGTGTTAATTAAGAATATCAACAGCACTTAAATTTGATGACGATTAGAAGACCTAAGTTTCTATGTCTGAGACTTAAGGTTAGCTCGCTCACACACACTTGTTCTTTGACTCTTAGTTGCTTTGCTCAACTCTCAAGACAGTCGTTGAGCATTTGTTTTTTGGCTTTGCGTATTTAAGCCTTAGTTGCTCAAGTGTTTGGCCAGTTGCTTAAGTTTAGTGCGCTTAAGCCAATGCAAACTGTTTGTTTTTCAAATAATTTCAATTGTGCTATGAACATATAAGCCATTTAATATGTCCAAACACTTGAGTTATGTTTTAAAAGCTAGAAAGTAGTAAATACTAAAAATTGCACAACCTAAGCTAACAAAAAAACAAATTTGTTCACTTCAATTTTTGTAATTTATAAGACACCGAACTTAGCTTACTCCAAATGTAACATTCGTACACAACAGCTAAGAGATTAGCCCTTAGGCAGCAGTAATTTGACAGGAAACAATTCCTTAGCAAACGCCAGACCATTTAAACTCCATCAAGATACAAGGGCCTGTTTCCACTTTGGCTAGCTCTCAGCTTCAGTCACAAGTATCAAAAACACATTTGCGCATATTACGTAAATTGTACAAGATGAGAAACAAAATAGAAATGAACGAGAGAGACAGAAAGAGAGAGAGACGAAAAGAAAAACCAAATGCGCATTTAGCAGAAATGAGCTGCGTTTTTACGAAAATTAAGTTTCAACAACATGTGTTGAAATGCATTTATCTTCTGGACTCATAATGACTGTAACTTACCCCACCTCCCTTCCACCTTCCCCCCAATCCACTTCTCCTCTTTAGATTTGCCAAGAACTCCTTGCGCCAACCGGACGCTAAAACTTCGCTTAACAACTGCACAAAAAAGGTGGAAATTAATTTCGGCCTGAAGGGGAACGGCAAGAGGCAATGACGGTACGTAGGAAAACCTGCCAAATTGTACTAAATGAGCGCCAGTTGCAAATTAAAAAACTCAAATGGACAGAAGCAGAAAGGCACGAGAAGGGAATTGCAAGTGCCTTACGAGTCGAGAGAGGGGGATGGGGGGATTTGTTTGGACCAAGTGGCTGGAGTAAGTAGCGTCGCATTATGATTGCATCATTTGGGGCTAATTTGCATTTAAATACTTGGCTCTTTTATTGTTCAAATGCAGCATGGAAACTTTGCCACCACTTTGTGTTAGTGTGTATGCGTGTGTATGTGTGTTGCAAGTGCAGTAGCTAAGACGCCAGAGGCAAATGGGCGCCTGACTTGGCGCAGAAGTTATGCCAAGTCAAGGATATCATAAGATTGTCGTGCACTCGCACTTGTACAACTTTAGCTTCAGTTAATGCGTTTGAATAATGAATGTTGGGCTTAAGCTAGCGATTACTTTTAGACGGCCCCGAGAGTTCACCTTGCTTGTTTGGGACAGCCTCGCCTTTCTTAAAAGTAGCCTCCCCGCCGCCTACAGCAGCACAGATAACAATGTACAAACTGGCGCTGTCGCGCGGTCATTATTTAGGGGCCGTCCTGAACAGAACTCGGAGATTTGCAACTGGCGGCCATCTGGCAGCAAAAAAGCATTAAGATTTATTGAATGCCAGATGAATCATGATTTTTTCTTCTTCTCTTTTTTATTTTTTTTTTTACACTACCAATACCCTTTAGCCAATAAAATGGCAATAGGTGCGCAATTTATGTTTAACGAAGGAGGAGCTACTTTCGAAACCACAAAGTACATTAGTTAACATAGATATTATTTAAAAGACGATTTAATCTTAATGCGCAAAAATTTTCAATATTTGAGTGTAAGATTTCCCGTTCTCATGTCTAAGTATACCCTAGCGAAAACAATATTTGGATCTAATCTACATTACTTAATTAAAGCTGCTTTAAAAAACATTTTTATCTAATCAATTTTGTAGATTATGAGCTTATGCCAAAAGGAAGGAATGCAAATTAAGTCTACTCGATTTGAATAAAATAAAAAGCAAACAATATAATTTTTTAAATAACAAAAATAACTACAGGGTACATCACAGTCTCTATCTCTTGTGTAATAAACGCTTACTTACGTTTTTTTTTTATTATTTCGCTCTAGCGAACTCTGTGGCGTTGAAGTCTCTACCGTCATAACACCCGTTTTGCAGCACCTACCCGTTTGTTAGCCACGAACATTGCAGTTTTAATAACTTGCATAAAAGTTTTATGTCTGTCGTTGCATGTTCGGGGAAAAAGTTTGGGTGTGTTTGGCACTTGAAAAGTTTTCGAGCGAACCCGTGAGCATTGCGCACCGGTTTGTGGGGTGTGTATGCAAAACAAAATCGCTGGAAAAATAATCGCATCAAGTATTTAAACTGACATTAAAAATATTGAAAAACTCGATAAATACTTGTTAAGTCGGTCGTCTGCAGGCAATTCTGCATGCTGCATTCTGCTGCTGTTACCTCAACTTCTGCTTCTGCATCTGCTGCTGATTATCCCTAGCAAATTTCCGAGGTACGCGAAGGTGTTCCTATTGGTACTGTATACAGCAACATGGCGTATACGACGTGTCTTTGCATTCTGTTAACTGGCCTTAAATAGTTGATCAAGTTGAACAAATTACTTAACTTCAACAATTTTTCATAGCTTAGCGTGAACTCTTAAATAGTTTAATGGAGTGTTGTCCGTTGGGAAAGAAGTAAGAAAAACAAATTTATTTTTGGCGTATTTGAATTTACAAACCCTTATTTTATTTTGCAGCATTTTCAACTTATCTCTAACTTAATTCATAATGTGTGCTCAATGAACTCTCCGAAATTCCTAAACTGCATTTATTTGCTTAATGCCTAATGGACTAAATGATTTCATCATTGAGTGCACACAAGTTCTCCAAGGTAAATGCCAAAGAGCTTTTCACTGTCAGCGTCTAGCACATCGAAAGCAACATCATCAGCCAAATGTCTGCATGTCAGGTGCTTAAAGGGTGCTTAGGTATGCATTTTGGTTCGATGTCAGCGCAGATGTACAATTTATCGTTAATGATCAAATTCAATTCATTAATTGAATTCAGCACCCAATTACTTTTCTAATGCACAGAAGAAGCCCAGGAAAAGCAAGGAAAAGTCATTTAAAAATATATTTGTCAATCTGTACGTACACTGAGTTCCCTTGCCATTTGCTTTCATCCACATCATTGACATGCAACAGGCGAAATCGATATGCCAAAATGTGGCAATGGCTTACACTTAAAATAGAAGAAGACGTAGGTGTGTAGCTACGCAGGTGTGTGTGTGTGTTTGTATCGTGTATCGTGTTGCCAACAGTAGCTAGCAGTATATAATTGTTTTCACCTGCTGGCAATTGATTTGTCAATTTACCGAACAAACGGAAACAAACACACACACACAGGAACTGATGCGGTTCACTGAATGATGCAATTACACATCAATTGAGTCGAACAATATAAAACAAGTACAGATTGACAGCAGCAATAGGATGGAATTAAACCGACAGGTAGAAATCATAGCTAATGTAGCGAATGTAGGAAGAATTCAATAACCTAATTACACATTTTTATAGACAAGCATGCACAATACAAAATTTATTTAACAGGAAATCTAGCAATAAAAGCTTTTTTGCTCTAAATGTTTAATAGAGCTACTAAGCATTTGTTTCCTGATATGATACACATATTTAAGCTAGTAATTAATGTCTTCTTACTGAAAAAACCCAACAGCTTTGATGTTGACAAGCAATCTGAACTTAACGAATAGATTTGTCCTCATTATATAGCCGAACTACTTGTTACCCAATATAAATGGCTGAAAGTGTTGAACTAAATCAAATGTAACTTATGGTAGGGAATATCTTACCAACCAAGCGACTCTATGCTTGTGCCTGATAATTTATCTATATTAGATAATTATCGATAAGTGACTACTAAAAACATTTAACATCTACAATGCTAGCAAAGAGTCTTTAAGTAATTAATGTTATGTTGAGGCTTGAAAGCCATTAAACTAATGAGTTTCATTTATTATTTTCGAAATGTTTGGTCTAAAATGTGCGCCTGCTTAGCTCAGTGGCAGAGCACTGGTCTTGTAAACCAGCGGTCGTGAGTTCAATTCTCACAGGAGGCAAAAAAATGAATTTTTTGATAAATTTAAAGATTTGTTTCGAAGAAAATCCACCAGTAATGCTCTGCTTTAAAGTACACCGCAGAGACTATTCAATCTAAAGGTTTATTTGTTATGCCAAGGAAAAAAAAAGAAACTCGGATAATTCACATTTCCACAGCATAACAGTTGACATACACACAGCACAAAAAAGTTCCTACCGCCCCAATAAACCATCCGATATGTGACTTAAAGTGGATTTTTAATGGAACAAAAAAAAAGGGGGAAAACATCAGGAAAAGCAACAAAGAACCAAAAAGAAAAAAATGAGCGGATGGCATTGGTAGGACACGACAAGTCAATTGACAGACAGCAACAATTTGATGCTGTTGGGAATGCGCTTAAGGCGATGCAAACGACTGGATGCAATAATTTGTGATGCCGAATGCCGTTGGTGCCTCATCCAACTCTTACCACTGCATCAAATGCAGCGCCTCAAGCAGACAAGCATGCAGCATCCTTTAAAATACAGACAGCAACCGCATTCTGGGTGCCAGCAAAGGTCTTGCCGTTACGTCCATATTCACAGTTCATAAAATTTAACCACCCAATGTCATGGTGGTGGGAGGTCTTGTCGGGGTCGGGGTGGGGCGGCACAGCAAATCGAAATAAAAATGTATGTGCACATGTTTGAATTTATTGCCCTTCTTTGGCGCACAGAGCAAACGAGTCGATATGTAGGCACACATACTTACATATACAAATACGCATACATGTAATATAAGTGTACAAATACACATATGCGTTTGCCAGGACTCGTTACCGGATTTTTGGAGGCTACGATTGCGTGTGGAAATGTTATTCAATCAAATGTGAAATCATATGAACGATTGCGTTTCACTCATAAACATTTTATTTACCTTTAATTTTGTGCGAAGCGCCTTTTGTGTCGCCTCGTGATTTAATGTGATTTTCTTTACCAACCCACACGTCCCGCACCCTCCCTCTCACTATCTCTTTCTCTGTGTGCAACTCCTCCCGCCTGCTTAACGTGTGTCTGAATTGTAGGGCTCCTCCCCCCCATTCGCGTACACAATTGTTGAATTGAACGCGTACGATTTTTATGACTAAATAAAACGTTTTTATGTTTATGGGCGGCACTTGAATGACATGTTGGGCTTATTGACACAAAATGCCAATTTTTGTTGACTCAGCGACGAATTGCTTCTGCCACACATGAACTTGAAAGTCTTTAGTCATAAATAAACATATATGAAATATTTTTTATTATATGCGAAACGTTAATCAAATTTTGTGTGACAATTGTTTTCAGGTTCCGAAGCACTCATAATACATCAATTATTTATGAATGGAAACAGAGAGAGAGAGAAACCATTTCTGGGCTGATTGTTTTCATGTTTGATAAAAAAGTAATAAATTCCAGATTAAATCCTTTTCAAATGGAGTTAAACTAAAAGCAATTAAATTGCTCTAAGTTGAGTTTTATTTCGACAATAAGTGCAATAAATATTTTCATCCTCCCAACACACATTAATCATATACATACATATGCATACACACCTATCAATATCCAACCAATTACATCCAACATTCAGATTAAAGCTTGTACTTACAGAGTTAAGCATTGCATCCATTAAAATCATAGTTCTTAACAGCCACAGTTTTGTATTTCTTTCTGAAATCTACACACAGAAGTTGCCATGGCCTTTCCTTTTGAATTTCCATTACAGACAAGAAACTACTTTTATTTTTATTTTTGTGCTTGGCAAAATCTGCCAATTCAATGATGCATTGAAATTGAATAGCTTTGGTTTTGGTTTCCTTATTTGGCTTCCATTTTCTACGGTTTCTTTCTTCAATGCATTATTTCGCATTTTCAACTTACTTTTTCGTCTTATTCATGGTTTTTTGTTAATTTTGTGGCTGACGTAAACGTTGTTGGAGCGCACCTTTATTTAAATACCAACCAACCAAAAGTTTTCTCAAGCTATTTGCAAACATCTGTTTCCTGGTTACCTGCACAGCCCCCCCTCTTTTCCATACCATCTTACAAGCTGTGTTAGAAATCAAGTTGCAGTTTGAGCCAGCTGCAACGACAATCGCTGATGATGAAGTTCCGATGCGGTCTCTAAAGCCTTTGCCTAACCAACTATTCTCAGCCATTTATTAGTCCGCATACCTGGCCGTAAATACCCAACAGTGACGAGTTGTAAATATAAGCGATATATACTTGTAAAACTTGTAAAACAACTATTGGGGCTGATATTTATCTTTACTTATCACTGATAAGCTCTTTTGATTCTTATTGTATGATCCTCACAGCTAGCACATAAATATTTGTAGGATACATTAAAGGTCGACTATTTGTGATTTAACTTTGTTAGACAACATGGATATAAAATTTTTCTATTTAGTTGGTGGCCAAACGCGACTGCTGCTGCTGCTGCTGTCCGTTTGTTCAATTCACGGCTTTTTTTTTTCTTTAACCATTCTTCCTGTTATTTTGTGACATTGTACAGTCACAGCCCCGAGACCTCGAGACTTCCCTTGCCTTGACTTGCCTTGCCTTAGACTCCTCCATCATCTCGATGTCACTGCGTAACTGCGAGCTGCTTTTGTAACTAGCTAACTAGCTGAGGCAATGCAACTATGTACTTTTTTGTTGGCCTGCTTAGGTTTGAGCTCAGCTCACTGAATCTCTCTTTCTGTCTGTTTGTCTGTCCGAATGCAAGTTATTCGCATTTTTGTCCACCTTTTGCAGCTCGGTGTGTTATTATGCTGACCAGTTTTTTTTTTCTTCTGCTTTTTATTCTATTTAACTGTGGTTGTGTGTGATGTTTTTTTTTAACCTTGTTGTAAGTTTTCCTGTAGCCTGCACACAAGTTTTTCATTTGTAATTCTAGATGTCAGTCAGCTGGGAGAGCCAAAACTTAATTAAAGTTCCGCACTTTTCCTGTGCCCAGGCGAATGCAGCGCTGCAGCTTTTATGTATGTATTTAGCCCGAACTGAACCGCCCAACGCTCACTATACCTTATTTCTGTCTGTCCATCTTTTATATACAAAGCTGCATTTTCGTTTGCTTTCTTGCTTCTTCTACTTTTTGGGAGGTTTATCTTTCAGCTGCACCTGCGGCAAATGGTCGAGAGATGCGATTTTGTTTCTTCCGATGTCATTCGCTTTCAATGTTGCTATCCCACTCTGGCACAGCTAGTTTCACTTCCTTTCTTGCTTGCTTGCTTTGTGTGTGTATAATTTTATGAGCTTATTTTATACTTTTCACTTCTAATTTGGTTTTATGTTCATTGCTTTTAAGCCATGAACAGATTTCAACTTGTTGAATTAACTAAAATACACACACAGACCAGACGACATGGTCAAGTGAAACTTTCCCTATTCATGTTGAGTACGTGTGTTTTCTTGTTATATATATATGTCAGGCATTAGTTGGCACATTGTACCATAGCATATCAGTATCACTCAGAAACTGACCAGATGAAACATCGCATTTAATTAGCCAACACAGAAAGAGCAGAGGACATTGGCCCACGGCTAACAAACATGGCTAACCTTGTTCATTAGTTATGCATTGAGTTTTGTTGGCATCGTTATGGATGTGAAGCAACTTGATAACTCATATAATTAGCATATGAAGAAATCTAACTCTCAGTCCTTTTCAATGAGTTCCTTAAAAGGAAAATATATTAAATTGTTCAACACCTCTCCATCTCGCTCTCGCTCTCGTTCTCATTCCTTTCTTGGCTTTTTTCTGTGGCATATGTATGTACATTTAATTGAATTACTCATACGTAGGCGTTGCTCCTGTTGCCAGGACTTTGGCACTGGCTTAAGTCAAAGCATATAACACAGAGTGTACAAAATGACAACTGCAGGCAGACAGCATTTATGCAGATGGCTAAGCAAATTATCATCCAGGGTACAATTAATTCAATTAGAACGTACAGACAGACAGACACAAACGAAATAATTTCGGTTTAAGGTCTTAACACAATTTCTTGGCATCATTCATTCAAATAAAGCAAAGAAAATGTAAAATATTAAGAATTTTATTATGTGCAGTGAATAAAGTTCAGATTTCAAATATGTGCAAGAAAAGGTCAAGGCATTTGCTTCAGGTTTTGCCTTGATTTAAGCCATAGGAATTGCAAGCAGAGCACACAATAATAAAGTTTATTTTAAAATTCAATTTTGTTCGTGTTTGAGCTAGAAAATATTTGTTCAGTTTGTGCAAGAATGTTTGAACTAAATTCATTTAAAAAATCACTTTATGATTAAATAACTAAATATTTGCTTTGATGAAATGAAACCGGAGAACTCTAAATAAAATAGGTTGAACTAAAGGGAAAGTTTCATTGTCTTATTGCAATTATTCTAATTAGATTTACAATAACAACTTTTTAGTTATAATTGTTTTGTGAATATCAAGTATCCGCAGCATATGCTTAATACAGCTAATGAAATTTATATTTTCGCACAAGTTTTTCTGGCGAAAAATACTCTCTGCATTTTGCTGCATTAGATCCGCTTCCCTCTGTCCACAAGGTGAGCATAAACGTGAGGAGGCAGCCAATGTCAATGCTATTGCCAAGCTCAAGAGGATTGAGGGATAAGTGGTGGGGTATGCAAGATGGGGGGACAACAAGTGGGCGGATAAGTGGAAATGCCCGAAACAGCAAATGCCAAAGAAAAAGAACTACAAAATAATCCACTTGCTCGCCGAGAGCAAACACTGGCAACAAAATTCCTCCCCAGGGGGTGGTGGTGAGCAGGAAGAGGTTGTGTGGTGGGTGGCAAGAGGTCGATAACTAAATCAGTTAAGAGAAAAAGAGAGCTGTTGGCCATTGTCATTGTTGTGGCTGCATTGGCGTCCGGCCGAGGTCGAGACGCAGTCTGCTCCCCACAGACCCCCGCTCTCCGCTCTCTGCCTCTCATATGATGTGCATTTCTCTTGTGTTTTGTTTTCAGTTGATTTTTATTTTTATGTTGCTTTACATTTTGTTTTGGTTTGATGGTTTATTTCGCTTTTGGCTGTTTAGCTTCTGAAATAATATTTATTCGTTTTGCCTGCAATTTTGTTTTTGACGTTGAGCACTTATTAGTTGCAATTTGCTTGCGGCAAAAGTAGCTCGCCAACAATTCGATCAAGTTTAATAATTAAACACAAACGAAGTTGCTTAAATGGGTAAAAATAAGGGCGGCGGCGGTGGTGGTGGTGGTGGCGGAGCAGGCGGTGCTTCTGGTGGCGGCGGCGGCAATGTAAGCAATATTTGTGTTATGCAACTCGCGTTTTAATTGTAAGTGTGAAAATGTGATTTATACAATCAGATATATAGTTACAAGCTGATGCGATTAAGAAAAGCAGTTCATTTATTATTTATTATATATATAATATATATATATATATATATATATATGGTATGTAAGCATTAAAAACTCATTGTTGTTTTTAGCTCTGCTTTTTGTTCTTCTGCAAACATTTAATATAAATCTAAAATTTGTTTAAGGATTCTTTGACAATTATTTTATTTAAACACTCTCTTAAGCAACATACATAACCTTAAATGTATTTACAATCATTTGTGTAATCTGTATATGCATTTAAAATGTTCTTAAAGAAAAGCTGTTGCAGTGATAAGTTTCTGAAGATCAAAGCGATTGAACTAAAAGCGGATGCACAGATAATTAGAACGATAAAATAAAATAGGCAAATGCCAGATGGACATACAGATTGCCAGCAAAGAAAGACATTCAAACCGGCGAACAGAAGTATTTTTTTTTTTTTTTTTTATTAACAACTTGAAGATAACATACATATATTGGATTCTTTAAAGTACTTATTATGTGGAACATAAAATAATGACAATTATTAATAAATAGACACGAATATATAATATCTGGTACATCTTGAGTACATTACATTTAAATACACCAAAGTGTATCTACACATTAAAAAGTCCCTGAAGATGTTTTTGTCTCTTTCAACTATCCAACTCTAAGTCTAAGGCCTTTGTCTCTCTATCTGTTTCTTCTTTTTGGTGGTTTTACGCTTGCAATTGTATATCACAAATATCAAAACAAGAACTTGTTCCTTAGTGGTCGACCCACTCGACTGACCCTGGGCGCTTGCCTGGGACTATTTAACACATTACTTCAGGGAACAGAAGTATATACCGATTGCACGGGATACAACAGTTGTAGAGTACTATACTATATACAGTTAATCAAAGATGATCAAGATATTCATTGTAGGGATATCTTTTTCGTTCTGTTAAATATAAAGTCATTGATATATGCTTTGCATAAAAACTTTTCTTTGGCCCAACACTTCAACAAGAGCTATCAGTTAAATAGACAATTGAGAACAATCATAATTATAACTATTTTAGAGCTTAAAATATAATTTACCATATACAACCGAAGAAAATTAAAGAAGAGAAGTATACTTAAGAACACCTTCCTCACCTTCTTAGCTTTTCTCATAAGCCTTTATGAATTCTTGCACTTTAACGTAATAAACGTTTCTACATTGTAATCCTTTTTACGCTCTTTGCCAACAGAAAAAAGGTGGCGGTGGTGGTGGTGGTGGTGGTGGAGGAGCCGGCAGTGCAGGTGGTGGTGGCAAAAACAAAGCAGCTCCTCCTGCTGCCGACAAGGGTGGTGGCAAAAAGGCCCAAGATCAAAAGCCTCCCAGCGGCGTCACGAAGAAAGGCGGCAAAAAATAGTATACCAAATGACAAATAAAACAACAACAGCAAAGCGAATTAAATTACAATTTAAGTATAAATATGCAACTACATAATATTCATACATATATTTTAAGATTGAAAGCGAGTTATTAAATAAACCGCAATAGTTACAAAAGCAAACATCGTATTGTGATATTTAGCTTGTTTTGCCTTACAAGTTGGGCACTTGGAATGCACAGTTAACAGTTAAACAGATACAGATTATACATTTGACTACACAGGATTCAGTGGGTACAGATGCAGTGATTCCGTGGCTTTATGCTTGAGTGAGCGCGCTTCGTGCACTTCTCTACTGTGCGGCGTCATCACTTCATTAGGACCATCTGGTTGTGGGCATTGTGTTGAGATACTGCGCTAACGGAACCACTCCTGGGACATGCCAAAGAATGTGGCAGCGCTCGACTTCGATTTGTTGCCATCGCTTTTGCGTGTTTGCGGCTTACGCGTTGGCGTCGTCGCTGTTCCGCTGTTGTTGATGCTGCTGGCCTATGAAGATATATGGGTTATTAATTAAGTGGTAGTTTCAGTGATTAATCTATTAATTTGGAGCGCAAAGCGAAGCAAAGCAAAGCAGTGCGAGATTTATAGGCGAACAGCAATAAACATAGACATACATAATTAGAGGCTCAATTTATTTATTATTTGGCTGGCAACAGATTCGCAGCTAATGGCTAAAACATGCGACTAACTGTGCGCATAATAACCAACAAAGTCAGCTGCTATAAATTACCATTTACTTAACGATTTGATTTCAATAATGGACCGATTCATTAATTAACATTTAAGGTACTCCAACGCACATATTTGGAGAGGTGGGCGCCAGTTGAGCAGTTGCAAGTTTTTGGTTAAAGTTACGGGTTTTTTGGTTTTTGGTTTCTGGTTTTTGGTTGCTGAAGCCAAAACTTTTGCCAAGCGTTTGTAAGTGGTGGCAACAGCAGCTAATTGTAATTTATTTTACGGCATTTTTAGTTTATTTATTGCTAATGGCAGAAAATTTGTGTAATCAAAAAGCAGCTTTAATTTGAAGTGAAATTCATTTTGTACATATTTTTGCTAAAGGTATACAATTATTCGCAAATTATAGAAGCTGACTGCATCAATTTTAAAAATGCACAAAAATAGCAAATAAAATTGAGGCCAAGTTAAATGCAAACCATTACTAGCACTTGGTTAATGTCTTGGCTAAAAGAACTGTTCAAAGCAGTGCAAAAGCAAGCAGCACAGATATTTAGGATTGTTACACTGCCAAGCAGTTAAAGCCGAGGAGGTTTAGCAATAAACTATTTAAACTTTACGGTAAGTTAGCTAAACGATGAAGGACTTAGTGTAAACAAAAATCATGCAAAATATTATATATAAATAACCAATTGCCTACCCAACAATAACAAACGATGATAGGTATAAAAACAAAACTACAATTCAAATAGCGCCTATAAAAGAAATTCAAGATTAAAATAGTTTAAACACTTCGAAAAATGTAATGTATTTGAACCCAACTTGAAATTGCTTCGTGATTATCTCTAAAGAGTTTGCACTCCAATGAACTTACCCTTTCCGACTCCACAGCATGCGTCCTGCGTTCGGTATTGACAGCACTTGCTGTTGCAGCTGTCTGTGGCATGACAATGGGCAGCAATGGAAACCACAGCGACGTAGAGCCAGTAGAGCTCAAACAAAGCACATTAGGATCCGACTCATGGGAAAGAGCGCTGCCACTTGTCATTGTCGTATCGCCCTGTGGATTGGTTATTGCTGGCGGTGTAAGTACACCAAATTCACCATGCAATCGCGCCGTGGAGCGTGTAACATGCGTCGTTATGTGCTCAGCGAACAGCTCAAAGTCAAAGGGATCGATGCAGTCACGTAAGATGCGCTGCAAGTTGTGAAACTTTTCATACAATGTGCGCTCCTCTCGACTAACGCCAAACACGCGCTCCAGAAACTTCAGATCAAAGTACAGCTGCAAAGCAATATTCTGACTGCCCTTTGTGCACTCTGCGGCAGCCAGTTGATCATAGTGGACCAGTAGTTGAGTGAGTAGCTTTTGATTAAAGGATTGCAGTACTTTTGTGGGTAGTGTTTGTGGCACAGCAATATTCAGAGCTTGAATCAACTGGTGCAAATACGTTTGCAGCGAAAGTCGCGGCTGGCTGGGAATGCGTATTTTTGACTGGACATTCTGATCGTGCTCCTCATCGCGCTGCTCAAGAGTCTGTGTCTGCCATAGCTGTAAGAATTACTTTTTGAAGATTTAATGTACTAAAGTTTGTTATTAGACTTACTGCAAAATCGCGCAAAACAACATCGTGAGTAATTATCGGAGGCAGCTTTTCTGCACAGTTGAACACGCCAAGAACATCATCCACAATTAGTAGCCAGAGTTGAAGCATTTCCTGCTCGATCAACGAGCACAATTGCTGCCAATGCTCTGCGCCGGCAGCTGTAAGATTGCCCGCCCATTGACGCCAGCTGCGGGGCTGGCAGAAGCACAACTTCAAATTGGGGCAGAGTTCGATCATTGCAAGAGTATTTCGTAGAGCTTGCAACAAAGCCTGACGCTCCTGCAGATTCAGCGCTTTGAGTTTCGTTAAATATTCCATAAGTTGCATTTGCGCTGTTTCTCGTAGAAAATTGACGAGTGCCAGTTTGTCCTCGGGGCGTGTTGTCTGCTCTTGGAGCAGCACATTCAACTCCTGCACAATGGCACCCAGCTGCGCATCGAGCTGCGAACACACCTCAATGGTGGCGACATCGTAGCCCTTTGTACGATTTGCTAAACGCTTGGGCTGATCACCTAAAGCTGCAGCCAGACTCAATGGCAGATCATCGTTTTGCTCGCGCCAAATCTGCAGCGGCGCCGGCTCCTTGCTTGACTGCACCAAATTGACGACCTGGTCGTAGGTCTGTTGCATTGCAGCTGCCCAACTGCTTCGGATGATCTCACGCACGCGTGCGTTAATCAGTGGCATATACTTTATCCGGTAGAAATCCAATTGTGCTTGTGGTATTTGTAGCTGCTGCTCTAACTTGTCGTAATTATGTTTACCCATTGCACTCGCTGACAGTTTAATGTCCTGTATGATCTGCATGTTGCTGACCAGCGCAAAGATCTCTTGCAGCTGCTTGGCAGCCAGTCCATCAATCTTTGTCATCCATTGGCGCAGTGCATCGTACAACATCTCTGGTGGCAATTGAGGCGCCTGAAACTGTGGCTTATAGCCGGATATGATGTCGGGCAGCAAATGCGCCAACTGCCGTTCGCTGCTGTCCATGCGAGTAATACTCGGCGGAGTTGTGGGTACCGTGCACTCAGCCAGACGTGTAGAGAGCAGACCATTAGCTAAATATAAGAGTTACATATCGTTTAAGAAATACAGATAATTCCATCTAATCCACTCACCTAATAGACAAGTATCTAGCAGCTCAATGGTGCCAGTAAGTATATTCAAACTGGCCAGAATACGCTCCTTTACGCGCCTTGGTTTATCCTTTTCTGCATCGCTACTCTGGCTCTGCAGGCAGTTGAGGTAAGCTGTGGCGCGCAGTTGCAAAAACGATTGCAGCACTTGCAACAAACTGCATTTGTCTAGCAGTAGCAGACTCAGCATACAATCAACAGCCTTGTCGGCAGTAAGCTGCTCTCGCTCCAGCACACTAAGGACTGCCTGCTTGATGGTCACGTGGAAGGGACGCAGTATTTCCCACTGCTTAAGCGCGACGGGCAATTGCTGCATAAGCGAATTCTTAGCATCCAGTTGGAGGCCGGTGCTGATGTGGCGACTAAATATAAAAAGCTCTGTGGCGGCATAGAACTGCTCCCGATCAATATGCGTCCAGATTAATTCGGGCAGACTGCTTAGCAGCTTAATCTGGACCATGGTGCTGTAGTAGTTGCTTAACTGCTTGCTGGCAGTACGCTGTTGCAGAAGCACATCCGTTGCCGGCGTTGGCATTGTTTTAAATCCCAGCAGCTGTTGTTCATTTAGACTGCGACAATTGCTCTGGACACAGTGCACCTGTTCGATGAGTGTTCCAGCAGATGATTGCATGGCAGCTATAGTGTCGGCGGCCTTTAACAGATCCCGATAGCGTTCACTGTAATAACACAATAATATTTACTTTGTTGCGTTGGCTTCGTCAGATTTGCCACATCATTCATTACCCGACCATTGTACGTAGCTCTTCACGCTTGTTTTCGACCAACATTTGGATTTTCTTCTGCACTGCATCGATTTCGGACACGCCGTGCTGCTCGAACAGCGTGTCCACATCTAATTGCAGTAAATCGGCACTCATTTGTACGTATTGTAATATTTTATTAGTTCCTCCGGTTTGTTTATTGCACAGCAGTCCGATATACTTTCGATACTTAGACAAGATATGAGGTGGTCTGTCGGTTTTTAGTGCTCTACGTCCGATGTATTTTGCAGCAACAGCTGACTAGCGCATAAATGCTTTTTGTGAATTGGTGGTCTGTCGATAACTATTGTTATACATGCGATGTATTGTCAGCGACAGGTGATTTGCACACAAATGCTCGTGGTGGATGGTCAACGTACAATTTACATAATATATCAATGTGATTTTTAAAAAACTGATATCAGAAAAATCGCATTTATTTATATTTTGTAATATTTGTAAAAACTAGTTTAAAATGCTTTGCAATACGCAGTTGGCAATCACAATACGCTGTATTTCAGAGGTGCCCTCATAGATTTCAGTCACACGGGCGTTACGATAATAAAGCTCAGCAGGCAAATCTGTCGTATATCCCATGCCGCCCAGGATTTGAATGCATTGATGTGCACAATAGCTGGCCGTTTCGGATGCAGCCAGCTTGGCCATTGCGGCCTCCTTGGTAATAGGCAGTCCATTGTCCTTAAGCCAAGCAGCTCGCCAAGTAAGCAGCCGGGCGGACTCCACCCTCAGCGCCATATCAGCCAACTTCTGCTGAATCATTTGCAGACGCGACAATCGCTGCCCAAATGCAACTCGCTTCTCCGCATAGTCGACGGCCAGCTCAAGGGCAGCCTGTGCAATGCCCGTCGACTGAGCAGCAATACCAATGCGACCACAATCCAAAGATTCCATAGCAACCTTGAAGCCACCGCCAACCTTGCCCAGCAGCTGAGATTGTGGTATAGAGACATCATCAAACACCATTTGGCAAGTGGAGCTTGCGCGCATGCCCATCTTGCTCTCCTTTTTGGCTATGGTAAGACCAGGCACATCTCTTTCTGTCAGAAATGCTGTAATTCCTTTATGTTTCAGGGATTTGTCAATAGTTGCAAAGACGAGCCCACCGCTCGCCTCCTTCGAGTTGGATATCCACGCCTTGGTGCCATTCATCAGGTAATCGCCCCTGGCATTTACTTTTGCTGTCGTGCTCGCTGCACTGGCATCTGATCCGCTGCCCGGTTCCGACAATGCATAGAAGGCAATGTTCTTTCCCTGTGTATAGGGCACTAAAAACTTTTGCTTCTGCTCCTCGGTGCCATGCTGCTGTACTGCACCCAAAAATAGATTGTTCACGCCCATCACAACAGAGACAGCTGCATCGCCGCGTGCTACCTCTTCTACTGCTATCGCATATGCTTGGTTATCCAAGCCAGAACCACCTGTAAAGTAACCACATCAGGTTGACTTTCTTAAAGTGATTATCAGTGCTCACCATACTCCTCCGACACCACAACAGACATAAGACCCAGTTCACCCAATCGACGCACCTGCTCCGATGGATACAGTTCCTCACGATCGTGACGTCTTGCGTGTGGCGCCAGCTCTGCATTTGCAAAATCCCTGCAGGTCTTCTGAAGTATCTGATGTGTTTCCGAGAGTGCGGCTAGGCAAGCAATACCTCTATTTCCGCCAGTTCGTTGACCTGCAAAAGCGTTTCAGGTAAAGACGTCAAAAAAAAACCATGAAACAGTTTCTCATTACCTAGCGCACATGCGCTTCTATAGAGCTTATTCATTTTGTGTTGAATGCGGAGGAATTTTAATCGCTGATCGCTTGGCTAAAAGGTTCGTCGCGCACTGATAGCCGTAAAGCAATCAGAAATAATCTGAAAAAAATAATCTTATATGTATCGTCAAAAAAATACTAGAGTCAGCTGGCAACAAGCAGTGGCGTTGTTTTTCGTGCCCTGAGGGGTAGTAAGCAGTTGAACTTCGCATCTGTAGCCTAAGCAGTAGCCAGCTGTAAAAGAGTGAACTACTTATAATTTGAACTTGGCAACAAACCATTTGAATTTATAATTTCAATTGAATTTAATAGCTGGTTGAAACTAATTAACGACGCCACTGCGCTGCTTAATTATACAACGAGCCTCCTTTGTTTGTTTCAGTTTTGCATACTTCGTTCCATACGGGCAGAAAGGTATGCCCAATCTGTTGTTTAAACTTAAGCTGATCTCTTAATAATACATTAGCTATAGGTAACTTATAGTCGATCATAGCTAGAGTTCTTAAAAGTGGCAGGGTAGAAAGTTCAATCAGCAGAAATGGAAAACGGTTTAACACTTTTAACTTACATTATTGTTAACCGCACACAAGGAAAGTTTTGCAATGCTAATTCATTCAGAGCACACGCCCACTTTTAACTAAGAATCAAATCTACATAATGATAGGTTGTTCGAAATACTTATTATTTTTTCAGACTTTTATTTTTCCGATTCTAGTTGGCCAACCCTACAGCTCGTACAAACTTGAACTCAAAATCATTTGTAGATTTCAACACAACTGCTGCAACAAATAGTTCCTAAATTAATTTTAACTGCGTTTCTTTTTCAAATCATTAACAATACCATGAATTATCTCATTCAGCGTGGCAGGGCACGCCAACAGGCGATCAGCGTACCCGAGGGCCTTCCGGAGCTGCTCTCCGACATAACTCGTGAGGTGCTGCGATGTCAGCCAACCAAGGAGTGTCTCTGTCAGTTCATCATTGACTATCTGCATTCGGTGATTGTTGCACGAGAGAAGGCAATGGGTGAGGTTTAAATTGACTTTTTTATAACCAGACATATTAAATCATTAAATTTGCAGTTGCCAAAAGTATTTTGGATCGCGCCTTGCGTCAAGTGGACAGCATTATATCAGACCTGTGCGTGTGTGATCTGTCCAAGGATAAATCGGATGAGATGGCAAAGGTTATGGAGGATTGTTTCCGCAATTTCCTTGAGAAACGTCGCTGCGAAATGCGTCGCGGCAAGGAAACGATCAAATTCGCTGACATTGATATGCTCGAGGAGCTCATGTCAAAATGCAAATTCTTCGAACAGGAATTGGACTCATCTCGTCCAGCCATTGAGAGTGCTTACACGCGTTTCGTAGATGCCTACATGGCTGCTGGCGAGGATGCCCATGGAACCGAGTTACTATATCAATACTTCCGGGATCGGGAACTCAAGCGCATCGAAGAGGATTTGCGCAACAAATCGGCCACAATCATACAGGCTGCTTTTCGTGGATTCCTCGTGCGCCGCATGATGGCAGAGTACATCTGCGTCTGCACTTGCAAGGTGGTAAGTATCAAAAACTTAACTTTGGACTCTTGTTTTAAATTATAAAGATTTAAGAACAGAAATGGCTGTGCCCTAAATAATTTAAAGCCTTGGCTTCGTTCAGCTACAGAAGTGTATTTTAAAGAATTTTAATGTATTGCAGTTAGCTAGTTAATTGTAAATAAATATGTTTTTGATTTGCAGGACGAGAAGAACGAAGAGGAACTAAGACGTATAGACAATGCCGCACGCATAATACAACGCTTCTTCCGATATGCTCTTACGGTAAGTTGTGCTATTACACCTAAATTTTGAATACCAATAGTAAACTCTATTCTTACTCATACAGCGCCATGATATAAAACCGGTAAGTTGGCTTAAATAGAATCTTTGCATTGGCAAATTGTGTAATGTAGATTTCAAACGATTAGATGGATGATCCTTGCCAGGAGATAGAGACACCAGCTTCAAAAGAAGAGATCACATCGGCTGCAGTTGATGTTGCAAGCATTCAACCCTCTGCCACAGCGGTTACAACAGCTGGTGCATCTAGCGCTAAATTGGCAGAAGATAAGAAAGAGGAAGCTGCGGAACCGGCACATGAAGCAGAGCCTTCAGCAGAGCCCTTAGCAGAGCCTTTAGCAGAGCCTTTAGCAGAGCCTTCAGCAGAGCTTTCAGCAGAGCCTGCTGCCAAGCCAGCGCCTGAGCCCGAGGCTCCCAAAGCTGAAGAAGTCACTGAGGCACCACCCGAGGCAGCACCAGCTGAAGAGGCCGCGCCACCGCCACCGCCACCTGAGGAAGCACCATCACCACCTGCCGAAGAGGCAGCTCCACCAGCAGAGGAAGCCGCACCACCGGCTGAGGAAGCACTACCAGCCGCAGAGGCACCAGCAGCTGAATAAGGCTAAGCTGCCAAATTATTTTTATGTTTTAATACTTGATAATATTATCTTGCCTGTTGACTAGCAAATAGGTTTTTAGTTGTTGATAAAATCAAGATTGTAAATTAGTTTAACGTGTAATTGTCTGATAAAATAATCTATAGACGCTGTACATGAGATGTTGCATTAAATAAAAAGAATGCCACGAAGAAAAAAACTAAATAGTTTTAAGTATGGAATTTGTAGCCAAAAGAGACAAGTAAATAAATGTTATTGATTATTATTAGCATCAAATTTCAAAAAAAAAACTCTTGTGAGATATTCTCGAAAATAAATGCGCGAATATTATGCTGTTAGCAAAATTCTATACTCCTAGGTGTGGTCCTTAAACACGCTAAGAGCTCTCTTTATCACAGTCCTGTATCCAGTTCACAAACGAGGACACTCTTGTGTAGACATCAGGTGATATAAAGAGACCACACACCACCAGGCCATAAGAAACCAAACCAACTTGCATCAAGCCATTTTCGTTGCTAGTTACAAGTGGACCACCAGAGTCACCCTGAATTATGTAACATTTAAGAGTTAAGAGTCAACCGGCAAACTTGTGAAATTTTCTGTTTCCTTACCGAACAAGCGCCCCTGAAGAGACCTCTTGCACAGATCTCGTTGTTGGTGACATCGGACATACCAAAATCTTGACACTCCTGATTTCTAATAGTATAATATGTCATGCGCTGCAGAGTATTTGGATAGTTGATGCTGTCCAGGTGTGGGAAAGCGACAGGCAAACGCAGACCCCAACCGGTTAGGGTAACTGGAACATCACCATCCACAACTTCCTTACCAGAGTAATCAATTGCTGATATTTTATTGTTAAAGAGTAAAGGTGGATCGATTTTGAGAACCGCAATGTCGTTGGTCACCAGCCGCTGATATCTGGGATGTATGATATAGGACAGAATTCGGGAACGAGTGCCGTTCTGATCATTGAGGTCGCGAATGCCAGCCACTATGGACATGCGTGTCACATTGAGATCACTGCAACAGTGTGCAGCTGTTAGTATGCGATTAGGTGCAATGATGGAGCCTCCACAGAAGTGCTTGTGTCCCTGGCTGGTCTCGTATTGCATCGATACCTGGTACGGAACGTACTCTCCCTTTGGCACATCCGATCCACCCACTACACGATTTACCGTAAAACTATTTCCGGGCTGCCGAGCTTATAATGAAATAAGAACTAAAATATAAGCTAGAACTTTATTAAATAACAAGCTAGAACTTTATTCTTTCTTTTAGTTAAACTTACAATTGAAACGCGAGGTGGCGCCACCTAGCCACAGAGCTGTAATGCAAAGTAGTTCAATTAGACCCATGTTTGTTTGGTTTGTGGCTTAACTTTTGTGAAGACCTAATCCTATATAGCTTGAGAGCTGACCTCCATTTGCGCAAAATTTACATACATATCGCAACTGCAAACACATTTCTTTTTGGAACACGACAGTTATGCCATTAAATTTGATCTTGAAACTCAAATATTACTGAGCTTTTATGCCGGTAATTGGCATATGCCACACATGCATCAGAATAACCCACTTAGCTACATTTACTGATAAACTTTGGTAAAGGGAAAAATGATTGCGAATTACCGAATAGGCATTTCGAATGTAATATATTTCGTGTCCATAAAAGTAACGATTCGTAAACTTTGTTTGAGATAAAAACAGTATACCTATTTGCAAGAACTCAACATTGTTAGGTTATTTTGCTGAATTCTTTTAGAACAGTTCGCATAGTACTTTCACTCAATAAATGTGTTAATGACATATGTTTTTCTGAATGTTTGTATTTAAGAATGAACCAGTATACAGGCAATTAAAATCAACTTGTATATTCACAGATTAACAAAGACGCCTAAGCAGTCCTTTTTGTTCTGCGATAATATGTAGAAGCAATCAATTTGTATTCCAACTTGTCACATTAGTATACATTCCCATTCTTTAAGGTAGATTTAGCAGATTTTGACCTATTTGTAAGATTATCGATTTAATTTGTCTTAATTTATTTAGTGAGACAGAAACGAAATCAAGATTTCGGTTAATGGTTCTAGTTTGAATGTTATTTCATTAGTAAGAATATATATAGAAATATAGAAATTCTTTGTCTTCCTCCTGTGATTTTGTTTGTATAAACTAACACACTTAAAATAATGCATGTTACTTATTGTATTCGACTATTATTCATTTCGAAGCTAACAAGAACTGTAATATATTCTGACTTAAGAATCGATGACATTTACCAACGAGAGGCATAGAGGTAGAGTATAGCTTAGCAGTAGTATGGAAGCAGTTAAAAACATTTTTCAATAAAAGAGCGATTAGGCCACAGTTCGCTGTCCATTTTATGTCAAATCACCGTCGTGTTCATTTGGTGTTTTTGCCCGCGCTTAACATGAATAAGTTGGCCAATAAATCAAAGTTACGAAGATTATGGTAAGGTTATACCTGTTCTCTAGCTATTCAAATTCCGAAGTTCCTCATTCAAACTTCAGGCCCAAGAGATGATTGGGATGAAATTGGAGTGCGAGTGGAAAGAGAACTTGGAGATAAAGGTTACCGAGGCGACAGAGGTACGTTAATACCGCCTTATGCTCCAATAACTCCAGGATTTGTTTACTGGAGCAAACGACAAAATTTTTGATTTTACTGTGGAGGGAAGTGAATAGTCACCTGGCGGGGAAAAACGAGAAACGATATAATTGAGCAGGAGGACAGAAGTGGTTTCTATTATTACCTTGAGCTGCTTTCTTTTAAACTGCTTGAATTTATATACTTATATATATTATTATTTTTTTATTTTGTATTTATTGGATTAAAAAAAGCTCAAAGACCGTATCATTATAAATTTGTATATGAAAAACAAATTGATTTTATTATCTTTTCATATATTCATATTCCCCAATAATGATCATTTTTGATAGCTTTTAGGGCCTTTTAGGGCGACGTCATATTGTCGTTATATCAATCTTCAGCTCTTAAAATCAATTCGCTCATTCTCATCTTCTCAAAAGCGCTTAACACAAGCAATATTATGCAAAATGACATTAATAGCTATGCAAATAAGCAATAGTTCATTCAAATTCTGCGACACAACTTATCTAACATGACTTTTTGAGAACTTTTGCGATTTACATAATAAATAAACATTAACTTAGTTGATTTTTTACATAACCGTGTTTTCGTTTGTGTCTTGACGAATAAAATGTAAATACTTAAAGTAAATCTTACCTTTCAGGCATATTAAAACGACTAGAATCTGGAATATCGAAAATATGTTAACTCTCCAACAAACTACAGTAAGCTCATAAAACATGAAGATGTTGTCTGAAATTTGCATTAACGGTTTCCTTCAGACCTACATTCCAAAATGTGATTTAATTAATATGCATCTTTTCCATATCCATTTCTTTGGTATAAATGAGATTAATTACTTGGAGATCATAGCAAATAAGTTCCAGCCATGGAACGGCGCATAACGCTGTTGTGTCTCAGTAAGTTGTCTTGATCAATCTTATAAGTATTAACGAATATTAACAATCCTGTTTTCCTTACTATCTCCAGGTCTGGCCATCTGTGGCTGTGGCAAAAAAACTGAAGAGCAAAGATACTACCAGGCATGTTACTCTTGAGCTTCCGGCAGCTCCAGCTCCACCACCAGCCCCACCACCACCGCCACCCCATGTGATTATCAAACGACCGTTCCGTTATCCGCCACCGCCACCGCCGCCTCCACCATTCTATCCACATCCGCCTCACCATCATCATCCGCACCCTCCCAAGTGCAAATGTCCACCTGGTCCACCTGGTCCACCTGGGCAACCTGGACTAACGGGTCCTGCGGGACCGACAGGTATATGATCCACTATTTTCAAGTTTAAACAAAATATCAACCAGTAAAATTTCACAGGCGACACGGGCAAACGGGGACCTGCTGGTGTTCCAGGTCTAACGGGCGAAATGGGCTTGCCGGGCGAAAAGGGTGACACGGGAGATAAGGGAGACAAGGGTTACCCCGGTGCAATTGGTCCTGCAGGACCTCAGGGAACACAAGGAAATCCAGGTCTGCCCGGAGCTCAGGGTCCACAGGGTAACCTAGGACGTCCGGGGTCCCAGGGATCCCAGGGATTCCAAGGTTCACCCGGTACACCAGGCACTCCAGGATCCCAGGGTTCTCTAGGACCACCAGGATCTTCTGGATCTCCAGGTTCGCCGGGAGCTCCCGGAGCTCAAGGATCCGCAGGACCCGCAGGACCCGCAGGACCCGCAGGATCCGCAGGCTCCGCAGGCCCCGCAGGACCCGCAGGACCCGCAGGACCACCAGGAGCTGCTGCACCTTCGTTTCCAGGGTATCCCATACCACCACCTCCATCAATAGTAATACCATATCCACCAAAGGGAGGAGACCATCATCATCACCACCATCCGCCATAGGGTGGAGATCATCATCATCACCACCATCCTCCAAAGGGAGGTCATTATGGTCATAAAGGAGGACACCATTATGGTCATGAAGGAGGTCATTATGGTCATAATGGAAGTTATCATGGTCATCATGGTCATAACGGAAGTTATCATGGTCATCATGGTCATAACGGAAGTTATCATGGCCATCATCCTGGTCATCATCCTGGTCATCATCCTGGTCATCATCCTGGTCATCCTCACGGGCCACCAGGCACACCAGGCGTAAACGAACCAGAACCAGAGGGCCCAGGCACACCAAGCACACCTGGCACACCAAGCACACCAGGCACACCAAGCACACCAGGCGAAAACGAACCAGAACCAGGGGTCCCAGGCACACCAGGCACACCAAGCACACCTGGCACACCAAGCACACCAGGCACACCAGGCACACCAAGCACACCAGGCACACCAGGCACACCAAGCACAACAGGCACGCCAGGCGAGAACGAACCAGAACCAGAGATCCAACGCACACCAGGCACACCAAGCACAAGAGGCGAAAATGGACCAGAACCAGAAGTCCTACGCACACTAGGCACACCCGGCGAAAACGAACCAGAACCAGAAGTCCCAGCAGGATCACAATTTGCTTCACCATCAGCACCAGTTGCTCCACCATCAGCACCAGTTGGGCCACCATCTGCACCAGTTGCTCCATCATCAGCACCAGTTGCTTCACCATCAGCACCAGTTGCTCCACCATCAGCACCAGTTGCGCCACCATCAGCACCAGTTGCTTCATTATCAGTACCAGATGCTCCACCATCATCACCAGTTGCTTTATTATCAGCACCAGTTGCTCCACCATCAGCACCAGTTGCGCCACCATCAGCACCAGTTGCTTCATTATCAGCACCGGTTGCTCCACTATCATCACCAGTTGCTTCATTATCAGCACCAGTTGCTCCACCATCTGCACCAGTTGCTCCAACATCAGCACCAGTTGATCCACCAACACCACCAGTTGCTCCACCATCTGCACCAGTTGCTCCACCATCAGCACCAGTTGATCCACCAACACCAGCAGTTGGTCCACCATCACCACAGCAGGAATCTTCAAACGAGTCAGAAGAATATTCCACTGAAAGCGAGTTAAGGGATGATAAGGAACACAAGGAACCACATCAATCACTCCTGGAAGAAGATAGTAAAAGCGAAGAAATATTAAAAGAAATAGTGGATCAAACTGACGATGAAGAAGGTTCTGAACACTCAGATACAAAACCAGATGGAGACGAAGCACTTAAGGAGAAAGAAACCAATGAAGAAGATATTGAGGATGAAAATAATGAAAACGATGAAGAAGACAATCAAGAAGAAAATGAAGAGGAAGATGAAGAAAACAAAAACGAATCAGTCAACATAGGACAAATTGATTTGGGATCCGCTGAGCAAAGCTTTGTAGTTCAAGAGCGAAGCAGAAATAGGCCTATTATCCTATCATATAGCCAGCGTCGCAATCCTTTTGATATATATAGAGACTACCAAGATTATTAAATAGTACACTAGCTTAGAATTATTGAAAAAGAAATCGAAAAAAATCAAATTTCAAGACTGTAATTAAGGGTTTCCCATTTAATTCTGTTTTTATATATTTATATACTTCTTGTAACTTTACATTTAGAATTTAATAGAAATATGGGCGCGGAATTAGTATATCTTAGCGGTCGGGAAACCTGGGTAAATTACCCAAAATTGGGTTAAAAATGCCATTTTTGGGGTAAAAAGTATATATTTATCTTCGCCATGGGGTAATGTTAACTTACACAAAAATATTTTGGGGTAATGATAAAAAATGTTCCCCGACCGCTGATTAAAACGGATTTTAAACTGAAAAACGAATTTAAAAACTCATAAAAACTCTCTTTTGACTTTTTTTAGGCTTTTTTCAAGCTGTTTTTAAGCTTTTTTTGTTTTTGGTTTTTTAAGGTGCTACAACCATAAAAAGGAGGTCTCCTTACAAATTCTATCTATTCTATTTTTTTTTTTTATCGAATCTGCCTAAAAGTATGTAATCAAAATGTATATTAAAGTATATCATCAAAATTTTATACCGTTCTAAACAAATTGCTCATTTTTGGGCCCTTCTTTAGCTGTTTATTTTAAAATTCTAAAACAATGGCCACACCCCCCCCCCCCCACCTAATGGATTTGATTATAAGCCCCTTTTAAAATAGTTTGAATTAAAAAGTAGTCTTATTCCAAACATATATTTAAAACGAATTAAATTAATTACGCCACATTATTTTTAGAGGTTAATTTAGCCAATGCATCAACATTATTTGTTTCCATTCAACAGCGGTCGAAAACTTAAAAAAGAAAAGTTCCCTGACCGCTATCGTATATCTTTTAAGTTTTATTTACAAAACTATTTCCAACAACATTTCCAATGAATTTAGTACATTCATTATTGGGCAAGCCACGAAGTATGAAGTGATATAATTATTTGCGCTTAACATAACCAGGCCAATAGAATGCAGTAAAAGATTGCTAGCTGCTTGTGAAAACACTGCCTACAACTTATGTAAACTGCTTGCTTAAAATTAAAACAAGATAAATGAAATTTGTGTGTTTTAATTTTTTGACAACACAAATTAAACTGCAATATTTTTTTTAATGATGCTTTAAGCCATACGTTCCTTAATCCAAGTGTCAAAAATAGATACGCGAGTATAGACATCGGGACTGTTGGAGGCACAAAAAGCTGTGCCATATGAAACAACGCCCACCTGCTTGAGAGACTCCCCATTAGCCATAACCAAAGGACCACCGGAATCGCCCTGAACAAGTAAAAGAGCAGAATATTTGTATTGCCCATGGAAATAATATTTACTACTTACATTGCAGGCACCCTTGCCAAAACGTTCCAACGCACAAATCTCCGTATCCGTTAGCTGCGTCATCGTCTGCTTGCATTTGCTGTTATCCAGCGTTTTATATGAGAGTTTTTGCAGTATGGTCGGGTACTTGGCAAAGGGTCCAGTGCCAAAATGGAAAACGGAACCCCAACCACTTAAAAGTACTTCTTGATCACCGCCAACGAGCTCATTGCTGCTGACATCGATTGTGCTTACGCGTTTGCCATCCACTTCAAAGGGGGGATCGATTTTCAAAATGGCTATATCACTAGTTACCAGTTCCTGATAGTTCTCGTTCATCTCATACGACTGCACCTGAGAGCGATACCCACTCTTATCATCCAGATCCCGTATGCCAGACACGACACTTATTCTGCTTGCATTTTGTCCATTCACACAGTGTGCTGCGGTAAGGACTCTATTCGGCGCAATGAGGGATCCACCGCAAAAGTGTCGCATTTTCCCGCTGCGCGTTAGGAACTGCATGGAGACCTGATAGGGAACATACTCATCCTCGGGCACATCATAGCCGCCAACAACGCGCTCCTGCGAATTGCTGTCCATACCCTCAAAATAGGCATCCACTGTGTGATTATTCGATTATTACCTGAACTCTTAGGGTAAAATCGGTTTAAACTTACAATCGATAACACTGTTCATGGATCTTCCAGTTGTTAACACTAGAGATCCCAGCAACAAGAACAAAGTCAATCGGTATTCCATGGTGTAAGCGAGTTTTTTAATTAAAATAGAACTCTATTCTGTTTGTTCTTTAACTAGCATCGGGTCTTTATATACATTACATTCTGGCTCATTAGAATTTTATTGAGACGGTAGCTGTGGGTGGTCTGACCGCTATTAGTAAAGGGTAACAAGGCCATCAACTGCATAGCGATAAAGCTTGCAAGCTAACCTTTGTTAAAGTTTGATATGTTAAAGCGCACAGTAAGTAACACAATAAGCTTTGCTGTTGACGTTTTTGGAAAAACCGGCGAGTAAATTTAGTTCATTAAGTGATTACTCAATTAAAGTAGACCATTAGTAGTTTTTTTGTGTTATTTATTATATTATTATAAGGTAATCGAAAATTTAGTATGTTTAACATGTTTTTTTATTTTATATTTATTGACGGTTAATAAAACTGTAGACTTCCCTAATGAGTCTATTAAAGTGCTTAAAAAGTCAGTAAAAAACTTGTAGCTATATTAATAATTTATTTAAATAATATTGGACATTTTACTTTAAAAATAATTAATTTCGAAAACAGTCCTGTTGTAGTTCTAATGTCAAATAAAATTTGCGAATCTTGAAAGGATTAACTAAAGCATTTAATGAAAAGTTGCTTCGTAGCCAAGAACAATGCCTAATGAGTTAACATGAGGATTAACCTGTCAAGGAACTCGGCGAACTCGCATGCAAACGATGAGCAAAAGCTAAAAATAAAAGCCAGCGATAAATCCTGTCACGTTATTTGACTTTCCAGGGTGGTCCAATTAACATAAGGTGACAGGAAGGGGGCGCCAACACAGGCCAACATATCCTGGCCAAAAAATAATAAAGCCATTTCAAGTTCAAATCGGTTCGTAGGCAGCAGTCAGCAGTTAGCAGCCAGCATCGAAGCAAGAGCCAACAATTAACACAATAGTCCAAAGATCAAGACCTCAACATGCGACTCCAAGAATCGACTCCCCAGAAACGCAGCAAGCAACACAAAAAATCCAAAAAATACCAAGTAAGGTGTGCATAATTAATTTGCGCCAGTCGCCACACACATATCACAGCCCAGCAGAGCACAGTAAAATGATTCATTAGCTGGGCAGCAATCAGGCCGGAACTGACACAAGGCAGGGAGCTGCTGTTGGCTTACAGAGAGATAGCCACAGACAGAGACAGGGGCAGATACAGAGCCTGAGCACGCCCAGACATTGGCCAAGACCCAAGTTGATTTGCATCGAACATGTGAGCTGCACAAAAATAGCCACACACACACACACACACACACAGAGAGAGAGGAAGAAGGTGTTGATTGCCAAACTGGCAACTGCCAATGTTCCAATGCTCCAATTGAACGTAAAACACCCCTCTCCAACTCCTCAACACCTTCCCTATAGTCTGTCTGCAACAAAGAATTAAAAGAAATGTCCGCTGCCAGCACAGCAGCTTGTTTAATCGGAATATTTAAATTATTCATTGATTAAAACTGCAGCCAGATCAAGCTATAGCCACTCACAGGTAGTATCATGCTAACCCCTGCACACTCCATCACTCCCTCACTCTGTGTGTTTGCCACTTGTGTCTGTGTCTTTTGCGCTTGTCGTTTCAATTTGGTTGTAGGTGTAGCCGCTGGCAAAGGCAATGCAGTAGGTAGGTAGGTAGGTGCCATTCCCAGGAATTGAGGAAACTGCTCTTCCTGCCAGTGCATCAACTGCTCCCTACCCCCTTCTGCTTGTGGAGTGTTCGAAATGCCACCCAAAATAAGACACACAAGATGTTGCATATATGTGTGTACATGGTAAATGTGCAATGTAAAGCTCTTTGTAGTTGTATTGAGTTCTTTGGATTGATTAATGACTGTTCTTAGCTTACTCTTTAGAAAGAGGAATGCAATCAATGCTGCTATTGAATTTTCTAAACAGCTCTTTTAAAGTAAAAAAAAAACATTGTATTTTGCTTTTGTGCAAGTACAAAGGGTTTTAAAGACTCGAACTTGTACATATCTAAGCTTGTCGGCCTGATCTACATTAGCAGGGATTGCGAAAAGAGTTACAATTCAGTTCAATATCGTAACAAGCAATATTTCACCAAAATTCAAGACCGACTAAAAATTCATCAGCTAATGAGGTTCTCTCATATGGAAATCTTAAGTTGCCATTGGTTGATCTTATGTATTGGGTCACCGTGGGACAACTGTTGCCGCCTGCTGTTTGAATGTGCGTGCCTGATAATCATAAGGAGATCTCGAATATGAGCTGCTGCAATCATATTCTCACTGGGCTTGACAGAAGCGCCTACCTGTTGTCATCAATTAGGTAACAAGCACACGCGACCGATAAATATAACGCCAGGGGAAAAAGGAGGAAATCAGGAGCATCCAGAGTATCCAGTGTCCAGTAACCGTAACCAGTATCTACAAATGGTTAGAGCTGCTGCTTGCTGTGATCTCAGATCTCTTATCTGATTTTTCGCAAATAAAAATGTATTTCGTTTGGCCCCGTCGTAGGACCACTTAAAGAGATCTGAACCTGGCCAGCAGCCTAGCTGACTCGACTCCAGTCATAATTTATAGTTGTGTATGCTCAGTGTGTGCGTGTGTGTGTGTGTAAGTAAATTGTGGAGATAGAAGCGCCATGCGAGGGATTTGGAGGGTGCTCGCAAATTAAGTACTAAAATAAACGACCAATTTACTGATTATGCAAAACATGCAATTAATTTTCCACTCCACATTTGTTCTAAACTTCCTCCACACTTGGAATTAACGAAAACTTGTTATTGTTCTTGTTGTTGTTGTCATTTCGTCTCTCGTAACGAGTGCGAAAATTAATTGCTGCAACAAATGGAAAATTTATTTATTTGAAATCGCGTTGAGTTGCAGGCATGTTAAAAATTTGTATAGCATCAGGCATAGCATAGGGCTACCAATAATTTATTATCCATAACCGCAGCTTAGCTAATTTGCATATAACGCTAACTAATAGCTATTTAAGTTTTTAATGAAGTTTGTTGATTGTGAATGGAATCATGTGTTCTTGATAATCAACAATAAAAAGGCAATATATGGCACATTAAGCTCAATAAATATACTATCTGTAAATATTTATTATGATGATGCAATACTTTATTGCTTGCTTTACGTTTAGCATTTTGCATAAAGTTCTGACAGCTTTTTATCCATTTCAGGTTGTTTAGCTAAGCTTTCTTCTACTATATTTATTTTATAAGTTCTTTTAAACAATTTTTAATTACCCAATACACGTACATTTAGTTAACTCTGATGCAAAAAAAAAAAACAAAACAACAAATAGTGCACTTCTTAATAACATCTAAAATAAAATTACCTTTCCATTCACACATGCAAGATAAAATTAAGTTCTAAAGTCTGAGCTCGCTACCGTATTTGTGAAGGTCCAGTTAAGAGCTGCAATATTTGGTCATAAAATGAGCGGCTTTGCTTTAAGAAGCGCTGAAGTATAAATCACAATGAAGACAACAGAAAAAATAAAAATAAATAAAAATAAAAATAAACTGCGGTTGCAGCAAGGCAATAAAAGTTGCAGTCTAAATATTTTCTGGATTCTTGCTGGTTTATTTTGTGTTTTGTTATTTTGGATGAGCCTTCTCTTGGGCTGGCCACACGCACAATTCAGCAGAAGTTGACTGCAAACAAGGCTGAGAATGAGGCGGGCAATCAACCAAAATGTCATAATAATGATGGCGTTCCGGGCGGCCAGTCGGCCAGTCGCTACCAGTCGGACAGGATGCTTATCTTGTTAACACCGTACCTTTTGCCGCCTGGCGTTAACGGCGGCTCCAATAAAAAAAAAAAACTCTGAACTGAAATCGTGAAACGAGCTGAACAAGTCAGTCAGTCAGTTCCCGCTTCACCTGATCTGATGGACCTGATTATGAATGGCACTTTATTAGCAAGAATTTTAAGCGGAGGTAAACTTAAGGAATTGCAGATATTGTTGGGACAAGGGCATTTGCTTTGAGAATATATGTGGTATATAAGTGAATTGAGAGAAATCATTATCTAAAAAATCAAATAGTATTTCCACACGTTTCTTTTGATTATATTGTCGTATCTACTTATATTTTTTAAAGATCTTGAAAATCTGACTCTTTTCGGAATTAATTCAATCATAACAAAAGCAACCCAACTTGACCTTGATCTATATTAAATATCATAATACTGCTTATCTTTTGATTATTAAAAAATGTATAAGATAAATAGTTAAATTATTTTGCACATCGCTTATCTTCTGCTGCGTAAGATAATGATGCACGTGACGCATCTGAAAGATACATTTTGCATAAAAGATGCAGTTTCATGGATTTCCAGACATTCGTTACTTATTGACTGTCAAAATGACAAGAACATATCAACTGTTATTGAGGATTTGCTTGATGGCTCAACTCTGCTTAGTTCTTGTATGTGCAAATGAAGCGGAAACTTTTACCACAGCCAGTATAGAGGATGACATGGATATATCGCGGATCAATGGCGGGCAATTGATGAACGAGTCGGTGCCGTTCCAGGTTTCCATGCAAATGTGGCGTCGTGGCAATCGCTGGAGTCACTTCTGCAGTGGTTCCATAATCAGTGAAAAGCATGTCCTGACTGCGGCGCATTGTGTGGACAAGCTAAATGTGTCCGTCATTAGTGTCTTGGGAGGCACACTGAACTGGAAAGTGGGTGGACATCGTCACATGGTCATTGCCAAGCACGTGCATCCACAGTACTCTTTGACTCCACGGATTATCAATGATATTGCTCTGTTGAAAGTTAATCCACCATTTGATTTAAGGCTGGCAGATATTAGCACGGTTCACCTGGGTGGCAGTTCAATCATTGGTCAGCAAATGCCCGTACGGCTTACCGGCTGGGGCTCAACGACACCCAGCAGTGCAGGCGCTAAGGTTCCGGATCGTCTGCAGGTACTCAACTATCAGACCATCTCGAATGAGGAATGCGTTCGCAAAGGTTTTCGCGTCACAGCCAATGAGATTTGTGCTTTGGCAGCGCCTGGATACGGCGCCTGCATGGTAAGTAACTAAGTTATGCTCAAATTTGTTAAGCTATTAACAGAATAACTGTTGCCCACTGCCACAGGGAGACTCGGGTGGTCCACTGATCTTGGCCAGAAGCAGGCAGCAACAGCTCGTGGGTATTGTCTCATATGGCACGGCAACCTGTGCGCAGGGCAAGCCTGATGTCTATACGCGTGTCTCCAGTTTTTTACCCTACATCAATAAGATCCTTAGCAAGGATCTAAACGACGGCAGTAACCAATAAATTAGTTTGTGGTATATATTTCTTGTTTTGTTTTGATTTAATATACCCTGTATGCAATAATTATAGTTAAAGAGGGCCAGGATTTTGTGTAAGTTGTAAACTAAAATACACTCAAAGGAAATAACTAGCGCGCTTAAATAAAAATTTATCGATAAATGTCGATTTTTAAATTTCCTCGGGAATTTAAACATTTTTTAAATGTCACAAGAGCTTAATTCATAAATTTTAAGAACAAAAAAAAGTTCTCTTTCAACATTCTTTGCACTATTTACAATTGTTCGTAGACTTTGATTGTTTGAGTTAATGATCTGAATCTTTGTAATGATTTTCGGCTCAAAGCAATGCGTCAACAGGGTATCTCCTTAGCCACTCAATCTTGGCACAAACACTTTTTCTTGTATTTATTTGGCGGCTAATTAAAAATCTTGTTCAATATTCGCCACAGCCGCCTGGCAGCATCTTCATCTCGGCCCTAGGCCTAGCCCTTCTGGTCAGGGTCTGGGTCTGGGTCTGTTTCTGGCTCTCTGACTCCGACTCTGACTTTAACTGTGAGGCTGGCTCGGCTCCAGCTTTTGGCCTGCACTGTGCGGACCATGATAAATGCAAAAAGCAATTTATCGCACATTTAACTCAATTCAGTTTCTTTATGGGCAGTCATCGTAGGCAAAAGGGTGGTAAAGGGGGGTTGCATTGTGGCTAGAGGCATGCCTGCCAGCTAGCTTAAAACAGACAAAGTTTCACTGACACGCACGCTTGCAGCTTGCGTACCCTCTGCCTGCTTGCTGTTGCACACTGCATGCGGCATGCCCCATGGTCCGTAGGCCGTGGACCGTGGCAAGTCGTTGCGCACAGCTCTTGTAATTCGATATTAGACTTTATGTGCGACAAATACGAAGTGCAAACATTTTTATGTTCCTTCAATTTCTATGCTGCATTTGTATTTGTAGTGGAACCAAATTTGCCATAGATGCGCAACAAAACCAGAGCTATGATTTCCATTTTTTTGTTTTTTATCGTTTATAACTTAGTTTGAAATAATGAAAGTCTCACGCTTTTTAATTTGTTTCAATCATTTACATCCACACGAATTTATAAATGTGTGCGCGAGATGTTTTTATACTCTCACTGTTGTTAAACAAATTTTTTTCATTTAAGAAAACGGTACAAAATTATTTAAATATTTATAATAAATTAGATTGGAAAAGCTTAAACAAAGGTTTTCTGTATATTAAATGTAAGATTTTAAACGAGTAGCTTTAAACAAGCTTATAAGCTACAATACAACACTTTGGTCTTCAGTTTTGAGCTTTTGTAACTTTATGAAACAAATTATTCTCATGATAAGCTATAGCTAAGTATATTTGTTGTTTCATACATTTACATACAGACAAATCGGACTTGATTACCTCTATTTCTCACTGATTGTCAAGCAGTTTCTACACGTAATGTTTAGAATAAACATTGACTCAAAAATGATTTAAACCGTTGAAATATGAATATGACTACTTCATAGCTGTGAGTGTAAAACTGAGTGTAAGATGTGGGATGAATGGAATGGGGTAAAAAAGATAAGGAAAGAGAGAGAGAGAAAGAGAGAGAGGCTTGCATTTGTTAGACGCTCGTCGCTGACCGCATAAATTCATTTAGATCAATCAATTCAATTTGTTTGTCAATAAAAACCTAAATGAGTATTTCATTTAAACAAATTAAAATTCGACCCATTTGAATGTCGCGCAACAGCAAAATTCCAACTCAACCAGCTCAAATGAACCCGATAAACAACAACAATTAAAATTGACGTTGAATAAAAATAAGACACGAGACTGAGGCTGAGACTGAAGCCTGATATCTGAGTTCGAGTTTAAGTTCGAGTACTCAAGATGGTGTTGCATATACATATATTTATATACATTCATGTCTGGAGATATTCTCTCTGTCTTTGGGCAGCCTTTGTTGACTTTCATTGTCAATTAAAATCAAATAAATTTATTCGCTGCTTGACATTCGCATTTCGAAATTTCTCTCTTTTGATTCTGATTCGGATTCAGAAACAGATTCAGATTGTTTTCATTCTCGAGTCTTGTGTTTGCATTAAGCAGTATAGTATATATATATATTATTTTGATCTTCTTTTTGTATTTATGGCAATTTAGTTGGCTGCGCCTGTCGCAAATGTGTCTAACCTTTGAACCCGTTCACAAATCATTTAACGATTTACTTTGCCTTGCCCTGCTTTGATACAGATTCCATTGCTTTCTTAACGTGTTCGGGATCGCCAAGGAATTTCATAGGTGACATTGGTTCCATACACTCATTCAGCTCATATACGAAGGGTATGCCTGTGGGCAAATTCAGTTTCATAATGTCCTTATCGGACACATTATCCAGATGCTTAACGATGCCACGCAAACTATTGCCATGTGCAGCTATAATCAGCCGTTTGCCAAGTCTTATTTGTGGCACAATAATTTCGTTCCAATAGGGTAAAGTTCGCTTAATGGTCAACTTAAGAGATTCGGCTTTGGGAAACTTGTCGGGTATGGGACCATCACAATATCTTGGATCTTTAGTTATGCAGTCGTAGTACTTGTGTCCCGATTCCATATTTGGGGGAGGTTCATCGAAGCTGCGGCGCCAAATCTTCACCTGATCCTCGCCATATTTCTTGGCCGTTTCCGCCTTGTTAAGACCTGTCAAGCTGCCATAGTGACGTTCATTGAGTCGCCATGTTTCGTTAACGGGTATATCATTTTCTTTTCCTAGCACCTGGAGAATGACTTTGAGCGTATCCTGCGCACGTATCAACTTCGATGTGTGAGCCACATCAAACTGCAACTTGGCTTCCTTGATGGCCATACCAGCAGCGCATGCTTCTTGGTGTCCTTTTAGGGTTAGCTTAGCATCGTACCAGCCACAGAAGAGATTCTTTTCATTCCACTCGGATTGACCATGCCGAACCATAACAATCACGTGTTTTTTAGTCTTTTTAGAGTATTGACGTTGCAGTTGCAAGCTTTCCAAATTGACTTTCTTTGGATGGCCTCTAAGAAAGTGACACATCAATTGGCTATTGCAACCAATCCTCACCAGCGCCGACATTGCTAAGAATTTAAAAAAAAGATTGACAAAAAAAAACGCCAAAAAAAATTACAAATAATTTTGGCTAAGCGTTTAATTCATTGGTTACTTAGCTTTTCTTTTATCATACAAACCAGTTCTCTCTGTGTAGTTCCTTCGATCATTGCCTTCTGAAGTTGCATAACGCCATTCAAAAGCTTAACTAAATCATTTCTAACATAAACCATTTGACAACTCAATGCAAACTGTCCAAGTGAATGAGCCAAACCCGAACACGAAAATGCAAACTGGGAAAAAAAGGCAAAACGAAACAACAAATTGGCAGCAGACAACCGAGAAATATGTTGGAATAAGTATGTGGGCCTGTATCAATATGTATGCAAGGCTGAAATGATCTGCAGCAGAAGCAGAAGCAGCCATAAAGAGCTTTTACGATAGCCACTAGACGGCAGCTTGTATGATAAATTGTCAGTAGTGTGGTCAGTTCGGGTGCTTGGTTTGGCGTTGGGCAACTAGTTTTACCCTGATCCCATTAAAAATGGGAAAAAAGGGTATAATGAAGTTGTGCAAAAGTATGTAACAGGCAGAAGGACGCATCTCCGACCCCATAAAGTATATATATTCTTTATCAGCATCAACAGTCGAGTCGATATAGCCATGTCCGTCTGTCCGTCCGTCCGTCTGTCCGTCTGTATGTATGAACGCGTCGATCTCAGAGACTATAAGAGCTAGAGACTCCAGATTTGGAACTTAAGCTCGCCTAATCCCTAGGCAGTACAAGTTTGTTTTCGATTTTCGATAACTCATCCCATTTTCGATATACACATGGGATCGATAACAACAAAATCTTGAATTTGAAAAAATTTTAGATAGCATTTGAATTATTAATCAAAATAATAACAATCTGTGAAATGTTTATTAAAATCGGTTAAGAAACACCGGAGATATGAGACATTGAAGTTGTGTATGCAGTATGCAGTATGTGCGTACACACACGCACACATACTTGCAAGCACTGACTGTACGCGTAAAGTATAGGGATCAGGGTATCGTCTAGTCGGGATTTCTCGACTAGAGCCTTCTTACTTGTTTTCACTGACGTTGTTGGCGACACCAGCAACTTCTTACTACCTAGAGATCGATGCAACATCAACACCACAACGCACCACCAACCACCAACAGACGCGCTCGCCAAAGAGAGATTAGACAATTTGTAGAGAAGCTGAGGATTGAGCTTTTTTTGTTTTTGTTTAAAATTGTTCGTACCTGCAAGCGCCAGCACGGGCCATTGGGGCCATGTGGAATGCCACATGTTGGCATAGCTGGTTGCCAGCTCTTTACAGTTGCTTCGTGTTAATTGAAAATTGTACGGTAATGTAGCTTATCGTTAGCCTATCAGGCAACGTCGTCGTCGTCGTCTTCCACGCATATGCTCGGTGTCTTTCTATGTTTGGAAGTTTGCGTGTAGCCTGATGTTCCATGTTCATGCATGATGCCACACCTCGAGGCCTCACGCATTGGCAGAGGTGTTTGATAAACATCCAAAGTCATGTCATAGGATTTTTTGTAAATACCCTGTAAAGCAATTCAAGAATATGGATATTTAGTTATGTATATTTTACAGGCAGGGATAAATAACTTTGTACGCATTAGGTGTATAGTATGTACACACTTGATCCATTCAAATATGTCTGACTTTAATTTGATTTGTTTATTTAATATATATTTTATTTCATATATATATTATTAGATATTAATAAACATCATATATATATATATAATATAAATGTGTAATATTTCTTATTAAACAATTGATATGTACAGGGTATTTCTAAGTTGTGCATCCTTGACAAAATCACTCTTACTAGTTTGTTATGTTTTGCTTCTTTTTTTTCCTTTTTGTGGCTTATGGTGAAAATTTCTCAAACGCTTTTTGACAACTTTCATGTGAACGCACTTAACAAAATTTATCGCGTCGCACATTATTTGTGGCTTTAATTGCTTATGGACGTTAAGAAGTTGTCCTCCAGCTTCTTTTCTCGCTTCTTGGAGCCACACTATCTCTATCTCTCTCACTCACGTTTCGGCCTGACACCTGCGGCTTTTTGGTGCTTAGCCTTATAAGCAGGGCCTTAAACGCGTTAGCAGTTGACATGATTCGCGGCTTAATTGCTTTTACAAAATGATTGATGATATCCGAACATATCGAAGGTAATCATGTCTATTAATGGAACAAGACTCACGCATTGCATTGCAGTATATTCTATAAAAAAGCTTAAAGGTTTTCAAACTGCTTTTTAATTTATTTTAAAACAAATATCCTTTAGTGGAAAAGTTTTCAATACTTTAAATTCTAATTATTATTTTATGTTGTTACAAAAATATTCAATTATTTATTTTTTTTTAATGTTGTAATAATTGAATTATTATTATAACTTTGTTCCACTTATCGCTGACGAACTTTCTTTCTGTATTAGTTATTATCGATAAATGTCTATCAACATCGAAAACGTTTCGTTGCGCTTAACTCCTCAATCATATATAATAATAAACTTTTCTTTTACCCAAAAATCAAATGGCGCTTACAATTACGACAATTTTCAACTGACGCGTGAGAAGGTCAAAAGTTTTCCACACACTTAGAGAATGGCCAAAATGAGAGATGTGTGTGTGTGTGTGATTGGAAGCGAAATCGAAACCGAGACCGAGACCCCAAAAATAGGAGTCGGCAACCGAACAGTGGCTACAACTACTGCACAGCTGCACAGCTGAAATTGAGATGCAGTTGCAATTGCAAACACTGAGCCACACATAAATGCACACACACATACATACACTCGCACACACACTCACACACGTTCCACGGCCACGAACTTTGCTCGCTTAACCTCTTGTGGTTCCTGCTGCTGTTGCTGTTGTTGTTTGCTGAAATTCGGCTCGTATCTGTTTGTACCTGTGGCAATTTGACCACCTGGTCGCAGCAACAACAACAACACTATCAGATATGTTATTGCCGTTCCAGGCTCACATGTGTACCGCATTTGCGCATTGAACTCATTTTCCGTTTTTCCTCGGTTAATTTGATTTGTCTTTGCGTAAATTGAAAATGAGCCTCTCAAGGATTTCTTTCATATAATGCGATCGAACGAACATACATAAATGTACATTTACGTATGTGGAGTAATTTTACAACACCTGCATTCACTTATTTATGTATGGATAATGTGATCTGATGTGATGGATGTGCTTCACTTTTAGAATGATATTACAATTCGAAATCAATGCAAATTGAATGCAACTGGTAAGAAAATTGAATGGACAGCAAACTATACTATAATATTATGAGCAATCAAATCATAAAGTGCATTGAAACACATTATTATTAAAATTTTGTTCAGCCTGAAGCTATTTTTGCAATAAATAAATGATAAACAATATGCACAAACATGCTTTATTATTTAAATAGACTCAGCTATAAATAATACTCACCTTTGATATGTTAATATATTTCGAATGTGTTATCAATTTTAAGAAAATACAACAAAAACAAAATCTAAAGGTTGTTTTTGAGAGATATTAACATAGGCATTATATTACTCATTTAATTTGTTTGTTGTATTAAACAAAGAACAATGTTCGATTTATACAAATCTTTCTTTATTTCATTATTTGGTCATCTTATTGTTGATAAACAAATAAACACTTCACTATAAATACAAAGTAGACACATATTATACATCATTAAATAAACTTTATTTTGAGCTTAACAAATTTCAAATATAAATTTTGAGCCAACGTTTTCAAATTTTATTTTTTTTAATATTTAAATGTTAAATTTGCTTATTTGCCGAAAACGAATCGATATTTAATAAAATATTCATTTGATTTGCCAACTTTTTTTTACAACAAATAAGTTCAAGTGCCAATAATAACAATACTAGTAATAGACAAACACACCTTAGTTACGTATGGGAATCAAACACTTTTGCAGATTTTCAGATTTCCCATGTTCCCATCGAACCACCCAGGAAAATTAGTTGAACTAGGCAAACTTGTTGGCTGCATGCTGCACATAGCCGAGTCCAAATTTAAGAAAGCAATTTCAGCTGCCCACCTGCTCCTGTCCCCAGTCCCCTGCCCTCTACTCATACTTCCCCTGATGCTGTAAGTGGAAGTGGCGCTGTATTCGAACGTTCAACGTTCATGTGGGTGTGTGAAATAGGGCTAAGAGCTGAGAGCAGTTGCTGAAGTTCTCTATGGCCAGCCAGAGCTTGCAACTGCGTGCAAGACATCGAGATGCCGAAGGGGTGGTGTGGAGTGTAGTGTAGGGTGGAGCATGTTGCGGATTGCTGTTTCGGTTCAGGTTGCATTGCGTTGCGTTGCTCTCAGCATGCGATTTCATTTTGATAATAATAGCAAAGTCAAATAATTATAATGATCATGATTACAATCATCGATGCTGGCAGCGGCTCTTTGGCTCTTTTGGCTCTTTTGGCCATTTGGCTGTGGCCACAAATCTGGCTGAGAGCCTATTGCCTGTTGCTGTGGCTTTGGCTGTGGCTGTTGCTGTTTGCTGTTTGCTGTGGCATCATCAACACAGCAACTTGGCCAAATGACTAAGCAATTTACCGTTTTTGTATAGATTTCAAAGCCTTGCCTGTTTTGCCCCCACCCACCACAATCCAATGCCACTCTGCCCCTGACCATGGCCATGGCCATGTCCATGGCATTGGCTGTAGTTCAACTGTGTAACGCAGTCCGGTCGCATCTTCAATGAAATTTCAGGTCAATTGTCTTCTGTGGCTGCGTCTGATTCTCAGATCGCGTCTGCAACCAAAACTATGCGAGACTCAACCGAGTATGAGTCTATGACTTTAACTCTGACTCTGACTGTGAGTCGACCGCAAACGCAGCTCTTGCCAATTTCTATATTCGTGCTGAATTGTAGACAATATTTTGTGTGTGCAAGCTTTGTTTGTTGATTCCCTAGCACAAGGTATGTTGATTTTTTTCTCGAATCAGTAAACATCTTATCATATTTTTTTTTCGATTTCTTGTAACTTATATATTGATAATATTTAACTGTCGAACCAGAATTTTTCAGTATCATTTTTCTGAAACAAGGTTAATTTCAACAACTCAATATCATAAAAGTTGAAGAGGGGAAGCCAAAAAAAGGGGGAAAATCTTTAATCTTTTAGACTTCGATTTGAAAGTGTATTAAATCATTCTCTACCGAAAAATAACTGTTCTTTAATCGTTCTTTTATTATTTTTCCTTGTATTTCATTTATGTTTGTTATGTGTGTACAACATGTTGCACCGATCTATCCCACCCCTTCCCCCTCCCCCCTCCCCCACACACACACACACAAACAACTTTGCGCAGTCGTTGCGCTGCGTAGGCGCTTTCCACAGATTAATTGAAGTCATAAGCAATTGTAAACTTATCGCTTTGGCAGAAGATTGGCGAGGAGGAGAATAGAATAATGCCCAGCTTTCAGATAACTTATTTCTCTATCTTCTTTTTGTTGTTGTTGTTTGCGGTTTTGTCGATTTATCGATTTGCAACAAAAGGCGGCAGCAGTAACCACAAAATGACAGTTACTTTTGTAGTTGTTGCTGTTGTTGCTGGTGTTGGTGTTTGCAGTTGGTGTTGGCGTTGGGTTAATTTGTTGCTATATTTGATTGTGGCACACTTTGCGCAATTATTTGATTGCGTTTCCATTAAGCACCGATACAGTTCAAAAGTTCAACAATCAGTAGCCAATAGCAGCTCATTTATTTCACTCCGTTCGAGGTTAAATTCCAGCAAAGTGAATGAATCGATCGTGCCGAGTTGACTTAATAGATGAAGGCAGCACAAACTAATTGAGAACTCTTCAATTTAGTTGTGAGGAAAGATGTTTTGGTGCTTAGGCTTGGGGATTAAGCAACATGATGCTAATAGATTATTTTTTTTTCTATTAACTGCCAAGTTCCTTACATTAGTTAAGCTAAGACTAATTCCCAATATGCTTTGTTATAAGCCACAAAAAATGAATTACACCAAACGAAAACAGTTGTAATTAATTTCAAATTAAAGCGGCGACAACATTTTAATTGTTTGTCTGCAACTTGCCGCATTCAAATGTGCGTATGAGAGACATCACGAATGAATAAACAAACATATGTTAAGGGAATTGCTATCCTTATTTACATGGCAGTTAGGTGAAACCCCATCCAAACCATACCCAAAACAGCCCCATCTCAAAGAACTTTCTAAGCACAACAAGACAACAGATTTAGATTAAGGCTTGTGGCGTTTGCTCGCGTTTGTGGCACGTTTAGTTGCACACCCTACCACACATCAACCGCAACCCTTTCTTTAAGTGCGTCTTTCGCGTCTTTTCATTTATGCTCGCATGCGTAAGCAAACTTTCAAGACGGCAATAAAATGTGCGACGCTATCTCTCTCTTTCTCTAATGCCTTCAAACTTCCGAAACCACTAAATTCACGTATGTATGTGGGCATTGTATTTGTATTGTATTTAAATGGGTGGTGGGTGGTGGGGGTTGGCTTGGCAATAAAGAGACTGCTGGAGACTGACAACAGCATGCTTTGGCTGCCTCCTTTTTGACTGTCACATTTCCATTAGCATTTGCCATTTAACTCATCATCTATGCATGAGTATGCGTGCGTGTGTGTGTGCCCAAGTGTATCATCTTGCAACGTTGTCTGTTTAGCACATTTATTACCCATATTTTGACATCCGGCTTTTATCCTTTCGCTCCTTTTGCTCCTTTACGCTCAGCGCCTCCAATCTGACGGCGCCATAATTGCTGCCTTTAGCAACGGGATATATATACATATATGTATAAGCCCCATCCTAATATTCTTGGAAAAGTTTATTATTACCATTGTTGCCTTTGTTGTTGCTGTTGTTGCTGTTCGCTTACATATGTCCTGCGTTTTAATTATTCAGCCACTTGACGTTGCATTCAAACGCGGCGAGCAAGCGTTGAGCGATTAAAACTTTATCCTTGTAGATAAACAATACCTCATTCCAAAATATGTCGTACGTAATAAAAAAGAACAGCTGATACGCCCAAGATTATATTTACCAATTAGGTTATGTAAAAGTAGCAGAAAATGCGAGATTCACGATATTTCAAATATTAATAAACCTTTTTAATGTACATATCTTTCAAATCAACACACTTGCCTATACTTATGGTAAGCATGTATCTTTTTAAAGCTACGAATTCTTTTCTATATTCGAACACTTAAATTTAATATATATAATATGTATATATATAAACTATCTACGTAATCTTACTAAAAACTAACCGTTTCAACATCTATTAACTGCTTTTTATCGTTATTGACACACTGCTGCAATCGAGAATCATTAGCAACGTTTGATAAATTGAATTTTGTGGCAAATTTGACAAATTTGCTAATCAAACAAAATGCCAACAGCAGAAATGGAAGAACGCTAAGACTTCGAAATCGAGGTAGTTAAGCAACTTGGACAGTTGAAAGGTGTTTTTAATTACTCAAAGTAGAAGTAGTTGACAAGAGTAACAATTAAAAGGCCGAAGAAACTGAAACTGAATCTCTGAGCTCTGGGTGACATTTAACCAAATGGAAAAGTGTGCAAATATTGCCAGAGAAAAGGAAAGGGCGAAACACGAAAATGTCTTAAAACCCACACAGAACATCATTAGTGATCCCTGACGTTCCTGCCCGCTCTTTGTGCACATTGTACACCTCCACCCCTACTAAGTGACAGAGTCCAGGGGATGCTCGACTTTGTCTTGAGAGTTAAGAAAATTGACAAGGAGGCGAAATGCAAACAGCATATATTTTCTCTCTCTTCCTCTTGTTCTGTCTCTGTCTTTCTGTGCGGATATTCTAAAAACTAAAATAATTTGCTAATATTTGCACAGCAACAAAGTTGAGAGACGCCAAACGCGCCACATCATTAATTATTTCAGGCACACAAAACCAACTCAAAAGAAGGCTCAGTTTCAGTTTCTGTGTGCCTCGGGTTCAACATCGGTCTTGGGGGGAACGTTGCAGTACCGGTCGAATGCCTCTCTGAAAGGTTGTTAATTAATAGAAATTCGCGTTGGAATTTCACAATTTTAGTATTCGCATTCGCATTCGCATCTCTGTATGGCATTCATTGAAACTTGTCTATATGGATAGCTATATTTATGTAAGTGAATCCGGTATTTTTTGTCTGGTATAAACTAGGCCATAAATATCATTTTGAAGTGTTTTTCAACCATAGAATGGTGTTAATAGTCAGGGAGAAAATTAATTTTAAAACTGACGAAAAGTAAATTGGCGTAGGAAGTTTTTTGTGATGAATTGCAAAACTAGTAAAAATTATCTAGAATTTTTTGTCCCTTGTTCATTTTGTAATAACTATTTAGGTTATCCCATACCAAATTCAACTTAAATGCCATATTGATATCAAAAAGTATTCAAGTATTATACTTTACATTCTCATTGATTGATATAAGATTCTCATAGACCTACTGTTAATTAACACTTTCCATTGCTGTTAACAGAGCCAATTGGCTCAATTGCACACTGTTAACAACGACAATAAGAATTATTCTACTTAACGAAACTCAAGAAATGCTTATTGAACGCAAGCACTCAAAAAGAGATACGCTCAGCACACATACACACACACACACACACACACTCGCACTCGCACTTGCACTCACTCGCTCTCTCACTAAGCGCCGCCCCTTTTTCTGAGTGCTTTACAGCTGTCCATGTGTGTGTGAGTGAGAGCAGGGCAACCTTTTCCGCTCATTTTTATTTGCTAATCAAATTGTGTGCTACTCTAACCTTCGGACCTGCACTCTGAGGCCCAAGCGCTCCAATAGTGGCGCCTGTGTGCGAGCGAGATGGCCCAGCATAAGGCAGAGCGAATTACAGAGGGAAGCAAGCGAAATAAGAGATTTTCCAGTTAGAGGCGGCAAAGGCGACAGTGAAGTGGAGCACACAGCATGCCGTTTAACGGTTTCTAGTCGAATCTTTGCTTTTGTGGCAAATGCCTTATCAGTCGTCGGTCCGCTTATCACGTTGAGTAATGAATTTCTCGTGTGCCTGTCGCCGCGATTTGGTTTTGTATTCTTATTTATTATTTTTCTATGTACTTTTTTTTCGGAGCAGCAATAAAATATTGAGATTTTTACAGTCGCAGTCGCAGGAATTAAACACACAAAAAATATAACAAACACTTATCAGCAGCAGCGAAAATCTATAAAGATTATAAAATTCCACCCCCTCCCCCCTCGCTCCTTCGTAAAATTCAAGATTAAATGCAGAAGAGTATTTGTGACATAAGCTGGCAACAAATTTAAATTCGAATTGTACTTTGTATGAAAGCATGAAATCATTTTACTATATTTAGCCGCCCTCTTGAGGCCTAAGGTTCTACTCTATATAATTAATAACTTGTTGTGCCAATATACCTTTTACCCTTCTGAACCCCTAAACAAATAACCCTTGTGCCCTTTCTTTCACTTTTTGCTTAAGATGCTGCAACTCATTCATCGAAAATTCGTTTTTTGGGTAAAAACAGGAAAAAAATTAATTTTGGTAAAGAGTTCATAATGGCACAGTAACCAAAGAAGAAAGGGATGATGATGAGGATGCTGAGCCCTTTTTTTTTTTGTATGTTTACAGCGTTGATCTTTTAAGATCAAAGATGTTGTTTCGGGTTAAGAACCAGAAGTGTGCAATCTTTTTTATTTTTGTGTTTGAAATCTTGAACTTTCTTTATTAATTGTCGCTGACATGTTGTTTGACCGGGGGATCTTTTTGGTTCAGAGGTGACAAGCGTTTTGGTCCAGTTAAGAAAAAAAGTTTCATAAACTTTGCAAATGATAGACAGTTGACCGTTAGGATCGCAGGTTTGATGGGAAAATAAGCGGTTTGGGTAATGAAGCAAGTAACTGAATAAAGTAACTGAATTTTTTGTGGGAAAATATAAATTTATGTTAAAAAATTCAAATATAATATATTCTTCGTTTGTGAAAGATTATGTATCCAAAAAATATCTAATGCATTGTATATTCGTATACTAGTTTTCGGATTAGTTTTAGATTTTTGCACATGCCATTAGTATTGTTAAATACAACTAAAACAAGTAAGAAGGCTCTAGTCGAGAAATCCCGACTAGACGATACCCTGATCCCTATACTTTACGCGTACAGTCAGTGCTTGCAAGTATGTGTGCGTGTGTGTACGACCATACTGCATACTGCATACTAAACTTCAAGGTTCCATATCTTCGGTGTTTCTTAACCGATTTTAATAAACATTTCACAGATTGTTATTATTTTGATTAATAATTAAAATGTCATCTAAAGTTTTTTCAAATTCAAGATTTTATTGTTATCGATCCCATGTGTATATCGAAAACGGGATGAGTTATCGAAAATCGAAAACAAACTTGTACTGCCTAGGGATTAGGCGAGCTTAAGTTCGAAATCTGGAGTCTCTAGCTCTTATAGTCTCTGAGATCGACGCGTTCATACATACAGACGGACAGACGGACAGACGGACAGACGGACATGGCTATGTCGACTCGACTGTTGATGCTGATAAAGAATATATATACTTTATGGGGTCGGAGATGCTTCCTTCTGCCTGTTACATACTTTTGCACAACTTCATGATACCCTTTTTTCCCATTTTTAATGGGATCAGGGTATAAAAATTTAAAAATTAAACACAAACGAAAATAAAACTCAACACATAAAAATCGAATTAGTTACAGCAACAGATAAAAATGATAATTAATGATACTGCAGAGATGGACAGCTTAAACCAAAAAAATTTGTGTTAGAATGTGTACAATTTTTCACACTTTCCACACCTCCCTTTGCATCCTAACGCCTACCCTACGAAAACTGCAAATAAAAATCGTTACAAAAATGTTGCAGAAAGCAACGAAAAAAAGACAACTATAAAATGCGAAATCCAAATTATTTGCAGTGGAAAATGCATTGCAAATTGGCAGAAATAATGTCAAGCGTAACAAGAGAAGCAGAGAAATGCTAGCAACGAGGGGAGAGGGTGGGGGTTGATTGAGGCCTGGGCATTAATTTTGCATATGTGTTGAGGGCCTAAAAATTCATTCGCATAGAAAATTGTTTTCTCCCCTTACAAAAACGAACAAGGATCTTGTGTGTGTGTGTGAGTGTGTGTGTGTGCATTGCTGACCTTTGACCCAGTTTCTTAGGTTTTGCCAATATTTTTTGCATCTTTGGCTTTTTGCATAAATGCAGCAGCCGTCGCCTCGTCCTTTGAATATTTTAGGCGAATGCGTTGAAAGCAAACAAATTCATTTGCTTTTCTTCTTCGGATCGAAAATTGGGCCAGGGATTTTGAAAAATGTGAAATGGGTCTGGAAATATGCAAAGAAAAACCGCGTGGCGTCGAGCGGCGCCCATTTTTTTCCCCTTATCTAGGCTACACTTCAAAATTTGTTTTGTTTGAATCACGTTTTTTTTTTTGCACCTTTGTTTAGTTTGACTTTATTATTTTTGTTTACGCATAATGCATAAATATTTATTGACAGCTTTGAGTAGATGTGAATCAGAACAAAACAACAGCGAATGACTTAGCGGGCAGCTAAAGAATCAATTTTCGCGCTTTTTCTTTAACAATTTGTAAAAATACTGTGAAGAATATTCGCACCTATAATCGGATTTTCTTAATTTTTGTTGGATATGCGGAAAAAAAATCAGTGAAGTATAAAATTATACGTAGGATCGCTTAAATTTCAGAATATATGTATTTGAAAGATTTTTTTGTATGTGAAATTAAAGAAAAGAAAAAAAGTCATTTTTATTTAAGTCTCAATACAAATTTAATTACAGGAAAAAAGTTAAGCAAACCAAAATAAGACATTTTTCTCTTCCTTATGTTGATGATGATAATGATTTTTGATCCAATATACAAAAGCTTTAATACATATTTTATTCATCTATTCAATTAGTTATGTTTTGAAGAATTTAAAAAATGCTTATTCTTTTTATAAGACTCTATAAAAAGATAGCAGGAGATAATGATAGAAAATCCCAGAAAATAACAAATGCCTTTATACAGTTTATGAAAGCCATCTGATGCAATTTTAGACAATTTTAATAAGCAAAGAAACCCTCAGATGAGTACACATATTCAACCTAGATATCATAAAGTCATAAACCGAACGAATTTCAAACAGTTACTCACATAAATATCTAATTAACTTCACTTGTGAAATCATTCAGCTAGTTTCAAGATTTCAACATCAATATCAAATGGAATGAATATTTTGATTTTATTGCGACCATATAAAATGAAGATGACCAGTTTTGCAGGCAAAATGTCAATCCAATTGAAGGTGCCAACTGCCTTTTGTCAGCCCCCTTTTGATACGCCTCATAAAAACAGCAGAGTCGCCACCACCAACGCTAGCTCTACCGAGAGAGATGTCCTTTGCACTCTATCCCAGTCTCCATTGAAAATGGTGCTAATTGAATTAGGCAAGTATCGGGATGTGTGAAGTAGTAGCTCTTGCTGGACATCTGCCTTGAATTTGATTGCGCAAGAGCGGGAACAATCAAACCTCATATGGTTTATGTCTTAGCTAGATATATGGGGTACGATACGTTTGTCATGCTAACAAATAAATGCTTTTGCGGGCTGTCACGCATAATAAGACGCGACAGAAGCATTGCGATTTTATTTTTATGCTTTTCTAATGAAAAATCACGGACTCTAGATCTTGAGCTTCGTAGAGGCAGCTGGACAAATCATAAGAGCCAACCAACCCTTCGGCGAAAAGAAAACAACAACTACAAAGAAGGTACGGTATTGACCTTAGCTGACCTCCAACATTACTTGCATTTGCATAACGCACATCCCGTTGAATATCTGGATAATAGAAATTTCGGTATAATGTTTTTTTTGCTTGCATGATTTTTACAAAATTTTCTTTTTAAGGAAAAAACTTGAATTTTTTTTTGGGTATAAATGTGTGAGATTTTTAATTAAATTTCTTGAAGCTCTGGAGGGAAAGAAAATAAGTGCTCATTGAACCATTTGATTGAAATGTATATGCAATTCCGATTGTATGCTTACCAATGTATTTATCCGAAATCCTCAAGATTTCGCTTAAAAAAAAATCGTTTTTTGAGTTTCGCATCATAATTCTTTGATTGACATTTCGCTGGCATTTCAATCAAATTGCTTTTCTATTATTGTTTTTTTGTGTTTCGTTGTATTTTTTAATTCAATTTGACAAAGTTGCAAAACAAGATCTTAATTTTTGCTGTCAGAGGGTAGGCCAAGGGGTCGCAGCATCTTGAGTTTCTGTTTTTTTTTTTATTGGGTTTGTCAAAATCTTTTTTTGAGAGATTTTTACCAAACTGACAGCTGCCCTTTGCTGCTTACAAATATGAGTTTGCTTTTAGATTATAACTGACATTTGACCAATGGTCGGTTGGGGTTATCAAAGGGTTGTGTTAAGTGTTTGCTGTTGTTGTTGCTCTGCTGTTAATGAGGTGAGATCTGGAGAAAGTAACGGCCACTTTTGAAAAAATAACGGAGAAAAAACCTCAATTGTTGACTGCAAAAAGATTTTGCTTTCCAATTCAACTTTCTAGCAAAAAACAGAATAAAAGGAATTGAAAGTAATAATTATTTTAATGTATTGCGAATTTAAGCTGTCATATGGCATTTTTTTACTCGCCATGTCTCGCTTTCTCTCTCTTTTCCTGCTATTCTTTGTTTAATTACCCAAAAATCAGTCTAATCAAAACATCTAATAAAGTATCGCATAACCCTACAGATATATTTTTTAATTGCATGATAAAATTACAATTGTGGCGAATGTACAATACAAATAAATATGAAAAAAAAACAACAACAAATAAAACTGAAAATGGGCTTACTAATGTTTAGCGGTTTTCGATTTCAAAGGATGCTGGCAAAGGGCTGCTCCGAAGTCAGCGAAATTGATACATCGCGAGATATATTTGTACAAACAAAAAAAAAAAAAAGGGGTGGCAATCGCTACCTATCTGAAACTGTAACAAGAAGTTGGGAGTCGAGGTAGGTTGCCTCAAGTATCGCATTACAATTGCAGATTGCAATCTTTAACCCATAATGTAGATGGGTTTGCCGCGTGCCTACCGAGAGAGATAGATTTTGAGTTAGAGTTTGTGGCCTTAAGGCATTATCTAATTACCGCATTAGCTGCCAGCTGAGAGAGGCTGCAGCTGCCATGTGGGTGTTGGCCAAGTTAAGAATACAAAATAGTTTTAAGGCACATGTGACGCATGGTTTTGATGTCTTTGTCAGCAACATCAGTAGCAGCCACAGGAAGGTGTTGTCCAGACACTGGACAATGGTCAATGGGCAACACCTACTAATGCGGCATTGTTGTAAGACTGTTGTTGTTGTCGTTCCTTGTTCGCCTTGATTTACGTGCTGACGAAAGGACCACAGAGCGACCTACGACACAAGACACACAAACTAATACACACCACACTGAAAAAAAAAGGAGTAAGAGAGTGTATAATTTTGAGGGATATGGAAGTATTTTCAAAAGTAATGTAACATGTAAAACTATTTTTATATGTGATAATAACAACAACAAAAATTGTAATTAAAAATAACGTATATCTATTCTCTCAGTGTAGTTAGACACGGACACACACAAAGTCAACTCATTGTTGTTTTTTGTGTCTGCTGGCTAAAATAATTGCCCATATTTATGGACATTTTAGCCTTTTATGTATAGCATATTTCCTTTGCCATTTGTGCATTTATTACCACACATTTCTTTAGCTTGCACAACTATTTTAGTTTCTTCTGCTTCAGCCACCGTCCATTGCTAAATGGCCAACACAATTGTTTTAGGCCTTGTTTTTGTGGCACATGAACTTCCTTCCGTAAGCAATTTCATGCTCATTTTGTGGGCGTTCAAATTGGTTTATTGTGCTCTGGTCTGTCGTCCTTTTTGGACCAGATGCCCATTTGACCATGTCATTTGGTCGGAGCAAAGGTGTGGATGTCTTTATGTTGAGGTGATTAGTATGTGGCTTCTATTTGATCTCCCTTCCCTCTCCATGTATTTTTTCTCTGTTAAGAGTTTGGTTCAGCAAAGATTAATTTAATAGATAAATGTTAGTTAATTTAACAATTTAAAATCAATTTTAAATAAAGTTAAATCAATAAACAGAGTTAAAAGTTTAGCAAAAATATATTCCAATGGAAATCGATATATTCTTGACATAGTTAATGCTTCAAAATGATTCATACAATTTTTAATATCAGTAAAAAAAAATGAATTCAAATTCTTAGCCAGCTAACCCTGCTTTTTATACCCTGAACTTATTAAAAATGGGTAAAAAGGTATAATGGTTTTGTGCAAAAGTATGTAGCAGGCAGAAGGAAGCATCTCCGACCCCATAAAGTATATATATTCTTGATCAGCATCAACAGCCGAGTCGATATAGCCATGCCCGTCTGTCCGTCTGTTTGAAAGATTTATTTATTAAAATCGGCTGAGAAACACAGGAGATATGCAACATTAAAGTTGAGTATACGGTATGCGTGTAGACACACACACTCATACTTGCAACCACTAACTGTATGCGTAAAGTTTAGGGTTCAGGGTATCGTCTAGTCGGGATATCTCGACTACAGCCTTCTTACTTGTAAATTACTTAAGTACTTGGTTTCACATCTAAGCTTAAACACTGAACCTTGTATAATAACCCTGCTTAGGAGTTCAAACGTAAGTACCGCCATATTTTTATAAAACTAACCCAAATATTTCACAATAGCTGGCAGACTCTGTGTGTTACTGGTCTGAGATGCTGTGAGTTGTGGCCAGGAGATCAACAAATAGCTTAACCCTTTTAATTTGGCCGGTCACTTTTTATGGTTGGTCAACAAATGAATATTTGTTGGTTTTTTTTTTATGAAATTGTTGCTATACATTAGCGAAAACTGTTTGCCGCCAAATGTGATTAAATAAAAGAGAAACAACAAAAGGAAATGACAGAATTAAATAAAAACTGAAATTTCGCAAACAAATATATTAAAATGTCAAGTAGACAAATGTCAATACTCGGGGTTGTTCGGAACAACATCAATTATTTTATTATACGAGTATGATTTTTTTTTTTTTTTTTGTTGTTCTCTACTCGTTGTGTTTGTTTCTGATCTCTGCCGCAGCGGCTTTCATTTAATTGTCGCCAGCAAATGAAAAGGGGGAGTGGGAATGCATTTTGATTTTGCAACTGGCTTAGTTCGTGATCCGCGAACTCTTGACAATCCGCTTGACATTTACAAGGCGGTTGCACTTTTGGTTTTTAATTAGATGAAGCCAACTACTAGCTAACCATGTTGGGTGGTCTTCGTCTTCGACTCTGGCTCTGGCTCAGGCTATGGGAGTCTGTATTGAAGCAACTGCTTAGATCTTGCCGTCGATTAAGCTGCTTAATGCCATTAACATGATTAAGTAACTGCCTGGTAGACGGGAGACACCCGCTGATTGCCTTTTGGGGAGGCAGCGAAAGGGGTTCAGCACTGTTGGCCCCTTTTATGAGTACTCACATGCAAATCGAATTGAATTCATTCATAATTTCCATACAACAGCTTATTAAACGATCGTATTCTGATCGCTCATTAAACAGTTGTGAATGTAAATAAATGGAAAGAATACAACAACTAGCAAAGCGACTAGCAAAGAGGTCATTTTGTAGGGTATCCTGTTTGACGGGTCGCGCTTTATCTTGGGGTGGGCTGGCTCGGCCCGTGTCAAAGGTCAAAATGGACGAAAACTTCTCATGGGTCAGCTTTTGAGCTAGTTTTTCATTTCGGGCATATAAAACTTGTTTTTGCGCCAATTTCAATTACATTTTTTTTTTCATTTAAATTTTAATATGACCTTTGAACTTGGCCAAGGCCCGCTTGAGTATAAGCCAATATTTCCAGTATTATATTTTGGTGGGAAAAGTGCCCAACAGCTGCTCAGCTAACTACCTTTAATTGCAGCAAAAATGTTCAGCTATCAGTGGATAAAGTAAAGTCTGGCGTGTGTAAATTTACTCAAGTCTATTTGCACTTAGCGGCAAGATTTGTTAAAAAAAAACCTCAAAACTATTTCGGTTAAAGATATGCATTCTACTGAACGTGACGTAATCCACCGACTTTCTCACCAAATTTATTTTTATGAATGAACTCAGCTTCAGCTGCGATTCCCTCCAAACAGAAACAAAGTGCGGAATGAAGGAAGTGCGAGTATGCGTAATGCAGTAAAATGCAAACAAGCCACAAATAACAATGAGAGAAAGACACAAGCAAGATCTTCTAAGTTTATCAGCATGCTAATATTTACCGTCATAATAGAACTGTAGTTCTCCAGTGCAACTGGGTCGACACGAAAAGAAAACGTTAGATGCGTCCCAAGTTGAATTCAAAATACTACTTTGCACAATTGTTGGTTCAAGAGCGCATTTCTTAAATATTAGAGGTTAAAAATGTTGTGGGAACTGTCATCTAAAACTTAAAACGATAACAGGCGGAAGTTTGATATGTGGCGAAAGAGATTTGGTTCCGCTTAGGCAACTTCAATAAAAACATAATGTAATTTCTTGGTTAAGCCATAGGAAAACTATTTGGAAACGATTTAAATAGATTATTAGTTCATAGCAAATCTAGATCAATAAATATAAAATACAAAATTCATAGAATTTAGTCCTAAGCTAAAAGAAAATCTAAACAAAATATAGAAAAACTCTTTTGAGTTTAGAAGAATATCATTAAAGTAAAATTAAATCCCTTAACTGTTTCGCGCAAAAGTTATCTTTTATTTCGAATCAGATTCTTAATTACTGGTCACACAGTTGTCATTTTTATTTAATTTACAAATATGTCATGCACATGCAAAAGTATTTCGCAATGACATGCCACAAAATGCACAGATGTTGAGTGAATGTGTTTTAGTATTTAATGCAAATTGAATTCAATAGCATTTAACGAACATCCGGTCTAAATGCATATCTTAACAGCTATTTATACGAGTTCTTAAGCATTACATTTCTCGAAGTTGCTAATTACTTCCTTGGTGACTCTTTGAAATGTAAATCGCAGAGATTAAAAGAAGTGTGGGGAAAAGTAGCGTGAGTGTGACCACTTGGCGGGTATCTAAATGTGACTCTTGCTTATAAGTAGCTGTTGTGCACCGGAACAAGGTTATTTAAGACTTTTAGCTGAACCCTCTGGAATCGAAGTATCGTGATTGTTGAAACCCAATAATTTTCTCACATTGTTTGGCTTTGATTGCCTTGTGGTTTCGAGTTTCGAATTGGAACTTAAGCGATACGGTTGCCGATACCAAAGAGGGTGTAAAAAACACAAACATATCATTGCACGGTCAATAAAACGCCCCTTAGAAGGGTTGATTTTGCGGCTAGCAATAATATTTAACATATATTGATATAAATATTGAAAGTATTATTGAGCCATAATTGCCAGAAAGGGGTGTACATAATTCGTGTGAAATTTCCAAAAGATATTGAACTAATAGAATAGAAACTATCCAGCTAGCAGTTTGTCTTGTGTTCGATTTTCTTTTGGAGTATTGAAAATTGAGTCACTTGTTGCTTGAACGTATAAATGAAATGCATAAACTGCTCAATTTAAATAACTCTATCTTCTCAAAGATAAGGCAGACACATAACGCTTATCGGCAGAGAACCGGAGCATGTCTCTCTTTTTGTAGATAACCAGCGGCAAGTTCTCAACTTACAGTTCATAAAACTCGTAAATAACTCAACAAACGATAGCATAGGTTTGTCAGTAAAGGATTTCGGTTTAATATCTGAATAAGTTCATACATTTATTGCCCCCACATCCTCATCCTGCCTGTCAATGTTTTTTAAAAAGAAACATGTCACATAATTCTCACGGAAATGCTCTCCAGTATATTCCTCTCTCTTTTTTTTATTACTTTCTCGACTGTAACAAATTCCAACGAGTGTAAGAAATGCACGCCTCCAAGCGGAATTCCCCCGTTTAAAGCTAAATATTGTTAAATCGATTGGGCTCCGCCATAGATTGTAATCGTCCACGACCAAGTTCTTGCCGTGTACAGATCCTCTCAAAGAATGAGTTTGTTTTTCAATTTTTCTCCAGATGTTTTCTTAGCAGTCGCTAAGGATTTTTTCTTATTTAAATGTTGGGGTTTTTTTCCTTTTTTCCTTTTGTTTCTCACACTCGTGTAGCTAATTTGTGATTTCTGGTTTTTCTGGTGTTGGATTTTTGGTTGCGTGTTTGTTTTACGGTTGCTTTGTCAACTATTTTCCGGCTATTGGTTTCGACCGTTGTTGTTGCCTTATTGACACTCGAGTGGATGGATGACATGCAAGTGCCATATGATCTAATGATTTATTGACATGTTCACCATACTAAGGTTGAAGGGGAGCGATAAGGTGTAGGAATTGGGAAGTGGATTGACGTACGCTATGCAAAACGTTGATTGACTTCAAATTGCTTATGACTCTTACAGTTATACTTACTTTAAGAATAAACGATCATTAATCAATGAATTGTGCATTAGCTTAATATGGTTTATGTTTCTTATTTGGTTAGTAGAGATTTGAAAAAAGATTTAAAAACATTTTATATCCATAATTTACTAACAACCCGAAGAAATAAACTAATATACCATTGAAGCAAACTGTCCTTGATCACTTGATTTCCCAGCGATATCCTGAGAAAATGTAGTTCCTACACCTGTTTAATACAGCAGAAGCAGCAGCAACCTGCCTATGCAAACACATCCTGCATCCGGGTCACCAGGAAATTCAACTGCTCCAAAATCACGTAAAATTCAAAATATTTACTTACCACAACCACTGAAAAAGTCTATCATTGAAAAATGAACATGCTTCGTCGGCTGCCTACTACCGCTGGCCTTTCCCAAGGATATTCAACTACACGAAGGCAAGCATTGAAAATGCATTTTCCACCAGCAGTTGGAGAGCGGCACCGAGCGAAACGCGGGTGTGCGCAGACGGCGCAATGAGCGTAATTTGAACACCGCGAGAAATGTGGCTCGGTAATCCATCGGGAGCGTACACAGATTTCTAATTTGATTTTTCTCAACGTACAACAAGAATTTCCCACAGTCTCCTTTAAGACTTACACTTTTGGGGGCAACAGGGAAAAAATTAGTCTGTTTATGCTTAATTAGTATTCTGTATTGAGTTTCTCAAAATGTCGCAATTGAATGAAAGCAACGACAGGAAATGCTGCAATTCGTTGCATATGCCAAAGGTTGACCTCTCTGAAGTCTGACCAGGTTACAACTTGTGCTACCTGCAACCGTAAACAACGGGCGCATGCTGCGGTTTTCTGCCTTTGTGCGCCCTAATTGCACTTTGCAACTCAAAGAACTACACAAATCACGTCAAACAAAACAAGTCAAGTGCTCAAAACAGACAAGGATCCTTAAGTTACCTGCTTTCATTCAGGATACTCTTGGACTGCGCATGCACAGCGGCTGCTTTAGTGTTCGGTTTCAGCTGCCTTTTGTCAATATGCACAGGACATGGAATCGGGCGCTGGACAGCGGGAGTACTTTTAGCACTCGTTCTGCGGTTTTGCGGACATATGTGCCTCAGTTGCACCCCTCTCCGACAAGTGTATTTAGGTACAGGAGTATTTTTGTAGTACTCATTGTCAGGCTTAAATGATCGCGTGCCTGAGTGGTCTGCTTGACTGCGTTAACAATAAGCAAATCAAATGCATTAATATTTAAGGTAATAAAATTTTGATTTTTCAAATTTCATTCTGGAACTCTATTTGGAATTACCACAGAATTTGTAGACTCTGTCTATTAGGGATCTATGTTAAAAATCAGAGGTATTGAACATATTTTTAGCAATGAAACTTAATCTTATCGTGGCTTAGCAAAATGTTCAATAATATTTTTTCCTTTTTTTACCCAACTAAAGTTGGGAGTCTGTTGGCATGTGTCTCCCCGCTTTATTTGCCGCTTAATCGTTGTTGACGCGCATTATTTTCCGTTTGCTTTTGGAGGCTATTAATTATAAGGAGCTGAGCAAGCGAGCGGTTTCTACATTTCAAGATCACCCCTTTATCGTGTTTGGTAGTTTATTTATTTTGTCAACAAGCGGATTAGGCAACGGAGTAATACGATCGCCCCCGAATACAACAACTGGGAAGCCGTATTGCTGCGGTCTGTGATTTCGAATAAAGGAAAGGTGAGAAATTGATATTATATTTTAAAATGTGTTTGAAATGTACGAAATTTTGTTCATTGACAACTGTCAGAGGTAAAAGACATTCAAACAGTTTGAGGAGATGTCTATTTTAGGAACCAGAGCTACGTACCCCTGAGTTCCCAGGTTTTCTCACCAACCACCCCAATGAGCTGGTAGCTCCAATTAAAATTTAATTTTAAAGTAAACACTAATTGCACTTTTCATTTTCTTTGCTGTTGACTCTCACTACGCCTAATTTCGCCCCTGTAATATTCTGTATAATATTCCCCTCTAATTCTGGAAAGTTTTCGTGCTTGTTTCGCCTGTCGCAGGTGGTTTGTTTCATGGCTTGCGTGCCATTTGCCTGGTTACACATAAAAACATTTACGTACAGATTTTTTGTTATGGCATAAACCAATTTTATTGTTTCCGGATCAAAAGATCACTTCCTGCGCAAGGAGTATGACAGGATGCTTGCAGGCTGTGCAGACTGTGTGAGTTGGGCTTGTGGGAACATTTTTTGAAAGTCCTGTGTGCTAGTCAGGACTACTATTTATAGATCGCTAATGACGTGCTTTGACATGGGAAATGTGGTTACTACGAAAATTAAATTAAAAATTGAGATTGTGTTCGGGAAATTGCAGGTATATTAAGAAGTGTACAGATCTGATATTGAAATGTTTTATAGTCTGATTTTTACACGATTCCTTACTTGCATATTCCCTTAACTTCGCTAACAAACCGTTTAATATTTGAACATATTCCAAATACGCCACAGGATCCCAGCGCTTGTCGAAGCAATAAAAGAAATTAATGCACCTTCCGATAGCCGTTGAAGATGAAAGAGTTGAGAGCCGGCAAAGACGTCCATTGAGCCAACAAAAATCTCGTCGTGTAATTTACGTGACGTTTATCGCCCGCTAACGTTGGTCGACAGGCGAATAAAATGCAAACAGGACATTCGGCAAACGCATTACACGACTAAGCTGTGAATATCCTTTAAGTAGAGACGAAGCCGTTCTTTGGCATAAATGGAGCCATTTTTTAACCCTTTGGCAGCAGTTAGCGTCTCTTCTCCCGCCCGCCTGCAAATTGGCAAAGTTTTAGCAAACATTTTGCAAAAGGCAAGGAGTGGAGATAAGCTTATGTGAACTATTGCCGGGTAGATAAACAAAAGCCATGCAGCAACTGCAAACACAAAAACACACACGCGGCACACAAACACACAGGCGTACGAAAATGTCCTGCCACCAGGACTTGGATCGGTCAAACTTTGAGTTTGTGTAAATGATATCCCGTAGCGAAAGGATTTCCCTTTATAGGCCGCTGCACACTTTAGCAACACTCACTCGACGCCTCGATTGTCTTTCAACCTCAACCCTTGCCACTGCCGCTATGTCCTGAGACGCGTTCTGAGTCGACTGTTTATGTCCATTTTGCATATTACTTACTCGGCTGCTCACAGTGGGATGTTTTGGTATGTTGCGATGTTGTTGTTCTCCAACTTCCCATTATGCTATTTATCATAATTTTTCAATTTAACACCGTTCCACACACACTCACACACACACAGACCCAAGCACATGCTCTTGGGACATTCTACTGTGTATGGATAGTTTCTCAATGTTTACTTGCGCAAACATCCTTTGACAAAGTTTCCGCATTGTCCAGTTGCTTTGATGGCTTAGCCCATACTTACTTACATTTTTGCATTCTCATCGATTCATCTTTTGGTAGCTGCCAATGTGTTTGCTCAGCGCCTGTTATCCTAAGACCCAACCAACAATCTCTTCCAGTTTTTCAGCGCATCTGCATTGCATCCATTGGTTTCATTCCGCGTTAAAGACTTTGTTATTAATGAGCATTTTGACACTTACGTCTTGACATTTGCACAGCTGCTCGTTTGTCTCAAGACTTTCTTTCGGTCATTCTAAGCAAATGTAACCCCAGAGTTGATAATATGACTCTTGCGCTAGCCAAAAAAAGGTCAATTGACCTCATGCATAGGTGTAACTTTTAGTGTAGAAATATTTGAATAAAACTGTAATTATGTTTGATTTTCATAAGGTCACTGAATTGATCACTGGGCCTTTGTTCCAAGTGTACTTAGGATAATGTTTGTCTAAGCTATGCTATGAATTTTGTTATTGATTACGGCAATGTTTATTTTGACTAGATTGATGTTTATCGACAGTTTCAAATGTGCAAAAAGGAAAATGATTCAATCGTAAATCCTTTTTTTTTTTTATATAATGTGATTAATGTATATACTAAAATACCAAAGTGATAAAAATATCGTTCCAAACCATATAAATATATTTTCGATGATATGTTTATTAAAAAATAATTTCTGATGATTAATTCTTTACCTAGTTAATTATCTATATATTGCAGGATAAATATTGGAAAAGTAGAATAGAAAATAAATTCTCATTACAACAATTAATTGATAATAAGCACAGGTTATCATATCTTTTAATCAAAGATAAACATATTTAAGTTTATAAGCAAATAAACATACAAATTAGTTAATAGACCGAAAATGCCAGCGTCTTTCACCTCCTTCGTTTTACTGCCTGTTTATTAACTTTGATTACTTTGTTTTAGAGCCAAGTGCAATCAAATTAATACATAAATCCAAATAGGAAAAACAAACAGACCGCTCAGACACACAATCAGCATACAAAACATACCCCACTGTTGAAGTTAAGGATTGCAACTCTGACCATTGTCCAGGTCCTGTGCAAGCAGCTGTCTTTCGCTGGACCTTCCAAGACCAACCACCTTATATATACATAACTGTGCAAGGGCATCAACGGGCAGAGATGGCTGTACCGGTCCGAAGACCAAATACCCGTGCGGTATGCGTCTTTGTGCGGATTGTTTGCCTTCAATTTGACTACAAACCATAATTTATCTTTTGAGACGTGTCGGTTCGTTGGTCAGCCAAAGCGACAATGTGAGCCCGGCCAGCGTCAAGGATTATTGATTATGCAAAGTGCCCGGAACCGGACAATAGCGAGAAAAACAAAGGCTTAAGCAAAGAAAAGGATGCGAGTATGTAAAAATAAAAAATAAAATAAGAAAGCCACAGAAAGACGAAAAGAAAATCAGAGCTGGCTTGAAAGGGTTGCAAACTGGACAACAGAAAATTATGAAATATTCACCTAGACAACTTCAGGTAGTATATTCCTAAAGGAATTCAAGCAATAAGGAAAGTATCCCCTTACAGGACGAGCGCGTGTGTTTTTGGTTATTAGAGAGATAATAGTTTTCTGACATCGACCGTTTGGAACTGATGCAACTGATGGACTGCCCGTGTCAATGGTCAGTTTCGCTATTTTGGCATGGTTAATTATTATCCTGCATTTGACCGGCGTCGAGTGTGAGAAAGTTGCGCCTAATGATGCCAAGATTTCAGCTTCATTGCAAACTGGACAATTACAGGCATTCGAAACGAAAAGGTGAGTGAAAGGCTTCTTCTTGAGCATTTGGCAGCCGTTGATGGATGCTGACGGATTAGGGCCATTATTAATGATGTGCAATTTGATCGGGTGTGAAATTTATACACAAATTGACCAAATAAACGAAGAGCCAAAAGCTACAAAGGTGCTGTGGACTATGTGAACCCAATTTACTAATTCATTTTCTCACAGCATCTATCTCTTTTGATACGCACCAGTTTTACCTTTATTTCACTTAGTGTTTAATGGAATTGCTATATTATAAATAATATAAAAAGATTTATTATTGAAAAACATAAAAAAAGTTAATCACACACATAGCAAATTATAATTATATTTAATTTGTAAACTTGTTTCTTTGTAGGCTCAAATACAGGCATATTAAAAAGAATCCTCATGCTAGCTTTTAAGAATGTTTTATTCCTTTGTTACAGTAACTTATTCATTGTGGATGAGATTACACATTCATGTGAAGTACACAAATGATGGGTCTCAAGAGTCCTAAGCATTATCCTTTAACGCCTTTTGTCTGGATAGGCAAAATAATACAAAAAAAGAGGCTAAGCGATTAAAGGCATACTCTACAGAAGTTTAAGCTTATCTGTGACTATATCGACAATAATTAAACAACAAAAAATGATCTCAGAATTGATAAGTAAAATAACCTTAAAATAGTAAACTATAATTAATCAAATGTATGCTTAAAAAAATGTCCTTAGTACATAACGCATTGAAATAAAATATTAAGTTTCAGATATATTAAAAATAGTTTTTTATTAAAACCCAAAGCTTAAAGCTAGTCGAGAAGTTTGAATGCTCTTTATCATAAGCTATATGTTTTGTCAAATTGACACTATTTCGGCATTTATATCCTTAAAAAACCAAACTAATTTCATGAAATTGAGTTTGACGCTGCACATTTTTTGGGTCTTTCCTTATGGGCTTCAAGTCGCGGTCCCAAATCTATTTAAATTTTATGTGCGGAAGGAAACGGTAATTCAAACGAAATTCCCGAATTCGACAGCCTGCGGTCAAACAAAGAAAGAAATAAAGAAAGAGAGAGAGAGGGTGTATGAGTGAGAGTGCAGTTGGACATAAAGTGAGAAGAATTATGGCCGAGTGGCTTAAGGAAAAGATTTCCTACAGATAAATGGGCAGCCGGCTAATATCAATATCCTTTGACAAGATCTACAAAATAGTCAAGCTGTGCTCATTAAACGGTATTTTTGTGTGGCTATCCATTTTGCCCATTGTATCTCAGCGTTTGCATCTCGTTAGCTGTGTGTTCGTGTGTGTGTTTTGTAAATGTGTGTTGGTTGTAGTTGTGTGTGGGACGGCGAGGGTGCACATTAGACAACATTTACAGCTTCCTTGGCGACAATTTGCGGTTGGCCAACGACTGAGAAAAGCAGGCAACTAACTAACCAAGCAACCAAGATTCTGTCCATCCATCTATGCCTCAACGGCTGCAAACAAAAAGCAGCCTTTGTTTGTGCCCTGGAATTAAGTATGGGTTTTGTTATTGTTGCTGTTGTTGATGTTGTTGTTGTTATAGTTGTTGTGCGGCGCTTGGGCCCGTGGGATCTTGCAAAACCGCTCCTGCAGCAGCCGTTTTGCTGAAGTGCATTCGCAGCGGCTGCATGTCGTTGCTCCTGAGTTAAGTTGAGTTGAATGGAGTCAGTCAGCTAATGTGCATCTAATATGAATATGTATCTATTGTTTGAGACACTCAAAATGGACCGGCATTGTTATGACGCAGCGTGGGATACAGCGAAAGAAACAGCCAAGTTGCAGATACAGTTACGTTTTGCAAATATTGGTGTTAATATGCTGCAAAGCTAAAATTTATGTAAATGTAGCAATAAAATATAACTAAAATCAAATGAAAAACCTTAAATACATTAATTGATATATATAATATATATGGTATTGCACCTATAATTTAAAACTTTATATTCAATTTTATTGAACAGTAACGATGCAACACAATTGCATTATCAATGGCAAATTCTCAACTTGCTAATCGATTTGCTGTTCATGCTCAACTCAGCAGCAGCTGAGTGTTGGGTGGCTGGTGGCAGTCTTTAATCTCAATCTCGGTTCAGCGTAAACCTAATTGAAATTGTTCACCCTAAAAGTTGATGTCACCAAAGATCGTCAATGTTATTCCCACAGATCAGGACCATAAGTTCAGCATAGAGCAGGCCCAGCAGCAGCTCGAACAGTGAGTTTCTACATAATAGCAGAGTTAATCAAGGCATGACATACGGTAACAATAAAAACAATCACACTTGCCGTTACTATCTATCGGACTTATATAAAACACAAAACGAACGTAAAAAACACATAAGCTGAATCGAAAACGAATACTGATTAGTATGGCTGATAAGGCAAATATACGTACAACATATACAACATATATATAAATATATATATATATATATATGGGTATTTTTATTATATTATTTATTTATATGGCTGATAAGGCAAATATACGTACAACATATACAACATATATATAAATATATATATATATATATGGGTATTTTTATTATATTATTCTTCATTTAAATGAGTGCCACTTAGTTGCTAATTATGTGCACAGATATTTATTTGTTCTGAATTTTTATTTATACATATTTTTCTATGCAATTCTTGTTTACATTTTTAGGCTGTGAATTGACAGCTTGTCATAAACAAACAGCAGCAAGCAACAGGCAGCTACAGCGAGGGGAGCTGTAGGGATAAGAGACACTGGTGGTGAGGAGAGTAACATCTTGAGAGCATTTTTTGTTGAAACGGACGCGCACAAGTTTGCCGCTTAAAAGCAGGTCAATCGACCTCGTCCAGCATTTTTTAATGGGGTCTTATCAGTTGTTCAAAAGAAACAAAATGCTTCTTATCAACAAACTGTCTGCAGCAGCAACAACAACAATCAGCAACAGAAATACATAAGTACATATATAAATACATAAGTATATATAGTACATCTGTATAGCCAAATGGAATATTCTGGCTTCCTTTGTACTAAAAGAGATATTTTGTTTGCGTAATTGTCCGGGAATTTTTATTTGTTTACACTCTTGCTTTCCTATTTTTGATGAATTTTCTATCGCATAACTCATTTAAAAGTTCTTTAATCAGTTTATATTTTATGATTATATACAAAGTAATCAGTTCACGCTCTAAAGTTTTTAATAAATAACTGAACAATCCACATAGAGGATTATTTTGCCCTCATTTGATTTATTTTTAATATGTAATTCAAATGCGCTATAAGCCGTCGTCATGAGAACGTTTTAAATGGGTTTTATACGAAATAAGCAAAAGCCGCTATGACAAAAGCAAAACATATTACAAAACTAAGTAGTCAAACCCTTGCCGCAACCCCTCTTTGCTAAATAGCTTCTAACACGCTGAAAAGTTTAAGCGATTAGCGCAATTTAGCGAAAATAACACGTAAAATTGCACGCTCGAACGCCTTTTCAATGGCACTCAAAACACACACACACACACAAATGTATAGAGTGTGTGTGACAAGTGCTGTCTTATAGGCAAGAGATAGTGAAAATTGGTTAGGGTGTGCAGGGGTGTCTGGTTTTGCACCCGCTGTGAGTGAGTTAAATGTGGGAAATATTGTAAATGTTGCCATCACTTGTCACACGCCCACACAAACTCACAACAACCCTCGAGAAAGACTAAACGAGTGTTAGAAAACCTTATAAACAATGGCAACAATTGCAAAAGATCCTCACAATCGGATTGCTATGCTAATCGTCACTCATTCACATGCGGATGCATAAAACTCAATGAACATTCAAGGGCCAAATGTAAAAAAAAAAAACTCTTGCATGCCGGGACAGGGTTGAGGCTGAATCAGGACAGTAGCTGACGATAGAAAACAAACAAAAGGCGAAAGGCAGAAGAAGATCTCGAAATCCTTTCAATGTGGCACTTAAGCCGATCAGGCGTGGCAAACAGCAAACACAACGCGTTCAAACCCTTGCACCCATAACCCTATATAAAACACAAGATCTAGAGTCTGGACCCTAAGCGTGCAGCAGCCTTCGTTGCCATTGTGAACCATTTAGTGTGTGTGGTTCGTCGGCTGTTTAACCCATTTATGTTGGGATCGGGATCGGAGTTAGCTCGACAAATTAGGGCACTCAGCATCAGCATCAGTATCACAATCATCATCATCACCAACGTCTTTGTTCAGTTGCGATATCATTGAGTTCAGGTTTTGGGCTGTTTTTGTTTGCTTTTTAATGCCCAAGATCAAAATGTTTGCACTGAAGGGTTGATCTTGTTGATCTTGTTCAGCTTCTTTTTCTCTTTCTCTCATTTTTGGTATGAATTCCTTTTTCATCTTACTTGATTTATACGTATCTGTGCGGCTGATCTTGATTTGGGATGCTTGTATGCTCAGGTTCTTGGTGTCTGTCTATTTCGTTTGACTTTTGCACTCTCATCTTTGGTTGGTTTTGGTTTTTTTACTCTTTTGTTTCCGGGCTGCACGTGCCAAATGAGGAGCATCAGTAAAAAATTAATGTATCTTATGTGTTGTAACCTCTTTTTGATGAAGTCAGTAATAATTGTCATTGAAGATTGTCAATGAGTTTATTTTGGTAATTCTCCTTTGGTAGGTACTTAAGAATTTATGGAAAGAATAAACTTTAGAATGAGTTTTATAAAGAAAAATCTATTTTCTCTCTGCTATTAAGTAGGAAGTGGAAAAGTCTCTCTCATCTTTTTACTCAATATCGCTTTCTAAAGCTCAAATCGCACCCAACCTTTTTCTTCGTATTCTATTTCAATCATAATAGATCCTTTTAAGGCTAATTATTCAAAGCACAATGGTAAGCTGAAATGCAAAGCTTCCACAGCGAAATCTGTTGATTGATGTTGGCATTGTTTTGGTTTGTCAGACTGATAAGTTATGCAACGCAATTGCGATTCGAATTACACCTGGGAGTGAAAAAAAGGACGCAACAAAAGGCGGCAGCCATTTCAATTATACTACAGAGGCAAACAGATTATTTTCATAAATTAGACTTTATTAATCATTAAGACGACAGCATGAGGCATGAGGCAAACGCTAAAAGAAGAAATTCTGCAAGCCTATGCTCAAACGGGACAGTTGAAGGACAACGAGTTGAACTAGCCGTGAAAGGGATGCCGTCTGAAAGGATATATATGTATATTATGCAGCGCGGTCAGCTTACAAACTGGACATTGGTCAGCGCATTGGTCAGTCACGCACGTAATTCCTAACGTCCTTCGAGACTGGTACTGGACACTGAATCGGGACACCCAACGGGATCAGAGGTCATCACCGTACTTTTGAGCATTTCTTCTCACAGTACAAGTATTGAGTACACGGACTCGTCCACGGCGAAAACAGCAGGAAACTTAAGACGTTTTCACGTTGAATTTTAATGATTTTTATATTCAAATTAGCTTTGCGCGCCCTTTCCAAAATGCGCAGTTTTTTTTTTTACTTTCCGTTTCTGTTTCTGGTTTGCCCAGTCTTGTATCAGGGGAGTGTCCGAGGCCCAGTTGTCCTCATAGGTCAAGCTGCGCGAATATTTTCAAAATGGCTCATGTCCCAAGTGCGGTTTCACATTGTTACAATTCCGCAAAAGGGTCAAAGTCGTAAAGGGCAATAGTTCCTGTTTGTTGGCGCATGTGTTTTTGAATGAAGTCTGAAGCCATTTTGTTGCAAACGGTGACCAACCATTGATTCCTGTTAGCTAAAGAGTTGTAATCACTTGAAGACTTTGTATTGACATTACATGAGAAATGTATACTCATTTTGAATTTTGTCGAATCTTAGCATATTTAAATTACTTCATCCCATTTCCGCAACTAAAAATATTTGAAAAATAATATAATTTAACTTTTCCGGAAAGTTTTTCTTCTTGCTTATGAATAAATAAAAGTATTTTTTGAATAAAACTTAAATACTATATTTTAAGAATTAAAGTCTCAAGATATCATAAAACAATGAGGTTAGCACAACCTATTGTCACGTTAAAAATTTAGATGTCAAATTAAATTCAACAAAACCTTTTATTTTAAAATACCGCAATTTTGATGACCATCACCCTGGTGGCTTGTAAGTTCCGTAAAACTAATTATCCACTCAAACATCCGGTGCTTTTCACGAAAAAAAACAAGTAAGAAGGCTCTAGTCGAGAAATCCCGACTAGACGATACCCTGATCCCTATACTTTACGCGTACAGTCAGTGTTTGCAAGTATGTGTGTTTGTATGTACGCACATACTGCATACTGCATACACAACTTCAATGTCCCATATCTCCGGTGTTTCTCAACCGATTTTAATAAAAATTTCAGATTGTTATTATTTTGTTCATTTTTTTTAAATGCCATCTCAAAGTTTTCAAAATTCAAGACTTTGTTGTTATCAATCCCATGTGTATATCGAAAACGGTATGAGTTATCGAAAATCAAAAACAAACTTGTACTGCCTAGGGATTAGGCGAGCTTAAGTTCCAAATCTGGAGTCTCTAGCTCTTATAGTCTCTGAGATCGGTTGGCTCATACATACGGACAGACGGACAGACAGACGGACATGGCTATATCGACTCGGCTGTTGATGCTGATCAATAATATATATACTTTATGGGGTCGGAGAAGCTTCCTTCTGCCCGTTACATACTTTTGCACAAAACCATTATACCCTTTTTCCCATTTTTAATGGGATCAGGGTATAAAAAAACATACTAAATCTATTCAAGTGAACTACTTGGACCTCAGACGTTGACTCGTGTGGCTCGTTAACAAATTTTTTATATATTTTTATTTATAACTTCAAAAGTTTTTCTAGAGCAGCGACCGTCCAAATGATTTTTCATGGCTTTTAATGGCCTTTTAACTGCTTGGGCGACAGTTGGTTTTAATGGGCACATCTTGACCAGTTTAGTTTTGACACCTGCAGCTCAATTTGGTGACAACTGGCAAACGACTTACTTTCCGTAGCACTTACTGTGTGGGTCTTTGTTTCATAAGTCTTGCTAATTTTCTCACACCTCTACTTTTAAGCTTTGGATAAGTTTTTGTGTGTGCATCTGACAGATGCAACTGTGCAACTGTTGGCCATCTTATCACTCGACTAAAACACACACAGCCTTTGTTTGTTTGTGGTGCAACGTTCTTTGATATTAACCGCTGGCTTTTCCGGCTGATGTTGTGCTTCGCTGGAAGTATTTACAGGTAGTGTTCTTCCGGAACTGCTGCCGGTCATAAAAAAAAAAACAAAACGTTTGTTCAACTTTAATGAAGATAAATCTCGTTAGGTTTTTTTTCGCTGGAACAAGAAAGTGTATGACGAAAACACGTTCTTTGTTTAGTTTGTCAGTCGATGTTTTGGTTTGAAATTTCACCTTTTGACACTCAACAGCGAATCTCGCCGAGTTCCGCTTGACATGTAAATTAATAAACTCCAGCTATAGAGTGTCCTCTGTGCTGTGTAACAGGCGCATAACAGCAGTCAATTATTTGCATTTGAGCGTCATATCCTGTTTCGGTTTGCCAGCATCCAGTTACGGCACTGCGGCATCCGTACCATACCATCCCATCGTTATTAACACTTTCCACGGGTCTGCACATCTTTTGAACTTGACTTGCAGGCTGCTGTTGTAGTTGTTGTTTTTCGAAATTCATATAATTACGCCATCAAGTTGACTGATGACACAAATGAATCCTTGTCGCTCCCTTACAACACGATCTGCATAAAATCATAATTTTTCTCTTCTTAGCATTGACTCACAATGCACCCCTTTTGTGTTGCGGCTAGGACTTAGGTTTAGTTTCGAGGAATAGCGGTTTGATTTTTAAGGAATAAGCGGAAAATCCTTTTCTCTATGTGATAGAATGTTGGAAAATATATTGATATAACTAAGTGTTTATTTATGATTTAAATTTAAGTTCATCCATATGCTTTTTCTTCACATTCCTTTGCACAACTTTGCACAGAAGCTTTTTTAACTAGATTGAAATTCGTTTATAGGATACTTCCTTAATGATTATGAAGATGAAAATGGTACAAAGTGCTCCCAAAGGTGCTAGGCAATTGTTAAGAGCTCAACCATATGGTGTTTGTGCTCTGTGCTAATGCGTTTTTGTCCCTCTATCTCTTTGGCAACGTCGATCTGTCATAAGGCACAATTCGAATGTCAAAATTTGTGACACTTCAATTTCTTGCAAAAAAAAACAGAAGAAAAAAAAATGTTATGAAGAAGAATAAAGAGTCGAGCTAGACGAAGCAAATGTGCGACAAATGAGCAACGCGCGCGTTTCCTTTTGCAGCTTTATGAAGAGTCAGGCAACAGGATGAATGGAAATGAGATTGGGTATGAGGATGGAAGGTGTAGGTGCAGCCGTCGCAGTTGGGCAGAAAGGACATGCGACTGTCACTCGCGCGTTGTCATGCGTCAAAAAGACGCACAAACACACACACACACACACGCACACACACCCAAACAAACACAGTCAAAGACTGTGCCTCGAAACGTGGCAAAAGAGATGAAGTCAAAGTAAACAACATGAAATGGCAGCACAGCAAAATTAAATTGAAAATTTCAACGTAAAGGCAACCAGGTTGCCACAGTTGACTCTTTTGATAAAAACTCACAAACACACACAGGACACATACAGACGTAAGGAGGCATTATTTTCAGGCTGCCTTTTGCTCATTGCAAAAATGTTGATTACAACTTCCAGCGACAACAACAACAGCAACCAGAAATATATATATATATATATATATATATATATATATAACATCAACAGCACACGGCGACACATGAGCCCGACATTTCCGCCTTTGAGGCCGCAGCCGCAAAAGGACATGCGCCAAAAAAAAGGAGCAAAGGAAATGAAAAAATTACAAAACGCGATTCACAGTGCAGCAACAGATTTGAGAATGCTAGACCACAACAACACCCTTTTTACACATCGAAATAACATTAAAGATGAAAATTATAATTATTTCTTGATATTTAACAAGATAGTTTATTTAATCTACAACAAAAACACAAACTTATTATTTTTAAGGGTATTTTGTTGGGTGAAGATGATGTCTTTTCAGTGCTTCCCCGTTTGAAAAAGCAACGCTTATACACCCCAATGAGCATCTTTTTTCTAAGGTATACAAAATATCCGTATCCATGTCTGCCATGGTTTGGCTGGGTTATGTTTACTGTAACTGGAACGAGTTGTCAAATAAAACCGCTTCAACCTGGAGCATTGACACCCAAAACAAAATGGCGTCATGTCACTGCGCTTGACTTAAAGAGCTGTGGAAAATGCTCAACTTAACTCAACTTGGACGCTCACCTGTTCCGGCCACAGACGATAGTCGACAATGCAGTCGCAGGACACTTCAAGCGTCGCGACGCCAAAACAAACAAATTTTTAATAAAGTAGTGAACAATAAAATGGAAAAAAATAGAGAATCAAAAAAGAAAAAAAAAACTACAAATCACATTTCCTGTGCGGCGGCGTCAACTTCCTGTTAGTTAAAAATCTCCAAGTCACTTTTTCACACGGCGTTGTTGACGGCGTTGACGCTGCTGTCATGTGACAACTGAGAAATCAAACGAACCTGCCACAGCTGGCCGCAGCTTTGATGTTGCATGCAACGTCGTCTATTTTCCGCTGTGTGTCGCTTAATTGTCAGTCAGCCATTCCGTCAAGTCGATTCAGTCAAGGTAGCAACAGTGCAAAGTCTACAGTCCATAGTCCATGTCCTGTTTGGTCAGTCATGCACTCAATCAGTGGCTGGACAACCGTAGCGTCCAGGATAACAAACCAACAGCAGGATCAACATGACTAAGGACTTGCAAGCACAACGCACCCCTCAACGAGTTCGTGTCCGAGTCCTCACACCCTCGCAACACTTGCAGGAAGTTTGACTTCCTAAGCGGAACTAGCTACATAAAGTCTAATGTATGGGAATTTTCATATTTTTCTGGGGTGGAGTGCTGTAAAGTTTGAGGAAAACAAAAGACGTACAGTTTTCTGCTTATGATTGCATTAACTGCAGTTTTGTGGATGTAAAACAATTACATTCAGTTAAGCATAGTTAAATAATATGGAATTAATTATTATTAATTAGAACAATTGTGTGCAGTTTTACCATAACTTTTATCATTAAATATTGCTTCATACTCTTAGCCCCAATTCACAAAAAGCTAAAGTATTACAACCTTTATTTCACCTCCCATATAGAAATTAGTCAAATTTGTTTGCCATTAACATTAAAAGAAATATTCATTATTATCTAAACGCACTTAAGTTAATGGTTACCGAAAAAAGAGAGAGAGATGAAAAACCACACCTGCTAATCTGCCGGCGGTCCACAGAACGAGCCCCAAAATTGTAAGCCCAAATAAATCTAGCATGAAGATGCTTGACATTATTCAAAATACGAAACTACAAAATTCCTCAAATGCTTGAGGAGGAGTCGAGTTGGGAGCACAGACAAGCAAATGATGCGATAATGCCACGCCTACGCCTACCCCTGCCACCCATCCCAGTCAGTCAAAATCATGTTGAGCAAAAAAGGCAATAAAATTTAATGTCAAATGCAAGAGGAGCGAGTGTTGTAGGGCTCCACAGTCAGAGGAGTGGAGCGGCAAAGACATAAACGACTTCATTTTATCTTAATGTGCTAATAAATTTCCCAAAGACGAAATCTCTGCCAAAAACCAAATAAATTTACTAATTCCAAAAATTAACACACAAGACCGAAAAAGACTCCCTGAATAACGAACTGAAATGAAATGAAATGAAGCGCCAACTTGACTCTTCGAGTGGCATGTGTGGCATCAAAGAAATGCAATTAAGTCACAGAAAGAGACAGAAAGACACAGAGTTTACAAAGTGAGAAAGAGATGCTGAGCAGGAGTCCGTCCAAAAATGATATCTCAAGTGTTTAAGTAGCTAAACGCTCTGACAACTTCGAAAAGTTATGGCACAGCCTGCAACTGTTGACGGCGCGTGCTGCCAGACAGCCAACCACGCCCATTTACGCCCACATACACATCCACGCTCTAAGTATTCTGTCAACACAGACTGCGCACACACAGAGATCCAAACAGATCTGACGAAGAAAAGGGATAGATCGCCACTTAAAGGTGCCTCAATCGAATTTAATGTTTGAGGCGCGTGTTCAAAACGCTTGCAATTTCCATAGAGCCAAGGAGTGAAGAGAAGCAAATAGCTTCTAAAAGGGTTCAGGGCTTGTGCTCATAAATTTGATAGAGCTCAAGTGTTATATGACGGGGAGCATATAAAAATTATTATAATAAACTGCACCACCTGAGAGTTTAGACTTTGTAAAAGTTGCGTAGTTCGGGGCAACAATTCATTTGAATGGTTTTCGAAATTGCATTTTGATATCATTTTTATGACCGACTGGATGGAATAATGTAATAAATTCGATAGAATAGACAAGCAATTGAAACTCAGCAGCTCAAGATTTATATAATATTTAAAGTTGATAGATTTTAGCTAATGGTATAAACATAGATTTCCTGTAAGGCGTCTTTGATTTTATCTGAAAATCCCTTTTACTAAACCAAACAACAACTTTAATACCATGTTTCATTTTTATTTTCTTTTCTTCTTTCAGCTCTTACCTTTCTTCTGACCTTCCTTGCGCGCCTTTAATCCAGTTCCACCCCTAGCGTCCAGCTCAGACCCATGAGTTGCAATCTCATATGCATTATTTTGCATGTCTGGCGATTTGGCTATTCAAGCGTAAAGGTCAAAAGATCAATGTTGACAGAGTTGTAATTCCAAGCAGGCAAAGGGAAGTTGGCACCCAAAATAACGCACGACATTTTTACATTTAATGCTCTGATTTTCCTTTTACGTTTTCTTGGGTTTGAAAATTTATGCAGAGTTTTCCTTTGTCCAGCGTCTTAGACGCTGATTAGGCGTGAAGTCGGTATTTGAATACGATTTTGGTGTTATTGTTTTTAGTTGACAGCATTGGAAATTTATTTTGGCGCGAAAATATTTGAGCATATACCAGGTGAACTTAGAAACTATAACAAATTTATTAAAAATTTACTTAAATTCAAAAGTAAGCGCAAAACAGTCTTTGGCGATAGTGAAAAACTTGTTTTTAATTCTTAAAATATTGTACAAAAATTTTATAGTACAACTTAAAAACGATCTATAGATATCTTTAAAAATTTCATAAGTAAAAAAAATGTTCACTTCAAAAATAAAAAATAATTTTAGCTACTCAAAAATTTCCATAAGAAACTTTCCATTTTCTTAGAAAACAATACCACTGAGGTCAACGGCAACTAATTAAAGGTCATGTGTACCTTAGGTATAATGCCTGACAACACGTTACGCCTTATTATGATTGTGTGAACAACATCAAAAAATAATAGAGAAAATTTTCTTACCCCACGAAAAAACACACTTAAAAAATTTGCAAACATGTTTTGCATACAAAAAACCGATCATCAAATATTCGTACAATCGAAAATTGGATCACACAGTACAACAAAAATGCAGTGAAGAAAATGCAAAATCTTGAGGACAACCACCAAAAAGAAATGGTCCAGCAATTGTCCAGCTGCATTTACACCTACCTGAGACATATATGCTGTCCGGGGCAGATTTATTGTAGTTGAAAAGTAGAGCTGAGTTTTCAAGGGCACTTTCGCATGTGCGAAAATCTACCCCACAATTTGAATGAAACAAATTTTCATAAATTATTCTCAGTTTTTTTATTTGCGTATCGAAATGTTTGCATTTCTCATTTACCTACCTTATATCCATAAATCTATATTTTAAATATAACAATAGAATGAAACTGTGCGTTATTTTCCTGAAATACACATATATTTGCAATAAAACTATAATAATACCAAAGCTTGACAACTAACAGAGATTTAGTTATCCTCCCGATTAAAACTAATTAATTTAGTTGGCAACTGTCAGAAACGGAAACGTCATGTAGCCTCAATATGATATAATAATTGGTGTCATAAAAGTTAGTTAAAGCGAATTGAATGTCTGTCAAACACGTGACATTTCCAAGATAGTTAACTCTCAACGGAATAAAAAAGAACTTGAACCCACATACACAATACACAAAAGCTGAAACTTCTGAAATTTCCGTGTGTGCGCGCATTGCGTGATTTTAGGAGCCGTCCATTGTTTTGATGACATGCCAAATGGTTTATGCTTTATGGTTGGTTAATGCCGCTTTAGTATGCCCACACGACATGTTACCTGTCATCGACGACGGCCGCAAGAGAAGCGTAAATTACCCCCAGTGTAATGACAGGTTCGTATTGTTCAGGTGTCAATGTGTGTACGTATTTGTGTGTGTGTGTGTGTGTATTTTTATGGTAGAGGCGGGTCCGGTGATTGGCGCCACTTGCTAGGGGAAAATAATCACAAATTTACAGCTAGTCTTTTGCTAACTAGACCATATGATTGTTGTACTAAATACTAAATTATTCACAGAGTTCAGAATGGTTCTCTACTCAACTTAGAACTAATAAATATAAATTAAGCTTTCCCAATGTCCACTCAGAGCACAACAGTTGAGCTTTAAAAAAATTAATAAACAATTTTTAAAAAAAAAATGTAAATCCTATATTTTATGAATACATTTCCTATACTAATTGTCGCATAACTATTGCACTTGAAGCGATTGACTTGAATGACTTTTTTAAATCTGGACTTTTATTGCGCTAACCTTCTCGCTTGATTGTTAAAAATAAAATGACGTTTGCTACATACAAGCTATTAGGTTAATTGCATAAAAACCTAAACCAAGCACAAAAACTGCACATAGTGCTAGATTCTTTCAAACAATATCATTCTATTATGTTGACTGTCTTGCGGATTATTTTTCTACTAATTGTGTGGAGTTTAGTGATGTGGAGACTTCGAAAATATTATAAGATAATCCTAAAGCTACCTGGTTCAATTGGATATGCTGGAATTGGTATTCTAAGTCGAATTTTCACTAAAACCGGTAGATATACTCCCATATACAGAGTAAGTCGTTAGCTTACAATACTTTTACTGTAGCCATCTTTAATGTGTTTGAAAATGGATTCAACAAATTTGGATCAATATGGTTGAGCTGGATGAGTCTTACTCCTTTGTTAGTTGTGAGAGATCCGCAAATAATTGAGGAAATATTAACATCTCCTTATGCTGTGAACAAGGCTCGTTGGGGCTACAATGGAGTTCACCACATTGTTGGAGATGGATTAGTAATGATCAAAGGTAGTAAAAAAAAGATATCTTTTCTAAATTTACTTAACGTAACATTACGCTAGAACCCTTGTGGAGTAAACATCGTAAGGCATTGAATCCAGCCTTTGGACATAATATGTTGCTTAGCTTTCTGCCCGTTTTCAATGAGGAAACCCGATCTTTGCTGCTGGATCTGGATTTGCTGGCTGGAATGGGAGAGAATATATTGCTTTCACATCTTAAAAATCTTAGTTTAAGAATCGCAACTCGTAAGAGAATCTTATTTGGGTTTATTGATTTTTAAAGTGTTATTAATTTTAGAAACCACAATGGACTGTGATATAAAAAATGAGCAGGTTTATAGGAACAATACCTTGTTGCAAAGCTATAATCGGTAAACTTTTATCTGTCGCATACATGTACGTATACATTAAACGCTTACTGCAAATTGAACAAAAGTATTACAGATATTGGATCACATCTGACGACATCACCTTGGCTAGACAATAAATTGATGCGTTACTTATTCGGAATAGAGAATAACTTAAAAGAGTCTTATTCGACAATTTTGCAACTAATTAAAAAAGTCAGTTAATACAATATAATATGTCCTTAATATTAACTTATGTTATACTTAGTTTGTTAACAGCACACTAGAGACAGATCGTCCAACCGAGAAAGGGAGCAATACATTTATAAATCTGGCTGTTCATCAGTTAAAGTCTGGACTCATGAGCTTTCAAAATATCGAAGCAGAATGTCATACAATTCTTATATCGGCATTTGAGACCACAGCACTTACAATTAACAACATTTTAATGCTGATGTCGATGTATCCAGAATATCAGGAAAAACTCTATGATGAAATCAAATCTCTATTTCCAAACAAAGGAGACTTTGATATTACTTATGCAGACATCCCGAGAATGGAATACATGGATATGGTTATAAATGAAAGTATGAGACTCTTGCCAATATTTGCAATAATTGGAAGACAACTGTCACAAGATCTACAGTTGTCAAACGGAGTTGAACTGCCCAGCGGATTGGATATACTTATTTGTATTTATCACATGCATCGCAGTGAGGATATATGGGGTCCTGAGGCTAAAATCTTTAATCCCGAAAACTGTACACAAGAAAATATACAGAGCAAACATCCCTATGCCTTTATACCTTTCTCAAAGGGCAAACGAAACTGCATAGGTAAGTTAATAATCTTAAGTATTGTATTTAGCTTAATTGCATATTATCATCTGCAGGCTGGAAATATGCTTTGATATCAATGAAAGTAACGTTGGCCAAAGTTCTGAGAAACTTTAAGCTAAGTACAAGTGTTCGTTTTGAGGATTTGGTGATTGTTGATCATGTGTCGCTTAAATTTCAGGATATACCAATTAAATTAGAACGAAGAGATCGATAACTGTATCTTAAATATAAATGAATCGGAATAAAAGCAAATTTCAAACTATAAATTTATAAACAAGTTAAACTTTTTGTGCAAAATATATTCTAGTTTATTTAAACTTTCACTTTCTGTATCAACTGCAGACTTTTCGTAGCAGTTGTTGAAGAACTTGTCTAACTTAGTAGGTTGCAACTCAGCGATTAACAAGCGATCGTTTGCAAGTTTAAACAAGACAACTTCGACAACAGCTACAACTACCGCGAGTGTGTGTGTGTGTGTGTGTTGAGAATGCCTTTTTCGTAAGTGGCAAAACAACTGGCTGATATGTCTGTCTGTAGTATAAATGTTATGCTCGATTGGGGATCGGCAACACAAATCACCGTCTCGCTTGCTTGCTAGCAGAGACTGGAGACGCGCCACAGATCACGACAGTTGCAAAAATGTTGACAGAGAGAGAGAGAGAGAAAGAGGGAGGGGGGGGGGGGGGGGGTTCGGGGGTTCTGTGTGAGAGCATGCAAAGTGAGTTACATACAGATGTAAAGATCACTTGACAGAGTGGTTGCAGACTCAGATACAAATACAGATAAAGTTGGGAGATAAAGATGCGATAAATGCTGCGCAAAAGCAAAAGCAAAAGCTGCAGCTGTAACAGTCATCGATAAGTGTGGACAGACAAAGATAGAAAAAGAGGGAAAGACAGACACACACACACACACACACAAACATACACGTAGATATATAGATGCTGATCATGTGCGAAAATGTGGGACATAGTCGGAGGCGCACATTGCTGGAGGCACTTGACAGGCTCGGCAATGAAGAAATAATTCCATTGAGTTGGCAAGTATGTGTGGAATCTCAAGCGAGACGAAATTAGACAAGCGTCGTGATTTACGGTACCCTTAAATCACAAGACAACACAAACACACATATACAAAGATGTATATAAATGTATACTGAAAATCGTAGTGAAAACTTGAGCCAAAGAAAATGCGTTGCCGATCGCAAAGTCTGCGCCGCACATGTGCAACTGGATGATAATGTTCATGATGATGATGATCTGTCCTGCTCTGTTGACGACACAATCGATCGATGCTTCCGCTGTCCAGAATCAAACTGTGCTGATTTATAGCGCAAATTTCATGGTATCAAACAAAAAAACAAAAACTTTAAAGTTTAATTTGCCTGCTCAAATATCAAAGAAACAAGAAACAGCACACAAAAGATCAAAGCACGTCAAATTCACAATGGACAACCAACAGTTTTTTGTAAGTAATTTAATATGATTGGGCTTAGCGCTTAATCATTGATAACTTTTGGCATTTCCCAGCTAAACATAAATATGTTTATCTAAAACCACAAAACACTATTTGTTATTTTGGCTAAAGGCATAAAAAAAAATAAACGTTTTGAGTCATCTAGCTTCCGCGTTAATGCGTAGTTTTTGCTTAAGACTGTTTTCCATGCCACAACAATAAAATCAACTTAATATTTTACACAAAAATACGAATCATTCACACCTACCGTACAACGTATTAGCATGTTGCCGGTAGACGTAATATTTTGTTATAAAAAGTTCTAAATACACAACAAAAACTCTTTATGTTTTATAGATACCACAAATATTTTGTATACCCTGATCCCATTAAAAATGGGAAAAAGCTCGCCTAATTCCCAGGCAGTACAAGTTTGTTTTCGATTTTCGATAACTCATCCCGTTTCCGATATACACATGGGATCGATAACAATAAAATCTTGAATTTTAAAAAATTTTAGATAGCATTTGAATTATTAATCAAAATAAAAACAATCTGTGAAGTTTTTATTGAAATCGGCTGAAAAACACCGGAGACATGGAACCTTGAAGTTGAGTATGCAGTATGCAGTATGTGCGTACATACAAACACACATACTTGCAAACACTGACTGTACGCGTAAAGTTTAGGGATCAGGGTATCGTCTAGTCGGGATCTCTCGACTAGAGTCTTCTTACTTGTTTGTATGTAATTTGATATGATTGGGCTTAGCGCTTAGTCATTGATCATCTAGCTTCCGCGTTAATACGTAGTTTTTGCTTAAGACTGTTTTCCACAACTCAAGATTTTACACAAAAACGCGAATCATTCACACCTACCGTACAACGTATTAGCATGTTGCCGGTAGATGTAATATTTTGTTATAAAAAGTTCAAAAACCACAACAAATACTCTTTATGTTTTATAGACACCACAAATATTTTTTTTAATGGTATTTAGATTAATATTAATAAATGTTATACGTAAATGTATATATATATATATATTTATTTTTTTTTTTTTGGTTAAGCCAAACTAGTCTTATGACAGGAATATTTTGGGAATTTTAAGATTTCATAATTGTTTTTTCGATTATTAAGAAGACCTTTAACTTGCGAAATGTCAACTTATTATGTTTTATTGCTTTATGTAATTATTCCATATTTAAGACTATATCGATTTCCATATAAGTTTTTTTCTTTTCGGTCTTGACCAGTTTCTTGATTCTTCTCACTTTAAATCCATGTGTGCAAAAAAAAACATTTTATAGCCCTTATTATTTATTATTTTATTATTTGATGACGGTTTTCAAACCTATTTGCACTTGTTCAACCAGTTTTGTATCTTGGCGAAAACTTTATAAAATAAATTTTTAAAACTGAATGATACACGCATAAACAATGTCCAGTTACGTAAATGGTTTTTCACAAAATATACTATTCCATTAAACCAGATATATCTTTTTTGTTGACATAATTTAAGTTGCAAAAAAAGTCCCCAAAAAGTATATCACATGGACTCTTTTGAATGAAGCTTAGAAAAAAATAAATTCGGAACCTGTTTTTAATTGACATATTTGCTCAACATCTCAAAGATCATTAAAAAAAAATACCGATTAGATTAAGTGGCGTTCAAATTATATTTTTGTTTAATTACTAGTTCGGACAAGAAACGGGTTTTTGACCATTTGATTTTTAGTCAACAATTTGGAGATTTCTGTGGAGATTGTTCTTGAACTTCATTAATATCTAGACGAAAACCACGAGAAGAGCAACAAGTATAAAAGCGAATTCACAACAAGCCTCAGAATACAGTTCGACTTGAAGAGTTGCTTACTAAACATCTACTCGAACCACTTAAATAAGCTAAAATGCGTGCCGTGATCTTATTCGCTGTGATCCTTGGAGTGCTTCTGTCTCTCGCTTATGCCCAGGAGCAAGAAGAGCAGGTGCGTGCTAAGCGTCAGTTTGGCTTTGGCGGCTTTCCCGGAGGATTTGGCGGCGGCTACGGACGCGGCTATGGTGGCTATGGGGGCTATGGTGGCTATCGTGGCGGCTATGGTGGCTATGGCGGATATGGTGGCGGCTATGGCGGCTATCGTGGAGGCTTCGGCGGTGGTTATCCCGGCTTTGGTTTCTACGGCTAAGCAAGTTATAAAAGTTAATAAATAAGACTAAAAGTATTACAAAAAGCTGTTTCGTGTTTCGATTTGTAGATGGTATTATGTTGGTATTGTGAAATTAATGTGGAAGACAGCCTGATTAAAACCAATATATATATCATATAAGTATCCAACTTGGTTGAACCAAAAAGTATTCAAAGTATTTACATTCTCATTGGGTTGAACATAGCTTTTAACATCTTGCCATTCGGCTCTTTTCTTCCCTCATACTATTACTTTCAATAGTAAACTGCTAATTAGATTAGATAGCATTCGATTTCTTAAAAAGTGAAATTCCCGCAAACATGTGTGCACACTCCAAAAAAAGAAAAAAAAGACTCATCGCTGGGTAAAAATGGTCCAGAACTTGACCCCGCCTATTGCAATGTGTTGACCCGTACTAAGTTGTGCGTGCCTGTTGCCTCAATGTCTGCCGGGAGAATATGTTTAAAAATAAATAACAGCAAATCTCAATTTATTTATTAATCTACATATGCCTGCAGTCCCCCAGAAGTTTGCTTCACTCCCGCTCCTCTCACCGCTCTGGAACTGGTGTGTCTACCTACTAATTAGTTGATTTTGGTGTGTGTGCCGTCTGTTTGTTTATGTTTAAGAGCTGTCACAAAGTCGGCATCTTCTTTTTTTTTCTGGTTTTGGTTGTTAGAAGCACATGCAAACACATCATGCCATCTAGAAAGAAAAAACACGGAGTGTTGAGGGTTCTGGTTGTGTGTGTGTGTGTGTGTGTGTGTAGGGGGTGTAGAAGTGTGTGTGGGCTTATGTGTGTAGGAGTGTCTATGTTTTTGCTGCAATTATCACGTACGATTGTCATAATTATCATTTGAATTTTTATTAGATGACCTTAGGTCTTGCCGTCTTTCTCTTTCAGTCTGTCACCTTTGTTTGTTGTTTTATTTCTTGTTGATGCCCTGCTAGCAACTGCGTCTTGTTTCCAAAAAATAAAGTAAATAGGTATTTAAATAAATTTGTTTATTTTTATTTTAGGTAAACAACACATTTTGCATAAATTACCCTAGGGGTACTATTTTATTTTACTGCTCGCTTGTAAATAAATATTTGTACTAATAATAAATACAATATATTTAAGCCAGGGAACAAAATGTTATTGAAATTTTTAGCATAGTTTCCAAACTGGCACCCCAGTCATCACATTCAAAGAGATACATACACAGACAACCTAATTTTGTAGCATATGCGTGTTAGGACGCAATAAAACCCATCCATGCCACAAATTGCAACTGCTTAGGGTCTAAATAGTTGCTGATTAGATTAATGATGTATTAATCCCGCTAATAAACATAAAAATCAACGCAAATAAAGCACCCAGCAAATAAAACTAGGCGAAACCCATACCGAGCACTGTGCATATTAATTTCAAGCCAATTTCTGCTACTCTGTGTAGATGGTTATCAGGCTTGCCCTATTCGTATTTATATTGTGGCAACAATTCGCGAGTCCTTGCCACCCCCTTGTTTCGGGAAAAACACGTTATTGCCCCCTGTTTAGCTGTTTTCGTCTATTGTTTAATTGTCAATAGACATCGGCTTCTATCAATATCACAAAAGCTAATAATTTGCGGTTGGTTGGACTGACGTCGATTGAGGAGCAAAGAAACAGGGACTGAAACGGTAGCTGAAACAGAAGCAGTCTGACTTTTTGTGGGCATAAATAACCGCAAAAACATCCCCCCCGCATTAATCCCACCGGATATGCTCAATCAAAGCTCAAAGTGTGCGTGCTGGAGTGAGGTGTGAGGCCGAGAGCCCTGTCTAACAGGGAGGGGTAGTTGATAGGTGGGTGGGTTCAACCTGTCCAAAGGGGGTTGTTGCTTGTTGTCATTGAAAATCGTCGTATTTCATTCATCATTTTTCGCCTTTTCAACGCCAACCGAACAGTCACAACAACCCCCGAGGCTGAGAGTTAGTTAAAGTAAGGTTGTCCAGGACCTCAACCTCAACCCGAAACTGAACCCGAACCCGAACCCTAGCCCGAATACCCAACCTGACTTTCGTGCCGGGCATGTTTTGATATTAAAATTGCGTAATTATAATTAACCACATGTGTGTTGGATGGCGGAGGCAAAGTCGATGGCGGAGGCGGAGAAGGAAGAGAGCTTAACGTGTCCTCCAACTGCTTCCGTCTTTCGATCATTTGCTGCCTTGCTTTTGTCACGAGGTGTGTTGGCGGAAGGAAGCAAGTCAGCCGATTATGGCTGACACACAGGACTTGCTGCTCATGTGTCACGTGTGCGTTGTGTGTTGGTCGGGCACATAGTAACCGATATGCGGATTGTCGCCCCAGGGGCATAATCCATAATTTAGCATACTGTCAGCCAATTGATATTACCTTGCCATCATCCGATTGTATCGTCGTTGTCCCTCTGTGTGTGTGTGGGTGGTGTGTGTGTGTGTGTGCAGCACATGATTAAACCCAAATTTTAAATTTAATTAGTGCAGGATTTTGCGGTTAACACTTTGTGTGGAACACGTGTTTCGTTGTGGCTTTCATTTTATTTCAGGTGAGGACGCTGAAATAAGTTATGAAAAGCAAAATGTATTAAATATCGAGAATGAATTCTATATTTTTTGCTAAGTTCTATAAAAAGGAACTTATATTATTAAAACATATTAGGGAAGGGTTAAGAGCCTGAAAGTAGTTATTTATACTCTATCTAATGCCTGAGAACAACTTTTACTTTTTATTGCTGACGAAATTACTCAACTGCTAATTTAGCCCATTGCTAATACTAGTAGACGTCTAAGCCATAGACCTCTAATTGTAATTAAGCATGGGAATCAAATTTTAAGACAGAAAAAACCCAACTTAAATTGTAGCCAATAAAATAACTTTGAAAACGAATGTGTGTTGTGTCTGCAGGAGTAGGAGTCGTTCCATAAGAAATTCCATTCGTGCAAACATGAGAATGGTTTTTGTATTCAAGGAGATGTGGGTGAAGGGGGAGCTGCTGACGGAGATTACAAACGTGTGGCCATTAGTTAACTTCAGCTTTGATTGATTTCAATTAATCTTGGACGCGTGTAATTAATCATTGAACACTTTAATATGGTTAACAACTCTTGACCAAGCAACGGTTAAAAAGGTTCAACGAGCCGCAGACTTCTGAGGCGCGTCAAGACAACAACCAGACAAGACGGTACCAACACACAAAACGGGGCACCCAAAAGCAACTGACAAACTGACAAAGTGACGTACTACAAGGCGGGGAGTTGCAGTTGCTTGTAGACTCTAGTCCAGAGACACAAAAGTTTGAGTTGCACTCGAAAAAAATCGTGTGACTTAGATATTATAAACATAACCAGAAACTTATGTTGTTGAATTAATATAAAATTTGCTTGCTTGTTTGAATAATTATTATATATTTGTGTATTTTAATAACACTTCATATTTTAATAGTTAATATGACACTTTTGTTACTTTTTCTAGGTGTAGTTGCCCTGGCAGCCGCCATGTGCAGTGTCTAAGAAAAATGAGCAAGTTTTGGAAAATGCGTTGGAGTAACGAGCTCGAAAAGATTTTTATACACAAGAGTGTTGCTTTGGCCAAGAGGCACCAACCAGCTAACAATCTAAGACCCAACTGTAAGCCAACCTCAGCCCCCAACTAATTGTAGTTACACTTCGCGCCAGTTGGAGCCGAGCGGAAAGCGGATAGCGGCCAAACGATTGATGGCTATCAATGCCGATGACTTATGGTCCATGTCCAGTTTCAGTCTCAGGCAGCAGACACAAACAGGCAACAAACAGTCCATGTAAATTCATCTATGTAACACATTTGGTTGCCCCAACTAAAGTTGAGTCTTTTAGCCTTTTGCGTATTGATTTTCCCATGCTGCTCTCAGACTAGGCAAATAGCCATAAGCCAAAGGAAATCATTGTGCGATTATTTCTCCAGCATATTGTATATTTTGTGCTATGAATTTGTGGTTAGCTCATCATTGGGTAAATGGGACACGAAAGGTGCCACTTAATGGGGCCAGTGTGTGGTTGGTTAAGTTAATCCGACTTGATTGAAACTAAACAGACTGCAATGAGCTTAAAGAGTGTGTGCTTGTGCGTGTGTGCGGATATTTATGTGTATTAAAAATAAATTGAGGTAGAATAAAACATTTATACAAAAGTCTACTTGCTTTGAGTGTAAGATATTATGTTATGGAATAAAATCTTTGAAATTATTTGAATTAAAAGTTCTGTTTAGCATAAACTTTTATTTTGAGAAAAAAATATTGCTGGAAATGTAATTTTATTTAAAAATAATAATAAAGTTGATAAAAATCTATTTTTGATTAAGGTTTACTGAAAATTTTTAGAAACTCTGAGCTTTAACACAACATTAAAATTTATATCGCAGGTTTGAATGGTATAAATGTTAAATAAATACAAATTATTAAAGAATCGCTTTTTAATTTTTATTAAAGTTTATCTTTCTTAATCTAAATCAAAGTTTATTTATGGAGAAAATATTTATTATATTATTATTTTTGGTAGTTGAGTAATTATTACAAGAATTCTAATATTTTTTTTTCCTTAAACATCACAAATAGTATTTTTGAACAATCCAAAAATACTCTACTATTATAAAACACTTGAGATAATCCATTGATATGGAATTGAACGCATTTCACACATGGGCGCTAATGAATTTAATGAAGTCATTTTTCTTTAACCGATTAACAAAACTACTTACAAACAGCGAGACCTTTTTTGCCCCCTTGTCCCTGCCCCGTTTTGCTCTTTGCCCCACACCATTGCGGCCCTGCCACAACTCCTTCTCTGTTGCCTGGCACATTGCAGCACGTCACTTAGAACAAGCGAGTTCATAATTTCGCATCATTAATCATGCCTAACAAAGAGATCTCCTCGCTGCCTTACTACTGATGACTCGCTGGAGGAGGCGTCTTCAGGGTGGGGGGACAATCGACGCCAACTGATGCGCCGATTGACAGCTAGTACCAAAGCTGTGGCTGGGCGAAAGTAATTTGAGCTCGAGTTGAGTTTCGAGAGATTTGCTGCCGTGGAATTAAAAAACAATTGTTAATTATTAAATTTTAAATTTTACACACTTTGCCGCAAATGAGGCTCATCAGCGCATGGGGCCAACAACAAAAACAAAAACATCAACTAGACTCTGTTGTTGTGGCACAACTTGAAGCCCAATCATCGACTGTGTTGCGGCCGACACCTCGCTGATGAGATCATTCATCAAACTTCAAAAACTCCAAGCGGGTGAAATGAGTTGCCTTTGTTGTAAAAACTGCCTCCACAGACAACAACATTCGCCTCAACTTGGAGACTTTTTTTTTTGTAGATTTTTTTTTTTTTTGTTTGAGTGGCTTCCAACGTTTGACTTTGACTGCTTAATTATTGCAGCTGCCAACAACGGTGGCAGCAACAGCTACCACAACACATTATTGTTGCTGGCATTGAATTTCAGCTCATCTTTTTCTGAAGAGATGGTATTTATTTATCGTATTTATAGCCTATAATTATTATTTAACCTAGTTCAGCTAACCTCAACCTACAAATAAATCATAATCAACTGATTTATTTGTTAAGTACATTTTAAGATCATTTGTAATACAAAATATTTCCATATCCCAATTATATTGAGTATTAAAAACTAGTTTACAATTAAACAAAGTTAATTTAAATATATTTTATTCGGTTTACATTGGTTATGCCATTGCCTTGTTTTTTCCAGTCTTATAATACAAAGAGTAATTTTAACCAATATGAAGGCTCTAGTCGAGAAATACCGACTAGACGATACCCTGATCCCTATACCTTACGCGTACAGTCAGTGCTTGCAAGTATGTGTGCGTGTGTGTACGCACATACTGCATACTGCATACACAACTTCAATGTCCCATATCTCCGGTGTTTCTTAGCCGATTTTAATAAACATTTCACAGATTGTTATTATTTTGATTAATAATTCAAATGCCATCTAAAATTTTTTCAAATTCAAGATTTTATTGTTATCAATCCCATGTGTATATCGGTAACGGGATGAGTTATCGAATATCGAAAACAAACTTGTACTGCCTAGGAATTAGGCGAGCTTAAGTTTCAAATCTGGAGTCTCTAGCTCTTATAGTCTTTGAGATCGACGCGTTCATACATACAGACAAACGGACAGACGGACAGACAGACATGGCTATATTGACTCGACTGTTGATGCTGATCAAGACTATATATACTTTATAAGGTCGGAGATACTTCCTTCTGCCTGTTACATACTTTTGCACAAAACCATTATACCCTTTTTCCCATTTTTAATGGGTATAAAAACAGCATCATAAAATAAGGATTTAAGTTATAATTTTGTGTTAATGAACAAACCCAAAATTTCAAAACTTACCTTAGTAGTATAAATTTTTCATGATGATTATTTAGTATCTTAGATTAAAATGTATGTACTGAATATCTATTTTAAACACATGCAATTTTCAAACCCAGATTTTTTCAAGTAAATATTAATCCTACCAGCTTATAACCATAAGAATACTTTATCCAACCCAATATTTTTAATTTTCAACGCACAAAATACGCCAAAGTTACAAAAAAACTACTTTTCTTTGAATAAATGGCCACAAAATAAATGGACAAAAATGAAAAGAGAACCGAGAAGGGGACAAAGCGCATAAATGCAGCAGACCGCAAAGCGTTGCGCTTCATTAAAATCGGATTAAAGTCCTCTCATTCTTTCCTTTTCTGGCAAGCTGTCGCTGACCAATATCCTTGGGCGCAATTCCCACGCTGACCAAGAAAGGACAAACACACAAGAAGAACTCCAACAAATCTCGACGCGTATGCAAAAACGCAATAATAAAGTCCAGATTGAAATGCGTATAAAATCAACCGAAAATCTCAAAAAAAATCAACCCCCAGCCCAACAGAGCCCATGTCCAGGTAGAACCCTTTAAAATTGTGTATAAAATTTTATGAAAATCAAGCAGAAAATTTACGAAATTGATTTCAAACTGACCATTCGGTCTACATTGGACCCTACACATCTAGGGGGTTGAACTTGTCAACGATGCGATGTGACGTTTATCCTGCAACACAAAGGTTAATTTTCTTATAGCACGGGGTCAGGCGCTGGACACTACCTGAACCCTGACTCAAGACAGCATCCGCAACAGTTCAGTTTTGAAGATCTTGCATCGTTTGGCTATTCTCTTCGCTGACCTTTTGCCTGTAGCCGCAATTAGGTAAAGTTTTAAGAAGGTCAAAATTATGCACATCTGAATATTTTGCATAAGAATTTTCGTCTGTTTTACTGTATTTGGGAACCGGTGTGTTTGTTATTTACTTGGTATTCCAAGTATTGTTGCTCTGAATTTTCGCTGACCTTTGGGCAACCGATTTGAATATGTGCTAATGATTTGTGACATGTTCTTCAGTTTTTTGCTTTTATCGCAAATGTTTAATTCATGGGGGCCTTGGACAAGACACGCAAACCATGTACACGACCAAGAGAGACAGAGACACAGAGTGGGAGAAAGAGAGAGAGAGAGAGAGCGAGCTGCTTTTGACTTTATATATATTTTTGTACTTAGGGTTGGACTTGGGCTTGGTCCGAGACACATAAATAAAATTGGGCGTTTTAGTTGCTCATACTAAGAGGGGGGAGGCTCGCTTGTAATTACATCACATATGTGTCTGTGTATGTGTGTGTGTGTGTGTAGTCAGCTGACCTTTTGACATGCGCGCTCGAAATACATTTCGAGTGGAGCACAAAAGCACACATGTGTTCAGTTTAACAGTCTTTATATGTACAGGGCTATAAATTGGAGTGGAGTCAATACATATATCAAAAAGAATATGTACTATATACAAGCATATACAATATAGTAAATGGCATTTCAAACCCTTAAATGCCGCAGTGTTTGGTTGCATGTGGTGCATTTGATTGGGCCCAATGCATTTAAAGGGCAAATGACTTTTATTCGAAACAAAAAAGAATTGCAATCACTTTTTGTTGGCATGCATTAAGCTTTGTATTGGTTATTTGTATCTAAGTTCCTACTATTTTTTTAAAACTATAAGATTTATTGTAACAGGTAATTTAACATTAATATGCTTAAATCTCTACCACATTTTTTTTTACAGCTAACAAGTAGAAACTAATACAATTTTGGGTTAACTTAAAACAAGAAAGATCCATAATTTGCAAACTAAAACCATCTAGTATATTGAGTTGAGCTTCCATTTTAAATGGCATGTGTATGTGTTTAGTATATGTGTGTGTGGGTGTGTGTATCTGGTAGTGGAAAAGTTCGCGGAGCAAATACATTTTGTTCATTTCGGCGACGGCAGCTTCACTTTTTCAATGAATCATCAGGCTGCAAGAAAAAACGACAACAAGCCATCTTCTTTTTTTTTCCTTTTGCAACACAAAACAAAAGTGAAAAATCAACACCAAGTGGGGAATGGGGGCTGTGCATAGGGAGCAGGGGTTAGGAGACTAGGACTGGAACTGGGACTGGGGCAGATGGTTCGCTTCTGCTCGTCAGTTTAACCAGGATGACATGGCCCGGTCCATTGCGGTCCTGGACTCTGGCATTTTAGCACTTATTCATAAAGTCCTTGCCCGCAACAAAGTGCGGCACCCAGAACTTGCCCTAAAATGAAGAGAAACAAACAAAAAGCGATGCCAAAAGAAGAATTACTAAAAATTTATCAATGTAAAAGTTTGCGCCAAATGGGAGCAGACGGATGTACACTGTGCTTCGTTGTGGGTGGGGCCAAAAGGAAACAAGCAACAATGTAAATTATATGCCAGTTGGTTGCTGTTACACGTGGGAATGCAAAGTGGACAGGGGGAAGAGAATAGAAATGGAATTGGAAATAGAAATGGAAATGGACAGACAGTCAACGTTGTCTCCATTGTCTGAAGTAACTAAGTATCTGTGTGAGTGTGTGTTGTAGCTGTATCTTTATCTGTATCTCGTACACACATATATACGTGTATATGAGTTATATAAGTGCACTTCCTGACAAAGTCCTTGGTGCATACAGATTACTCGTATATATCTATACCTGCACATATTTACAAAGAACTAACTGTAAACGAAGTGCAGTTGTTCAAACATACACACAAAATTTAAAGATACACTTGAAAACTTTTCAAACTTAGCTTTTTCTATGTATTTATTTGTTGCTTACGTACAAATAAATATTATAAAAATCTATATCTTGTTATATTTGTTCACATTAATGCCTAAATTTATAGCTTTGGCAAAATTTTTTTCTTCTCATTTAAAAATATATAATTTCTTCTGTACACAACCAATGTATATGAATTATATAAACAATTTCTTGAATTAACGAAACAAGATAATTCAAATATGAAAAAAAGTTTAAAAAAAAGTGATTGCAACGAATTTTTTAAATTTTTAAATTAAAAATATCTTTATTGAAATAATAAAAAAGAATCAAATACAAAATAAATAAATAAGGTTTGCCAAAATGTTAAAAAAAAAAACCTAAAATTATAATTTGTTCTTTATAAAAGTTAGAAAAAACTTTTAATAACTTTAAATCTACTTATTTTTATTTCCACTTACAACTTTGTTTCAAAAGTTATGATTCAAGATATCAAAATCCTTTCAATCTAGCTGCTTTTTTATTTGTTTTCTTTATTCATTTAAGACTTAAGTAAATCAGCATTGTCATGATTCTAAACAATTTCAAATTAAATATATTTAAGCAGCTATCTAGTTAGATATCAGCATATATATATTGATTATAACAATAACCTAATCGCATACCTTGCTAAAATGTCCTTAAGAGTTACAGTCTTTTTAAAGTATCCTATGTATCCCATTGCCTAACAGTATTTTCGCACCACACTGCCAGTGATTTGTGCTTAAAGAGGCGAACATTTTACAGGCAGAAGAGAGGTGCAGAGGCACCTACTTTCAATGAACTGCCCACCAGCAGCAGTAGTGTTGTGGCCAGCCCCAACGAACTGGGCACATTAAGAGGACGCCAAAGTGAAAAAAGAGAAGAAAAATGCAGAAAAAACAGAAAATAGAAAATGGAAAATGAGAACTGGCCAGTTGCCAACATGATGATGATGATGATGATGATGATGATAATGATAATGATGATGATGGCAAAGTTGTGGGTTAGGAGCCAAAGCAGCAGCAGCGAGTGCAAAGAGGCGCTCAAATGGGGTTGTCAGTATTTAACCCAAAAGGGTGGAGGTGCTGCCTGGCTGCGCGAACTCTGCGCACAGCACGACCACAACAATGGAGGATGCCCCAAAACAGAAGAAGAGACAGCAGAATCGAGGGGCGTAGAGGGGTTGGGGGGGCTTTGCATACACGAATAACATACGAGGCACTAACAAGAGGTGCCGAGAACCACGAGATTAGGTTCAAAGGCAAAAGGCAGGACTCAGCAAAGAATAGAGGAAACAAAAAAATGCTGGCTACAGGATGTGACGTCGGCCCCAAGCTGCATAACTCTTCTTCTTGGCAGCGCTAGGCATCCCAAAAATTCAATTGAATTAGACTTTAATGGATGCCAGAGAGAGACATCTAGCGGTGTTAATAAAAAGCAAACTGAACAATTTTAGCTTCTTCCACTTGGCGTTGCTCTCTGCTTGCCTTTTGTTTCTTCATGTTGCTCTTTTTTTTATTTTTTTGTTTTGAGGACAGAGCAAAAAAAAAACCGAATTCCGATACAGTTAATGATAAGCCAGCAGCAGCTTTAGTGGCGCGTGCAAGCGATATAGCTTTCGCATGAGCGAGAGTGAGAGCGTGCAATGCTGAGGGCGTTGCCAGATGCAGCATTGAGTGGGAGAGCGATTGAGTGAGTGTCTGTGTGTGTGTGTGAGAGAGAGAGAGAGCGGTAAAAGACTCAACGAAACTTGACGAAACATTTAGTAAATGAGTCAATTGCTGCTTATTGGAAAACAAGCAAGTACTTCAAATTGCCACTAGACTTATTAGCAGCTGCGTCATTCAACAACTGTACCTCCATCCCCATCCCATTGACCAAGCAATTGATCATCCAATTGTACGTTTGCTCCGCACATGCACATTTGCCCTACCCCAACCTCTTTTAAAGAGGGGGGTTTTGGGTTGCAAAGTGCTGTGGCACTATTTGGCCCCTCAACTGGGTCGACACTTTTCCAATATTTTGCAGCATCTCAATTGCAGTTTCTTGCTTCTTCTTCTTCTTTTCGAACCTCTTAAGACAAATGAAGTGCTGATGTTTTTCCTAGTTCTTGCATTGTTCGCATGGCAAAAAGAAATGTTTAAGCTCTAAAGATTGTTTTTTTGTATTAAGTTTCAACGCTTTTTCTTGCGTGCAAATTGCCTGAAAATGTAAATTTTGAAAATGGGCCCAGCTGGCTTTACCTGCACCTCTGTTGGCCATGTCAGGTTTCCCTTCCCACTCTATCCATCTCGTTTAAAATCAAATTAAATTATGATTTCATGTTTTGGCAGTTTTCAAGTGTACGTACTTATTGCATGTCTCGACACGTTTGTATGTTAGCATTAAGCTCAACTACCGACTGAGCCTTATCCAATTAGCATAACAAAAATATTGTTTTAATTTTATTAGACACAAACAGTCAATGGGCTTCACTTTGCTGCTAAAGCTGCCCCCATAAATAATACTAGTTAGAGACAGTAGGAAAATTATGTCGAATAATAAAAAAACCATAAATAAAAATACTTATAAGAAAATAAATATAGTCTTATATGAAAGTATAAATCTTATAAACCTTTATTTAACTTTAAATGTATACTTGAAGCTTGATTTATTTATAGCATCAAGGTAAGTCAAAAGCAAAGAAATTTGCTTTAAATAATTATTGCTTAAAAACTTTTCTTGTATAAAAGATATTAGATATTAGTTCTTTGCGAAAGTATTTAGGACATTTTTAAGGAAATTTGAATTTTTTTTTTTGGATATTTCAACAATAAAAAATTATTAAATATTTTAGATATAAATTAATTTATTTAAATAATATTAAAATCATTTTTAATCTTTTACGTATTCATCTACAAAAAATAAATATTTTAACAAACTTAAAACAATTTTTTGCAGCTGCTAAAATATCTAAATTATCCACACAAAGCGTTTTGGTGTATTTTGCTTATCTTGAAGTACAGCCAATGGCATGGAGCTTTATATGGCACGGATCGGCCATTACTTTAAAACTGGCTAAAGATAAGGCAGCACCATAAATTTGTCAATCAACAACAAAATCTGGAGCACACAACGCACTTCAATCGACCAACCAGAAAACTTTTGCGAATCAACAATAACTGAAAATCTTTAACGTTTATTTATGTTTTTGTTTTTTTCTTAAAGGGGGCGTGAAGCCTTTTTTAAAGTTGTTCGCACAAATTAGGAAAGTGTATTGAAAAAGATACAGATAAAAAAAACTTAACGGTAAGGCATCTAACAGATGCGCCAACTAAAAACGAATAAGAAAAGACAAAACGAGTTCTTGTTGGACGCCCAACGGAATCTCCAATGAGCGCAAGAGAGTTTTCACTCACTGAGAGCGAGAGAGAGACAGAGAGAGCTCATGGTGGTAGTTGTAAAAGTGATTGTGGTGGTGGTGGTGATGGTGGTGCTGGCAATGCTGCTGGCAAACGAGAGTGGTGGTAGTGGTGGTTGAGACCGAAATCAGCCAAACGCATTGGAGGTCTTGCCCCGCCACCAAAGAGAGCGAATGGGTGCGAATGCGAGCGGCAATTTCCACTCAAAGGGAGCTGCAGCCATTTACACACCGCAAGTGCAAGCAGTGCAGCAATAGTGAGCTACCGGTCCGGGGTGCAGCTGTATTGTGGTATCTTTGACTGTGTGATCTGAGTGCTGTGTGTGTGCGCGCCGCTCTGTCAGTGGTGGAATGAGAGAGATTTGTGTGATGTGTCGTTAGGTCGAAACGGTCGAGTCGGGTCGGGTCGTGTACCTTTTGCCACGAATGTTTTGCCAGTCAGGCTCTAAAAGGCCTTACGAGAACAGCTGAGATTTCGCTGCTCGCATGACGCGCATTTTCCACACAAGATAGAAAAAATAATTTGTCTGAATTTTTATATATCAGATATCACATATTTGAAAACAAAGTGCATGGCAAAGGCGAGCAACCGACAAGTCTCAAAAAATAAAATCAAATTAATTCGTTTGTGTGCAAATTAAAAAATTAAATATTAATAAAAAAGGAAACGCAACGAATACAATTTAAAAAACCACAAATAGTGTTTTTTCGTGCTGTGTAAAATGAGCAGAGCAAGAATAAAATAATTTAGAAAATTCAATTTAATAATTATTATTATTAATTATTGCAACGAAAATTCTTAAGAAAAATACTTGGTAAAAAAAGTGAAACCACAAAAAAATATCTAAAGATAAAAAAGAAATAAGGAAGAAAAATTTTTGATACGGTTTCGTTGGTGACTTACTGTGTTCCCGGTGCAAAGTGTATTCCAGCGGTTATTCCACGTGTTCCGATCCGGCCGCCAAAATTATTACGCACAATTCGCTGAGCGTGTACGGTGGTGGCGTCATGTGCGCCTCACCGTCCACCGCTCCCGGCTTCTTTAATCCGCGGCCGCAGTCCGGCGCCGAGTTGTCCGCCTTCGATCTCGGACTCTCGCGTTCCATGACGCTCGGTGTGCCGCCGCACAGTGCCTGGCACGATCCCAATCTTGGCGGGCATCTTCATGCCTCGGCCGGACCGGGCTCTCTTGCAGGCACCAACAGCAGCGGTGGCGGCGGCGGTGGTGGTGGCACCACACCCAGCAGCGTGGCCAGCCAGCAATCGGTGGGCATCAAACAGGATCTGTCCGGTTTGAGTGCATCGACAGCGAATCTGAACCAAAGCGCGCATCATGTCATCAAGGAGGATCTGTCCAGTTTGCCCAGCGCCAATGGTGGCTCCTCATCCGCTCATCACTCAACCGCCGGCCAGTCGGGACATGGCCCAGATCTGGTGCCCATCATCAAGGGCTCACAATCCTCCAGTTGTGGTGGTGGTGGCGGCGGCGGCGGTGGCAGCACCACACCCAGCTCCCAAGCCAACAGTTCGCATTCGCAGAGCAGCAACAGTGGTTCACAGATCGATTCCAAACAGAACATCGAATGCGTCGTCTGCGGCGATAAGAGTTCCGGCAAACACTACGGACAATTTACCTGTGAAGGTGAGTACGAACTCGAATTATTTTTAGAATATTGAAATGAATCTTCGCGCGCTTTTGTTATATCTTTAAACACATCTGCAAACCGATGACCAAACAAAAATCTTAGCTTAACTCTTTCAATAAATAGTTTTGTGTTGTGTTGTGTTGTGTTGTGTGCAAACTCAGAAACTAGCACTCAAAAGCGTGCTGATCTTGACAAGTAACGTTGAATTATGGCAGTTTGATGAGTTGGCAATAAAATTCGGTGATGTATGGCAACTTGTCTAAGGTGGGTGTGCGTGTGTGTGAAAATGTGGCATTCAGAGGGAAGGGAGTTTAAATGCTGACAGCAATTTAAAATATTTTTCTAACCATTTTTTTTTTCATTTAACTGTGGATTTCATTTGAATGGCAACAGTGCAAAGGAATGTGTAAAAAAAATAATCAACCACTTTTTTTGGGAGGTTATAAAAAGGAAATCTTACTAGACAATCGGATAGAAGAATGATAACTTATTAGTAACAACAATCCCATTGGAAAATCGATGTAAAAAAATACATTAGACAGCTTAAAAATTCAAATTCTTTGCTTTTATCTCTTCAAATCTGCTTTAGACACCATGGAAGCAAAGAATCTGTGATGCAATTTTAAATCTCACATAATGTAGGTAGAAATTAGGGAAATTCTGAGAAACTTCTTTAGAAACTTAACTACGTTTAGATACTTTTGCCAGCTCATTTGGCTTGGTCAAAGCTCCGTTACAACTCTTGTAAATTGGTCGACATCGTCGCACGCACCCGCTAACTCGTCTCCACTTATCCGCTTATCGCCAGATAAAAAATGAGAAGAAAAAAAAGTAGAAAAAAAATTATTATCTATATAAAATACGGTGCGCTTTTGTACTAAGCCAAACAATTGTTGTGCAAACATGCAAATTGTGCGGCTACAACCGCTAAATGAAGCGCCCACCTTTTTATTGTCTTAGACCAGGCCAACAACACACAGAGAGAGAGACTGTAGACATAGGCGGGCCAGGGATAGGACGGCAGTTAGATGGGGGAGAGAAAACTGCATTCATGAGTCTAGATTAACGCTGCACGCAGCGTCGTGGCATTTAGTAGAACGTAAAGTTGAACTTGTCATATTCGTATCTCTTCAAAATGTTCTTTTAGTCAGAGAGAGAGAGAGAGAGAGAGAGAAATTATAGCGCTGCAACACATAGATAGGTTTTCCGGCACAGTGGTCTAAAATTTCGAAAGCAAAGTAAATATAGTTTTAAATTAACTTAAATTAATTGCAGCAATTTGATATTGAAAGAGTTGCTTAAAAAAAGCATTTTAACGATGTAAAAAAAATTTCTATAATAATTAATATATAAAATAAAAGTATATTATGTTATTCTTATTTATATGGGGCATTAGGATAAAAGACTTAAATTCATGTTGGTTCCTTAGGATGAGAAAGAGAATTTTATACATTTTTTGTAGTTATCTCAATCTAAAATTGTTTCAACTATGATTTTCTACAGCAACTTTTTACAGTCGTAGTATTTTCTTATCAACAACAAAAGGCATAAGGAACCTTTAAGAACTATATGTGTTTGTATGTTTAACCACTGTTCGCATTGCAACATTGTGGGCGCTTTTATTATTATTAATCACCCAGCATTTTGTACGCATGCGCAGCAACAATAACAAAACACAACACAACAAGCAAAAGAATAACAACAACAATCAAAATATGTGGCTCAGTGACCGCCTCGCTGCATTCTGAAGGTGTTTTTCTCTTATTTCTTTCTGTGTGTGTGCTTTCTGCCAACTCGCCACCCGCTTGTCCATGCATGTGCTGCATTCAGATACACAGATACATGTATCTGTAACTTGTGTAGCAGTAGAGCTCGTGTACGTGTATCTTTTGGGGGCAGCGGCTGCTGATGATGTTGCCACGATAGCAATCTATTTTGTTCTATGCACTCAGTCTCGAGTCTCGCATCTTGAGTCGCTAAAGTCTCAAGTTGAGGCTACAAAATGTATTTCAAACTAAATACAAGTAAAGCGCATAGAAAACGCTCAACGCTTAGCCGCATATCATTGCCAGTTTAGATATACCTTTTTATGCTTTTTTTTTTTGTTTTGCTAAGATCGCTTTTGCACCAATATTGCGCCATAATGTGCTGCGTCCTTTCAGCTGATTCACTTCCAAGCCGTGTGCAGAGATACCAAACGTACTTGCAACAACTCGTTTTGCTTGCCGCTTGTCTATCTCTGTCTCCCTGTCTCACTTGTCTGTTTCTCTTCTGCTGTCGGCGCTGTCTGTCCAGGGAACAGTATGTGAAATTTATTCCAAAAACTAAAAAAAAAAAACACACCCCACTCCGTTTGAGCGTCGTCCTCTTCGTCTTTCGTAGCTGTAAGATTAATTGTAGCTTATGCGTGTGTTCCTCAGTACAAAATATTTTACCCCTTTGCACCTTTCTTCTACTACTACAACAATTCTTTGGAGTAGCAACTTGTTTGATTTTGCACACAGCTGTTCTTTACTTCGATGTTTTTTTGTTTGTGTTGTGCCACACTTGTAGGTGAAATTAAGTACTGAAAGATATCAAGTCCCACTTACGGATTATTTTGTGAGTTTTGCACAATCGAGAAAAATATTTTGCCACATAACCTTTCACGGTTCAAGCTGCTGTTGCTGTTGTTGCTGCTGCTTCTGCCTGAAAAATGTGCGCTGATAAAACTCAACTGATAATGTTAATGATGAGTGGATGCTTGGTGTAGGAAATAATCCCGGCATACAGATCTTTTGCCTATTAATTTAGCTATTTGTCATGGCTATTAGTTGGCAAAATTCAAGATTTTGCACAGTTTTTATACAACGATTTATTTTTTTCCTTCATACTTCTTTAACTTTTCTTGCGCAAGTTGTTCTTAGAACTAGCTGGAGTTGCCTTTAACACCTTTGCATTGCAAATGTTGTGTTTGTGCTGCGTTTATTTATTGCAAGAAAAGTTATCTTAGCGCCCATGTCAAAAACTAATTAAGTTGATTTATCTGCCTGCCCCACATGAAAATGACAAATAAATTGTATGAAAAATTGCAACAGTCATCTAAGTAGCTGGCATGCTATTAATTAAGTGCCACATAAACATCAACTCCAGCGAAAGGAAAAGAAAAAACTTTTCTTAAAAAATGCAGCAGAAGTTAATGAAATAATAACTAATTCAGACCTGGCGCTTGATATATATAAAGTTGCAGCGGCAGCAGCAGCAGCGGCAACCGCAGCAACAAGATGTCTAATTGTTAGGCGTGTGTGTGCGAACGTATCTTGCAGATACTTTGTCAACCTGATGGAGTAGGCCGTCGCAAACGCATTAACATTTTGTTCGCAGTGCACAAATGTATAAAAAAAAAGGAAGTTTAATGTAAACTCATTTAAATAGTTTCCCACGTTCCCGCAATTAAAGCGCAACCCAAAAAAAATTAAACAACCAAGAATTCATATGCAGATGGTCAAGTTAAACCCAAAAAAGCAATAAAAAACATGTCACAAGTTAGCTTTATGCTTGTCCATAGCCCATCATTGTCTGTTTGCTTGTATCTTTGTATCTTTTTCTTTCCGTTTTTGGTTTGCTGAACAACATGTGTGGCTTTTTAATTCACTTCATTATGATGTATTCAAATAAAGTAATTGGCGCAAGTTAAAAAAAAAATATATTTCCGTAGTTGAATGCTAAGAAATTCTTTAAGGGAATACAAACTTGTGATTAATAAACTAAAAATTATTTAATTTTCTATTATTTTTTTCATAATTTTCTTAAATTTATTGCTAAGTTAAACACAAAAATTACTTTTAATTTTGCCAAAACATGTTTTTCAATAATGTTTAAATGCTGAATATTTTTTTGACACTTTACACCTCCAGAAAAAAAATGAGGGCAATACTTGAGATGATTTTTCGATCTTTAATAAATTATACGAAAATTCCCGTTGTTAAACACATTCGCTGAGCTTTAACAAAAGGCGCACATAAATCAATTAGCTGTCTACTCGATGCCCAAAAAAAAAAAAAACAGCAAACAAACAACAAAATAAGTAACAGCAACAAAGTAAATACATTTGCAAAATAAAAAAACCAAAAATTTACAACGCCCACTGCGCATTTTTCAGAACTGTTTTTCGTGCTGCAAATTTATGACGTTGCAGCCTTATGCAGGCAGTTGTTGTTTTTGCTTTTTTTTTTTTGGGCGTTTGGGCGTGGCAGTGACGCCCGCTGCAAAAGCACATTTTACTTATTAATTAGTAACGAAAAGCTTTAATAAATTTCATGCTTGTATTAAATTTGCATTAAGTTGTGTGCAAGCGGGCCTTTTCAGTATCTTTGCCCCCGTATCGTTTATTATATATATGAGCATAAATCGCTTTATGATAAACATTTATAACTTCCGTACGATTGGGCGCAAACACAAGCACATGATTTACATGCACCCTCCTCACTTTGTGGCACATATATGCATAAGGAATATCAAAATGAAATTCACTTAACTTATAGCAGCAATATTTATTTTGGCAAATTGTGGCAATAAAAATGTGAGGTAGCCATCGTAAACGAAAAGGGGGAAAAAAGGCAAAAAAAAAGAATAATATTTATGGTTGATTCTGATGCCTGATCGAGTTGCGGCAACTTTGGATTGCTTCACAGTTTGTTTGGCTTGTCAACATTAATGAGCTTAGGTCTTTGGTACAAAATAAATGATTTAGCACAAGCGCCAGCGCCAGCCCTTCATTAAAAAGGTAACCACAAAAATCTTCGCTGAATACGAAACTTAATTGTACAGATTTTGAGTCGCAGACAAAAACAAACAAACAAACGGCTACAACATTAAAAAAAAAAAGAGGAATGAGGCAAGAGACATTGTAATCATTAAGCGCTGACTTGTACTACAAATCGTTGTACTTAGAAGGCAAAGTTAAAGCCAATAAAGCTGCTGTGGCAGTTGCAATTGCAAACTTGCAACTTGAAGCTCTTCAACTCGCTTCAGCTCGAACTGTGCCTCGTCTATGCCAAATGAGGCGCAAGAAATGCATCCTGACACGATGCGATTTCGTAAAAAAATGCCCCCAACTCCTCTCAACTCTGGCAAAAAAATCGTGAACTACTGAGCGACTTGATCCGCTTTATAATGTAACGGTTTAATTAATTATGTTAAGCTGAACAGCCGCAGACGAAGCCGAAGTCAACAAGCAACGTGCAACAAACACACACACTCACACACACACACACACTCAAGGGCTTAGACACAGTTGTTGCCACTTCATGCGCAATTTTCGTTATTTTAACTAACTTGGCTAATCGATCAGCTGCAGTAGAGTGCTTTTTGGCCCCCTTTCGAGTAGTTGCCCCGAAATATTAGATACTCTGAGAGCGGAAGGTTATAAAGAGTATATGATTTAAACATAAAAACCAGAAACTTGAGAATAGATACTTCTTAACAAGTGCATAAAAAAAGTCAAAGAACTTTTATAAACAAAGTCGATCGTTTAATTTTGTAAAATATTATAGAATTTGCATTAAATACTTCTTAAAAGTTATTGCATTTTAAATCCAGATCTTAAATCTATTCTCCACCTGTTTCTAACAGTTGTCTCCCTTAACAGAGTATAAGGTAGTCACTAAAGCCTTCGTTCAAGACGTTCTTGTTTGATTTTCCATTTGTGTGCAATTTTTTGCACGCTGCACGGTTTGGGCATCATCTCTCTCCCGAACAGCAGTGCCTTATGCACTTGCAACATTTGTAGAGAGCGAGAGAACTAGCACAGCTTGAGTTTGAGCTCATGTTTGAGCCTCATGACGACATGCCCCGCAGCGTTGTAGTACGTAGTATGGGCTCTTTAATAGTGCAACAAAGCCGCAGCAATAACCTTTCTTATCGCCATGTGTCGTTGGGCAACAACAATACCACCAACAACAGCAGCAGCGTACATGATCGCCAGCCTGGACTAGAACTGGGTTTTGGGCTGGGGCTGAGGTTTAGGTTTTGTGTGTTGGGTTTGAGTTTGAGTTTTAGGTCTGGCCAAGGGGGAAACTTTGGCATAGAGTTTCTTTTGGCTGCATAACTTCACATAGCATCAGTTAAATCAAAGCTAAATCGCTTATCTTTATTTTCGCTGAGTTGCAGTCGGCATTTTGTTGTTGATGTTGTTGTTTGTTGTTGATGTTGTTGTTGTGGCTGTGCAACGTGCGAATTGCTTTGTAGATTGCTCTGCATATGGTGGCATATGGGCCAAGTTGTGTGGGGGATGCAACTACTATTTCTTAAATTATAGCTAAAGAAAAACAAGTTTATATGCAATTCCTAAGAAAACAGTTGGGGAAGTTAATTGAAGGTGTTTTCGAGTCAATTGTTGCTGAAACTATTTAATATTTAACATTATACCATTTCAACTTAACCATAACTTATAGAAAGGATTGTCTTCTTATTCTATTCCTACGCAGACTTCTAAACATTCTCTTCAAATATCTTTCACCATTTCAAACCCCATGCTATGCCACCAAAACAAACTTCAATCCGCAGAGAGTTGCAATTCAACACAACCAATTTACGATTCGCTCAGACTTGGCAAACAATTTCATTAACTAGAAACTTTTTAAATTTGCCACAGTTGAGAAGTTGAAGTTGAAGTTGCAGCAACAAAAGCAGCAGCAGCAGGAGAAAGAAACAGACAAATGAAACATTGACCTATATCGAGTTATAAACCCTGCTGCTTTATAGCAATGTCAACCCCAAATGTCGCTGCCTGCTGTTACCTATAGTACCTGTTGTACCCAGTAATCAGCTGGGCCACCTGCAATTGCAACTGTGCAACTGTTCACCAATTTGGAGCTGGGGGCTGCTTCCGCTTCATGCAGCGAGCGCCGCTGAATGAAGTTCAAGCGCGTTCATAATCAGCGCATTTTGTAGATACTCGAAGTGCATGCAAGTTAAAAACATTTTGCGGTTCGTGTCTGGGCCGGCTGCAATTATGTTTTGGTTTTACTCCAGATACTTTGTCTAGCTTTTGCAGCTAGCTTTTGGCTTTTTGCCGCCACAGCAAACTTCAGTTGCTAAGACTTCTATCTATTTGAAAGGGATGAGCGCGTGTCTTAAATTTTCAAGTAATATACGTACCATACACAAAAAACCATGTTGATTGAATATAAAACCCATAAAATAAAGAACAAACTATTTTTATGATGAGAAAGAATATCATAATTAAGGCCAAAGGAATGTTACATTAAATTAAAGTTCTTGAGCTGATCAAAAATATAATTGTTTTAAGCTTAAGCCCACCTAAAACATTTTAAGTCGTGGTTAGCTCGTGTCACGAAACAACGCTCATCTCTGTTTAGTTTTGATGTCTTGAGCCGCTGTGCTAATTACTTGAACTAGCTGCTTGCACATGTGCGCTTAACATTTAATTATTGCGACTTAATGATGGCTTTCTAGCCGTGTACTTAGCGTGTGTGTGTATTTGTGTATGTGTGTAGTAATAATTAGAAAATGAGCCGACAAAGGGGCGTAGTCTGGTCGCAGCTATTGACTTTCTGGTGCAATAGTGCATTGACCGCATCCCAAGAAATACTAATTGGCCAAAAATGTAATGTGCATATTGGCCAATATCAATGATATATTGCGTACTCATATGTAGATACTAAGAAAGTAACTCATAGATACTCCCATATATATACCACAACACATTCGCTTTGCCTCAAACTAATTTCACGCTTTAAATTGATGCGGCCAAGCGGCACAAAAAAAAAAAACAAACGTCTCTCGTGTTGACTGCACTTTTATTTCATGGTCACAAGGGTGGTGGGGGGATAAGTGCACTTAGTTGTTGAAGAGTTTGGTATCGTGCAGATTCAGGAAGTTCAATTAATAGAACGAGCGCTTGAGCATAGTTGCTGTTGTTCTTGGAACTGTTCTTTAACTGTATTGAACGCTTTATGGCGCGTAGCACACGCGAACGCCTCACTCTCCCCCTCTCTATGACACTCCCACCACCACCAGCACCACCTCCCTTTGAGAGCTTGCAATTAAGCTCAAGCGTAATTGAAACTACCGCAAAGTGTGTGTGTTATGTCTTACTGGTTAAACTGTCTCGTACTTATGAGAGATACATTTTAGAAGCCATAGCAAATGCAACTTTAGGGCTTCTTCTTCTAGCAGGGGGTGAAGTGGGTTGTAGTCCGACTATGACTGTTTTTTTTTTTTTGGTTTTTGGTGCTTGCACCTTGTGCCTCTGAACTCCATCTATATCTTGATCTGTGGCTGAGTATATCTGCGTTTGGGCATCTTTTCGCTCCACCCTTTTTCGGTTATTGATATAACATGATATGCCAATGCTGAACTGACTAAAAATCCACTGCCCCCTCTTGTGACACCATCTCTTTCGTGGTTTACGATATGTGTGTGCTGGCTCATACTAGTTGAATGCTTCTGGGTCGTATCTTCATCAATAACGACACGGCAAACAGCGCAGTTCGCATCGTCGTCAGAGGAGCTCTAGATAAAGTTGCGATAGGCGCATATGGGCAGCGCCTATCCCACCCTTTCGCCTTCACCCGCTGTGCAGCTCTCTCTCTCTCTCTCTCTCTCACTCTCTGTTAGTTTTCAAAGCCATAGGTACCACGTTACCACCAGTCCATAACAGCTGTCCAGCTGTCCCAACTGTCCCTCAGTGCACAACAACAGCAACAGAAACAGCAACAACAGGGAGTAGAAAAGAGGCAAAGGCAACGGTACGTTTTGTGCAGAAATCGTGACTTGGTACAATATCGTTATTCGTAGATCATATGGTGTAAAAGCTTAAGTGTATGTGCTGTGTATGCACGTGTGTGTGAGTGTTTATGTGTATATTTCCTAGATGCCTTTTAGTTGCATCTCTTTGGGCTTGTCTAGCGCGGCGTGTGAGGCCAAATGTTGAAGCTTGGCAGTTTCGACATTGCATTATTCCCTTCTCATATTAGATTTAGGTACTTTTCAAATGACTTTGAATTTATGTGATTAATATCTGCAAACTAAGACTTAATATGCTGTCAAGTAGCTTCTCAAACAGCAGATTACAACTTATGATGATTAAAAGATTGAAGATTTTTGAGCTTTAACTCAATATTACATCGACAGTGAATATCGACAATGATGCAATGATGATTTCCTTATTTTTAAGGAAGCTTGAAGCTTAAATCTGTTTATCTCATTGTCAGTTGAAAGCTTTGAAAGCTGTTTCCAACATAGTCGAATGATCCTGTCTCCTCATACTTAGCCTTTTATATTTATCTAATAACTTAAAACTGAACCTTTCTTCAGGCTGTAGCGCATTAGATGATCGGCTTTAGCTAACCATTGAAAATTCATTATTCACCAGGCCACGTTTTGGTGCACACGATCGCAACGCAGTCTTCCCAGTCAGCTAAGCTCGCTACACTCCCCTCTTGGCCTCCCCTCTAAGTGCCTAGGCAGGAGCGCGCATTGATAATCTTTTATAGCACTGATCGGCATAGCTAGCAGGAGACTATAGACTATCTATGTTGCGGTGTGTTCTCAATGTGTGTATGTATGTGTGTGTGTGTGTGTGTGTGTGTGTGTTTGTGCTAACATATTTTGTTTGATGATGATTTTACAGCTTAAAACGAATTTTATGAGCATATGCCATTGTTTTTTGAGTTATTGTGAGAAATTTTTGTGTGGCATGGCCCGAAGCTATGGCCCCCGCAACAACCAAACAGGACCTATGCAGATAGACCGATGAACAAACGGGGGAAGAGTATTAGTGGAGGGGAAGAGTGTACAACGCAAGTGATACACATGTTCAGCAACATGGCGACATCAAGATGCAACGCTGCGAGGAACTCGCCAAAGCCAACTATATCAGTGAGTGCTTAATGGCCAGCGCATCTTGCCTAAGTCTTCAACAGACCTAACAGTTAATTCGTTTAGCTAAACAAAAAATAAAGTTCAGCAGCAAGAGCAAAAGCAATAGCAATAGCAATAGCAATAGCAACAGCAGCCGCCCAGCAATATAAGACAACTTAAAAAGAGAGCTGGTCCTCAAGCTCAAGTCAGTCGTATCTTCGTGCCCAAAGATACACTTTGTTAATTGAAAGCCATTAAAGGTAATTTTATGGAAGGCGTTAAGCCATGAAACGTGTAACATGACCATTGACATAGGCAACATGTTCAAGTGGGCAGAGAGGGGGTTGTAGTGTATTATGTAGTATGAAACTTAGGACTACGACAAACAACTGCGAGTGTCATGAAGTGAAGCGCAACTTGCCGCATTTGGTGGCATGTTCTCCGCTTTGGTACTTTGCTTTACAAGTGGTAACAATTTTTTGTTCCCTTTTTTTTCTCGGTGTGTTGCTGTTTTTTGTTTTTTTTTTTTTTTTGATCCAAGTGCCATGGAATTTGTTTTGCTTGTTGGATTTAGAGGTGTAACTAAAATCAAGAGTTGCAACCTTTTTTTTCGGATTGATTTAAGCTATAGTTTCATGTAGGAATTAGTTGTACAGTTAAAAGTTCGAGTTCGCTTTTATATAATTTTTATACGGAAAAGAAATTTTATTCAAATATTATCTGCATTTCTCTATTCTATTTATTAAATCTACTTAATATTTTTTTTTCTTTAATCTTTTTCCAGGTTGCAAATCGTTCTTCAAGCGTTCGGTGCGACGCAATCTAACATATTCATGTCGGGGCAGCAGAAATTGTCCCATTGATCAGCATCATCGCAATCAATGCCAATATTGCCGTTTGAAAAAGTGCCTCAAAATGGGTATGCGACGAGAAGGTAAGTCTCTTTGCACCCCGTCTAATTCATCAGACATACAAACATACATCGTACTGAAATTCGAAATTTCTCGCATTGGGTGTGGGTCAATTAAAAGTCAAACAGTGAGGCAAATACACAAATAAATTAAATGCGCAGAGACCAAGGCGAAAAGAAAACGAAAAATACAGAAAAACAAGAAAAAAGCGAAAGCAAAAACAATGACAAAACGGAAGTAGAACACGACAACAAGTAAAGAGAAAAATAAAATTTGATTTTGTTAGTGAATTTGGGCTAAGTTTAGTCCAATATATGGGACAACTAAATGTCACATGCTAAAAATATTTGCGGCACACAAAGTGACAAGAGTGGGCTGCTTTTTAGGGCTGTAGTTGGCAAATGTTATAGCCATTTCGGTTGATGCCAAAGTCAAGAATGTGGCACCCACACTCCGAGTGGCAATTGATGATAAGATAACGTTTTTAGATCTTAGGTGAATAGGTGCAATCATTGCTGTTTTAGCATAAGTATCGAAAACCTATAGAAAATGGTTAAAGCGATCGAGATTCTAAGCCTCTAACGAGCCGAAACTTTCCGAACATAGCTCAAATAAGTCCTCCAAATAACTCAATAAGCAAACATTATAAAACTTAATAGCCAACTAATTAGATACCCATTCATTGTCATACCACATTAAATATAAAGCTATACGCATGACATATACTTAAGTTTCTAAAACGAGATCATAAAGTCACTTAACTACACTTCGTGCAAATGCATGACTAGCAAATACCCTATTAATTTGTTTAACTTTTGTTGTGGGTGGTTGCCTCACTTTATTTGCAACATACACGCACACAACTCCATACTACCCACATGCATTTTATGGTTATAGGGTAAGCAAAATACAATTAAGCATTGGGTACAGCATATTGACCCTAAAGATCAAATGCAAACTTGTTCGCTCGTTAGTTAATAATTAAAAATAAATAAAAAAAAAAAAAATAGCAACAAAACTGTACAAGTATGAGCATTTGTACTCGAATAGTTGTCTAGTTGAATAGCTGAGTACTTGAATAGTTGAGAGAGCATTGGGAATTAGCTCAATATTATAATTTGTGTGTCGACACTTTTATTATTGTGGCGCTTGAGGCATGCAGCCGTTGTCAACAATGATTTATTAAACTTAATTCGATTAACTCCACTTCAAATTGTGGGTTAACTTCTAAAACTAGACATTTTAATGATATATTAACGTTTTCTGGGTGGACAGGAAGTGACTTATTTAAAAAGCATATTAATTGTGTTTATTTTGCTTAGTGTATTAGCAGACTTAATCAAAAAGTTAGCATGCAACATGCAGCATGTTTCGTTAACAAACATTTGGCATAGTTGGGCCACAAATGTGTTTTGTTCACAAATTGGCAAACGACGACAAATTGACAGACGCCACTGTGAATCGATCAATGACCAACTGAATGACGGTCTTGACTGACCAACTGACTGACTGACTGAGTGATTGAGTGAGTGACTGGTTTAGTTGACTACTTGACTGGTTGGTAGGTTGCTAGTTGCAGCAGTTGTTGTTGGCATTAACAATTAACGTCTGTTAGTGTGAGAGAAAGAGAGAGGAAGAAACATTTGTCTAGCTGCTGGACAAAGCTGTTATTATTTGCACTAATATTGACAGGTTTTTTTTTTCGAAAAATGCTAATAACCCCCTACCCCAAACAAATAACAATAACAACAACAACAACAACAGCAGCAGCAGCCGCAGTAGCAGATGTTGTATTGTAGCTGCGATTTGGGTTAAGAACGATGCAATTAAAATGCAAGCTATAGCCGCATTGTAATTAAATGTATCTAAACATTGATTTAAGCGACACAGCTTTTGAGTAGCATTGCGCAAAAATATGTTAATACATACATATGTACACACAAATTTGCCTAGTACATAATGCTGTTGTTGTTTTAAGCTAATGACACACTGTGAACTTCAAGTTTTATACTGATTTTTTGCTTTTTGGCTACCTGTTTGGTCATTAAATATGTGATTACCTGTAGCTGCCACTGTGGCTGACAACTTGTCAACTTCATAAAAAAACGCAAAAGAGTTCAACACCTTTGCCACATCTACCCCTCCTCCTCCTCCTTACAACGCATTGCCTAATGTACAAGTTCTGCGTAAAACTAGTCCACAATAGCACAATATCTGAGTTGAGAAATCGTGAGAAAATATATTTTATGCAAAGAATTTTAGACCCTTTTTTGCTTTTTTTTTGGGTGCTACTTAGCAGAAAGGCGGCACAAAGGTTATGCCTTTGCCCAGACCTGGTCAAGAAAATTTACTGGGTTCGGCCTCTAAAAAAAACCTGAAAAGTCGCATAAAATCAAGGCACGGAGGTCGCTCTAATTAAACTGCAATGTCAATTGGACTAGGTTGGGATGGGGTGAGGTGGGTTGGGTTCGGTTCGGTTGGGTCAGCGAACTGGACAACAACAGTTGTGCAGAAACTAGTTTTCACTAAGGGTTGGTCTACTAAGAATTAATTTTTTGATTATTAAAGTAATTTTTGTCAGAAAAAAGAAAAATTGAACTTGAAACGGGTTGGAAAACAGCAGTACAATAAAAGGGATGAAAAGGGACTGTAAGTGAAGATCAAAAAGAATTTGATAAAAGTAAAAAGAGTTACGAAACAAATTAGAAATATTCATGGCAAGTTTTTAAAGTTTTCTTAAGATATAAAAACATAAATGAAATGAAAATAAGATTTAAATGTTATTTGAAAACATTATACAAATATCTTAAATAAAATAAAAGTATATAAAAAGTTTTAAAAGTTTGAATAACAAACTAACAAGACACACAAAACTATGTTACAACATTCTCGGCAAAATATATTTAGGAAAAAAAAATATTTCAAATGCAATTTAGCAGTTTTAAACGTGTATCACACTCACCATCATTAAAAAAAAAATGAAAATTTTAACTCAACAGCAACAATACTCGCGCTTGTCCGGAAACTGCATTTCTATAGCTACTATTATTACCATGCAAGCCCTTCTTCTTTTGAGCGGGGGAAGTGTTAATCCACGAGTGTATTAAGCCACTTGGCCACAATTAGCTGTGGGCCACTTAAACACGCGCTCAAGTGTTAACTGCTTGACATGTGCGACTCGATGACTTTGTATATCGTTTATCGATTGCACAAGTGCGACAAAAACATTAATAAAAGAGTAAAAAAAAAGCACAGTCAAGACTTGAGCACGTGCTGGCCCACAGATTTTCCATTCATTAAGTAATCAGCCAAATGTGGTTGAGTTATACTTCTTCTACTTCTTCTACCTCTTCTCTCATCTTTATCTTACACTTCTTCGTGTTTTGTTGTGGTTGTTGGCTGCTGTTATCTGTTAAAGTCGTTGGAGTTGATCTGAGTTGCAGTTGCAAGTCTGGTCTTGGTTTTTGTTTTTTTTTTTTTTTTCATTTTTGCGGTCACTCTGGCAAGTTTTGAGTTGTGGTCAGTATGGAATATATATTTTCCCAGGCGCATAAATAAGCCCATGCTCAAAAACTGGACAACACACAGCAGCAATAGAGATTGAGAGAGAGGGAGAGAAAGAGAGCGTGTTAACCGGTTTGCAGCGTCTTCTGTATGCCTGCATAGATCAGTATTTGAATATTTTCTGTTGAGGATCAACCGTTTTGCCTGCGCAAATTACGCAAATGTATTGTATAAATAATTGTGTCGCCCCGTCGCTGGACACTGGTCAAGTCTGGGAGTTCCGGTTTGGTTTCTCTCTGCAACCCCCGGTAACTTAATTGCTTCGGTAAAGCAATAAACAAACACAATTCTTGTTGTCCTATGTACATGGAAAAAATCTCTTAGGATTTTGTCTGCATTGTGCTGAGTAGACCAAAAATGCTTTCGCTTTTCGCTTCAACAAAAGACGTTACTTTTGCCTGGCCATACGTATGTATGTGTGTGTATCTGTGTGTTGTGCCTGAGACAATGGCTGAGCCCAACACTTGGGCCTGATCAATAATCATGTTTAGCTTTATTTGCTTTTGCATTGCCTTGGGCAAAGTATTTTTTACGATTTTGTTGTTTCGATTATTTGGAATTTCAGCCTGTTACAACTCCGATTCCGTTTGAGTGGGGCTGAGGTGTGGTGCATATGACTCCGTCTCTCTAGGTGTGTACCTCTCATATATATTTCAGAGGTGTAAGAAAAAAATAAAACCTTTGCTAACCCACATTTGCTATCAACTCAAGTACTATTGTATTCCACAAAATATTATTTGTATCAAATGCGTTTTGGGCTCGGACCAAGCCTTGTTTTTTAGTTAGTCTACATACAGCTTGTAGACGATGCAGGTGGAAGTCTGCAGAAATACACAACTAATGTGAGGGAATTGCAAGTCAAAGTTCAAAGACAAGGAATGTACCTTGTACATTTAGAGAGCGCACCCAAAGTGCAGCTTTTGTTTGTTCGTTTGAGTAGAGAGCAATGAATGTTTTTGTTTGTCAGTGAGCAAGTTAGTGTTCTGTAATCAGTAATCTCTCTCTCTATCTCTTTTTCTTTTTCATAACCTGTCTCTCTTTGTGCTGACAGGATTCGCTGGGGCGCAACTTTTATGTAAGTTTAAAATAACAACCCAGCAATCAAATAGCCTTGAACAAAAAGCTTTCTCTTTCTGCGGTACCTAAGTGCACCTTATAGCTTTATTTACTCATTGCAATGCTTACTTCTTAAAGCTTTAGTCAATAATAATTATTTTTTAAAAAAACTGTAAACTCAAAGATGATTAGTTTTTAGCTTTCGGTCTTTTTTTTCGTTCATTTGTGTTTTTTTTTTGCATTAAACCTAATTTTTGGAAAGGAATTAATGTCTTAAAACACAACTTTGTGTCAAACTAATTATTTTCTTATATACACCTTGGTCTATCTTTGCTAAGCTTGAACAGCTGTACATTCTACACTCAACTGCTTTGTTTATACATTAAGTTCTTAAACTATGCTCAAAAGATGCAAACCAACAGCTACAGATACACAGACAAAAAGACTCGCACACTGACAACCACGTGCTTGTTTCTTGTATTTAAAAGATGCGTTGAGAGCATTTAGATGAATTTACATATCTAAGCAGTTGTGGCAACAACGAAGGGGGTTGCAATTGCGCAAGAGATTTAAGCGAAACAAAAAAGAAAAGATATAGAAAGAAAAGGGTTTTAAGGGTAGCTTGGTCCTTGAGCCCGAAAGCAGAAAAGTATCTTATGACGTTGTCTGGGACAGTGAACAAAAGCGGAGCAAAAAACTAAGAACTGAGTGCGTTGAGATTTGAGGTGCCTGATACGCATTGTGCGTTGTGGCAGCTTTGCCAACAAACATTGAATGGGACAACATTGTGCGGCGTGTGATGTCGCGGTCAAAATAAGGCGCACAAAAGACGCGCAACATATTGAATTACGCTAGACTAACACAGACTACACATACAAATCTCAAGCAACTGATCAAAATAACTTAACTACACAGTGCAAAACTTATGTACGTAAAATCTTCACTTTAAACACGATTTCCAACTATGAATGAAATGTCAATCCTATTGAAAGTAAATTCAAGATTATCCTATAATAAATATATATTTACTTGATTAAGTATCAAGAGCGGATTTTTCATCAATCAGACACACTTAATTCCAACTTATAAACTTTTTGTACCAATATACTATTTAAACAAACTAACTAACTTGTTTTCTTCGTTTTTCTCTCTTTGCAGCTGTTCAACGTGGCCGCGTGCCGCCCACACAACCTGGCTTAGCTGGCATGCATGGCCAATATCAGTTGGCCAACGGCGATCCAATGGGCGTGGCGGGCTTCAATGGCCATTCGTACCTCAGTTCCTACATCTCGCTGCTGCTGCGCGCCGAACCATATCCCACATCCCGCTATGGTCAGTGTCTGCAGCCCAATAATATTATGGGCATTGACAATATCTGTGAGCTAGCCGCCCGTCTACTTTTCTCCGCCGTGGAGTGGGCAAAGAATATACCCTTCTTTCCGGAGCTGCAGGTGACCGATCAGGTTGCACTGTTGCGTCTCGTCTGGTCGGAGCTGTTTGTGCTGAATGCCAGTCAATGTTCGATGCCGTTGCATGTGGCACCGTTGCTGGCGGCAGCTGGATTGCATGCATCACCAATGGCAGCGGATCGTGTGGTGGCCTTTATGGATCACATACGCATCTTCCAGGAGCAGGTGGAGAAACTGAAGGCGCTGCATGTTGATTCGGCCGAATACTCCTGCCTAAAGGCAATTGTGCTGTTTACCACCGGTAAGTTGCTGGATATCCTATACAAGGATGTGCCCGCACTGCTAACCAAAGTTTCAGCGTTGCTCGGCAAGCATGGCGAGGCTGCCTGCAGCAATGACGATGTGCTTGCTGTGGTGCGTGATCATCTTGATGAGCTGAATCGCCATGAGTTTGAATCACAGCTGCAGCAGGCGCCATTGCATTTGGCCACCTTCATGAAGAGCGTGGCTGGCGTTGAGGCTGCAGTGCAGCAGGCGGAGCAACAACAACAACAACAGAGTCAGAAGCAGCAGCAGCAGCAACAGCTGGACTACAAGCCAAGTGCTGCTCCTGGCCCTACTGTTTCGATTGTGCCCTCCGCCGGCAGCGCTTTTAGCAGCTGCGCCAAGTCCAATGCTGTTGAGGTTGATCTTCTTGCCGCACTCTATGCCAGCTCCACTGGCAATGAGAGCACCAGCAGCAGTCATAATAATAGCAGTGGCTTGGGCGCCTCATTACCCACCCAATCCCATAGCGCGTCGTCCTCCCTAAATTCCACTGCCTCCCCGCTAGCCGTAAGCACCGCTGCCGCCGTCATTGCCTCCTCACTAGCAACAACAACAGCCACGACGACGACAGCAACGGGCAGCACACAGCTGGCTGGAGCATATCAGACGCCGCCCATGTTCTATCAGACGCCACCGCGTAGCGCCTACGGTGCGGCCTTTGATATGTTCCATCACAGCACACCGTTTGGTGTCAGTCATGCGGCGGCAGCGGCTGCAGCGGCAGTGCATTCAGCCGGTAGTGCCGGTAGCTTCGGTAGTCCCAGCTATAGATATTCGCCATACAGCCTAGCGGGCAGTAGATGGCAATTGTAGCGCCCTCTATCGAGAGTTTAGTCAGTTATTCTAGATAAAAAGTATTCGTAACTTACTACATGTACGTACTTACTATTATGTATCCTATATGATGAACTTAATAACATATGTATCGTTTGTAAAGTTAATTTTTAGTGCCTATTTATTATGTATTTATTGCCTTTAAACTAAGTATAATTTATTAAAGTCTTAATTTAGCGTAGAAACTGTTCCAAAAAACATATTACCAAAAAAGAGATTATGCAAAAATCGAGAGAACGATTTGAGTAGAAGAAGAAGTTTTAAGAATATATACTGCTGTTGCTGTTAAAAAAAAAAAATATATTGCTAACCTGCGTTTTTACTTCATGCCATTTATTATTAATTCTTTAAGCTTGTTACCTAATTTTAATACAAAACTTCGTTTTTATTTCTTAACCGTTTTTATTTTTATTTTGTTAACTACTAACAAAATTTTTTGTTTGGGTACTAACATATTTTGCATACTAACTCTTAAAACGTTAATTCTGTAAGGATGTAGTTTGAAAAACAAAGAAAAAATTTTTTGCAAACATTTGAGTTAAGGTTTGTTGAGAGCTAGTACAAATTTAAAAATTTATTTATTTTTCCTATTATCTGTACAAAAACTAAAATTGAATTGCTTAATATTATTTATACGTAAACATTTTTTGTTTAATTTTTATTTTCTTATAATTTGACTTTTTAAAAAAATTTTGGAAAATTATAAGAATATTTAAAATTGATTTTTATTTAATTTTTTCAAAGCATTCTTTTAGTTTTGATTTAATGATCAACTTGTTTCGAATTTCCTAAGAAATTCCGTTTAAATTACAGGAAATTAAAACAATTTGATTTTGTTCAAAGTTATTTTTTAAAAACATTAAAAAAATAAATTAATTTGAAATCAAAGTTTGATTGCTACGAAGCCTTAAAATTATACAAAACAACATCAAACTGATTAAGGTTTCAAACTAAAATGAAAATCCTTTTGAATTCGATAATAAAGAAATTTTTACGTTTTATATCAAATTCATTTGCATTTTCTTAAAATATTTATAGAAAATTTTGAACGCAGCTACCTTAAACAAAATAAATCGAAAAATGTGTTTAAGCTAGCTGTCTTCGATGTTTTCTCAACTGCACTTAATTTATTTTTTACTAATTGCATTTTTTATTTTTAAACCAAAGCAAAAAAAAACAAATCTCACTCCGAAAAAAAAACCAAAAAAAGAAAAGAAACAGCGTTACACAACATTCTGGCACACATTCTGGACTTTGGGAACACCTTGCACTCACACACACACACACACACACTGATACAAAAATATGTCTAACACTCGCCTAACACACTTTTTAACAATTTTATATATTAAGCGAACTCAAAAATATTCAACTACATGGCACATGGGTTACATATAATGTTAATTTATTTTATACGTTTGTTGTTTTATAATTTTATTTTAGTATTACAAATTTATGTTTGTTTTTCTGCCTGAAATAAATCTACAATATTTTTATGCACATAATATTGGTTTAAAACTTAATGCAATATTTTTCCTTTATAAATAATCTATGTATTTAAAAACACACAATAAAAATAAAGCTTAGATTAGGTTTAAGATAATTTTAAAAATCAGATAACAAATATATTTGCAAAACTCCTTAAAACAAAATTGTCGTCATTGGGATTTGAATGCTTTTGCTTGCTTCGATTTTCAGTTTATGTTAAGATTAAGATTTATATTTCTTTTATAATGTAATTTTGTAATATTTAGTTTATATTTTAGCAACGACTTATAAGAATTGGAGGATACTTAACTCATTGATTTAGAGAAATATAAATTTCTTTGAGTAGCTTTGAGCTTTAAAGATTTCGTAAACAAAACACAGCTATTCGTTTACAGTGGCCAAAAACTGCAGTGAAGCGTTCAACTCTCTATACATAATCCCTCACCTCACCTCGCATGTGTGTGTGTTTGTTTGTCAAACAGTTGGCTGGTCATGTCAAGCAGCTGTCCCAGGCGCACGTCGTCGCTGTCCTCGATCTGCGACACTGACTATACCCCCGTCCCAAGTTTGCCCCGGCCCCTCTTAGAGCTGGCGACGTTTATTGACGTCGAGATACCACATTATGAACATTAATACAACACTCGTTTATGTCGCTTACTTACAAGCCGCAACGGCTGCTGCTCCTTGGCCAACTCACATAGACACATATAGTCACATCAACACTCACAGACATAGAGCCCCAAGTCCGGCCTCAAACTCAGTTTCAGCCTCAGCCTCAGTATGAGCTAGAGCCACAGCAATGAAAATAATTTTCCAATTTCCAAAACGCTGTGTGTGTCGATAGCTCGATTCGGGTTTCGAGTTTGGGTTATGGGTTTTTTGGGCTGGGACTTTGTGGGTCTATTGTGAGGGGGCGTCGAGAGTTCGTGTTGCCAGAGCTACGACTGCAACTTCGACTCCAAACTCTTGAGTCTTGGTTGTGTGCAGCGCAATTGCATTTGAATTGGCTGCATGAGTCCATAAACTGCAGCCGATCAATCGCAATATAGCGTCTCGCAGTTAGTACTCCCCCCTTCACTTCCCACTTCACCAGCCTGCCTACCTTGTGATAGACACGATCGCAGTAGTAAAATACCGGGTATAGACTTAGTAGATCTTCTGCCTGCCTGACTGCCTGCCTTTTGGTTACCCAGGCGGCGGCACGTTGACGACATGTCTGCGCAATGCCGCTGTGGTGCATCTTCCAATCTGGTTGTGGCCTCGTCTGCCTTTACATTCTCTCCCCTTTGCCACCCTCGCAACCTGTCCCTCTTCTAACCACTCTCCACACTACTGCCTGATTGCTGTCGTTTGTTGCAGTTGTTAAGAGTTGTAGCTTTCATGTCTTGGCCACACTTTTTGACCAACATTTTGTGTTGGTTTTTAGCTTTGTCTTTGCCATCGACTCAGCTTCAGCCTTCTGCATCTGACTTTCAGTCAACCTTTGTGTTGTTGCTTGTGTTTTTTTCTTCTGCTGATGCCCAAATCGTTTTGTGGGTGCTCATTGATCGCCTGCGCTACTTTCGGAAAATTGCCACAGACGTGCCTTTTGTGCCTTGTAATTAACAGTTTCGAACAGACCTCTTTGATTAGAATCATTTTTGGGCGCGTTTTTTTTTTTTTTGTTACTTCTTCTATTTTTTTCGATAGTATGAGATATGACGTTGCCAACTTTCAAATGTTCAATCAGTTAAACTTTGACACAAGATTCAGCTTAGATCAAACGGATCACAATAACATGAAGTTATATGCGGCAAATGCAAGAAAACTTTAACAAATACTCTTAATAAATATATATAGTACTATATAAAGAACTAATACTCTAACTAAACTAATACTTTAATTCCTTACACCAAATATTTATTCCTTTCCTTTGACCCAATTTAATTCATACACAATATTTCTCCTTACTCAGTTCGATGGTTGTCACCCAAACACATACCTGCAATTTCCGTATTGAATTTCTCGAACAACTCTTAAAAATGCCGCTCGATTATAAATTCATAGTTGACCTCACATGACCTGCCCGAAGCCTAAGGCCCAAACAGTATCTGCTGGCATTTTTTCTTCTCCTAATGCTTATTAAAACTAAATAAAGTTATAACTGTTTGCCTGGGCAGACACGAAACCGCACAACAACAACAACAACAGCAACAGCAACGTACTAGTTGCTGTCCATAAAAACTATATAATAAAATGTAATGCAGCAATTCATAATTTTTGGTTAAACAGCTTAACCTTTTTACTATGGTCAAATAGTTTGCAATGGGGGCGGCGGCGTGTAGACTGTGCCACGTTCTTGTGTGACCAAAAAAAAAAAAAAAAATGGAAAAAAATGTGCTCCTTTTTCGATATGCATGTTGTAGTTGCTGCTGTTGTTGTTGTTGTTATTGGCAGCACAATTCGGTTACATAGTTACATCAACTACTTTACGGTCATTATGCATTTAAAACACGCGGTCACGATCTCCGCGCTGAGTTAGTAACTGCGCAAAAGGAGCCAACCAGCCAAAAACAACAACAACAACAGCATCGAAAAAAATCGAAGCCAGTCCAAAAACAGTTAAAAAGCCAAAAAAAAAGAAGAAAAAAACAACCAAAAATCAAAGCCAAGCTAAAGCCATAGTTTTAGCCAGGTCGCAAACGCCCGAGAAAGCTGCAATGCTCTACTCGCACAGCCTCGCGGCTTCAAGCTGCATTTCTTTTGGCAAAATTCACAAACTGGAATTTCTTTTACTCGTCGTTCGTCGTTTGCCGTCTTTGCCATCGACGTCTTCTGCATTTCAATGAAAATAAAATTTTTTCCTGGCTTATTGATTCGAATTGTGGCACAATTTTGTTTGTTTGATGTTGTTGTTTTTTTCCCTGTCCCATGTCCTCTTGAGTCGTTTTCGTATTTTCTCGACATGGACTATAGGCACTGTAGCACTGAAGCTTGAACCTCAGGACCATCAAAGCTAATGGCCAAAGTCAATTGACAATTATGACCATGGCCAAGTGAAGTGAAGTGATTCGCTCAGCTTTTCATTTCAACTGACCAGATCTAATTTGTGACTTCACGATTATAGCCAGATTTTTGTTGTTGGTTGTTGGTTGTTTATGAAATGAAATGGTTAATAATAGCTAATTGAATTTCTATTGCCTTTGGCGACAAATCATTTATCTTGATTTAAGCGCATTTGTATGGAGGGAGGGCGGATTCAATAAACTTCCAAGTAAACGCTTTTTGTGTTTATGGTTTGTTTATTTTGTTGGTCAGCTGAAATTGCAGTTTAAAGTGATGTGGAGAGAGTTGAAAATATGGTAATAGCTCTTACTTGTTAGGGTGTTTACATAAACCGATCAATAGTAATTAAACTAAACAGCATTTTAAATTGTGTACGATTTTTAACATTTATTTATTCAGATTTGCGGCATATTTGAAATTGACAATTCACTTATCAACTGACAGTAAATTTACACAATTAATGTAAACATTCAACGGAAATTATTTATATGGCTTTTTTTCTGCACTTTGCACTTCTCGCATGTCATTTACTGTCTTTTAAATATAGCTCTAAGTAAGAAACTAAGTTTAATATATAAACTATAATTTGTTTGTATGATTTTATGTTAAGTATTGAAAAAGGTGTATACAAATCGATTTGTACCATTTGAGTTGTAAAATTGCAACAACTAAACATAAATCATATCAATAGATCTGAAAAGGATAATCCTTCAATCAAACCGCTTCCAATTTTAGTTAAAACATTTTAAAAAATAGCTAGTTAAACACATATAAAGAGAACGCTAAAACATAATTTTAAAATGTGACTTTTCGTCTTAGAATTATAATGTTTGCCAAAACTCGTTAGCTTGTGGCCTTAATGAGCTGGTTTAAAATTGCAAGCTTAAGAAACCACAGCGTTTGTTGGCTGTTAGTTAGTCTGAAAGGCGGGTTAACTCTAATAAACGTTTTTGCTATTCATATTGCCTCATATAACGATGTATTGGCTTTCAATTGACAGTTGGCCACTTGCGTGCAGTTAACCAATAGAGTTGCATGCGCGTAATGAAATTCAAAGAGCAAAGCACTATAAACTGAATGCGAGACATTAAAACGACACATTACGTACCAATGCTGCCATTTGGTAATGCAATCAAATTCAAATTCACACCGCAATCGGATACGTTGTCGACTTTAACAGCCTCTGTCTATGATTCCGACATAAAGTTGGACACCCAACGATGCCATCAGATTGGCAAAATGGTCAATTCATTAAGCAGTCAAGCAGCTGCAGGAAAAATGTTATAAATGCCACTTGTAAATTTTGCATAATGTGCTTAAAAGATACTTTTAGCTGCTTAACAGCAAGATAGCTTGTTTCTTTTTGCTTTTTTTTTTTTTGCGTTTCGGCACTGAAAAGCGTAACGTCTCGTGTTTTGACTAATTAAGCAAATAGAAACAAAAATAAATGCTCATATTATATGGCATTTCGGCACGGCATTCTTAACAGCCATTGAAAATCCGCTAAGGCTATGCAAATTTACAAGTGCTGATGTCTAATTAGAATTTCAAATAGGCGAACCCCAAACAAATACTATGACCAGTATAGTGAGTATATACTTATATATATAAATATTTATATAAGTATATATCTTTATATATGTATATAGGAATGGAAATGTAAATGCAAATGCTTGAGTCGTATGTTTAGTTTAATGTTGATGTTTACAACATTTACACACACTCGAAAAATATTGATAGGCAAACGTTTATTGTGGCTGGCAATTAACACTTGACGGCACACGCTGCGTATGCGCAATGTTTTTGAAATTTAACGACTAGTCTACAACATTAGAGCGTACACTCAAAAAAACAATAATAATATGCATGTGCAAGCATATGTTAAAAAATACTGTATAGAGTTTTCATTATAGTTTCAATAGTATAATTGTGATAGGAAAAAATAGGCTCGTTTTATTATCATAGTGTAGCAGCCTTCGCTTCGCAACCCCTGCTTATGGCTTTTGTGTTAGAGGGCGTTACCGCTTAGTTTAATTTTCGGAAATTTAATTAATGAGCCTCTTGTCTTGGCGCTGTCTGTTCATACATGTTCAGACATACTGAAGTCCGAGTCCGGAGCTCGCAATTGGGCATAAATCATGCGAGTGACGCAATTCCACAGCAATTCCGTCATGTGCCATTACATTTTTCTAGCTTTTGTTGTTTTTGTTGTTGTTACTATTGTGTGTGTGTGGGCGTGTCCCATATTTATGTTAAGTAACATTTGACGTGAGCGCTGGAAGCCCATTCGCTGGATACGTATCTCTAGTGTAAAGTAAAAAGTATGTCAGCACCAGGTGAACTGCAAAACTACACAGAAAAACTCATTTCCATCTGTATGGAGTGTTAGTTTGAGAGTCTTGCATTAAACATTTATATTTGCTTGTAATATTTATAGATGCCTGCGGTCTGTCGGATGTGACACACATTGAATCCCTGCAAGAGAAATCCCAATGCGCCCTCGAGGAATATTGTCGAACACAGTATCCCAATCAGCCCACGAGATTTGGTAAATTACTGCTGAGATTGCCATCCTTGCGTACTGTTTCCTCACAAGTAAGTAAAAGCAATTTTAAGACTCAAAATTTTGTTTATGTTCAGAATTTAAGGCAAACCAAATTAAGTTAATATTAACATATTGAAAAAGAGTTATAAATTTCTTAAAAATTCATTTAAGTCACAGTAACTTATTTGAGTAATTTACTTCCATGAGATATTTTAGATCATGAAGTATCTACTGAGAATTAATGTAACATATTGAATAATACTAGTTTAACTGCGACAACTTTTAAAACTTTCCTCAATGATTTAATGTTAATTTGATCCTTTATTTCTTTTTTGTTTTTCTTTCTGTTCTCCAGGTCATTGAGCAATTGTTTTTTGTGCGTCTAGTCGGAAAAACGCCCATTGAAACGCTGATACGCGACATGTTGCTGAGCGGCAACAGTTTCTCTTGGCCCTATCTGCCTTCGATGTGACACACAATGTGGCGCCAATTGACAACAACTTGATCATCAGCCGCAGCTGTGGCGGCCGCTGTGGCAGCCAATCATAGCAACACTCCGCTCAACATCAATCCCTGCAACAACATCACTGGCAATAGCAACATCGGCGGCAGTGGGGCAAGCATTGCTGTTGCTGGCAATCACAGCCACGATCACAGCACTGATGCTGCCATGCATGCAACATACGGCGGCGGCGGCGGCGGTGGACTCAGCAATTGCGGCAACAGTCTCAACAGCGTTTACAATCAGCAGCAAATCAGCAACTACAGCAACAACATCAGCTATAGCAGCAACAGCAACCACAACAATAACAACAGTAACATGAACGCCAGCGGTTTTCTAGGCGCCGGCTGTAGTAGCAATGGCAGCAGCAACGATTATACGGCAGCGGCTGCTGCTGCTGCTGCATATGTGACGCCAGCAACCGCAGCAGCAGCGGCAGCGATGGCAACAACAACAACAATGCCATCGTCAGTGAACACAACAACAATGCTGTCTAATTACTGCGATGCAGCGACTATGATGATGGCCGCTGCCGCTGTCAATGCAAATCAGTGCCTGCAACAACACCACCAACGATTGTTGCTGGCCAGCAGCAGCAGCAGCACAGGCAGCAGCAATCATGAACAACTGGCCACGGCAGCAAACATGGCCTCCGCCTCGTCGTCCTCAGCGGGGTCCCTGTCATCGGCATCGTCCACACCGACAGCAATGACAACCCAACAACAACAGCAGCAACAACAACAACAGCAGCAGCAACTGTCACTGCAGCAACAGTCGCTGCCATCGCCGCCAAATTTAATCGATATCAGCGAAGTTCCTCTCATTGTCGATGTCAAGTAGTGTAATTATTTATGCATATTGAAAAAACAAACAAAAAACATAAGAGAAAAAAAATGTCTAATGAAAAATGTAAAAAACAAAAAAAAAAACACAACAAAAAAAAACAGAATCTTGTAGCTTAATTGTTTTAAAATCTCCTTTAGTTGTTGTAACTTGTACATAAACAAATTTCAACTTTCTCCCAAAGGCGCCCACAACTGACAACCAACTGCGGTTTCGTATCTTGTATATACCAAGCTTCACCCTGGTTTCAAGTTGACCATTTATAATATTACAAAAAACTTTCAAACGTCTAACGTTTTTGTTTGGGCGTCATTCATTTTTACTATATGTCTGTACAATGTTTAAAGGCACTGAGTTCTACTTAATTTTTAAAGCAAGAAAACTAAATTAAAGCAAAAAATTCATTATATCCCAGTTCACAAAATAAAACGAAAAGTAAATCCATAAAAAGACAATGTAAATGTATGTTAGGCAAAATATTTATGTATTTCTTGTAGCGTATACATTTATATATATACATATATATATATATATATACTAGATACCTAACTACTATTATATATAGTTCTATGCGATCTATAGTGTACTTTACTCTTATCTCCCAGTGGTTTGCAGAATTATACCAAAAATATATTTTTACTTTATGTGTGGCAATTATATTTTGTGTGTGCTTTAGCAATTTTTTACTTTATTTTACTTTAAGTAAAATGTAAAAATATTACAAAAGAAAAGTAAATATCAAAAGAAATTCTCAACTGCTCCAAGCCACGTCTCAAAGATGTGGAAAAAAAACTCAAAATTTTATTTTAAAAATTTTTTTTATATGCAAAATTTAGCAAATTTTTTATTTTATACACAAAAATCAAAATGCGGGCAAAACCAATTCAGTGCAAGTTTTCAGTTTTTAAACGATCTTTTAGAATAAGCATTATTTTATTTATATGTATAAATATAAACGTTTTATATATTTTATAATAATAAAAATTGCGTTTTTCAAGAAACTTTTTCTTTATTTTTATTTTTAACACTTTTTAGTGTAGGTTTATTGTCAAATATGATTCGGGGTTTTAAAGGTGAGCCTTATTTGAATTTTTTGATCTGCTGCCAAAGCTTGTAAATAAAATTGTGTTGAACACTTTAAAGGAATATAAAGAGAATCAATAATTAAATAACTTAAAACATGTTTCGTAATTTTCGGGCCAGTATATGCGTGTTTCTGATAAGAAAAAAATGTATAAATATGATTAAACTATACGGTAATTAAATATATAGTTACTTATTGAAAAGCATCGCATGATCGCTTGTAAATACATTTTTGAGGTGTGAAATTTGTAATATATTTGATTATAAATGTCAACCGAATGGTTAATAAATGAGAATACATCATCGTCAAGCTGGGCAAGTGCATCCTTAAGTATAGATCAAGTACATATATATAAATATATATATATATATATATATATATATATATACATATATAAATTTATTAACCTTATCACAGTTGATAGTCGCTTTAAAGATTGAGTGCATAAGAGAGTGTATATACTATGTATGTATTGTATGTGTGAATAAATATAAAACTCATTAAAAAAATAATAAAAAAACAGCAATATATAAAATTCCCGTATTATACAAAAAAATGTTGATTGCTGTAATCGAAAAATATTTATACATGTATATTTAAGTATTAATTAGTATACAAAAAGAAAAGAAAACGAAAACTGTTTGTTTTTTGATAATTTCGGTATGGAAATCAAGTGTCAGTTAAATTAATTTTATTTAATAATAAATACCAAGAAATATCTAAGTATGACAAATGTTTTCCATTCACAATTTTCTATCTTCCATAACAAATCTCTCTTTCTCTTCTCACTCGCCCACTCATCTCATAATTTGGTTATGTTGTGAAAAATAAATGCCCAAGTCATGCTGTGCAATTGTGGCGCGACCTCTGTGTGCAAATGACCCAGGGCATGGGCCGGCATGTGGCAATTACCCCGAACTGCTCCGAAATTGCCAATAATGAGACATGCAGCTCGCGCGCTTAGCCTCTGTAATGGATTGCCATGGATTGGTATCAATTGCAGGTCAATTCCTCAACGCCACGAAAATTTCACGCGCCGACAAGATAATCGTCGCACATAATGCCGGGATTCCCTAGTTTGCTACAAGCAAGACCCAGTCAAAGGATCGTGCAACGCAGACAGCATGTTGCCACAGCCCATGAACAAATTGCGGCTGTCTTGTGGTTCGTCGCTGCCGTTGTTGCTGTTGCTGTTGCAATTGAAGTTACTGTTGATGTTGCTTTTACTGTTGCCGTTGGAGTTGCGGATGCCGAATGACAAATTAGATATCGAAAACAACAATTTGATCGACAGGCGGTCGCCACCGAAACGAGACGAAAAGTACAGCAAAGCAACAAGAAAGAACAGTTTGATACGTCACAACGAACATAAAATACCCTTAACTGGAACGCTTTCACATCGTATTCATTTGTAAAGGACTTGGTAGATTATTAGTATAAAAGCAATAGTTTTGGTAATTAATTGTTTATGTTTTGTGTCAAATTTAAAACTAAGAACTTGGCAAATAAACAATAACTCCCATGGCTGTTGAACAAGTTGAACAATCTAGCTAAGAGATATGGTAAAGCCTTAAGATTTTTTTACACCATGTTTATCAGGCTGAGTAGACATAAATTTTTTCAAATAAATATATTTGAGATCTTACACATTTCAAGGCACAAATTTAATACATTAGGTAAGGGTACACAAGAAATAAAGATTACTCGGTACGGTTTCGAACCGTGAGCTCAAATTGGCCAACGAAAATAAGGAAGGCATTTTTTGCGGTTTGGGCCAAGCGTATCCAAAGGAGTTGATGAAGGTGTTGATTTGATTACTTTTATGTAAGCGAGCAAGCTCGAAAGTCAGAGTCAGAGCTGGAGTCTACAGATCTTTGGTTTTGCAGTCGAACATATTTCTCTCCAAATCGTGATCGGGCCAATTTTGAGATGGATCGATTTCGAGTTGCAGTTGTCTTCAATTGTGCCGCCTGCTTAACTCACTGTAGGGGAAAGGGCGGGAAGTTCTCTGTGCATGCCTCGCGGCCAATATCTAAATGTGAAAAATGATTTGACTTTAATGGCCGCCACTGAGTGATCATCTCTGATCATCTGATCAACTAAAGCCTTGGACTCGGCTGCCTTGACTGGCTTGAATGTAGTAGGTGTTAAGATTTTGTGACCAATTGGCCCGGTAATGCACAGCGTTGCCACCTTCCATAACGGTTGCAACTGCACAACTATTTTGCATACAACCCCATCTCTCTCTCTCTCTCTCTCTCTCTCTCTCTCTCTCTCACACACTCAATGCAACAAAGTTTGAGTCTGGCTAGGCAAATGATTGATTCGTTATGCGGTTGGGAAACGTGGGAATTTGGCTTGAAAAATTGAAGGTGTGTGCGCACACTACTTTTGGTACAACAAAATCATTATCTTTACGAGCTGTAAATGAGTTATGGAAAATTAGTCGAATTACGTGTATCCATCCAGCAAAATAAAGCCTAGAGTTGACCACGACTGATACAATAATTTATATAAAGCATATCATCGGGCAAAAAAAAACAGAGAAAAATATTAACTCTTGTAGTGTTAACTTGCCGCAACTAATTTAGTTTTTGGCTGATTCAGAATGGTTGTGTATGTAAGAAATTTTGATTCTTAAATTAAAATTTCTTAACCTTGAGTAAAGAGAGGAAATAAAATGAATACAATATTATGAAATACAATTGTATAATCATTAAAATGGTTTTACTTTATTTATTTAGCCTTTCATTCATTTGCAAAAGTCTCTCAAAAATCCTTATTAAATTAAATCCTTGCGAACGACAAAAAGCATCGCAAACAATAGCAAGATATATGCTAAGCCGAAGCCTAACTACTGTGTGCTTGCTTGCAACACCAAGCAGCATACTGCAACACTCGTTCTTACACACACAGAGATTTGTTCGCACAAAGCCGTCACAAAGACCCAAAGATATTAGTGGGCATTTTTCAATCCTTTGACGATGGTCAAAATAAAATATTATTTCGCGCGTTAATACGCAAAAAATAAGCGACTGGTTGGGTGGCTGCCCCGGCTAGGCGGGTGGGCATCCATGAACTGGTATCCCCAACACCCCGATGACCCCACCACAATCCCCTAACCCCAAGCTTAGGTGTTGTTTGGCTGAGAAGTTATGATGCGGAGCTTGTATGCGTCTCGCTTGCCACCTCTGGCAATTGCGACGTGAATTTGTGACTCGTTAAAAGCGCGTGGCAATGGACGGGGGCAAGGATCGGGGCCAAGTAAAAGTGTACTATGGGTAAGCGATTATCATTTTCTAGCTGAATATTTATAAAACAACACACTTATGTTCCAAATTAGTATATATTTATATTCCATTTAAGGCAAAGTAAACTCTTTTAGGTATTTATTAAGCAGTATTTGAACTTTTCTTGGCCTCATAAGTGGGCTTTTGTGCCACAGTGCTGTGGTGCCAGGTCTACTACAAACACCATGGGTGGGCTTGCTTCGCTTGCTCTTTTGGCTGGCAAAGAGGCAAAGATGCAAAACGCTTTTGACAATTTGTACTTGTTGCAGCGGCTGCTGCGCGTTATAAATTATCAAATAGAAAATAGCATTCAATTTGATATTTTGGCATGCGGTGTGAAATATGTGTAATTGGAAAACAAATTCCCATTGCCTAATTTATGACATGAAAATTGCCAAGATATTTATTATGACCCCCTGCAACAACACACCGCTTTCCTCCTCCACTCCTTTTTGACTGTTTGGTTGTGCTAATTAAATTATGATATTTCGTCTGGAACCAAAAGGCAAACATCATCAGATGCTCAACCTACTCCACCCCCCTGCCACCTTTTCTAAGAGAGTCATAAGAAGGACCACATGTCCGAATCGTTGTTGGGTATTCAATTTCATGCGCTTACAATAGATTTTATGTAAATTCTCTCGTAATGTGACAAAAAAGGGAAACACACACATTTCAATGACAGTTAGACAAAACATAGGCATTGCTCAGCAAACGGGGTTAAGGAGGGGGTAGAGCGGGTTGGCGGAGAAACATATACAAAAGGCGCTGACGTGCCTAATGAAATTGGACACCATGCGTTGTCCACTTCGCCCCTTTGAGCCCCGTTTCCGTCTTCTCTACTCATTTGAGCCAAATAAATTAATGTATCGTGCGCATGTCGAAAAATGAGCAAACGAAAAAGAGCGAGACGAGGAAAGACAAGCAAGAGATAGCATGCCGAAAATTATGCAAATCACAGACACAGAATCGTTGCCTGAAATCGGCTGCATATGCAAAATGTTTAACCCTTAATTGGCCCATACGGCCCCCGGGGGCGACATTCTGTGGCTCACCTATCGCTGACATTGATAGCCATCGCAAAAGCGACCAAAGAGCCAGAGACAGATTTCTGGTACTCCAACCACTTCTTACTGCTCAGTGAAACTTTTTCAATTACACAATCGCTAACTGGAGCTGGCTGAAATATATGTATAGTATATGTGTGGGCATGTGTGTCTGGCTTTGTCTCTAATCCCCGAAACCCCAGCTCACCTCTTTTTCTATCACTTTGCTTGGAGTTGTTGGCGTGAATTATCTGTGCAAACAGCCAGTGACAGGCGTTGAATTGCCACAGATCTCTCTCTCTCTTTCTCACTTGGATTGAGAGCCGGGCATGTCCAGTGGCAGTTTGTCGCATAATATGTTAATCAGCGCTCCCTGACATGTCACACAAACAACATTTGCCAGCTCCTGTGAGGACCATATAAATTGCGGGTGGTTTGACAATCTGAAAACACAAAAAAAAAATTCGTTATGTGTGGCTTTACAGTATTTGTGATTTAAGCATAACACATCAAGGGTTTAATTTGAAATGGCGAATTCGCAAAATATATAGAGAGAGAGCATTTAAACAATATATTTAACCATCAACTTAATATTAATTTTGAGACATTGTAAATAATAGTTGACTTACAATTTTCGTAATATTTATTTATTTACTTAATGTTTACAAAATTTTAAGATTTTAATAACCGAATTTATAGATTTTATTATGCCAACAAGGCATTTAAGGACATATCTTAAGGTGTAATTTGTAAAATATTATAAAAAGTCAATCAAACAAATGTTTATCTGAAGCTGTTACAGAAACTATCGATAGATATAAAAATCCTTTTAAAATTCTAAATATACACAACAAAATGAAGCAACTAGTAAGAACAACGGAACCAAAAATGATAACAATTATCTGGTCATTTCGATTATCATTAACGTAATATAGATTCGCGTCAGTCATTATTATATACAATAGTTTATTTACCTACCTGCCTATTGTAATAGTGAAAAAGGATTCGTATACATAAATATTCCATTCTCACCTCAATACAATAACTCAGCGATTTCTGTGCAATAATAATACCATAATATTTATATGCAATCTGTCCAGTTACAGTTACATTGAATACATTTTTGCATTCACATAATTTATGAGACGTTTTCTCTGCGCCCTTTATAAACCGACTCACACACACATATATATATACACATACAATAACATAAGGAGGAGTTTGGTAAGGAGTGTTTTTTTGGGCAATAAATTGGCATTTAAATTAATACAATTTGAATTATGTGATCGGGGCGCTGTAACGGCCAATGGGGCAGCCCCCCACAGCGTTAATTTTCAATCAAAATCGCACATCCGCGAAATTATCATGAACTCAGCACAACAAAGCTGGTTACTATGCGTGTGTGTGTGTGTGTGTGTTTGTGCCCTGAGAGATTATCAAATTGATTCCAATTAACACTTGCCACTGCATCAAAAGTGTTGCAGCTTTGCTCGAGGTATGCAAACCTTATAAATATTTCACGTTTTTACGGTTAACAGTGCCACAACAAGATTGAACTACGTTTAGTACCTTGCCAACTTCACTCTTCCACTCTTTCTCCCTCTCTCTCTCTCTCTCGCTTCTAGAAATCAAGTTTATGGCGGCATTTCTTATTTTTTACACCAATTTCCAACCAATGCCCCGAAAGACGCACATAAGTTAAGCGCACTTTGTCGTTATTCGTAATTCGAATTGACAAACGTTTCTTTGGTGGGAGCTTTGACCAACAGTCCCCCCTCCCGCCTCCTACCTTCGTGCAGCTCCAACAGTTCCAACGGTTCCTTGCCAGCAATCCTCCTGGTGCATGCAACTCGTGCGAAATGATAAATATTCTATAATTTCGCTTGGCATTCAATTTCGATTTGTGTGACACATAAATTACGAATTAACGCTTTAAGCTCAACGCCACAACCAGTTGCGTTTAAAGAGGGGGGGGGGGGGAGAGAGAGAGAGAGAGAGAGGTGGAGGGCACTGTGTTTGCCCTGGGGCCCAGTGGGTCACGGGTGGGCAAGCAACAACAACATCAACAGCAGCAACGCATTGTGCGGCATTTTTTCGATCAATTTGGTAGTTGGGCATGCGGCGGTCTTATAAATCACCCTCACAGTCCTCTCCGCCACTTCTTCTATGGAAACTGCATAGGAGTTGAGTTGGAAAGCAGGCTTCGGCTTTAGTTCGGACAATTTTTTTTTAGGTGATTGTTGAATATTATTTATAATTTGCAAGGTTTCGTAGTTTTCCTGATTAAATAAATTAAATATAATTTTCAAATTCAATTTGAATAAATAAAGAATTGAATTAAATCAAATAATATTCATAATAATAAATATAACAAAATTTTATTAAGCTTTCAGACATAATTTCCGAATTATCTTAGTAAATTAAGACTAGCCCCTTCTTATCTATTTTTTTGTGAATCCACAAAAACCTAATTAACTTGAAAATTTATCAAGTTCATTGCGAACTGAAAATTCATTAGCGACAAGTTGTAATCTAAAAAAAAACAAGCACAAAAGCGAGCAGCTAAGTTAAAACAAAGTAATTTCCTAAGATGAGGATTTCGTACCCGCTTGCCACAAAACTTCTGCAGAGTATACAAAAATAGGAGAGTAGTAAGAGAAAATTGTGCTAAAAAGAAGTTCAAAAGTGGCATTAGGGCTGCCAGCAATGAGGCATACGAAAAAGTGAAAGATACGCACAAAAGATGATTAATAATCTCCAAGGCACACACACACACACTTACAAGCAAAGAAATTGAAAGAAAAGCACGCGGAAAATCTGCACTTTCCGCTTTGGACCTGTGGCAAGACAAATGTCTTAGCTGCGTGGTCGCTTTCACAGTTAATTTAAGTTGGCAGCTCCAAGAACGGATGCAGCTCCTGACTTCCCCTCCTCATCTGGCGACCCCCCCTTAGAATATGCTGATTTAGTCAACTGTTTGCCACTGATAAAATTATTAGCTTCTCTTTGTTTCACCCAACAGCCCACTCCAAATGAAATTGTTCTGTCGCATTTTTTGTATTAAAATGCAAATTTTTGGTTAATTTTGTTGTTTCTCTCATAATCAGCGGCCAAACAGGGCCAATCTCGCTTCTTCACTAAAAATAATAAGAAAAAAAAGCCACCCATAGCTCATTCATTTACCAGGACTCAGGGCACATCCTGTCTAGCGGTTGCACTTGGCTGATGATGAATAACCTCGGCGTATGTTTCACGCGTTTCCTTCCCCCCTTCGAGGGTTTTAAGAATCACGTTTTAGCTTCTAGTGTTGCATAACCTGAGGCTACATTTTTAATTTCCATCTTGTGATTGGCTCGGCTGATTGTTTTTCTTACTTTTTTAATTAGCCAGCCTTATGAACTGGGTTTAATTCATGTTATTATGAAAAAAATCTTATTGGTGTTATTTTGAGTATTAAAAACTGAGCAATTGTCGGCACATTCGGCTTAACCCATACTTGACCAAACGATAAAAATATTTTAACAGCTGTTAAACTTAACTGCATGATGGTCGTTTTAATATTGATGTTATGGTGATGTAATACCTCAATTTTGCTGTTAAGCCATTAAGTTGACTGTGTTGCTCCAATTTGGGTGCCTAAATACATGCAAGGCCCAAAGCTTAATAATTTATATGTATGTCTTAGTTTATCTGGGATCTGAGGCAGCCACTTGAAAAACAGCAGCGACATTGTATGAACCTAGTCTCACATAAAAGACATAAACAATTAAACTCATTTGACGATTAATTACGCGCCGCTTCTAAATCGCGTGCCGACGCCAGGCAGCTATAGCTTCAGCAAAATGTGTGCTATCAAAACAACCAGCAACAACACCAACAACAACAATAACAATTGAAGCTGTGGCAGCTAAAGTACAAATTCATTTGCTGCTAAAGACACTGGGAGGCGATCGGAACTTGCATGTCGTGTCATAATCTTGATGAATGCATAATTGCATGCCCCGACATGCGGCACAGACACTCGCCAACCGACAGCCTCTCGTGGCAGTCCCCCGCGTTCAGTGTCTGCAATTTGCGGTTACGTGTTTCCCATCTAATGGTCCTAAATGTCAACCAGCATAAGTGAACCCTATGTAAGAAAAGGGGTTTTTTTCTAGCCAGCTAGCTATTGTATTTTCAAAATATTTTCATATACTTTAATAGAGAACATTCTCCGAACATTTTCCAAGTTTTCTCTCTATGCACATAAGTAATTAATGAATAAGTACGAGGAGCACCCAATCCGCTTGAGAAATTCATTCAATAAACTAAAGCAACCATCATCAATGGCTATCCATCCAAACTGAGTCACATACAAAGATGACCTAAATTATTCAATTCATTTTTATTTATTTTTAATTTTTTGATTTGTTGCAATACTTCTCATTCTCTCTCACTCTCTCTCTCTCTCTCTCTCTCTCTCTCTCAACCTCTATCTCTCTCTTTTCCAAAGATCGATACGGTCGTGTTAAAGGGGTCTCGTGTTGTTTGTGTAACTATTTATTCTAATTTGACCCGCTTATTTGCCACTCGAGTAACATTCTCACATTTGGGGTCGTTTGTTGTTCCGAATTGGAGTACACTGCATAGTAAGAACTTTGAGAGATATAGTATAAGGGGCCGCGCGCTTACCCCGTTTTTAATTGCTCTAACAATGTCGCTCGATGCTTAAATGATGAATCACTTTTTCATTAAAGTTTGACTCTGAGTGTGACCCTCATGTTGTTGCTGTTGACTTCTATGCCGCTAATGTGAGTGAATAAATATTTGTAAATGTTGCTCTTAATAATAAAAGTAAAAGAATGCATTCTTATGTTTAAGATATGACATATGAGGTTTCAAGCTTATTTAGTAACATGTACTCGAATTTGTTCATTTGAACAGACATTTTAATGGAATCTCCAGTTGTTCTTTGGGGTTACAACTAAACACTGCGCCAGTTGAGTTTTTAGCAGCGTCCAATTGCAAATAAACTTTCATCGAATCGACTACAAATTGTCCAACTCTCGAGTACAAATTCGAGTTCAAATCCAAGTTGCATTTAAAGTCAAATATGCCAACTATTTGGTGGCTATCAATTTACAGACAAGAGCAAAGCGTGAAGCAGCCAAAATGAAACTGATACCTAGCGAATAGTATTGAGTCAAGACGGAGGAGAAGGCGAGGGGAGAACTGTATATGGTAGGTGGCAAAGTAGACAAAAGTCGAAAAGGAACAAGCGCAACATGAATGAACCTTTTAACATACTTGTAGTTACTAATTCCAAGCGACAGGCGACATACTACAAATACACAAAAGAACAAAACGACAAAACAAAACGAATTTTTCATTTGTTTTCATTGTTGGTCATTTATAAAGAGAGCGAAGATGTTAATGGAAGGGGGGCTAGCGAACGGACAAGAGGTACTCGAACAAAGTTGTATCAACAAAGTGACCAAATCACTGGGCAATGCTTTGGCTACCAAAGCAGCAGCAGCAGCAATATTTGTTGTTGTTCTGGTTGTTGGCCAAACAGATGCTATGCGAAGGTGTTGCCAATGCCATCGAATCCCACATACACATATATCGAAAAGGATGGCTATTCAGTTGTTGTTGTTTGAGAGAGTTTTTTGTTCAGGCACACGACCGTTTTTGGCACAAGCGATGCAATAAATTATCAGCTGCACAAGGAGTCAAGGAGCTGCTAAGATAAAGAAAGAGAGTAAGAGAGAAAGAGAGAGAATTAAAACACACTCCAGAGCAAGAGAGAGCACACGCAACCAATTGACAAGATATAAAAGAACCCAAAACAAAAGAGACCAACGACAAAACTCAGAAACGCGCAATCGAACACAGAATGACCAGAAGTATCAGCCAAAAAACATAAACGACAAACAAGACAAAACGCAGCCACATAAACACATTGGACAACATGCTGCGACCCAGCGATACGATGAACCTAAATCTCAGGCCAAATCCAAACTCCGCTGCCCCGCTTATCGGGCCAGAAGCCAGTCGGAAGCAGTCGTCGCACAGCAGTTGCAAATGACAACTTTGAGGGCAAAGTCAATGAGTACCTTCCTGCTCCCAGTTGCCCAGTTGTTGTCTCCTTCTCGATTCGACTGCTGTGGGAGAGGAGACAAAAGGATCCCGGCGCGTTCCATATCAAAACAAGAATACAACGACAGCTAACAAAACTCTCAACATGCGTTGAAATGTTGAAATGCTACGAAGAAATATTTGTGCTGCCTAAGGCAACGATTCGAAACAAGCAAAAGACTCAAAATGCACTACATCAATAAAATAAAACAAAATACTTTAGAGAGAACAGCTTAAATTGTAAAAAAAACTAACATTAAATACCCTTTCTTCAGGACTAAGACAAATACGTTTAGCATAACTTGATAATTAAAGCAAAAACAACAAACGTTAAGATTATTTAATTTTTATAAATCGGGTTAGATGAGATAATGAAAATACAGTGTATAAGCCAGAAAATATTTAAATCTATCTGTGTGTTTGAATAACTATTTATTATTTAAAGACTGTATTAACAAGTTAGAAAGCTCTAGTCGAGAAATCCCGGCTAGACGATACCCTGATCCCTATACCTTACGCGTACAGTCAGTGCTTGCAAGTATGTGTGTATGTGTGTACGCGCATACTGCATATACAACTTCAATGTCCCAGACAGACGGACATGGCTATATCGACTCGGCTGTTGATGCTGATCAAGAATATATATACTTTACGGGGTCGGAGCTGTTTCCTTCTGCCTGTTACATACTTTTGCACAAAACTATTATACCCTTTTTCCCGTTTTTAATGGGATCAGGGTGTAAAAATGCTAAGCTGAATAAAATAAGTCAGATTGTCAGGTCTACAAATTTATTTATTTTTGTAAGTATTTCAAGTAGTATTAAATAATAAGCAAAACGTATAGCTGGTAAATGAGTTAACGGCTTTGCACCAATGTAATTCCAACTAAGTTTGATATATAAAAAAATAATAATAATAATAACAACAACAACAAGCGATAGGAGTATATTAAACGCTATCTCACTCTTTTAGACACACACACTCTCTCTTGTTCTCTGCATCTGTTTTTTTTTTTGGATGGTGCAGGCAACATGCTGCATGCCCCAATGCTGCGATTGCTGCTTCTGCTCCTGCTGCATGCTGTGCGCGATTCATGTTTGGTGATTAAAGTAAAGTTCGTAAATTTACAGTTTTCATCAAAGAGGCGACTTTTAGTGGACTGGACTCACCTTTAGCAGTGCAACAACAGCGCAGAGTTCAGGCCAGGTGACTGTGACGTTGACTCTCTGTGGCGACTCCGACTCTGACTCTGCACTAGTCCCTAGCTGTAGCTTCAACTCCACATACACACTCAAATGCACTCTAGACAGCATACTGCTTGCTCCTTTGGCTTTTCTAAACTGATTTCCAGCAATAAGCATTAGTTGAAAATTGCAATTGTTTTTCCTTTTTCCATACCCTGTAATCACTTCGATTAGGTATAAGGTGTTTGTACAAGAAACTATACAAAACATTATTTGTTAACAATAACAGTATGTCAAGGGTTCAACACCGATGATTTACTCATAAAAAAAAAACTCGATTAACGTTTTAAAGCAAATCTTTGTTTTCCGGTCATTTTTGTCTCTTTTATTTTCATTTTATTAAGGCTATTCAAATAAACTTAATGTCATACACGAGCATAAAATATTTAATATTTGAGAATAGATCTCAAAGTATCTTTAAGAGCTTCATAAGCCTAAACACAGGTCATCTTTTAGTCAGTCAGTCTCTCTCAAAGCACTCTTACTTGCTTTTGATTTTTTGTTTTCGGTTTAGCTGGCAGCGAAGAAGTGCACTGAGCACCGCGGGGGAGTACCCTAGACGCAAACCCAGGCCCGGTCACAGTTCCAGTCATAGTCATAGTCTTAGTCCCAAGCACGACTCCGCAACGAGGTCTGGGCAAACGGGCACTGGCACACTGGGCACATCATCAACTTCGACAGCGAGCGAGCAAGCGAACAGCCCCAAAAGAAATCCAATTGTACTTAACGAATTTTTTGAGCAACCCGAAAAGTATCTGCAAATCCGATGGCGATGCCGATGACGATGGCAATGGCTCAGCGGTGCCTCTGGTCGCTTGCTCGTGGCTGGTGGTGACTGGCCAAAAGGTGCGCTGTGCCGTGAATCATATGGACACCATTAAATGGGAAAGGCTATATGGCAATCACCAACACGCGTCAATTGCGCGCTGTGTGAGACCAAGCAACAAAAATTGGAAAACCTTAGAGAAAAATAAGAAAATGAAACTGTGGAAACTGCGAAAGCCAAACGGCAAACGGGCAAAAAACTTTGATTGCAGACTACACTGAAATCTGGCCGCGTTTTTCGCTGGAAATGCGCACAGATGAGGCAAAGATTTGGACACCAGCTTGGAGTGTGAAACTAGCCATGGAGTATCTGTTTCTAGGTTGTCATTGTTGGTGCATTCAATGAAACAGAACTAGAACCGCTAGCAAGCATTAATAAACCTAATAACAACATTAAGGCCAAGATCGGTTTGGGACTTAAAAACTAATCAGATTTCGATAAGCGCACTAAATCCGTTGTTCAAAGTGCTGGTAATAAATGTAATTTGAATTTCTCTGTCTCTCTTACATACAACACAAGCACAGCAGCAATAGTTGTTGATGCTGTTGCGCCGGCAACATTACTTAATTGCATTGCCAAGGATATCACTGGGCAATCGATCGTCACGGATTATCAACTTGTAATAGACCCAATGCTCTCCATATTGCAGCGTTAAATTATGCGTTGAAAGGGATCCGCTTGTTTCTTGTTCTTCTTGCTACATTACTGGTTGCTCGTTGTTGGTTGCTGGTTGCTTGTTGCTGTTGTTGTGGCTCGTTGGACAGGTGTTGATTGCTCTGGTCAGGCTCTGGTTGCCAATTTATTGCCAGCAGCCGTATCTGTCGGTTCGATTAGAATACGCTTACAGCCTCGAAAAACTGACTGCAACACGCTGTTCTTGCTCGTGATGCTGTGGCTAGTTGCTGTTTCTTTTCTGATGGTGTGCATGCACTTGCTGGGCGAACGTGTTGCAAATTATTGCAACTTGTACGTGACTCAAATGACGACAACGGCCGCACGCAAATTTCAACTTGAATTGAGTTGGATGCGCAAATTGATCAAAGCTAAATCAAAAACTTGTATTATCTTATCTCAAAATATCGGAGTATGTTATAATAGCATGTAATATAGTCGAGTGTTATTCAATTTATGTCTGTGGCAAGTAAAAAGTTTAATTGGATAAACTGAATTTAAGAGCACAGGAGTTTTAATACCAGATAGAAATAAAAAAGTAAAAAATTAATTTATTCCACAAGAAAGTAAATTTTTTTTTTAAATAATAATAATAATACTTTCCCTTTGTATTATTAAGTTGTTAGAGATTTAACTTTTAGCTGATTAGTTCATTTATTATAGACATAAATTCCGGGATCAATTAATGTCTACTTTATTTTGTTAAACTAACAAATTGAACAAAACTTTGCAATTGCAGTTCAATTGCAGCAACATGGCTTTATTTTGTAGTTGCATCTCGTCGTAGTTGTTGTTGTTGTTGTTGGTATTGTTGCTGATTGCTGCTGCTGTTGCTCGCATTTGAAAGACAATCATCGAGTGCTGAGTGCTGCTGAACCACAGTTGCTTCGAGTTGAGGCAAAAGCATTGCAATTTGCTTAAAATTTGAGTTCAGCTGCGGGTCAAGCAAACTGACGGCTACCGAATTTCGGCGAGGGCGCTACAAAAATTCCATTTTTTTCTGGTTTCTTTGGTATCTTAAGTTGAGCATTAAAAATTGTTTTTGATAAAAATCGCTGAGCAGCAGTTGCAACAGAAATTTTTTTTTATTTTTTTTATTCAAAACAATAACGTGCCAAAAGTTTGCTACTGCATTTTTAATATTTATAATCTCGAGTTTGTCAATGCACGCCCCAAAACCGACCCTATCTCTACAGCCCCTTACTTCTCAGCGTAAGCTGCTGCTGTTGGTTTGCTTTTATTAAGTTTGTTTTTAGGCGCACGTTTTAGTTGTAGCTTGAAAAATTTGACTTGAACATGAAAAATATCTTGTTTAGATTTTAATTTGAAGATAGACGACAAGTAGACTTAATTATCATTTTTTAGCTTTTTAGTATGCCAATGTCGACAAACATACTATATACATAATGCATTGAAGCTACATTGCAGTTTTGAGGGCGGCTCTCTGTCTTCGTCGACAGACTGTTTCATTTTGGCCAACTTTCTATAGCGAAATTTCGCCAGTGCCACCGCCGCATAATCATTTCCCAGCAAATCTATGCGCATCTCCCACTCGATGCTATGCAAATGTATCTTGTATCCACCGAATTAAGCGCAAAGCAGCACCACCACCACCACCACCAAGAACGCCACAAAAGAGAAAGAAAGAGAGATAGAGACACATAGTTGGCAAGCCAGTAGCTTAAGTTTGGAGCTACTCGCTAGGTAAACATATTTTCCATGTCGATGCCATCGATTGCGTTATGCAAAATATATGCAAATGCCATAAATACGAGTACGAACCCCAAACCCAAAAAAACATACCTCTAGCCCAAAAGACCCAACCAAAAAGTGACGCAGCAAAGGAAAAAACTGTTTTTCACCAGAAACCTTACATTGTAGCTCTTTCTATTACTGTTTTTGTTGTGAAAGACGCTTTGATACGTTGCGATCCTAAGATTTGTGAAATTTATCGGCCAAGTGATTGGTTAGGTGTGGGTGTGGGTTGTGGGTTTTTTCCCTTTTTTTTTAAGCAGGGAACTGTTTTGTGTATTCTTGGAACGGTAGTTAGTGCCTCGTCTTGAATAATCGACGACTTTGACAACATTTGAATATCGTTTGGTTACTCACTTGCATTGTGATTTTTACTTGACTTGTTTGTTGTTGCAGTTCGCGACGAGAAAATTGAGTTGGTGAAAGAATAAATCTGCACAATCACGATGTTGAACTCATCTGTCAGGCGTTTGTAATTGACCTAAGGCATACTCAAATGCCATCCAAAGTGGGATGTTAAGGTGCCGTTTACAATGTTGCCACGATGGAGATCATGACATGTTGACATAACTCAACAATCAGACGACAAAGCTTAAGCATCACCAAGACATATTCATATTCATAATAACTGGGTCGGAGATTTTAAAAAACTTTTCAGTCATATCCAAATAAATAAATACTTAGAGAAGCACTAGTTTAATCGACAATTTCTTATTTTCTTATTTATGCTGTAAGAATTTTCTGTCTGTCTGTGTTTTCTTTATGGTCAGCGCAAGCGAGAGATAGGAAATAGAACCATAAATCTTTAAGCAAATAGCACTCAAAAAGCAATAAGACTATTTCAACGCCATTGTGTGCTAAGTAGATTTGGAAAAGGCGATACAAATTTCACCCAAGAATACCATTTTAGACAATGCTCAACATAATGCAGAAGATCTTGAAGGCGCAGGCGCAGACGCATGCAGTTGCAGTTGCAGCCAATACGCATTTCCATGACAATGCCGCAATGACAAAGACAAAGAAACTAAAGGCATGAGGCAGAGGAGGTTGCTGCAGCCTACGAGCTAATCTATGAGGCAAATCACAGGAGAAAAAGATGCGCCATATGCTTCCCAGAAGGATCGTTGCTGGCCGCTGTCCAGTTGTAGCTGAATCAATTTGTTAGAAAACTAGCCAGTACGAAATTTTGTTGAGCGGGAAAAACAAAAGGCGAAACAAGGTGACTGGAGAGGCGTGTGACGTTTACACACATTGTGGGCTACTTAAGATGCCAGTTTCGAGGGTGGATTCAGGGTCTACTCTACTGGTATATTGTCAGTTCCTGGGGTGCGGGTGTTCAAAATAAATGGACAAATGGCTAGCTAACAGTACATGTAATCGGATTGTTTAACCAAGATAATTTGTGGATTTTTAGCCAGCTGCTGATTATGGGTCACAAGCCGAAGAAGCAGAAGATGCAAAAATGCTTCCGAAATGATGTCACAGAGCTTAAGTTTAGCACCACGCAAATATCGTAAAGAGTCAAAGGAGAGACAGAGAGAAGCAGCAGCAGCTGATCGCTTATCGCCATAATTCCACTCACCACATACAACATCAGCAACAAACATTTTTTTTTTGGCGGCAACCGTTGAGTTATGCCAAGGATGAGGAAGCATTTGCGGTGCCAAAAGTGTCACACATGCAACGTCATCGTTGTCGCGAGCCAAAGCCAAAAAAAAAAACAAAAAAAACTAAAAAGAAAACAAGATGCATCTCAGCAACCGCATGGAACAACAACAACAACAGCACGATATTCTGGACCAGCCGGCATTCGGTCTCTGTGTGAGGCTTTATCTGATCGCAGGCATCAATAAGTTTGGCCTATGGCTGACCAATACTATGTGTGCTGTGGTAGCCCAACAAACAATATCGATAAGGCACCAAAAAAAATAAGGAAAATATCTTCAAAATGTTTTCAAGAAATCTTGCCAAAAAAAAATAAATACTGAGACATTGCGTGTTCTGTATATGTAAGGAATTCAGATTTTGTGAAGTTTTGTTATCGCATGAGATGCAAAAATGAAAAAAAGAAATATGACAATGTTGAAAGAATATGAATGTTATTTTCCATTATGTACATTGTGTAACAAACAAGCGTTGAGAGTATCGAATAACAATTGAACTAATTGATGAAAGATAAGAAAGAAATTGATACTCATACAAAAGTTATCATCATTTTCTTAGGGTAGGTGAGGATTAAGCTGTAAAGCTAGTTCTGTGTTAAATGTTAAAAAATTCTGCAATGATTCCAACTCATTTCCCCTTGCAATATGTGTAGTTGAACCTAAAAGATAGAAATTTCTTTTGTCATGCATTTAATAAGAAGTATGTTAAGTTATTATTGTGAATTGCTTAATCAAACATTGTGCATTTGCAAAGTAGAAGGGACAGCTTGTGAATAGATGAAAGTACTACATCAATTAAAACTAATAGAACAATTAAAGAAATGCACCCAGCAAGAGATAGAGAAGAGAATTGAATATAGAAACAAAAGATCTGCACCGCATATGCGGAACTATGTTAGAGTGACAAGAGTTTTGTACTCGCCGACTTTGGCAATTAAACAAGATGAATAAATAAACGCATGAATGAATGAATAAATAAATGTGAGCATATATGTGAGTGTGTGTGTGTGTGTGCTTATAATTTCTCAACTCTAATTCCCAAGAAGCGCGCACACAAATTAGACAAATGGGCGCAGATAGAATTTCTACATAACTGAGAAAGACTGACAGCACTGCCAGCAGGGGGGCGTTGCTACAGTTGCAAAGTGCAGACAAACAGTTAAACGGCAACAGCAGCACCAGCAGTTGTAGATGCTACAGTTGCATTTGTAGTTGCAAACAGTTGGTTTCTTGCCCACCCACTTGTAATTGCGGGCAACATGCAATTTTTGAGACAGCTGCCGATCAAGACGTAAACAATTTGCGCTATGAATTCTGAACATTTTGTTTGTGCGTACTTCAAGTCTTCGCTCTAATTAACTAAGTGCGAGGCGAACAAGTGGCAGCGGGTAATCAGGGATCGTTGCAGGGTGTGGTAGCTGAAAACCCCACTTTTAGCTTCATGCATTTTTAATTCCCTTAATAGCTTTTTGTCTCTGTGCCCCAGACATTGATGGACCAGCCAAACCAAAAACAGCCAAACAAAACCAAAAAAAAATTAAGAACAGGAAAAACAAATTTTTTGGTAGTCGCAGCTGCCACTGCGCCACCCACAAGCCAACCAGATTAGGCGGCTGCTGGCAAAAAGTTGTTCGTTTGGACCGGTAAAAAGTTGTGCTGTGTGTTTCGTTACCTGGGTACGCAGCTGTTAGCCAACTAAGCGTAGCGTGTCGTCCATCAAAATTAATTACAAAAGACGCACAGTACAGGCCACACAATTGTCAGGTTGGGTGGCGAGTGGCAAGCTCAAAAGTTAAAAGGGGGCTCGGCGACAGGGCAATAAGCCAGGCAACTGGCGCCCTCTAACGGACCTCACACTCAACACCAGACCAGCTTCCATTCCTCCACCAGTCAAGCAATCAGCTCATCCGTCAACACTGTGCTACGTGGCTCGTAACGTTGCCAGCCGCTTAACAAGTTGCAACAAACTCAACTTCCCAGAATGATAAATTGCCACACCCCACTACTCTACAGATTTTTAGCTTTTTTTTTTGGCAACGCTAAATTTTTGCTTGTCAGCAAAAGACAAAAGACGTTGCATACTTTGGGGCGATGCTTTGACACTCCAATTGGACGCGAGCCGCCAATTTGATATTTGATTTGATTGAACTTGTTTTGATGTGGTTGGATTGTGTAATTATAATGTAATTGTTTATATTATTGGTTATTACACGCAGATTAGGTATTACGAATTATTTGGAAGTCTTTCAATTCTTAGTTAAGTGGAATTGTTAGATTTTGATATATTTTTTTTTTATGACTCAAAGATCATACAACATATCTTTTTAAATATCCCTACTAGATATAAAAATGGTCGGAATTCAAAGGTTTTTATTCTTCAGATAGCTTTAAGGTTTTAAATCGATGTATGTGTGACACCAACAGTTATGAGGGCATTGACAGTTTAATAAGGATAAAGCCTTCCGCTGGTGCATGCGAGTCACACTGATTTATTATTGGCTAATGCGGAATTCATGCTTGGGCCAAGGCCAAATTAATTAATAACAAAGCGCCAGCGACTCAATTGTTGGTTTTTAATTAAGGCACTGAATGGGCAACGAATTGAATGCGATTTATGCCGTTGACAAACGTTGGACAAAAAAGACAAAGTTGAAAGCGCGACTTTAATTATAAACAAATAGCAACAGATATTAGGCCATAGATAAAATAAACAACATAATTAAAAGCGTACAACAAGTCAAATACCAAAAAAAAGTTGTCAACGTTTTGAACTCACGGTGCGGGTCGCAGTTGGTACAAACATTTGTGCAAATATTTGACAAACAACGATGACGATGACAAGGACTAATAGCTGAAGTATCCTTAACATGTCCTTGAGTACGACGCACCACCCAACCACCCGACCACCCGCCTCCCTCTTTCTCTGTTTTGGTATTTGCCCAAGCCTTTTAATGCAAACCGCAAACGTCGTTGTTGCTGTTCGAGATGGGGTGCGAACGGGCGTTCTTGCTCGTGCCGTTGATATCCTGCCAGCGATAATGTCACACATGGCTGCCCTTCACATCCTTGTGTGACTTTCTAATTAAAAATGTAAAACATTTGCGCTTGTCAAAGAGCCAACAATATCTAAATTGGATATTCTTCATTCAGTCGCGACATATCCTTTTAGTTTGGCTTCTTGAACTTTTGCTCAAGGACATGCGCTTACGTTCGTGCCTGATTCAATTTAAGCAATCGTTAATTAACCTGCAAGTATAAGCTGAAAAGTCAAAAAATATTTAAGAAATGCATAGAGTTGAAATGTTGAACAGCAAAAATACACAATAATGTTCTAGAGAGTTTATAATATTTAGTAAGCAAATATTTTTAGAAAAGCTGAAAAAAAAAAAATTGTGTTCTTGATGCCTCCTGTGAGGATTGAACTCACGACCCCTGGTTTACAAGACCAGTGCTCTACCACTGAGCTAAAGAGGCGCACATTAATTGTGCAACCAAGCAGTCAGCAAAAGTTAAAGTAATAAGAATTTACAACAACTCATTTGTATTTATCAGTTGTGCAGTATCGGCAGTTTATTCATAAAGATATAATTTAAATGAACTCTGTAGTTGATAAAAGTTTATGTTTTCTCATTACTTTAAGTGCTACTTGTAGCTTGGAAATGTTTGTTTAAGATAAGATATTTTCGTTATAAAACTTTGTCTATTGTTTTTAACTATTTTAAAAAGCTCGAATAGTAAGTTGTTAAAATATCATACCAAGTATACACAAGCATATCTCAAGTACTTAATGCACTTTCATTCTAAAACGATGGATAATATCATTTCATATTTCAAAATATTTCAGATGTTTATGTGTGTGTTTATTGCTTTATCTAAAATCAGCTTACACCCAAAAGCATTTAAAAACTGATAACCTTTTTTTAAATGTTCATCGAAGCGATTTGCTTTATTTTGCACCCAAAAAAAAGCAAAAGAGAATGTATTCAATTCACCTATACCAAGATAAAAGGTAGACAGTGCGAACAGGTTTGCGGTTTAATCCTTCCAGACGAATGCGTTGAAATTATTTATTATGACGCAAAACTTTTTTTTTCCGGTCGCGACATTTTTCGAACACAACCACGTCCGTTATCTACCGCATAAAAGGCAAAGGGCTTCACAGGGGTCCTCACACACACACACACACACACACACACACAGAGAGAGAGAGAGAGACACTAACACACGCATAGCTCGCCAGGGATAAGAACAAAAATAGAAATTTATTTTAAGTTAAGCCTGCCTGAAAGCTTTAAAGAGGTGGACAGTTCTGAACGCTTTGCGGGCGTTGCAATAAAAAAATTTGGCTATAAGCTGATTTCCAACGACATCAAAAGATCGAGAATAGCCCACAAAAATTTTGTGTTTATCTCGCAAATTCGTTTGTTGACGCGTAATTCGGTCGTAATGACTAATTTCGGATGGGATAACGATGTCGTAATGATATCCTGCCATGACTATGACATCATTGTCGGCAGTCCCAACAGATAAGTACATTGCAAATTGAATTTTTTTTTAAAGGGAAGTTTCCCCTTTTCATTTGTCTCAAAATAAATTCTTGTCTTTAAGACGTTTTCTTAATCCTTTTTTGCTATCCATTTTTTCTCCTAGCATAATTTGCCATGCAGAAGTCATGTTTTCTTAAGTGTCTTATTGTTGGCAATTAGTTTGGCTTTAATTGCCAAACCGTTAAAAATTTATGTGCCACAAAATGTGGCAACGGTTGCGCTTTATGGCGCTTGAGTCAGTAATGAAACTAGCTCTGAAACCAATAAGGAATTTCAACCACCTCGACGGGGGCCAGTTCACTGTATTGATTGAGCAGATCATTAATCCTTAGCTTGTTAACCGAAAACAATTTGTCCAAATAACAATTAAGGCTACCAACCCAACCAACAAGCTCACCCCCACATTTAGACAAACACACCACCACAACCTCTGACAGTTGGCTAATGAAATCTGTTCTATCACAGTGAAAGTGACGCAATTGTAGATAAATTTCTTTTTGATTAATGATTTTAAAAAGTAAATCTATTTGGTTGGTTTTGTTGCATTTGTTTAAATTTCTTTCCAATTAACTGCTCTTTTAATATGCATTGTTTGTCGCTGTCGCTCTTTGTCCTGGCTAACATCCATTAAAGTCCATTATTTCATGCATATTTGTCTGGTCAGCTCTTGCATAGTGCATCACATTTTGGTACAACAATGACTTTGAGGTATAATAGATACAGCTTGTTGGTTGATACGATGCATTTTTCAGCTCCTAATGGTGCTTTTGTCTGAGACTTCACAACATCATCATTTCAGACATTTTTAAAGAGCGCAAAACATATTTATTTAAAAAACAAAAATCATAAATAGTTCAAATAACTTGAATATATTTACATTTCAATCAATCGAACTGTTATAAGTCATAAATCTATCTTATCTATTTTGGTACGCCTCTGACATATCTTAGTTGACAGAACACCGCCCAGAAATGGTCATTTAGACTTGCCATAAATTGCACAGTGCATTGGGGTTATTCACTCGCACCATTGTGAAACATTCCAGCAAATAGAAATAATTAGCGCTTGACCATTCAACAATTGTCAATAATTAACATAATGGAACCATAAATTGCACAAGTCCACCCCAGATGAAGAAAGTCCAATGCAAAAGGAAAGCAGGCGGAAAAAAAATAAAAATATTATCATTGGGTCGCATAATAAATTCAAGAGAAAGCGCAAAATGTAACGCCCCATAAATTAGTATGAAATGTGCATATGGTGACCAAGGTTCGGTTTCCCCCTGATGCTTATCTCTAACAATTGCAATGAGCAGTTAGCAGCTAGCAGCTTCCAGTGAAAGTGAACAGTTCACATGGTAGTGAAAGAATGGACACAGCCTTAATTATTGCCCCACCATCACCACGGGTGTAGAAAGCAAATGTCCATTTTGCCAGCCGACATGCTGGACATGACAGTGGATAGCTAAGCTGGCTTCTTTGGTTAATTACCAAGATGTATGCGTGTCGCGCACACAGCCCAATTAACCCCCATTATGGGCGACTGAGTTTGTGGGTGACGACTTAAACAACAACAACAACAACAATAAAAACTTAACAGGCGTCTCCAACTCCCAAACACTCGTCCTGGGCGTGTGAGTTCAGGCGCTGCACGAGGTCAAGCGTTCGCTTGGGCAAGTAATTAAGATTTCTCTGCTTGGCTCCCCATTTAACTCAACACCAACAACAACACCAGCAACATCATCAGGCATGAGCAACAAGCATCCGCCACACCAGTCACATATCCATAAAAGCCGCTCTATGCGACGCAAACAACTCAGCTTTGTGCCACCTCCACCTCTCTTATACTAGCGCCCCTCTCCCTGTGCATCAAATTGCTTTATGATGTTGCAGATTATGATAATGAATGCCATCTGGAACTGAACTGCACTGGACATTGAGCAGGCCAGCCAAGGGCGCAACGTCGACAGCAAGCAACGTTGACACTTTAAGTGATTTAATGTTATTGTTTTCGAACAGATCTCCAGCTGTACGACTCTACATATATGTATGTAAGTATTACATACACTATTTCCAACACATTCACCACAAGTCGAAATAATTTAATGAATATTAATGCGTGATGTTTAATTGAAATGTTTTGCACTTAAAACATACATTTTGCCAGTTTTTTGAGTTTAACAGATTCTTTTTTATCAATATAAAAAATGATCTCTTTTAAAATATATAAAAAAAGAAAATTAATAAAAAGTTTAATGTCCTTGTAAATGTTTCAAACATATCGAAAACAATAATAAAGGCAACCAAATGGATTTTCATTTTAAATGAACAGCTTTTTGAATAAAATTACAAAATTCATTCAAATCTTTATTACTTTTTATACTAAATTAAAAATGTAAAAATATTTTATCTGTTTATGTATCAAATTTAATATTTTGCGTAGCTTTATTGACATGAAACGAAAGAAATCTGATGCTGTTCGCCAAACTCCAATGAACCGCTCCGGGTCTTGGAATTTTGATTTTCTATCAATCTTTCTCCCTTCTTCTCTATCTCCTGTTGAATGTGAACATCTATTGAAATGTTTTTGATTGGAAAAAATTTAATTTCCTATACGCTTATCGCAGCAGCATTGTGTCAAAAATTGTCAATTTTATTTGCAAACATTTTTTTTTTGTTGTTTATTTTTTTTTTAAATTTAAATCAAGTGTGGCGCAAAAATAGCTGTGAATGAAAAAGCATTTAACGGATATCTAAAACTTTTTTGTGATATGTTGTAATTGTAGACACATACAGAGAACCCCAAACCACAATTAATTAAGCCGAAGCTCTTGACAACAATGCACAAAAAACCCAAATGCAAAAATTCATAGACAGTTTTCAAATATTTGTGTGTGTGTGTTTTTTTTTGTGCTTGCTATTCTATTTCTGTTTCCTTTTTGTATAAGTTGTAGCGAGTAGCTTCAATTACGATTTCGAATTTCGATTTGTTGTGCGACACAGCCAATGGGAATAGAAAGAATACCAAAAAAAAAAAAAAGAAAAGGTTCATTAAACGCTTGTCGTAGCTGCCAACCAATTTTCGCATTCATGAAAAAAAATTCGTTGCCCACACAAAAGGCGGTTTCGCAAACCGTAAAAGCGTGGAGTGAAATTCATTTTTTCCATTAAATCGAACCGTTGATTGTGCATGAAGCAGCGCACAGGCACAAATGTCAACGCTCGGTTAGATGGTGGCAGCCTGATAGGTTGCCCAGCCCCGCCAAACCATTCCCTCTTCTCCCTTGCCACACCTTCTTTTCAAGCTCATCCATGTGGGGAGTCACTGAGTGCCAAAACGCGTCGACACTGTCACATGCGAATGGCAAAAGCCACCCAGGGGAGTATTTTTCACCCAACATGACAATTCCGACTGCTTAAACACCCTATAAACCCAACACACCCTATAACCCTTCAGAGCTCAAACCGAGTTTGACCAAGACAAAACTTTCTCATATGATGAAATTTTTTTTTGCAATGCTTTTTTTACTACTTGAAATTCGATACGAACCGAAATGACTTTTTGACAAACAATGACACGAGACTCACCTACTCTATTTGGGGAGCATTTGTTTTGGTTTTTTCTTCGTTTCGTTGCTCGCATTGAGAATCGCATTTGCAAATGAATTGCTTATTGACAGTTTGATAGAATGTTGGCTCGTTGACAGTTGCTGTTGTTCGTTCTTGTTGTTGCTGTTGTTCTTATCTCGATACGGGTTTGCCTTTTGTTATTCTTTAATTATTCGTTGCGACAAAAAGAAAGCAAAAGTAAGTACCATAAAAAAGCGAAACAAGAAAATTATTCAATTGTTTGAGTTAAAGCTAAAATAAACGTCATAATCTTGAAAGAAAGAGCTTAAAGAATAAACTTCTTTGATTTGAGATTTGTTTGACTGACAGATTTGACTTTATTTTGGTACTTGAAATCAGTGTCTCTTGACGTTACTTTCAACGATCAATTTGTAACTTTCCATTAACTTTAGAACATTTCAATGAGGAATTAAAAGTTTTTTGGTTTATTTATAAGTTGACTTCCACCCGGTTGCACTTTGAAGAGTGCACTCTTCAAATTTGTCGCAATTTCCCTTATCATATGATATGAATATGGAATATAATAAATTCGCATTGCAATTAACAACTTGGCTTCTCGTTCAATTTTAATGCATGCAAAATCCATTAAATCACTTAAAATGCACAAATCTCAAACGGTGACTGCATTAAAAAGTTCTTAAAAGCGAGCGAAGAACACATTTTCAGAATTTGAGAGCACTTCAGAGCGATGACATATAATACGACTACAAACAGTTGTTGCCGGACGCTGATGTGCTGCAAATGTCTGTGAATTAATGTCCTGGCAAAGGAGAATATGAGCACGCGAGACTGTGACCGCTGCGACCGCGCCATGCTGCTTGATGTCAATGATAATGTAACACACAACACAACACTCAGCCTCCTCCACAGGAAATAATGGGAGCGAGCGAAAAAAGGGGTGCAGAGAGACAGCACTGACAGTGCTCGAGGCGTGGAAGCATATAACAGTTAAAGGGTTGAACATGCGTGCAAAATCCATCAACAAGGGTAAAATGAATTGTCAAAGTTCTCAAATTTAATTACGCACAACACTGTCACATGCAAATGAAGATTTGGATTTGATTTCATCTGATTATTTAGAATATATTTCAATGTTGGCTAGTTTTGTAACAAAAAAAGGTAAGCTTTACCCTTTCCATTCCACTATTCATATTGACTAAACCGGCTAAGAGAAGTTCTTTCTATTTAAGCAATTTTTAACAACTTTAACTATTCTACAAACTGTATAACCTGCGAGCCTTTTAAAGCACATTTGTCTGACAAGAAATTCCTAATAGAGTCGTCCAAATGTACTCACCCGCCCCATTTTGTGCACATTTTCATCAGCAAACTGTCAAAATTGAAATTTAAAAATGTCAAAAAAGTTGACACGTACCCAAGTTTACAATCAAGATGCGATTCATGTACATATGTGAATGATGTCATGCATGAATAACTGATAACAAAATATATTGACAAAGAGTTCACTGAAAACGCAAATATATACATATTTATGGAAAGGTAACAAAAATGGGATGAGTCCTTTAATACAAATTTAATATACTTAAAAATAACCATAAAAATTTTTCAATAAAATATATATATTTTTTTTTATATAAAAAAAATACTTCCACAACTTCAAAATTTATCATTTAAAACTCATAAAAATAAGAAACTTAACATCACAAGTTACCATTCCAAGTGATAAAGGATAATAAATGTCAGTTATTAAAAATTGAGCATCCTTTTGAGTGAGAGCTGTACAACACTGGCGTACTAGTAGTACTAATGGACCATTTGCAAATTGCCGAAAATTGTTGGCCAGCTGTGGTCGGCACATGGTAAAAAGGTGGGCGTGTTTTTCAATTAGCCTAAAAACAAGCTAAAATTGTTGAAAGCTGGTGACCAAAATATTTAATACCTTTTATCCAGCCTCATAATTCGCATCATGACAAAAAGTCTCATTTGGTAATTTATGCAGTGGCCATCAACAAAAGAAGTAAACGCCGCTCTCTATCCCACTCCCAGATACATCTCACTGACCATCCGGATGCACTTCAACTTTCCACCCTGTTGCGTACAATCAGCCAACAAGGAAAAGGGAAATAGGGGGGAGGGGGGGTTGGGCAATGGGACACCCGCTGGCACACGACAGCCATCGTCGAATTGTTGCAAAAGTGCGAAACCGCAAATGTTAAGCGCAACACAGAAGTCAATGCCACCACCACCATCACCACCAACAGCACCATCACCACCCATAACAAACCCACCGGCAATCGGCAACCGCAAATGTTCTACTTCGCTGTCGACCCACTCGATGCCGTCGACAAAGCTCTTCAATTTGCTTGCCATCTATTATAGCAGCTCATTGTGGGATTACCGTACCCACAACACCACTGTGCAACCACTAACCGTGGTTGTGGCGTTAACATTGACGTTGACTGTGGCAGTTGGTAGCGTGGCAGAGTCAGGAACAGGAACAGGGGCATGGGCAGGGGCAGGGGCGGTGAGCAATTGCTAATAAAAAGGGTGGAAAATCCACTTTGCTATGGCATTTGATTTTGATTTTTCTCTCTGTTTGTCCATTGACTCTCGGGAACGCGGTTTGTCGTTCGGATTCTAGGGGTGGGGGAGATCTGCGGGAGATACATTTCTTTAGCTGACTTTTGATGTCATCGGATAAGCTGAGGTACTTGTGTATTTGCACCAGGTAATTCTGAAAGTAGCAAAATTATATCTTTTATAAAAAAAGTTTAAATAAAACACAAATAAACAAATAATGCATTTAAGGATAGAGTCATTTTTGTTCAAACTAAATTTCAAAAGTTATTAAAACTTTAGAGAAGCTAATTCATCAACGCAGAGTTAAGCTGGTCATGAAAAGGAATTGGAAATGGGCAACTTAGAAGGACGCAAACGATGAACAATGAATTAATGACATCCAGCTGAGTGAGTTCTTGTGAAGGTCTTTACAGGATTACACTCGATTACAGGATACATTACAAGTACAACGGGAGGGCAACAGTTGAGCAATAGGCCTTTGCAGTCGTACTACATATACATACATATAGGTAGCAACTCCCGCTGGGAATGATCAATCAATACGAATCAAATTTGATTTCATGCAGCTGACTGAACAAAATCCGTGTGTGGGGTGGAATCATTCTATTATTATGATTATTATTGCATGTGCGATTGATGTGGACCTGGAAGCCATGTTAATTATGAAATTGCTTCGACTTGGTTTGGGCTCCAGCTGCAAAACAGTCCGTAATTAACCACTACAAACTGGACGAACCCAATCCGAAAGAACCGATTGTCCGGCAAACAAATCATTTTGTGGGCACTTTCAGTGATATGGACAAAAAACAAACAAACAAACAAACACACAACTCAACATACATAGCGTAGACATTTTGATTTGGTATTTTTGTCTGGAGTTAATGAAAAACGGAAATGCCACTTGTTTTATTTTCTCATTCAAACATCCTCATCAACGCCCCCCAAAAGCTCTTTTTTCGTCTTACATATTACAACTGTCCATGATTGGGTTGGATGGGAGGATTAGGGGTAAGGGCGGCTTGCTGTTTGCTTATGTACTTTGTTTTTAGCGATTAATTAATGCAATTAATCTGCAGCGGGATTCGTGACTCGTGAGCCTGGGTCTTCATCTTCTGCCAGTTCAGTTTTGATGAAATTGTTTGTGCGCAATTTTGTTCCCCTTCTTTCATCTGGCTTCCTTTATCCCCTGACGCACAGTGAGTGTAAATAAATTGTTAAGATTAAGTTGAGATTATCACTAATAAAGAAATTAATTAATTCTATCGTCCGTACATACGTACATATATATTTGTTAGTATTCTACTGCATTTATCAAGAAACTAAATAATTCATGAAGGTATAATCCAAATGACACAATATAAGAGAAACAAGTAAGAAGGCTCTAGTCGAGAAATCCCGACTAGACGATACCCTGATCCCTATACCTTACGCGTACAGTCAGTGCTTGCAAGTATGTGTGCGTGTGTGTACGACCATACTGCATACTCAACTTCAAGGTTCCATATCTCCGGTGTTTCTCAACCGATTTTAATAAAAATTTCACAGATTGCTATTATTTTGATTGATAACTCAAATAACATCGATCACATGTGTATATCGAAAACGGGAATAGTTATCGAAAATCGAAAACATACTTGTACTGCCTAGGGATTAGGCGAGCTTAAGTTCCAAATTTGGAGTCTCTTGCTCTTATAGTCTCTGAGATCGACGCGTTCATACATACAGGCGGACAGACGGACGGACGGACAGACGGACATGGCTATATCGACTCGACTGTTGATGCTGATAAAGAATATATATACTTTATAAGGTCGGAGATGCTTCCTTCTGCCTGTTACATACTTTTGCACAAAACCATTATACAATTTTTTCCCATTTTTAATGGGATCAGGGTATAAAAATAAATAAAATAAATGGTTTGTTTGTATATATAGAAATAATTTCAAAAGAATCTGTGTTGAATAAATATTAATTATTAATCGTCATACAGATCTCTGTTGGTCGTAATGTTTTTGACCGATAAGTACATTAATAAATACGTCATCTTAGTGTTTAGACTGATTTCGAAATTTTTCAAATCGTTGGTTTTCCAATCAGTTGCTCTGAATCACTAGAAGCGATCAGTTCGGTATTAGAACAACCGGTCATTGATACGTTTTCATCTGTACTATCAGCTATTAGTTAATTAATCACAATGTTATCAGTTCAAGTCATTTTGACGATTATTGCTGCATTTCAAATAGGTAAAAATACTAATTAGACATGTTTACTTTTCATTCATAGAAATGATTAAAAATTTGCAAGCTACATATAATAATCAAGTTATGTGTTTGTAAAGGTATATATATTTAATAATGGCATTGATTAATCACATCAATGGTTACACAATTTTACCCGCATAATTAAGTCACATTTCAAACACATAAAGAAGCTTATCGTTTGAAGCTACTGTGTTGATTGCATTAATTCCTACTAAAGATTCTTTTCTCTCTCGAACTAATTCATCGTGTGTAGTAGAAGCTGAACAGCAGTTCTTATGCGAAAACAGTGAATCCATTGACGATATATTAAAATGCAATGGAATTCCAAACTGCAAGGACGGCAGCGATGAGACATTCAAGGCATGTTTTAACACAACCTGTGATATGGAGGATTATTTTCGGTGCAATTACGGAGGCTGTGTGCCAGAGAAACTAAAATGCAATGGTCATTCCGATTGTTTGGATGGAAGTGATGAAAATAAATATCTGTGTGTCGATGATGATAAGCTTGATGAGTTATTTAATGAATTGCGTGGGGATTGTATGTGAGTTATAGAATAAAAAAAAATGTAATATCTTATAACACAAACAAGTCTGTTCCTAACCAGATCCCCGTATGACGTCAAATGTGGCAACAAGTGCTTGAAGTGGAGTCAGGTTTGCAATGGCTATCGGGATTGTGCGAATGGTTTTGATGAATCCGAAGAGATGTGTTCCACCAGCATTTGTCTAGCTGATTCGTTTCGATGTGCGAATGGTGCCTGCATTCAAGCCGATGAGTTTTGCAATCATAATCTTGACTGTGCCGATGGCAGCGATGAGTATCCCTATTTATGTGAAAAGACAAACACGGACACGTTCTCGCAAGAAATATTTAGATCCATTTTCGATATAGAACCACGCTTTGGTGTCGATATAATGTATCTACATAGTGCGGCAGCTTATAGTGTTTTTAGTGACCAAAAGGAGAAACTGACACCAATTTCAAATGCACTAAGAACAGATTCGCATGAACAAATTGAAAATGAGAAGCCAGGCGAATGGAAAACACACACCTGTCCGCTTCCCTTGATCGAAGGCATGGTTGTCAAAGATTACTTTACGCACTTTAACTTTCGTTTAGCTGAAGGAATACCGGATGGCAGTTTGGTGGCATTTAGTTGCGATGAAGGTTATGTTTACTTCGGTTTTAGTGTGAATAAATGTGTGGACAGTAAGTGGGAGAACGAAGTATTCGGTTGTGTGCGTACATGCAATCAAAAGGATGAGATACATAACACTCGCTATACGACGCAGTGTATCCATGATGGAAACTTGGTTGACTGCAAAAGCGAAGCACAAATATATGGCACACAACTATTGGTCACTTGTGCTACTGGCTATAAAAGTGTTTTTGATATGAGTAAACCTGGTCAACATAATTGCAATGAGCAGGGCATTTGGAAAACTGAAGTAACAAGTCCCCAATGTGAACCCATTTGTGGTTTGAAGTCACCACAACATCCCGATATGATACCCTGGACTGTGAGCATATTTAAGCGTAAAGAATCTGTCTTTGATTTTGGCTGTTTCGGCACAATTATCTCACCTCATTTGATAATAACTGCAGAGGCTTGCGTATCCGATACAAGCAAACATCTTGACTATAGCATTGTGCAGGGCAATCACAGCATTAGATATAGTCAATCAGAAGATCATGGATATATATTGCACAATATCTCGAATATACAGTCAATTAAGTTGTAAGTATTTTAAAATATATATATATTTAATAACACAACATTAACTTACTGTTTAATATATTTCAGGTTATCATTGCAAAAGTTGATCATACTTAAGGTAACGAATGCCTTTAGGTTTGGGGCCAAGGTTAGACCCATTTGCTTAGCTGATATACAAGTTGAAGAAAATGCTGCGCTAGATATTGAAAGCGGTGGTACTTTGGGTGAAGCTCAAACCTCTTATGAGAACAACAGATATGTTTTTAAGCATATTATTATAAGCACTAAAACTATGTATAACATTAACGCATTTTTAAATTTTATCAACCGTGCTATACAGAAATCAGAAAATTAGTATCGTTCATTTATTGGATCAAAGAGTGTTAATAACGTTTCGATTTTTGAATTAAACTGTATCCGCATATATTTATCTTCACATATTTAAATTTATAATTCTATATCTACATAGATAATAAAAATCGTACTTGGAAACCATTACGAATTAATTTCTATACTTCTATCTATCTCTGACTACTTCTATGTAATAATCATCTATAACATTACGATCAACCAAACGAGTTCAACGAAATTCGAATTGGGCAGTTATTATATTCGGTAGTATCTATTAGCACTTAAACAAATTACCATATTAATTGCCACTAATTAAAAATTCATTAAAAACACAGAACTCACGCTGAACCGCAACGGCAGTCTGCATTTGTGGCGTCTGGTAATTTATTATGCTTTGTCATCTCTGTGTCGCCAGGACCAAATGCACAAAATGATAATAATAAACATTTTCATTTTCATATTTACCACGATATCAATGAGTTCATAACAGTCCATAGTCACTGTGTACTTTCAATTAAAAGCCAACTTGCAGCCATAATTCAAAAACTAAAATATGCAAAACGAGTTTGCGGTGAAAGTTTCAATCGCATCGATTTCCATACACCCAAAACAGGGTGTAAAATGTGCCTTCCTCTTATTAGTATCTGTGTATCTTTGTATCTGTATGCTGGGTGTAATTATGATAAAAAGTCCACCGCACCCCAACCGGTAGCACCTGTAACATCTGCACACCACCACAGTTGGCTTTTCATGCCATAAATTCTGAATGTGTGGCACATTAATTAATTTGCTCCTGCGGCATTTCAAAAGGATTATTTACAGCTCATTTTATAAACGTGTATGTTTGTGTCAAAGTCAATAGGCTAAAGTTAGCAGATTATAATAGTATTTCTTTGCGTGTAAAGTTAACATGATTGAAGAGTTTTATTTTGCAGAATATTTATTGCTTTACAGATTTAGAAATGTAGGATTTTTTAAATTTTTATGTTAAAAGTAATAAATCTGTTATCATATTTAAGAAAATTAAAAGCGCTTTGAAATCAGCTTTTTACTGAAATTTCCTATACATTCAGATTATATATATTCTTGATATAGCAATGTCCGTCTGTCTGTCCGTCCATCTGTAGGTCTGCATGTATGAACACGTCGATCTCAAAAATTATCCAAGATACGGTTACGCCTGATGCTTTAAAATACTTATCTTTTTACAAATAAAATCCCCATACCTTTATGTTTTTAATCCCCCATAGAGCAAGCACTCAGTCTCAGCTGCGTGCCGACAAACTTTGTGACATTATAAAATCTAATGAACAAAAATTAATTTACAATAATAACTCAACTAACACGAAACGACGCCACAAGCTGCTAACCAACTCACTCCAAACAAGCCATCCAATAGTCCCAGTTCCAGTTTCAGCCACCAAAAGAGTTACGCCGTGTTCCAACAAGAATAAGAGTTGGAGGCGCTTGGGTGGTTGGAAGGTATCTGCCTCGTCGCGATTTCAAAGTGTTTCCGTTTTCAATTTACATAAAATTCGTTAAAATGTCTAACGCCATTAATGAGCAACCCAAATGTGGGTGGGTGGGTGGATTACCTGTTGCCAGCCAGCGGAAGAGTGTCATCGGCTGTGCCCAGTGGAGCTCAAGTGTAAATGGATCGCCTTGTGCTATCCGCTAACTGTGTGTAATTAAATCCAGTTCGCAGCAGCTCACAAATATATATACCCAAAATAACAAATGACAAACACTTTGAGCCTGTCTGTGGTTACACAGTGGGTTGGATTGTGGTTACAATTTGGTTGCCTCCCGATGGTTACTCGATGCCAAAGCTCAAACCTAATGCACACAACACGCTCAACCCTTTGGCTTTGTCTTTGCCGTTGCCGTTGTCTTTGTCGCATTTTGCTTTAATTATGTAGCGTGAATAATTTTTGCTCTTTGTCTCATCTATTTACGAGTAGTCATTGATATTCCTTGGCATTTTTCATTGCATTAATTAGTGCAGACTCTTCTGTAATTAAATACATCTGCAATTTAATTAAAACATAAAGTATGAGACAATTTTGCAAAGAAGGAAAAATCCTTTATTCATACTTTTAACCGTTTTAAAAGCTTTTCACTTGATATGAGATTTTTTATACTTTTGACTTAAAAGAAACAACTGGACAACGCTTAATTCATGTTTAACCAATTCTTTAATTAAACAACAAAAGACCTCAATTTCAGGTAAAGAACATCTAGAACAACTCACGAAACTCCCACACAGGCGTTCTGCGTTCATTCATTAACACCTCTTTAGATCTATGTAGTTGTTAGCCAAGCTGCTGAATAGTTGAGTCAAATTAAATGTAAATTTGTGTGTTGTTTGCGCACCAACAAAAAAAAAAAAAACACATTAATTGTAAGGCAATCAGTTGCTCAGAACCCACGCAGTAAAAAGATAAAACCAACAACTGCCAAACTCAACTAAAGCAATTTTCATGGTGGCTTCAATCAGCCAACAATCCACAAAGATGAGGAGAACGGGCACAAAGACTTTGTCAATGATCTCAGCTCTCTTTCCGCCTCCCTCTCTCTTTCTGCACTTTGTTGCGAATTGCTTGCACCGCAAATTGTGGCAAGCAAAACAGGCAACAAACAGACGCACAGACACAAAACAACAAAAAAGTGTTAGAAGTGCGCTTTAAGCCAAAAATTCACTGACCAAACTTGGACAGCATGCCAAAAGAAAAAACGAAAACCTTTTTGTTGTTGTGGTTTTATGTGCATTTTGTTATTGCGGCGCTATAAATGAATTGCTGCAGTAAAATAAAAAAATTAAAATAATTTTAATTGAAGACCCTAACTATAATATTTTGCACTTTATATTTATATTACCTATTTTATTTTATATAACCACAACACGTTTCTAATTGCCGATGTGGTGACCATTAAAAGTGTTGCACTGAAAAAAAAAAAACGATTACGTTATCTCAAGCTTAAAGGACGACCATTCATGGAGAGAACGACCTGACCGAATGTTGTAATTAACCTCGGAGCTTGTTGGGGGGCAAACAAGTTGCGACTAATCCTGAATTATTATTTGCCATAGTCAAGTAAAAGACAAGCAAATGGTTTATTTTCAATTTATGGCCCTGAAAGGGTTTCAAAACGTTTGGGGGAAACCCCTTGCAGTAAAGTTAAAGCAATGTTTCCAAATCATTTGCATATGAATTTTTGGGCAACCTTTCATGCCACTCGCACTTTTGCCTAGTTGAGCATTCAAATTACTGTTATTATTATTTTCACTCATATGCCACTCGTCTGCAGCGGATAATGGGGAAGTTCGTTCGCCATTAAAATCCGTTACGACCTTTGCGCTATACTCGCTTTGGAGCACTTCCGGTATTCAAGGGGAAGGAGGAGTTTTAATTCTATTAGACGAGGCCACAGGCTTGCCGCTTATCGCTGCCGGCACACATGTCGCCTGGCTGCTAACATCCTACCCCCTGCACCTTTGGCGTGCCCCACGAGCTGGGGCAACACAGTTCGAGGCGCGTAAAAGGTTAAAATTATAATTTGCGGCTTCTGTGGCGCACTTTATTACCGCTTTTCATTCATTCAGACAACTTTTGGCATTTGCAGTCAACAAGCGTCGACACGCTTAATTTCTTGGCCGCCTTTCATAACATTTGTTCAACATCATGTAGTATCTGAAAAGGAATGGGGCGTGGCTTTGTTTACGCGCCTTGTTCTCAAAAACAAAAAGGATTTTTAATGGCCCTGCGTGGTCGCTTATCAGCGTCGGATATCCTTAACGCAGTTTTGCCACAAAACAAATAAAGGTTAGTTATGAGATTTTTGCGGCATTGGCTTCGGGTTTTTAGGTTTTCGCCAGTTTGTTTGTCTTCACTTTCAACTAAGCGGAAAGTACAGAAAAGTGCGCAAACTTTCGCACTTCTGCCTTTCTCTCTCTCTCTCTCTCTCTCTCTCTCGTTCTCGCTATCTCTCTCTCTTTCTATCTTTTGAGCTAAACGAGCGATAAGCTTTGTTTGAATTATTTCGTTAGCTGCCAAAGTTGTTTCCTTCGTTAAGGAACATACTTATGTGAAATAGGTATAGCTGTGTAGAAACAAAGCATGTGGGAATAAACTAACAGGTTATTTAGAAAATATGTGAGCACAAAATGTTTTGTTTACCTTTTTGTTGATGGAGATAAGGTCAAAATTACAGTAGGAACCTAACTTCTTTACAGGGACAAGGAAAATAATAATACAGATTCGAGTGAAGTTAAAACAAGAATAAATTTTAAGAGAAATATCATTTTGTAACTCAACGATGTGGCATGGAAAAGCATAATGAAATTAAATATATAGGTATCAATATTTTTTGGGAAGTTAAGTTTTTTACTTACAAGTAGACTTTTCATTATTACCATATCATTTCCATAGCAATTCCATATAAAATCCCTAAGTATAAGTTGCAAGTATGTAATGGATGTAATATCTACTTGAGAACAAGTATTTAAATGGTTTGAGAGAGTTCCACCCACACCCTTTTGGGGTAATGGGATGCAAACAAGCTCAAGCCTTGGCCACACCCATTTCTTAAAATAACAAATTGTCAACACATAAGATGGCATTTAATCTTCAACAAATTGTGAACCACTTGTACAGACAGCTTAAATAAATACAGTCAGACAGCACCACCTGCAATAGCAGCAACACCACAACCACAACCACTTTTATATAATCTACCGCCCCATGACAGTTCTACAAGTATTTCGCCTGGCAATCTATCAAGCGTAGCAACTGTGTGTGTACGCATCATGTTATGCGGAAATTTGTGAAAATCTCTTTGGGGTTTTTCTTCTTCTCGTTTTGCTAGTCATGTGAAATTTGCATTTTAAGTCAATAAATTCACTTTGCATACGCAACACACGTTGACTGGAAGCCAAAACATGCGCCGTGTTGCTCTATAAATCTGTTCTGAGCCTGAGCCTCTAAGAAGGAGGAGAAGGAGGCGTGGTACACTGTGTAGAGTTAGCTTAGCGACTTAGCCTTCAGCCCGCGGCCAACTTATGTCTGGCTACTGACTTGTAACAGCTAACTCTCCTGCACGTCCCTCCCATCCCACTACTCTGGTATTATAAGATTACGGCAAGTGTGAGTGGGCAAATAACTGAGAGCTGAGAATTGCGAATGCCGTCGCCTTTTGTCGCTTTTGCAGTGCTTAAGGCGATATTTGCGTTATTTACGATTATTTACAATTTAAAATTTACATGTGCCAAGTAGCGCCCATCCGCTCCCCTCCCCCCACCAAGCCCCGATCCCGCATATCGTTTCAGTTGTCGTGATGTTGTACATCCTTCTGCTTGTATCTTGATATGTTGATTTTTATTTATATCACAATTACTTGGCGGTAACTACAGATTTGTTGTGCTTAACGCTAAGCTGGATAAGCGATTTGATTTTGAATGGAGGATTTAAGCGTTGTCTAGGGAAAATGCTATAAAATATATATATATATGTTTTGAAATGCAGTTTTTCTTGTTACTTTTATTTAACTGCCTAAGCAAATTACTAATATCCAATTTAGAATTATTAGAAACACAAAATGGTTTATATTCTAATGAAAATTTGTATAGAAAAGGTCTAACAACGTATTCACATTGTTATAATGTGGCTTCAAATTAAAAACCGCCCAAAAACTATAACCCAAAACCAGTTGTGAGCAATTTTATAATGCTCGCCCTGCACAATTTATGCACTGGTGCGGTATTTGGCCGGCGGCAATTCGATAATCGATACTGGCGTTACTGCATCGTAACAAACTTCTGTGCAATGACTCCAGCCGCAGCAGCGTCGGCAGAAGCAACCATTGAAGAGGAAACCAAAAACAGTTTGGCCGCCCGTTGGCATACCGCACCACCAGCTAAAGTTAACCACAGCAACCAACAGCAGTTTGGCAGCATCACAGTTTGGCATCTTTTTAGAAGGCAACTAATTGAATTATTAGCGACTGCAGCCAGAGTGGTTGTAGTTGTGGTTGAGGTAGTTACTGTCTATCTCTCTCTCTCTCTCTCTCTCTCTCGTTCTGGCTCTGGTTCTCATCTGCCTGGTTGTGGGTACATTGAAATTATTGTTGGTGGTTGACAAGGATCAGTGCCGACGCCTTATTTGTGTTCAAGCTCATTGCAACCTCAGCATGACCCAACCCGCCAGCCTGCCTGCCTGCTTGCCTGCCAACTGCTGCTGCTGCCCTTGGGCGATGGGTGGACCAAGCTCTAACAAGCGGGTGTTGGCCACGTTGCAGCCCAGTTGGCTTTTTATGTTGTTGGTTTTTTTTTTTTTTTTTTTGTTATTTTTTGGGCAGTGATTCGGGTCTGCTTTTGCCGCCGGCTGGCGACATGTGCACACGTATTGTTCTTGTAAATCATTGATTAATTCTTACTCTGCTTGCATATGATTAGAGAAAGTAACGGGCAGAGATTCAAATGGGTTGAATTGGGATTTAGCATTGCACAATTAAATTACGGCCACAACCCTTGAGTGAACTATAAGGTCTAACAAGAAAAAGTAAATGCACATTTGTAAAGAATATCATATACACTTCCATTATAGTTCATATTTCTCAAGTAAACCTACCCCTCAATAGGATACACATTTCGTTACAAAATTTAAATACCCTATGCCAAAATATGTAGAAAGTGTCCCATGACATTATTACATGGCCGACGAACCCTTTGTTATCAACAATCAAACTTTGAAACTGGGATATAGAAACACACTTCTCTGACACTCTGCATTGCGTCTCAGGCAAATGTCACGCATGTCACGATGCCCTAACAATGACCAGATATAATCAGCATGTCTTCGACGAGTAGAGACACTGACACTTTGCCAGTTTCTAATAAGAAATATGGAAAAGTCAAACTTAAACAAATGAAAAACTTTCATATCTGTTAAGTTAAGTTTGCTGGCCAAGTTTACTTACATTGTGTAAACTTTTGGACACAAATCAACTTTGAACTCAAGACTTTTCATCGAACAGTTGACACTACTTGGACTAAGAAGAAGACTTACACAGATATATGTATGTACATGCTATACATATTTATATATGTGTACTGTATGTAGGATGATGATATATATCATAACTGGAGCACTGTGTGGAGCTTACATACCAGCAAATGTTCCTCGCTTCCGCACAATTAGTTTGTTCCAATTGTAAGCCTTTGGCTGTCTAAAGAAATATCAAGAAAGAAAAAAAACATTATAGCGGGCTCGACTATGTAATACCTAATATACCTAATGAAATAACTTACTTTCAACAATAACTTCAAGAGGAATAATTTAAGACCTTTATTTTTAAAAATAAAGTTTTTAATCGTATGTCCACAATCAATATTTTAGACGATAAAACCCTTACCGTATCCGTATTTCAAATCAAATAGGCATCCCCTCACTTTTTATAATGGGTACAGGGTATAAATAAAAATAAAAAAAAGCCCATTTTTAAGCTGGCAATTTGCAAGGTGTTAGACTCAAGAGTAGGCAGCTGTGTGGTGGAAGGGTAAAGGCAGGAGAGCTACCTCGACAGACAAAAACAAATCACTTAGCCTTAATGGCTTATGAAGGCAGCACATTTAACCAAAAACCTCAAGCAGTTAAACGGAGCAACAGTGGGCGACGCCAACCACAAACCAAGTTGAAGAAGGAGAAGTATCTGCAGCAGGCGAAGCTGTCAAATGGTTGTCTTTACCCGAAGCTCACACATAAAACTAGAACATTGCACGCTGCTGACGCTGAAGGCGTTTGAACTGAGATGAAGACTGAGAAGTGAGACAGAGACTGAGATCTGAGAACAGAGACTGGGTTTCCACTTCGCATAATGGGCGACCCAATTAGGCAAAGTGAGTGTTGGTGAAATGCATATGAACCATAAAACAATTGAACAATGTGCTGCCAACAATTAACCAGCATGCACAATGACAATCAAAAGGATAAAGACCTGAGACACTTGAAACGAAAAGTGTGATATTGAAGAGAGAGATGTTGGTTACATGTGCAAAGTTATATATGTAAAAATAAAGTAAAGTGTATATGTAAAAATATTATATTATACATAATTCTTTATACACATTTTTTTTTCTTCTCCATTTTACAATTAAAAATGTTAACTGCAAAACAAAAACGATTCTCATTCGATTAGGAAAGGTTAATTGTCGTAGCTACTTTCCACTCTCTTATATTTATTTTACGCATGTAGGATTAAATTAATCCAAATCCCCTTCCTAATTTGATCAACTAAAAGCTTTAGCTAATATACTTACCAGCTAACATATGCTGTCATTAAGGAAAACCGTTGATAAATTGCTCCCAGCTGTCAGTCATTTGTTTATTAGATTTGTCAATGCAACAGTTTTTTGTGTCAAGTGGCGACCATTTAGACAACCGCTAGCTGGCCATAAAAATCATCGGAATTGCAAATAGATTGACCAAAAAACTTCGGAGGAACCCATCTTGCTGCTGATGTTGTTGGTGTCACATGCAGGCAATGCGTATAAATTAGATAGAAAGAGAGGGCCAGCTAGTGGTCACCGAGTGTCCATTGTGTGGCATCTTAGATGTCAAAAGTGACACCCCTCGCCCTCCACCCTTCCACCTGCACCCTCAACTAACACCCTCGCCCTTGGTGAGAGCACCTGAAGCGTTCCAACTTTGAATCAAACAGCTGGCAAAACAATAAATTTCCCTTTCAAAGCCATTGACTGAGGACAAAATAGAAGACAAAGCTACAGACCTGACCAAAGCCCTTACATAACACACCGACGCAGCTTTGCTAGTAAGTGTAAGTACACTGCAAGAAGTTTGCTTTTTAATTAAGTCTTTATGGGGCTTAAAATGCTTACAATGCCAATGCCACACTGCATATGAGAACTAAGATAGTAAACAAAAGCCGTATTTATTTTCGCAGTGTAGTATACGTTATGGGTGGGCTGGGCAAGAAAAATGATGACCACAACGGCCAACGGGCAGCTAGACGCACGAATGAACATGAGGGCATAAAAAAAAGACCGATAGAGCACCGTTATGTTAAGGAACAACTTGCTGGCTAATAAAAAATCAAAAAGGCAAAAACCTAGCCAACAACAAGAACCAGTGTGCAAAAATAAAAGAACCTGTACGAAATGCATTTGGCCATTATTTCCTAGTTGGAGGGTGTTTAAGCGGAAAAGGTAAGTGGCACTGTCGGCTTGGAAGGTGGCTTGTAGTGTGAGCTTTTAGTCAATATCTCAGTGTATCCTGCAATTTTTCTTTATTTTTTGTCACCCAGCATGGTAGTAGTACTCAAGCGGAAGTTAAGCTGTTGTTTATGTGTCATCATAAATCATGTTCAATGTACACGAAACAATTCCACGTAAGTGGATAATGGAAACTCTCATCTGCTAGATGTTCTTGGCAGTACAATGGTAAGTTTCATGAGCTAGATGATGATGATGGTGTCAATAAAATTAAAGTTGAAGAAAAAAGTATTGACTTCTTCAAATTGAATATGCATGCTGTATATAGCTTATATCTGTAGATAATGATATTAAAAGTGTGCTAATTGAATTTAATGGAAAATTTGTATGCATTAAATATATATATTATAGAGCTAACAAAATGCTTTTAATACAACAAAAATGTCTTATTCGTGAACCATGAGTTATCGAAGTTTCTTTACAATATGTCTTATTCTATCTATGTTTTTGAGGACATATTCGACGGCCGTTCCCGACAAGGGTACACAGGAAATATAAATAAATAACATAACCCCCCTAACTAAAACTTTCTTCGAAATTTAAGATGAGACTTCTAGCACTTCAGCACCAAATGAAGTTGCTTTGGGCGATATAAAAACAACAGAGGCTTCCAGCAACACCGAGACTAATATCCCAAACGAAATCATCAACAACAGCACTCAAACTCCACCGATGACTTTAACTTTGACTACAATCATAGCCTCAACACTTCCTTCCCCAAAGATAAAACCTATAACATATCCATTTGTTGTCTCCATACAGATATATGAGAAAGGAGTATACAAACACCTTTGTGGCGGCGCAATTCTGGACAAGGTATTTGTTGTAACTGCTGCCCACTGTACTCTGAAGCCGCGCCGACTCTATGCTAGGGATCTCTTTGTTGCCGCTGGATCAAATCTGCTCTTCGATAAGAACGTCAAACGTACCCGTGTGCGCAGTTTGAAAAAGCATCCAAGTTTTAAGCCATTCTGGGGAAATGATATTATGCTACTGCGTCTAGCAGCTCCATTACCTATCGATAACATTCGATATGCGACAATCAATTTTAGAAAGGAAAACAGAAGAGGCAGCGGCCTAGACTCAGTATTGCTTGGCTGGGGACGTACTCAACCAAATAGGCCCAAGAATCTAGAAACTGTACATTTTCATACTATAGCCGATGATAAATGCTTGTACTCATATCGATTCAAATACTTGACTAATTCGGAAATCTGTGCGGTAAACTCAGGAGGACCTCGAGGAGCTTGTGATGTGTGTACTGATTTAACCAATAATTAACCTAATATAAAAATAACATTCTTTTACAGGGTGACTCAGGTGGACCGCTTGTAGATATGAAGCAAAATTCCTTATATGGTCTACTCTCATACGGCAGGAAGCCTTGCGAAAAAGGCAAACCATATGCTTTTACAAGGATCAGTGTTTATGTTAGATGGATCGAAGAACAAATGAGAAATATGCGCTGAAAGTTAGGTTATTGTATATATATATATATGAATTAAATATTCAGCATAATTCCCAATTGACGCTTTCTAAAACGATTCGAAATGCAAATAAATAAAGTCACTTAAAAAATTATGCTTCCCACATTCGGAGTGCCACGGGATACCAGCAAGGCAAGGCAACAGAAAATAAAGAATGTAGAAAATGTGTTAATGGGGGCTGAAAACGCTTTCAGAATTCATGTCACTTTTATAAGGCAACAGATTCACGCAAAGAGGTCTCCAGAGAGTTTGGAGTTGGGGTACCCACAACCAAAGGCACAGGAAACATAAATGACAGCTACGTGTGCTAGTTTTCGCTTTCTGTGACTGCTATTGTTTTGTCAACCAATACCACATGGCGGGTATATTGGTTTTTAAAAGCATTTTCGCATACACAATCGAAAAATGTTTATCTATATATATATATATCTACATTGAATTAAGTAACAAGTGAACACAACACACAGGTGTAAGTATTTTTTTAAGACATAAAAATAATTCAATTTTTTTTTTGATAATTTTATGGCATAACTTAAATTTATAAAGCCCATCTTAAATTTTTATTTACATATAAACTTTTTTAAATAATTACGGATGCTCAACTTTTGAAATTTACTTTTAAAATATTGAATGTTTACACAAGTTGAGACAGCTGCTCTTAAAAACTGTGTTGACTTTATTGTGTATCAAGTTCAAGGCCCATTCATATATTTATTAAGTCGTCTTGCGTTCAGTTAAAGTTTAACACGTTCGAAATGTGGATGCGTTTTCTGTGTGCCTTCTTGGTTATTATTTTGGCCTACAGTCAGTGTTCGACTCTGGCATTCATACTCTCGGACTATCGACATGAGAACTGTCCGGCAATGAAACTGGATCCACAACTGAAAACATTTAACAATAATCAAGAAAATGTATGGACACAAAAAGCAGCAAACACTTGTGAACTATCAGAGAAGCAAATCAAACCCATGCAGCTAATAATGCGCTTATTCAATATAAGGAAGTTCATAGGGGAACCACCAAATATACCAAAACCCAAGCTTGAGTTCACAAATGAACTTTTCAAAGAAAGAACAACTATAGAAAGGCCTCATCGAAAATTTCTTATCGTTTTTAACTGAAGACCAATGTATTAGCTGCCTCGCCATATGTAATATAAGAGGATTTTTCACATCTATATATTTATTCGTCAGCATTTATTTAACTAGTTTTAAGATCTATGAGCCATAATTAAGCAAACTTTGTACAACATATGTGACCACAAGATGGCAATAAATAAAAACATTTTTGTTGCTTCAAAGGCTTTTAAACTCAAAAAGGACTTGACGCTAAAAAGCTTTGACGACTTTTACCAATAAATAATAAACTCACATATGCGCCACTCGGGCTTGACAGAAAAAGCTTTTGCGTCACTTGATTACGGTTACGAACCACCCCAACCACACGACATACAATCACAACCCGACCCAAGCACAGCATAAAGGCAAGCGCATAAAAAATGATGTTATATGCATGACCCTAAATTAATCTAGCGAAACCTTTTCCTATGCAACGACTCTCTCCCCCAACCGCTCTCCGTTAGCTTTAGACCGGGGACATCAAAGCCACTGAAGTATGACAGAAACGAAGCTATTTGAATATCCACGTAAATGTCATATGAGAACAAATTAAATTTGGCTTATGACCGGCTCAACGAGTGAAACGAGAGAGATAGAGGGAGAAAAAATGAAAAACTTAACAAACAAAAAAAAGAATTTGATGCATTTTTTTTTATGTCGATAAGTATCATAAAAGTTGAGTCCTTGGACTTCAAGAGATTTTACAATCAAAAAATTTTGTTGTCTATAAAATTTCTCATATTGTAACGCTGAAACATAAAATATTTCTAAGCTTTGTCTGAAAATGTCAAAATATAAAAAATATAAGATATAATTAACATTTCCGTGAGTAAATACTAAATATTAACATATATTAAAGTAATATTTTTTTAAAATACTTAAGCTATATTTAAAAAAATCTACTAGTTTCAGCAATGTAAAGTTTTCCCCAGTTTGTTTAAAATATTCACACTGCAATTGATACGCGAAAAAAATTAGTAAGCAACTTGTGAAAGATAAAACGAACAGAAAATACAAAGTGAAAAAACTATCTGCGCAATATGTCGCTTGCAGCGAATTGAAATTATGCAAAACAAAAGTAAGAAATATAATTTCATTTAAAATTCAAAATTTCGTTCTTTTTTCCCTTTTGTTGTGTTCTTTCTGTATAGCGACGACAAGACGTTGCCAGACTAATGCCGGAGAGACTCATTCGCATGCAGTTGGCATACCGCAAAGTGGATATTGATATTTTGTCCTTAAATTTTGTTATTTATGTGGACACGCTTTCCCCCAAACAGCTACAAGACCGAAACAGAAGTTTACAATTTGCACAAGCGAGCGACATTTTTGCCAACTTGTGCAAATTTAACGCGACATTGTAAGTGAGTCAGTCTCCTACCACAAATTTCTCTCTCTCTTCATCTCGCTCTCTCTCTCTCTCTCTTGTTCTTCAGGTAGGGTGTGTCCGCCCAGGATTCTGAGGTTTGCCATGCCCATTGACATGCAAGTCATGTGCCGGTGCAGAGGCCGACGCTTAAGTTTGACAGACCAAACCAAATAACCCGCCCATCGGCCCAACACACTCTTCTTTTCCTACCCTCTTGGCAACTACGTATTTGCCATAAATTTTGCAACGTTTTCGACACATCGGAGATGTATTTTTTTCTATAATATTTTGCTATATGGCACCCACTTGAAGTTTTCAATTGTCACAAATTTATTTTAATACACCGTGAAATTTATGAGCGACAAATTGAATTTGTAAATTGAGTAATATTTTTACAGAACCAAATACGTGTAGCTTTAACATAGGCGAAAATGCAAAGGGGTTTTAGGAATGAAAATGTTTCAGAAAAGTTTGTTATTTGGGATATTTTTTTTTTATCAAATATCAAAAAACCTAACTTAAAGACACACTTAACTTTATTTCTACTATATGGCCTCAATGAAGTTGATTGATGATTCATATAGGATGACCAACTCCGCCCCAATAAAAAAACACAGCGTAACGAATTTAAGTCAGCGAGATTCGATATGGATTGGTTCTAGCTGCTGGGCATTTGTATGTAAGTTATACAAGGCACAGCCCCTCATATCAGGATGCTTAAGGATGTGCGCGTGTTTTATATTGTTTCAAATGTACCAAATACTAAACACTCCATAAATAAAACCATTAGAAGTACCATTAACTGAATACAAAGAAAACAATGGAAAAAAAATATTATAGTAGAGTATTTTTTGTTGTGTTTTGTTTATCATTTTTATGTGTGCCTTGAGTATGTGGGCGTGTGTGTGTGCGTTTGATATACGCAATCATATAAATCTTAATGTTTATAAATCACGTCGTATTGTAATTCCCAAGGGTCACTTTTTTCATAGTTGGTAGATCAAGAAAACTAAAAGCTTTTATTTTATTTCTATACAATATTAATATGTGTTTTACTGTCTAAACTAAAATGATAACTAACATCATTTAGCTATAGAACTAGCTTTACAACTTTTAGAGTTTACAATTGCTAAGTAAAAATCTCTTAAAATTAGTCTCAAACATTTACACAACATTAAAGAGCAACTTTTCACTTTACTATTCAAAATATATTTATCAAAAATACATATTGGTTGACTTCTATCATTTTTTTATTTCTTTTTTTGTGTGTGCGTGTGGCATTTTTAATATGCAAATAATTTGCTAGCCAAATGGCAACCAACTGTGACCCAGCAGCGGCAGAAGATGACAATGGCCAACGCCCTCTGTAAAAATGAAAGAAACATAGCAAAATCTATTCAAGAGTCAAGTTGACAACAATGCTCGACTAGGCCTACTTGGCACTTGCAAGAAGCTGGAAACAGGAACAGGATGTGACCATGGCACATGGTCTACCCATCCACATTTAAATATGACACACAGATGACAGCTGCTCCAGAGCCTCAACTCTGATTTTGTCCTTGGTTCTGAGCTGTGGTTCCTGGGGGAGTTTGGCTATGATGGCGTTGATGATGCGTGCCCATTGTGCACATTTGACGTTTGGTTTATTAATCAGTTTGGCCTGCGGCCAGGGGCAGAGCCTCGGCCAAACAGCAGCAGCAGCAGCCACAACAACGCCGTCACAATTTTATACAAATGAATAATTTTTGTGGCAAGCATGCAAAAAAGGACAAGCCACAGGACTCGACTCGTGAGCTTATATTTTTTTATTTTTTTTCAGGCGCAACTCCCATTTTAATTTCTCACAAAAGCGAAAGAAAAAAAGTCAAACAAATGTCAGTCGCGTGTTAATCAAGTGTAAATAAATGGCGCAAAGATTAGAGAGAGCCAAAAAAAAAAAAAACAACACAAACCTGAAAATGAAAACTTTAATGACCCTAGTCGACATTGAAATACTCTGTGCTGAAGAAATATATTTTTAGTATTATTTTAATCATTAAATTGATAAAAGTTATGTGTAAAATGTAATTAGCGGTTTCTTTTGACGACTTGCTTACATTGTAATGAATATATTTAAGATATTCAAAATATATTTTGTTAGTTTAACTTTCATATATATAAACAATATCTCTTTACATACCTCAAGCCTTTTTCTTACAACGTTATAATACCCTATTTTAAGCCCACAGGATACAAAAGGCAAAAAAATGAGGAAGCCCAGCAAAAGCGTACGCAAAACAAATATAAAATGGGGTGTGATGCTAACGAAAAAAATAAAATAAACAAATAAAAATGAAAGAAAACATTTAATGGTTTTTTAAATGTTTTTTAAATGTGCGTGCAAAATCGGTGATTTTGCCCCCGAAAACGGCAACTTTAAAGCCTTAAAGCAGCCGCATTATTTCCTGGGTTTCTCGGGTTGTTCATGCAAATTAGCTTAGGCTTGGGAAGAAGCTGTTATCATGAATCCAAGGCGCGTTGTTATTGCCTTGACACCCACTAAATCTGAAGCCAACCTCAAACTTGAATACTCAATACAATGTGGCCAAAGCTAAAGCCCCTCCCCCCCCCCCCTCGAGCAACGCCTACAATAAATAAATGCTCAGACATTGTCCTTTTCAAGGCGTTGCCCCAGTGACAGGGTGTCAAGGGGTGTGGTACTGGTGTTGATGATACTATTATCTTATATCGCGAAAGGACCGCAAGCTGTCCGTGGATGAGGCAGCGACCACTTCAATAGTATTTTTTTTTCCCCCAGCATTTACAATTCATAGATATACTCGCAGATAGATAGTCGACAGTCGTGGCTTTGGAAAAAATCGTTTTATTGGCTTTCGAGGTCCTTTTTGTCGCCTCAGCCGCCCACCAACAACTCTTACAACAAGAACATAAACCGCAAATAAGTTTAACATTGTACAACATTTACGTTCCGGCGAGTGCCAGAGGGCTCCCTTTTGTTATTGTATTTGCTGTGATTTGTGTGGCTTTGTGCCGGGCCAGCGTTTGAATTTTAAAATGCTACACACAGTGGGACAAGAACTAAAGAAAAGCTAAAAAAAATATAGTTGAGATGAACAAGGGGTATTAAGCATAATAAAAACATGTTTTGCAAGGTATTTTCCGACTCTAATCTTATAAAATATTTAAACTCAAGTAATTGAAAATATTAATAAAATTTATTGATATATTTGAGCAATTCAGATGATATATAATCTCTAATTAAACAGCAACCCTTTGAGTTGAAGACTTCAATATTAAGAAATCAGAAAGATAAAACATTGGATTTATTTTCATTCTTAATATTAGTACTTAAATATGACAAATCCAGTATAAAAGCCAATTCAGATCAGGCCATTGCCGATCTATTTGCTGAATTTTTTCAAACGACCTATAGCCCTTGTTTTCAACCAGTCGTCACGCCTTATCCCTATCAGCTTAATGCCTCAAATTGCATTTTTATACCGGAAATCACAGAGAGCTCACTACTTTGTGATCTTCTGGTTATAAAGCCCACATTTTCTCCAGGACCTGATGGAATACCAAGCTGTGTGCTTAGGTACTGTGCTCAGGATCTTGTAAAACCTTTGCATAAAGTTTTTAGTATGTCCGTAGAGCTATGCTCTTTCCCAAAAATTTGGAAAGAGTCTTATATTATTCCTTTGCACAAAAAAGGAAACAAATCGAATGCTCAAAATTATAGGGGTATCTCCAAGTTGTCTGCTATTCCTAAGATTTTTGAGAAACTAATAACCTCTCATCTTCAACATCTTTGTAAATCTATGATTTCACCGTGCCAGCACGGGTTCATGAAACATAGATCTACCTCTACTAACTTACTAGAATTCACATCATTTGTTATTAAGGGCTTTGAAGACAAATTGCAAACTGATGTTATTTACACTGATTTCAGTAAGGCTTTTGACTCTGTAAATCACCTCCTGTTAATTTATAAACTTAAACTTTTGGGCTTTCCTAATAATCTTATCCTTTGGATTCAAGATTATTTAGCTTCTAGAACTCAGAGAGTCTATTTTAATGGCTCAGTATCTAAAGCGGTGCAGGTCACTTCTGGTGTTCCACAAGGAAGTCACCTTGGACCGTTATTATTTACTCTGTTTATAAACGACCTTCCGTCTGTTATTAATCATTCTCGGGTACTAATGTATGCTGATGATGTAAAATTATGCATGTCAGCTGCAAGTCTTCTGTCTGGTCATAGACTGCAAAGTGACTTAGACAATTTTCAAACTTGGTGCAGAGTAAATTTACTGCATCTCAATTGCAGTAAATGCAAAGTTATGTCTTTTTATAGGCGAATGCCTTTTTTTAATATCTATCTTCTGGATAACCTACCATTGGATCGGATTGATTTGGTTGAGGATTTGGGTATCTTAATGGACCCAAAGCTTAAGTTTGACAAGCATATTGCTTTAATCTCAAATCGAGCATCAAGTGTCTTGGGGTTCATTAAACGCTGGTCGAAGGAATTCGACGACCCCTACTTAACAAAAACTCTTTATGTGTCTCTTGTCCGACCTATTCTTGAATATGGATCTTGTATATGGTATCCCAAATACAGGACTCATCAGGATAGAATAGAATCGGTACAAAAACAATTTTTGCTCTTTGCCCTTCGGGGTCTTAACTGGGACAATAGTACTAATTTACCTGCTTACCACAGTAGACTTTTACTAATAAATCTTCCCTCTCTTAATCATCGTAGAACTATGCTAGCAATAACCTTTTTTCACAAATTAATAAATGGTGAAATAGATTCCCCCAATACTAATTAACCAAATTAACTTTGCTGTACCTATTAGAAGTAGTAGACATTTTTTACCAATAGCCCTGCATGCTTGCTTTTCTAACTATGCTATCCATAACCCATTTCGGATCTTATGTTCATTATATAACGATCTTTCCCACCTTATTACTAGTACCACTTCTGCATGCTCTCTAAAAAAAATTGTGTTACGTCATTTGTCTACATGTTCGCGATCTTCGTAACCGCACGTTATGCGGTGCGCCCCTCGGTCGGAAGGGCGGGAGGTGGGTCGCTTTATGCTTGGGTCCGCGCGTTAACAAGCCGGTGCTTGGTATCGTTGGGCCACTTGAATGTACTGTCCGTTAGTACATCTACGTCCAATATAATATAGTAAAAAGATCAACAGCTTGTCCCACTGTGTCGATGAAGTAAAAGGGGTGCAAATGATGCAATTTGTAAAATTGCTTGTTTTTCCTTGAACCCCAAGACCAAAAGTGACAACATTGCTCAAAGACGACAACACAATGCTATCTAATCTTATTAGATATTATTTTAACGTTAAACTTGCCTTTCACCACTCTCCATCTCTCTCAGTCAGCAATCAAAGTTAAGGCTATTGTTCAACTACTTAGATGAAAAAGGAACAGGATATCCAACAAATTGTCTTTAACAACAAGTCGTTGATTTAAAGCGAAACAAGCGGTTTTAATGATATTTACAGGAAATGGCAGAAAACGCATCAATCATTTGTCAGCCATAAAAATTCGTCACACATGAGCATTATATTATCAAAATAAGAAAATGCCTCTAAAAAATGAAAAAAAAAAAAAATTCTTAATGGTTCTTTGTAAAAATGACCTTGTAAGTTATGAAGCACAGTTGGGCGCCCTTTTAGCCAAAATGCAAAGGGCGGAGGTTCAACAACGGTCACTCCACACACTGAGAGCAAGATCCTTTCCACTTGTGGCTGGTGTGTGGCGCACGGGTTCAATTGCTGCTCTCCTCCTGTATGTGGTGTAGTCAAGTGCGTGCGCGCTCATATGTGAACATTTATTGGAAAACATTATTATTTATGACTTTTTGAATGACATCGCTTGAACTTTTCAAGCAATAAAGTCCAGGGCACAATAACAACGGATATTGCGGCGGGACTTCTCTTCCTTTTTTTTTCTTCGTTTATTTTAAAATTGCATATCCTATGGAGATGTTGTGAGCTTTTGATTTATGATGATATTCATTAGGCATTAGGGATATGTTACATATAAAAATTAAAGTTTTTAAATATCTTTGACAGGAAGTCCGAATCAAATTATCTATTTAAAAACTTATAACAACTAGCAAGCGTGATCAACGAAACATAAAACATGCCCTAACCCCTTAGTTGATACTTTAAGAGTTCTTGCAAAAAAAAACTTCTTTCTCCACATTCACTAAGTAAGCCAGCAACTAAGAAAACAAATTGGCATCTTAAGCTATGCATAAGCCTTAAAACCAATCTAAAATGAAAATCTTTCTGCAAGCCTGCCATAAACAAGCTCACAAATGTCCCCAGCAATGAAATCAACACCCAAAAGGGTTATCCTCTCAAACCCAATTTCAGTGAAGGACGTTCCATATATGTGTGTATGCACATGCTTTAAGATCTTATCAAATAACCACAAGAACAAGAATGATTATTTTAAGTAATTGCCAGCTATTGTTAACTAAGAAAATAAAGTGAGACCTTTTTCGATGAGGCATATATTCGTTGCCTTAATTTAAACTAAGACTGTGACTTTTTGTTTTTATTTACACGCTGCTTATTTACTGCCACCATATATGTACGTAAATGTATACAGAAGCATAAAGGAAAATATATGTGGATAGATGTATATGTGTAAGATATGTACATGCTTCAGGCGCATGACCCATTCCTGAACTCGCACAAAGCTCTGGCAGCATAGAGTACACACGAAGGATACACGAACTCTCGCACTCCGACTAAACTAATGCCATCCTCGTCTAACCTCGTGTCTCTAAGTGTATGTATGTGCATGTGTATGTTTGTGTGTGTGTGTGTGTGTGTAGGGTGCGGGTGAGTCAAAGTGTAGATAGCTGCCTGCCATAGGACGACAGTCAACGAAGTGAACGATGTCGACTTCGCATACATATAGAATGTCTAAGGTGGAGCAGAAGCCATGACTGCGGCCATGACAGCGATAATGTATACGTTACTGGGGAGGGGGGAAAGAGGAGGCGTCTGTTGTAGGGTTGCCAGCCTGGTTGCTACGGTTCCACCCACACAGCCACACACAACCAACTGCCTGCTGTCATCTGCAGCTTTCTCTCTCTGACACTAAACACCCGCACTCACTCTCCTTTTGCTTGGTTTTACTTTGTAGGTATTAAGTTCGTTCGTAATGCTAAAGATAAACGTCTACGGTGACTACAAGTTAAATGGTTTTTTTTTTTTTTTGAATAGTGCAAACCTTAAATTGTCAGCTTATTGTGTACTGTTTTGATGTATAACTTTGATTTTTGAGAGTCGTATAGTATGCTCACTTAGTAGAACGATGTTTCAGCGAAAATGATTAGGAATAAGATCAAAATCAGATAAACATTGCATTGTATTATTTTTACGCTGCTGTAAAAGGTCATTGTTCATATAAATATTATAGATTCCGAATGAGAGATTAATATTAAACAAACAGAAAAACCCATTTTAAAATATTCTGCAACACATTTATTAGGTTTTTTTCTTATCAAATTTATAAATTCTTATAAAATTCTATAAAACTTAGTATTAATTTCCTGACCCATTCCTGACTTGAGACTTACAAAAGGGAAGCGATAAAAACTTTTCAGCATTCAAAAACTTATTTGACCATAGATTATTTGTGAATAACTAGTGATACAAATTAAATTCATATTTAACTAATAAGTAAAACTCATGATGCAGAAACCAATGTTTAAATATTATTTACAGACCAACAAGTATTTTTCTTATGTATAACTTAAATACAGGCATAAAACTAACTGCTCGCATGCAATGTGATTTCCAATCTTGAAGCAAAAACAGATTCGCTGGGGACACTTTTTTTATGACGCACTTTGTTAAACGATGTGGTCACTGGAGTATATGTTGTATGCATGTGTGCCAGGGGTAGCTGGGAAATGCCGGCGCCACAGCCAAACAAGCTGAGGTTTTTTATTTATTTATTTAACCAACCCCAACGCAGTCAAATGCCCTTCTTATCGAGCAAGCAACTTAAGGGGACGAATAGCTGTTAAGTTTCTGGTCGTTTTTTAGCTTCTTGTTAGCTGGACATGTGAGACACTGTTTTGTTTTTTGTTTTTTGTTTTATCGAGAACGATACATCAGCCATCAAGTTGATTAACTCACATGGAATGTGCCAAAGTGCCGAAAATCAAATTAAATGGCCTTGATACGAGTGTTTGTGACATATCCAAGCGGTTATGAGGGGCTTGACATTGGACTGCTAGATTTATGCATTGCAAATCGATAGTTTGTGTGGCTCCTTAGAGAAAAGGGATAAGTGTCAGATGCTCTCCGAAAATGGGATGCGTTTACACCATTCGACAGCATGTGAGATGAGTTACAAGTTTTTATTGATTGACTTTGACATGCTGCTTATACTTTTTCTCAATGAACTTAAAGACGGATTCTATAGCTGCATAGGATGTCCATTCATGCTCTGCATGTCCAGCTGAAACGCAGGTAATATTCTTGTCCTTATGTCCATGTGTTAGATCTGTATCGAGTGGCTCGTCACTTGACACCCAATTGCAGGTAACATCAAGAAAGTATTTCTTACAGTTGGATGGCGGATGACCCACAGTTCCATCAGTTAAAGCTATGGCAAATACTTTTTCCTTAAAAAAATCCGTAAACTTTTCCGTCTGCAACAAACATCAGGTAATATGTGTGATGTGGTCATTTTTTAAACCTACTTACCAAAGCTGTAGACACTGAACCGCCATAGCTATGCGCCACTATAGCCACACTTTCGGGATTTGAGGGCATAATAACATTTTCCCATACATATGCCGCATGATTCACTGAGTTGTCCAAGCCCTTTATAGGAATACGCTTGCCATTTACAAGGCGAGTGGTGTCGTTGGTGTTCGTCACGAGAATATCATAGCCCAATTTCTGAGCACGCTCTATATAAGGAAGCTGTGTGCCGTGCTCTAAGGAATTGTTGATTATCAATCTAAAAATATTTGTAGTAGTTAGAATTATGAAACTTATCGAATGGAACATTAATCAAACTTTAATTAAGACTTGCAATGGTAGTGAATATTTTATGTTTTTATCAATTTTTGATATGTTTATAGTAATAGATGCAATTACAATCATTAACACTTTAATATATAAACATATTACCATGTGAAAAAATATAGCATTCTGTTTAAGAGTTGATTAATAATTGCTACAAATTCATACCTTCTAGCCCATTGACCTGCAAGCACATAACCGCTTCCATGTATAAGAACGAGTAACTTTTTCGACTTTGAAAGCGGCTTTGGCTGACTAAAGACAAATGTGGAGCGCTCAGTGGGTGCGTCGAGTGGTAAATGCGTTTTCCTAAGGCCCTGTTTTTCCAAAAGTTCGTAGATGATTTCTGGTATCTGATTAGCCAGCTGCTCGTAGTGCTCCTGATTCTCAGTGTGATTTTCGCTTATCTTAAACACATACGGCTGTTCACCGGGCTTGCCTGTGTCTGCATCTATTTTGCGCAGTTCGCCAGCTAAACAAAATGTACATACATACATGAATAAAATGTGATTACAGTAAAAATGTGTGAAACTCACCGTCATTAAAGGCATATCCAAATTTTCGCAAGCGTGCAATAGCTTCATCGCTGTTGGTGGCGCTTGATTCTGCCATTCTGATGCTTTGACCTGCTGGTATAAAACGAAGAAAATGTTTAAAGCGCGCCCACATGGCGTAAATAATGTGTACAGCGTCACTTACGAAATTAAAGAAAACCGAAAATTCTTAGCTAAATGCCGGCTGTTTAGAGTACAAACGGCAGCATCGATAGTTTGCAAAAAAGCAATCATCGATATAAAATTGAGGAGATGTAAAAAGTGGCGGTGGACCGATAAGTATTTTTATGCCGCTAAGCTTAAAGTGTTTTTATTGTAAATACATATTTTTTACTCATATCAAATTCTTCGTTCTAGTTTCAGCAACGGTGTTGTTGTTAATTTAACTGTTACATTTTCAACATATTGTAGGTCCATAAATTTAAAACTTGTGCTGAATCTATAGTTACGCAGCAGTTTTGCCAGAGTTACTTTTATAGATAAAAGTCCATAGCGCCAGCCTGAAATTTGATACAATTGATTGTTAAAATCGATTTGTGCAGATTTAAGTCTGTCTTCTTATACCTATGCAGCTTCTTATACCCTTTGTGAAAGGTATAAAAGCATACGGATGCTTATCCTGTACATTGTGTGGCAAAAAGTGTTCGGGATTAAAGGAGTCCGCCTCTGGTCCCCAAATATCCTTACTGCGATGCATGTGAAATATGTCGATGATAATTTGCAAACCTTTTGGTAGACAAACACCATTTGAGAGCTTAATACTCTTTGATGTTTCTCGCGCCACAATGGGAACTGGTGCAATTAATCGCATGCACTCATTCAAAACGAGATCTAAATAAACCATTTCCTGTATTTGCTCATTTGTTACAGAAAAGTCACCACTATTGGGAAATATTGCTTTGATTTCCTCAAATAACTTTTCCTGACACTCAGGAAACATTGCGAGCAGCATGAGTGTATAGGCAACTGTTTTGGAGGACGTTTCAAAAGCGGCAAAAACAATAATATTGGATTCATCCTCCACATTCTTTTGGTTAAATTTGCCACGTTTTAGAAGCTCAACTGCCAGGTTGAGAAATGAATTATTGCTACCAGCTATATCATCTGAGAAATCTTCTTTAAGTTTCCTTTTGACTAACTGCAAAAAATATTCAACTATTATTAAGTATTTTGTCCTTAAGATTGTTTAAGTTTTCAAACCTTTCTGATAAATTGTCGGATTTGCAATTTTGAATTCGCATAACGTTCTTCCTTTCCAAAAAGTTGGCGTATTATTCTAATATTAAGCCATGGAGATAAACTAAAGTCCGCAACACATTCCTGCAACCTTATTGAGACTTTAAGTTTAGATAGTTTTAAGTTAAGATAAATAAATTCAATACTAACCATTGATAATGCGTCATTAAGGAATTGTTTTTAAAATTTGGCTCCTGTTTTACACAGCTGCCCATTGTTGTTTCTGTGGAGCGTTATTTTTAAGGATTTGAATATTTTCAAAGAATTTTTACTCACGCGCTGCAACGCTTAATGAAAAATGCTGTAGTATTGGCAATAAATCATGTTCCTTTGCATCCATCAATTTATCCAGCTCATTTAGTAATATTTCCGTTTCCTTATTGAAAATTGTCATAAAACTAAGCAAAACTTTGTGACCGAAAGCAGGATTAAGAAGTTTTCTGTGCTCACTCCAAATTGGATCTAAATATAAATAAGTCAAAATTATTAGCCAACCTAAGTTGCTATTTAAGCTTATCACCTTCCAAACTAAATAAACCTGTACCAACAGCATCATTGATGACCCTATAAATAAAACTTTTGTTCACACAATGTGGCGAGGTTAATAAATCTTGCGTCACTTCAGGATCACTAACAATCAGAACGGGTAATGGACCCAGCCAAGTAAGCAGAGTGTTTCCATACTGCCTTATATACGAACTTAACAAGTTGAGCAAACCTGTTTAGAAAAGGAGTATTTTAATTAAATACAAATAAAGGATCTTATGGAGTCTAAATAACCTTCCTTGCGCAGCAATTTGTGTGCGATACCAATGAAAGGATATCCAAGAGGACCAGGAATTTGGGTAATTAACTTATAAAACTGACGACGTGTCCATAGAAAATAAATCGAAGCTACAGTAAATAATATTATACATAATATCAGCAAAATTATATTCATGATAAATTTCTTTGCACTGAACTTAATCGTTTAAGCTTAAAGATTACTTTAAACAATATTACTTTCGCCGAATCTTTTTATACATGCAAAGCGAGATTACAGCAACACATATAACTTTTTATTTGACATTGCACTTTTCAATTAATGCTTATTTAAGACATAAACAAACGTGAACTCTGGGGTTAATTTTTAAACAAATTAGTCTGTGATAATGACAGCAGTAAAAACGCTTAAGTGTGTTTGCTTCACGTTAAGCTATGAAAGACAATTAATATATACAATATATAATTTAGACAACAATAAAAAGATAATTTTAAATAAATCCGCCTAGTAAGAGGATTAAAAATCGATTATAAACAGGACTTAATTTTATAGTTCTCTGTGAACTTGCAATCGAACTAGTAAATGCTATCATTTGGCAGTCAGCTGTTTTGTCTTGCACCATCTATCGATATGTGATCGGTGGAGGAAACTAAACAATATAGCCAAAACCGACACATCACATGAAGTAACTGGCCGTTTACTTGAGAGGTTCCGTTGCCACGCTGCCAAAATTAAAAGTGATAAATGCAAAGCACAACGTACACATTCCGGGATTTGGAAAACTCACCGCGAACCATGAATATGCGCGACTGGCGAACAGCGTTACAATCACCAACCTATCGGATTGGCAATCGTACCGTTCGGTTTAATTACCATTTCGCACTGCTCGTGTTTTGTGCAACGATTCTGGTGCTACTCTTCCTCTACGCACGCCAGGACAGCCGCAGTTCTTCCGATGGTTACTGGCTGCGCAGCAACAGCATCAACGTGAACGCTGTGATAGCAGCATCAGCTGCCGCCTACAATGAAACATATCCATTAACATCTCCACTCATTGTACAGGGTGGCGTTATCAGCTATCGAATTGCAATGATAGCAGATTTAGATACCAGCTCCAAGGTTGTCAAAGGCGATGGCAGCGAAACGTGGCGCAGTTATCTCAAGAAAGGCTATCTAACATATCTACCAAAAAAACATGAAATACAAATTAACTGGGATGCTGGTGCGCCCATATCGCTTGAATCCTCGTTTGCACTGAAAGGACGTGGCATGGAACTGTCCGAGCTGGTTACTTTTAATGGCAAACTCCTTACTTTTGATGATCGCACCGGACTTATCTATGAAATAGCCAACGACAAGGCTATACCATGGGTAATACTACTCGACGGCGATGGACACAATGCCAAAGGCTTTAAGTCCGAATGGGCAACGGTGAAGGAACATACACTGTATGTGGGCTCAATGGGCAAGGAGTGGACAACGAGCATGGGTGACTACCAGAACAATAATCCAATGTTTGTCAAAGCAATCAGCACAACGGGTGAGGTGCGATCCCTCAGCTGGTCGGAGAACTTTAAGCAGCTTCGTCTTCACTCGATGCAGATCACTTGGCCTGGATACATGATTCACGAGAGTGGCGTCTGGTCACAGCTGCATCAACGATGGTTCTTTCTGCCACGTCGCTGCTCCAAGGAGAAGTGAGCATCTAATAACATCTTTCCTTATCCAAAGTATTTTACAATTTTTGCATTACAGATACAACGAAACATTGGATGAGCATATGGGCTGCAATATACTTATCTCAGCAGATGAAAGCTTTAAAGTTATAAATACAGTTATATTGGATGCTGGCAATACGACGCCAACGCATGGATTCTCAAGCTTTAAGTTTCTGCCCAACACAGAGGATGCGATTATTATAGCTATCAAAACGGAAGAACTAAATGGAAAAACCTCAACATTTCTGACAGCCTTCAGTGTGGAGGGAAAAACATTGTTGCCGGAAACTCGAATTGAGACGGAATACAAATACGAGGGTTTCGAATTCATTTAGCGAAGCCATGCAAGCAACTGCGTTGATCAGTGTATATAGTATAGTGTATTATCCGACATACATGTATAGATATGTCGAGCTTAATTTTAAGACAGCTTTAGCTTAACAGTTAATTTAGTTATTTTAGTGATGTTCATAGACCAATGCCATTAATATTTTTGCGCTGTTTGTTTCTTTTTTGTTTAAGAGACGTAAACAATTTCGAATCTTGTGTATTATATACGTAGCAAAATGCCAATTTATAATTTATTGTAACTATTAAATACGTACAAAACAAGGATTTAAGCACAAAGTTAATGCATTGCTAGGATTTAGTTGATTCTTTTTGATTGATCACTGATTCCAGACCGGCCACAACCAAATCTTCATTGTTTATACGCCCTTCGCTGGCGCGTACCTCCAAACGGTTTGCATTATGGTTGATGTTCCACAATTCTGGTAGGAATCTAGGACGCATTACATGTAGAAAATGCTCACGCCACAAGCGCTCCAATTCGACAAGCCCACCAAATTGATCACAATACATTTGCACCACTTTTTTGCCATGCTGGCAATAATCCTCGTTCTCCACTCGATAGTCTAAGTTGGCAGCCTTCTTGATTAGCTCCTCGGTGATCTCTGATTCATCTGTGTAATAGTCCAATATCGTTTTTTCCATTTGTGCCACCTTTTCGGCGGGAATTCGTTCGCGTTGCATCAGTAAGGCTTTGCCAGCGGATTTAACGCTCCTTAAAGAAGATTAAAAACGATATAAAACAAACAAACCCTGATTCTAATAACCTGCTTACCTGAGCTTAAGATCATCATGATACTTGGTCACCCCATCGCCATTACCTAAGGGCGCTTCACACGTTGTTGCCAACTGATTCCTTATTTTGTTATCTGAAATGTTGCTTGTCTGATGGCAGCTGGGGCAAAGCAGAAGAATGTCGTGGGATGTGTGTGTTTTCATCACAATGGGAAAGTGTTTGCGATACTCTCGCGGCACCACATTCTTGCGCAAGTAGGCATCCCGACGACCACACACAACACATTGATTCTCCTTGGGTGACTGATAATACCGACCCACATCGCCGACAGCTCGTCCAGCGGGCTCAAAGTTTAGCCGCACTGTGAAGGGTTGCTCGCTAATTTGCTTGCCAAGATTTTGGTTTAAATACCAAGAGGCCTTGCGGCGATCAATAGTACAGAGGAGTTCGCCATCAGGCGCCTCCAGCAAACAGTTGTCATAGAAGGTCTTGGACTGGGTGCTTAGATGGCGACATTGCTGTGGCTTTTTGTGTTTTTTTTTCTGCGCCTTTGCTGTAAGCGGGTGGAAGCCGGCGCCTTGCGTAGCACGAAGCTGTAAAAATCCCGCAGAGTAGCCAACATCCAGAAATGGCTCAAATTTGGAACGCAGCTCCTCAAATTTCACTGTACGAAAATCCAAAAAGTGTCGTGGCTGCAAGTCACCCGATAACTTATTGAAAATGGCCACAGCGGCTAGTGCATCATTTGCAGCGTAGTTTAACTGGGCATCAGTCAACTGTGCTGCCTCCCAGTTGGAACAGGCCAGACGCCAGCTTTTGTCGAGCTCGATATTGAGGTGCTTCTTGGAGAGTTTGCCTAAACCTTCGGCCGGATGACCGGCCATGGCCGCCATGTAGCGCAAATCAAAGGTGCTGGCAACGCCAACGCCAAAGTCATGTGATAGCTTTGCAGCATCATCTTGGGGCGCTACACCCACCTTAATAAGATCATCATCCTCTAGCAGCTCCCGCAGGTCTTTGGGTATTTGCTTCATGCAGCACAAACGGAACAGTGCACATAGCCCTTGCTGGGAGCTCAGTTGGAGCAGGGCTACTGGACGCCGGCTGCCACCTACCGTTATCCATTCGCAATCAAAGCCCAAAACTTTGAAGTATTTGCTGTGTCTGCTCAGAGATAGCTAAATAACTAATATTCGATTGAAAGTAGTTTGCACTCACTGTTTTAGTTCATTTACGATCGACGTCGTCTCATGAATGGAAGTGATAACTTCGATTCGTGTGTGTTCCATCGGACAGCGACGCCGTGGGAAGCGACGCAGGGTTCCCCATATAGAGCGTCTGTGCCGCACTAGCACATAAACCAGACCAAAACTAGCGGCGAGTATTGCCCATTTTTTTGCGTTTGTGTTATCTGTTGGATTGCTCATGGTTCAGTCAAAAAGTGTTGATGAAATTCCATAATATATCGAAAATACAAATCTGTGACCCGATATAAATTAATGAGCGAATTTTTTGGTTTCTTAGCCGCCAAACTAATTTAAAAAAAAATAAATACGGAACGTTATGTGGCAAGCACTGAAAAGTTGATATTTACATATTTAAATTGACTTAGACCTTACTATAAAATTACATTAGTATAGTTAGTTTTAAATATATGATATCTTCATCGATAGCTGGGCCTGTTTCGAATGGCTTTACAGCTTATATCGATATCTCGTTTGTTGATGTTTGTCACAGGTTGGCAGTTCTATGTAACAGTGCTGTAAGTCAAACGAAAGGACAGCTGTTAACTAATTCAGCTATTTCAGTTCGTTTTTTTAAATGTTTCTGTGAGAAAAATATTTAATAAATTAAGTATTTTACAAAAGTAGATGGGGATTCTTAAGCAATCATGTTAAGTTAAAGCATAATGCGCTTCAGCAGCTACAGCTGCATGTTAATTGCATATGCAAGTCCAAAAAGACCGCAATAAAATTGAATAATCGATTTTTCAAACGTCGTCATAAAAATACAGGTAACCATAATTAAAACCACAAATCTTAAAACGACATTTGTGTTAACTTATTAAAATACTTGCAGAATGTGCCATTTAACAAAATAAATCAATCAAAAGACTACAAACTTAGAATCCACAATGCCAGAGAGCTTGGAATTGCATCAGTTTGTGGAGGGGACGCGAACGGAAGATGTATCAAATCGATGGTTGGAACGTTTAAAGACTCGCGTTAACTGTCCATATTTGGGTATTATACTGGCTACCCTATCATCGCTCTTCTTCTCGCTATGCTCAGTGATTGTGAAAGGTCTGGTCGATGTCAATCCCATGGAGTTGGCATCGTTTCGCTTTGTGGGCGTCCTCCTGCCCACCATACCCATATTGATCTACACAAGACAGCCAGTGTTTCCGGAGGGCAAACGGGTCATTCTGCTGCTTCGTTGCTTCATGGGCACCACAGGGCTGATGCTAAGCTTTTATGCCTTTCGTCATATGCCGCTGGCCGACGCTAGTGTCATCATCTTCTCCACACCCGTGTTCGTTGCGATCTTTGCACGTGCCTTTCTTAAGGAGCCGTGTACGCTCTTCAATGTGCTAACAATCAATATGACGCTCTTGGGCGTCGTTTTAATCACCAGGCCACCCTGGGTCTTTGGTGATCCTGTTTCGGAGCTGGAGACCGAAAAGTATTCAGACAAAACCTACGATATTTGGGGACCAGTTGCGGCCATATCATCCACACTATTCGGCGCCAATGTATACATCCTGCTTCGTGCATTAAAGAATCTCCACTTCTCCGTAATCATGACAAACTTTGGTGCTATTGCCCTCGTCTACACTTTAATTGTGTGCGGCTCCATTGGCGCCGTCTGCTGGCCCAGCTGTGGACGCGACCGCTGGCTGGTCGTTGTATTGGGCATCTTCAGTTTCTTGGGCCAAATACTCTTGACACTCTCGCTGCAGGTGGAGCAGGCCGGTCCAGTGGCTATAGCCCGATGTGCCGATATCGTCTTTGCGTTCATCTGGCAAATGATGTTCTTCGGTGAGGTTCCCAATGCTTATTCGTTGTTTGGCGCTTTCATGGTCGTCAGCTCGGTTATTTTGACTGCTATGAAGAAGTGGGCAATGACCCTGCCACGTGAGTCCTCGTTGCGTAAACGTTTGCGAGTTATCCTACTAGAGTAGGTAGGATGCCATCGAGTCTTGTAGTAATTGAAGTATTAGCTAATGGAATGATTTAGATACGTAAGTGGTTTCTCTCAACTCTCCAATGATGGACAACGTTTAAAATTAAATTTGTTGGGCATCTGGGAACAATGCTCAATAACCAAGTACAGTGGTCGCTCGTAAATTAGAACGTATCGGTTCAAAAACAATTTTATTTCTCATAAAATGAATCATTTGTAAGCTCTCTAAAAATTGTAACCTCTCGCAATTTCATATTTCACTGATAATTATAATTTAAATATCTAAAAGACTCGAATTTCAGAACGTTTTAATTTTCGAGTGACCATCGTACTAAAAACTAATTCACTACACCTTAGACTTGGCATATTGAAAAAGCTCAGCTTAGTTAATACATAATAAGCGCATTATATAAACACCCACATACTTTACACATAGGCATAAAGTTTTAAAGTTTCGAGCGTGATAATCTCATACCATCAAAGAAATATTCATACATATGAACTATATAATATACAAACATAACTACATACAAATATGTTTTAGTTTAGCCAAATTCATTCAGTTGTTGTTTTGTACATTGTTATACATGCTTACACTAAAGTATTTCGATAAAATGAAAAAAAACTAAATAAATAAATACAATTTGTGTAAAAGTGAAAACTATTGCCTTGTAAATTTAATATGTGTAAAAAAAACACGTTGACCGCATTTGAATTCAAAACAAAGCGCACTGCCACGGTCAGCTGTTAGAATTTCGATATTTGCGGTATTTATACTCAATAGGTTACATACTCATGTTACAATAACAGTGGATTTACATCACATTTTAATGTTAATAACCCAGATAACAGCGCGTCGGCGCCACCGGTTGCCATAACAAAACACGCAATAAATAGTGCTCAAACATTAGGTACTCAAAACGTAAACAAATGCACCGGTGAGAAAAACAAGCCAAACAAAAACCAATTTTCTACGTGGTCGTTATTAGTACATACATAGTGTGCTTTGGACTTACATATGTCGATAATATATAATTATAATATTTAAATACATTGAAAAAAGGAACACTACGCAAACAGAAAACAAACACGTTGTACATTTGATTCTTTGTGGTGTAGAAGAAGAAGCAGCAGCTGTTGTGTGTGTGGTTTGTTGTTATTATTGTTGCCGAACTAGAAACCCAAATCAGCAATAACCGCATCCAATTCATCCTGCAGATTAGTGGCCCTGGAGCGCACCTGTGATATTTGATCCTGCAAATTATCCACATTGGCCTGCAGAAGCACATTGCATTTCTTCATTGCGGCAAAGCGACTATCGTGCTTCTTGACGCGCGGCTCCAAATTGCTCTTCTTGGCGGAATTGGCGGCATCCTACAAAAGTAAACAATCAGGTGAGTCATTGTGTTTATAATAACACACGCATATAATTTATATTTACTTCTGCTTCGGATTCACTGCCAGACTCCTCTTCGCTTTCTTCAGATTCTGATTCTTCGGACTCCTCTTCGGATTCTTCCTCTTGTTTGTGCTCCTCTTCGACTTCCTCTTCCTCATCTTTCTCCTCTGCATCGACTTCGTCTTCGTCCAACTTCATTGAAGCGGCCATCTTTTGCACCTCCTTTTCCAGTTTCTTGAACTTTTTGTTTTCCTCCCTGCAAACATTTTTATTATGCGATTTTTAATATGAGAATTTCGTTATTTTAAAGAAACTCACTTGAGTTGCACATGATTCTTTTTCATGGCCTGTTTAAGTACATCTTTCTCCTTCTTGGCCGCCTCCTCCTTGACCTTGAGCTTGGTCAGTTTGCTGCGCAGCACTTTTACCTCCTTACCCATTCGTTTCTCGCGTCGTTCTGTCTTCTTCTCTTCGGGTTCATCGGGATCGCTTTCGCTTAGCTCCAGCTCCAGCTCAGGTGAACTGTCGCGTCCAAAGTGCGCCTCGCTCGTTCTTCGTGAGCCATCGTATGTGCCACCCTACATTTGCATTATACAAGACAATTAATACAAACATCTTGCCTAGAAGGCTGCCCGAGAGCGAGTGTAGCTTTTTTTTTGGGCATTACCTTATGCAGGCCGTGATTACCGTGATGATTACCGTTCATCTGGTCGTAGTAATCATCGTCGTCGTCTTCGTCGAAAGCGAAGCGGAAACTAATATGCGATCGGTTAGTGCTTGGAGTCGTATTGCCCTTATATAAATAGCGATAGCATTGGTTAATCGGTTAACGTTTTAGTAAGCCTAGGGAAAAAGCGTGTTTTCATTTGTTGCGTTTAAGTTTTGATTTCTAACTTGAACAAATTATGTTTGTTTTTCGAAATATTAACGGATAACTATAAGAAAGATTTTCAGAAAGTTGTTGAAAGTAGGGGTTTTTTAAGTGCTTTATTTCTCAGTTAAATTGTGAGATTAAAAAGCATTTGATCTAAAGTACATATATCAAATGGTTGAGCCTCTTGTGAAAATCTTAACAAATATTTTGAAGATAAATATAGCATTATAACAGGAACAATACTCCATTACTTCTTTAACTTGAACTAATTGATTCCCAGTGGTGGCTTTCTATTTTCCGACTATTTTGATACTGAGAATTCTAAAAAAAAACTTTTAAACCTGTTATAATAAAAACATTGAAAAATAACGAAAACAGATAAAATACTTCGGAACTCCTAAGAAATTTGCTATTTAATTAAGAACTCTATCTTAACGAACTTTTTTTTTTTAATCAACTTTAAAAACTCCAGTTTTGTAATAATGAATTGTGTGATTGTGTTTTTTTTTTTTTGTTTTTTTGTTTGAAGCGCAAGCAATTTAAAATGTACACACTAATTGGTACATGCGGATATCAGCATTTTCGCGTAACCCGTCTTTAAAACCCCCTCTAATGTCTATTGTAATGTGTCGTGTTGTCAGCTGAGATGTGTAATTATTTGTTGTACGGTACTACAACAACAACAACAACAACAACTAGAACTACAAAAGGAAGCAAAAAACTACAATCAATGCGAAGCGACTAATTGCGGTTGCTTTTTTAGTGTTGGATTTTCTCTCTTTTTTTTCTATTTAAGTTGAGCTGTCGCTCGGAAGGCGGGGTGGCGCTGAAAATGTGCGAGAACTGGTTGGAAAGATGTCTTTGTGGATGGGTTAACCCCCCCCCCCCCCTCCCAGTTAAAACAACAACAACAATAAGAATTACAAATATTCTTTCTTTAAGTTTAACTTGAGAAGTTCAACTGACAACAACTGACAACACCAATGACACTACACAACACGTTGTGCACCGCCCACAAAATTGTGGCAACGCCTACATGTCTGTGCATGTCTGTCTCTTTACCTCTCTATCCCCCTTTGTCTGGATTTCAACTTACCTGCAACGCAGCTGCTAATTTGCGCTCGAGCATTTGTATTTGTCGCTTTTGTTCCTCGATTTCCAACTTGGCTTCCACAAGAAGTGTAGTAGAATCGTGATAGTTCTTCTCCACCTCCTTGGAAACTTTGCGAGCATCGTCAACCTCACGTTTCAGTGAATTAACATAGGCCTGCTCCGTAGTGGGCGTCGGATCCATGGTGGCCACAATCACATTTGAGCCATATTCCAGATTCTTTTCACGTGACTTCTCACGTTCCAACTCCGTTTCTAGTGTGCGTATCTTGGCCAACAGTTTCTTATTCTCACGATCCTGTGCCTCCCGATTGCGCAGCTCTAGTGCTAACATTTGCTTGGTACTCTGTAGATCATCGCGAATCTTATCAATGTCATCAAGCTCATCGGGACTCTCCTCATCGATGGACATTGCCGAGGCAATGCTTGGCCTAGAGCTGCCCGCACCCATTGCTGCAGCACTGTTTGGACCCAACGCATGACTGCTTGGCGCCTCGCTTAGCATATTGATCTTTGACTGCGACTTGTGCAGCTGCTCCTCAATGGTCATTTGCCGACGGAACTTGCGCAGTCCCTCCAATATTGGTTTACTGCGATCATTAGTTCGTGTGGGTTTCAGACGAACGCCGAACTGAATCTGCTTGAGCAGCTTGTTGTGCGAATTGTCCTTCTCTGTCTCGTAGATGAACTTGTCATCCACTTTGGTCATTGATTTGCATGTCAATATCGGCTGAGATCTGCAAATTAAATGATGTTATTATCATTACGAAAGACAAATATCTTTAATTAAGTCAATCTCATTGCAAATATTGACACATTCTCAACTTCAACACAATTACGATCAAGTTCCAAATCAAATATCAAATGTAGGGACAACATTTTATAGAAATTTTTGTCTTAACAATATTGTCACAAGCTAAAAAAAATAACTGTTGGTTTGTTGTTTTAAGAAAACTCTTGCGAACTGTTTCTATGGATTTTACCTTACAGTAACTTCATTTTCGCAAACCCATATTCAATTTAACGAAAACGTTTTGCTTTCTAAACTGGTATTGAAACAATTTGTTTTCACTGAACCTAAGGAGTAGCATTTATTATTTTTAAATGTGAGAAATATGTCCTCTTAATCAAAGGATCATCCTAGACTTTTTACGAAGATAAATCAATAGCAAACTTCGATAATTTGTTTGTATAATATTTTTAACCGCTAGAATAATATTATTTCCAAATCAAGTGCATTGGATTAAGGTAAATCTTTTTTTCTTTCCTTTTTGTAAGTTGTCAGTTATTTATGGCTTTGGTTTGCGCTTTGAATAACCCATTTGTAATCGATTGTTAATGCCAGCCATTTGCTACCAACTGGCCATTTGGCCAACTGGCATACAGTGAGTGGCAAGTTAGTAGCAAATGAGTATTAAGAGCTGCTCACCTATCGTTGCATGCCACATGGCGCAACTTTCTGCCGCTCTCCACCTCCTTCATCATCTCCGACCAGTCAGGACGTCGGCGTGGTCGCGTTCTATGTGTGTGTGCGTATACGTGTGTGTGTGCAAAAGTAAAATAAATGATGGTTTAGTTTAAGTATGTCTTAAGTTCTAAGCACTGTCTGGGTGTCTCGGCAGTACATACTTGAGCTTCTCGATCCTTTGCTTCTGCGTTTCGGTGAGAACGCGTTTCTCCCCGGCTGTCAATGGTGGCGGTGGCGGTGGTGGCGCCTTTGGCACCAACGAGGGCAGCGGTGGCGGCGCTGGAACTGCAAAAAAAAAAGGGGGAACAAACGGTTAACTGAGGGTTTTCGCTGCTGGCTGTGTTAAAGATGGATGGAATAGCTATATATATATATATATATATTTTTATGTTGGTTTTTTTTGTGGCACATAAATCGTTTAGCGCTGCGTGCACTCGCGGTTATTAAATATCATTTTAATTTAATGAGTTTGCAATTTGTGTCAGTTTGTTGTTTGGCGGAAAACTTTCACGAGCTTTCCGTCTTTCTCACCCTTTCTTGGCCAACGGCTATCAATTAAGTTGTGGGTGGGTTGAATGAAGATTTCTCAGGGCTTTATATTCCAATTCATAGTATGTCTAAAGTCTAAAGTTGGCCCCGCACATTGGCAGAGATTGAAAAGTTACGACTGCAAAGCGCCACACTTTCCAACTCCCCTTCCCCCTTTCAACCATTCTCTGTCAATTTGTTTTATTGCTTTAACACCTCCTACTTTCTACAGTCTCTTTCCCGTTCGATGCCAAATCGCATCACAAGGCACAACTTTGATTGCATTTTGTTTGTTTTTTTTTTTCTTGGTGTAGTTTTCCGCCTTACGTTCGTTTTTCGTTGTGCTTGGCTTGTCTTTGGTTTTGGATTTTAGTTTGAATTTGAAAGTCGTTTGATACGCTTCTGCCGGCTTTTGTTAGCTTGGCCAATTAGTTGCGTAATGTTGCTGCTGCCAGCTGTTTTCTTGTCTCCAATAAATTTCTGCTCAAGTTGTTGGCCTAACAACTTCCCCCAAATCTTGCCAGCTTTCAGGCACAAAAGATTTTTTCTCTCTCTCTACTTCTACTTTAACTTCGACTTGATTCAGTTGGTCGTGCAATTAAAAATTGAGAAAGTTCTTTTTATTTTGCCTTCTTTAATAAACCCGTACATAGCGACTACATAACCCTGTGACTTGTACACACTTTGTGTACAATAATACTTTGCATTCTTTGCAGATACTTTTTGTCGGGTTACTTTTCAGGTTGCTGACTTGTGTTTGTTTTTGTTGTTTGTTTTTTGATGCTTCAAAAATAATAAATAAAAGAAGAAAGTGCAAAAGTCAAACAACTGCTTAAGACAATGCTCGGCGCCAAAGTGATGAAAAGCTGACAAATCTGTTAATTAGCTTTGTTTGAATGAACCCACGAGTTACCCAAAAGACACCCTTGCACCCCCTTTCCCTTACGCCTAACGCCTTCACCTAAACCTAAACCCAGTCAGCCTTGTAGCCTTGTAGCCATGGAGCCGTGGAACACATCTATATCCTTTTGTTTTTCTGCGGCTGCTGTTCTTGGCTTACTTTCTGGTTTTCTCCCTGGTTTTAGCAGTTGCGCCTGGCTGAATCTGCACTTAATCTTTAAGTGGTTGGCTGCCTCTTTTGCGCTGCTGCATTAGACGCTGCTCCATATACCTTTACATATATATGTATATATATATAAAAAGAAGTCTATGCACCTGCTCAGAAACTAATCCCGAACTCATGTTACTTAGATTTCGAACGAAATCAGCGCCAAACTTGATTATTATCTGGCAGTTACCCGGCTGCATGTTAATGTACTTTTTCCACCCCTACTCTCATCGGTTTCCCGACTCGCCTGTGTGCTGTCTGTATATGGCCATTTGTATGTAGTCACTGATTAAAATACGTGGTCAACTTTTTGGGCAACCAATTGAGCGGTCGTTTAGTAAGTTTCGCTTAATTCGTTTTAGTAATTTATGGCAAAGCTCTAGCAAAAGCGGTATCCTAAATCACGGCACACACACATACACACACACACACACACACACACCCTATACACATTTAGAAAATGAAAACAGAAAACCAAATGAAGAAAACAAAAAACTTTCCCCAATGCTTAGTGTAGTTGTGGGTTTGAGTCTGGGTTGGTTTTCTTCAGGTCCCGGGCCAGATAAAACTCTTCATTCATTCATTCATGTCGACAAAATTATTTCTTATTTAAATAAAATGCCAAGCACAGCAGCATTCTAACAGAGCGTCTCCAAAATGATGCTACCCACTTAATATACCGCAAAGCCCTCACTTACAACGACGCCAAAATGAATAGCGGGGTATGTAAACATAAATTTTGCGAGCTCACTCACAGTGATATCCACTCCCTTCTCTCTTCTGTATCCTCTGCATATAAACCGTGTTCCTTTTTATTTCCTTGCTGTTGTTACACACTAACTGGTGGCGCCCCTTTTCACCCTGACTTCGTTGCTCATGCTGCTGCTGCTGCTGCTACTGTTGCTGTTGCTCATTGTGTTATCATCAACCGAGAGAATATTCTATGCATGCACAAATGTTGCCGTTGTCATTGAATCACGCTGAGCGGGCCAATGTTGGGGAGAACGGGGCATTTGCATGGACTCCAATTTGATGACTGACTTTGTTCGCCCATTGTCTGAGCTTTTGGCATGATGAAGCGCTCCCTCTTTCACTCTCTGTGTCTGTGTGTGTGTGTGTTAGTTAGTGCTGAGAGTCAGCCGCATATTTTACAGTCACCCGCACTTCACACATACACACAGACATTTCCTGACAGCCTTAATCCCAGGCGGATTTACTGACGCTTGATTAACATGTTGTCATCTTGTTAATAACTATATATTGCCAGCTCATTTTTGTAACCAACAACTAAAATAACAGTAAGCAGCATGATAACTGTTTTGTATTTGATTTGAGAGCAACAATATTTATTATCTAAATTATAAAACTGCCAAATAACTCTTATTTATAAAGAGCAGTTCCTTAAATCGTTTTAAAAATATTGCAGCTAAGTAAGTACATTAAATTTAGTACATACATTAAAGTTCTGAAACGCGTTAAGCCAATAAAAACTTTTGACAATTTCCACTTCATTAAACTTCATTTTAACGCCCAATAAATGTAATTTTTAACAGCGTCAAAGTTAAAGTCTTTACAAACAATTTTCTCACATGCGCGCTGCAATTATTTATTTATTTGATCGTTTTAATGGTGACTAGTGTAATTATTGGCATCGTAAAAGCGATGCTTTTACGTCGTCATGTTCAAATTTCAAATGGCCTAATCATCTTTTATGCCCTTACCAACGCCGCCTCGCAACCCTGGCGGCACCTATTGAAAGTCGGATATTTCTAATGGCAACCAAAATAAACCATATAAAAAATTACAAAAAAAAAAGAACTGGAAAAAAAATGTGGCACAGCCGTTACATGTCCTTAGATAAACACACGCACACAGACACAAATCTATATGTAGTTATAATATATAAAGCTGGCTCATTTAAATAAAAGAAAATATACATTTTTGTCCAGCCGCTTGTCCTTTTGCCAGCTTTTGAAGACATTTGCTGTGTGTGGACTTTGCGGCTGCCTCCTATAATTTTTTTTATTTTTATTTCTCTGTTCGTTTTCTCGTTTTTTTAGTGCGTATATTTGAATATAAATGGCGCGTTTAGTTTGGCTATATCAAGCACATGGCCATATATCTTGGCCAGCTTGTGTCCTTAACAGAACTCAAGACACAAACTAAAACAGTTGCCTCCCTCCCCCTCCCCCCTCCCCCCCTCTCCCTCTCTCTCTCTATCTATATATTTTTTGTCTCTATCGTGCGACTCTATTGATAGTTGGCAGCTTTAAGGAACCTCAAGAAACAAAAAAAAAAAACATCCAAAGTGCCTTTTCCACTCATCTATTCTCATCTGGTTTTAAACATTCTACTTTATGTTGTACTTTTGACACAATGAGCAATAATCATGAATTTTACTTAGATCATAAAAAGAGAGAGAGAGTGAGAGGGAGAGAGACAAAATAGCCCTGAAAGGCGGCCCAAGTCGTCGTCCGAGCACATTAAATAAATGTTTTTCTTTTCTGTCTGCATTGTTGCCTTTTTTTCCTGTTTTTTTTTTCTTCTCTTTTTTGTTTTTGTTTGTTGTTGCTGCGGCTGCCTTTTTTTTATGCGACAGCTTTAAATGACAAACGTTGGGCTCAACAGTAGCAGAAGCAGAAGCAAAAGCAGCAGCGGTTACCATTTTGTTGAGTGACCTGCCATACGATTCAGTTTTCCCTTTTTCTTCCTTCCCCTCACCACCCCCCTTTCCCGTTTCGCCTTTAACCCAAGAACACAGTTGTTTTTGTCGTGCCTTGCCTTTTGTTTGGCTGGCAAAGATTAGGACGCATTTGCGGTCACGTTATTGCCCACTGATTAGGACATGCTCACAACTTGGTAGTTAACTGCGTCCCCTTTTTTAACCCACACACCTTAAACTTTAAAGCCTTTTGCCTTACTGCCACTTAACGTGCTTTTCACGTCATGCTTGTCAATTTTTCTTACCCCCTTGACCGCCTTGAGCGCTTTGAGCGGGTGAGCGGGGATCGGCTTTACAATTTAATTTGTTAACTTATGCAACTCACTGTTATAATTCTTTAGTATAGTTTTGAGTTTTACAAATTGACTTTGCTCGCGGCCACAAAATGCATTTGGAATATTGCAAACGTTTGTCACAGCCAAAATGGCAAAATAGTTTGCGTTGTATATTTTGTTGCTTTGACTTTATTTTGAAAAAATTCTTTTTATTGGGTGGGTGGCAAAAAAGCAGTTTGCGCCTTTTTCGACTCAATGCACAGCATTCACTAAAAATTTAATAAATGAAATATGTTATTTATATTGCTTTTTAGCCCTCGTCTTCTTCTTCTTCTTCATCTGTTCGTTTCCTTCTCTGTTTGTGTCCTGTGTATGTGTGTCTGTGCGTATTTATTTGTATTTCTTTATGCGCTTTGTCGTTTTTGTTTGCGATGCTCACATTTTTGATGAAATGGTTTCATTTCATACTTAAATTCACATATATGTTTCTCTATTATTTCTGAAAGATATATACGTGTATATAAACGAGAATGCGTTTTTAGTCGAAGCGCAGTTGGACCTGAATGGACCCGACATACAGCTACAGGCACACACATATGCAAATGTATGTGCGAGTGTGTGAAGTCTAGGGATGGTCACATGACTCAAAATATTCCGTCATGCATAATAAAAGTGCACTTTGAATCGCATTTATGTCGCATGCAGGATTTTTTTTCTTTCCTTCAGTCATTTGTTATGCTAAAATATGAAGCTCCATTTAGATACTTCAACTTGTGTTGAAGAGAACTCCTGAACTCCATGTAGAAATTAGTTAGCAGATTTAATCTAAATGTACTTCAGTTTTAGTAGTAGTTTGAATATAAAATAGCATAGGATTTGAAACTGTTGAAATAAACAAGAAACTATTCTTATAAGTTCAATGTTATCTGTCTTGTACTTTGAAGTTTTCTTTAAACTTATAATTGCATTATTGTATTCCATTCTCTTACTTGCCAAAAAGTTGAGTTTCGTATTTGCATGTTTTGTTTTCTATCTATGTATTAATTGATCGAAATTAAATAGATATATCTTTCACACTGAGAAATATTCTTAAACATAAACAAGTGCTAAATTTAGTTTGTTGAATTTTTAATAATCAGCCACTTGAAGATCTTTCAATAGCAGCATTTCCTGTCTCTAACGACCACTCATTTATATATTATAATCTTTTATTTCTTGCTATAATATAAATCTTTATTTTTATCTATGTCTATATCTGTTTTTAAATTTCAGTTATTTTTTTGATAAATTGCTGCCCTGCATAAATTTGAATGAATAGCGAACTTAACATGTTTTTAAAACTTATTTCGCAAGCACTTGTTTTCTATGGCACAAAAGATCAATATTTGAAGTGCATCAATTACTACGCTTATGCGTGCTCTATTTGGCAAATAATTTCAAGTCCTCCAGTCAAAATTCTGTGCACAACAATTTCAAGCTATGAATTCAAATTATATTTGCAGTCTTTTTGGGGCGCAGCTGTTTACAAGGTATTGCTAATATTATTGAAATAAACTCAAATTAAATAAATACAATCACCTTAAGAACGTTTGACAACAATTTGAATTAATCATGATCCAATTGCAATTCAAACAATGTTTAAATAGTAATTGAGTAATTTATTATTTAATTAATCAATTTGATATCCTCACACTCACCCAATTAATACACTCACGAACCCATCCCCAAATCGCAATAGACTTTCAGACCGATACCTGTGCACATATAGCGCGTATCACTCATACGGTACGTTTGCCGCGTCATTCTCTTATGTGTTTTGATTCATTTCGCTGTGACGCCTGTCGGCCTTGCCTTTCGCCAACATTTTTTATATGACAGGGACACACAGAGAGAGAGAGAGAAAGATAGAAAGAGATAGAAAGAGAAAGGAGAAGCGTCGGACACATAACAGACAGTCCAATGCATAAAATAAAACGATCACGGCCAGTTCTTATATTTTTGGTGTATCAACTGACGTTAAAAAGACTAGAGAGTCGGTAAATCCCGACTAGAAGTACCCTGAACCCGATACTTAACGTGTTTCTCAACCGATTTCAATACAAATTTCACAGATTGTCATCATTTCGTCTAATGTTTAAGATGCCATCTCAAGGTTTTCTAAATTCAAGTTTTGCTATCTATTGCATGAATATATCGAAAATGGGATGAGTTATCGGAATTTGAAACGGACATTGCCTAATCGTCTCGGCCTTGATGCTGATCAAGAATATATATACTTTATGGGGTCGGAGATGCTTCCTTCTGTCTGTTGCATACTTTTGCATAAAGTTATTATATCATCTTATGCCATTTGCAATGGGTTCAGGGTATAAAAATAAGTTAAGAAATATATACAATAAGTTTAATACGTATAGTGCCTGGATTAGAAGATTTTTAAAAATCATTAAAAAAGCGTCAAGTAAATATTTACAGCATTTTTGGCATATATTTGGCGATCCATTAGAGTTGTTAATCGGGGTAGTTTAGCATCCAGAGTCGATTCGTTAATCTTACTCGATCCAAACTTACCATTTTTAATGCTCGCTACGTGCTTTATTGAGGGCGCTTTCCTCAGGGTTTTGGTCTTAAACTCAGGCTTGGGCTCTTCTATGGGTTCTTTGAGTATTTCATCGACTTTGGATACCTTTTTCAGTACTGGCCGTAGCTTGGCCAGATTATCGGTGCTTTTGCTGGGCAACGGTTTTTCTTCCCTCTTAACATGCCTCAGCTTTGGTTTCTCCAGTTTGAAACGCAAACGACGTTCACGCTCCTCTTCCGTTTCACCCTCGACGGCCTCATCATCATCCTCGGGCGCAATCTTCTTCATTGACTTGTCGCGCTTGACCACAACGCTGCGCAATTTGGGTTTCTCTAATGTGAAACGTTGTGTCAACTCACTTTCCTTTTGTTCCGGTTTCTTGTTGATCTGCGTCGGACGCAGTTGGGTGGCCTTCTTCACATGTTCTGGCACCTTGGCATCCAGTGTCTTGTCATCATCGTCGTCATCATCTTCTTCGTCTTCATCGTCGTCTTCTTCATCGGTTTCTTCCTCTTCGCTTTCATCTTCCTCAGACTCGGTTTCCTCCTCGGTTTCTTCCTCCTCCTCCTCGCTTTCCTCTTCCTCAGATGAGGATTCTGGCGGTGGAGTCGGTTCCTTCTTTTTAGCAGCTGGCTTGCCCTTTGTAGCCAAACTTGTTGCCACTTTCTTGACTGGCTCTGGTGGTGATTTTTTCACTGGCTCTGGTTGTGACTTTTTCACTGGTTCTATTTTTTTCTTGGCCGCTACTGCTGCTGCTGCTGTTATTGTTGTTGTTTTCTTTGCTGGCTCCACAGCTGTCTTTTTCACCGGCTCAGCAGGCTTCTTAGAATCAGTTGCTGGTGTGGCCTTTGCTTTGCTGTTCGTTGTTGTTGTTGTTGCTGGCGCTGTTGCTGTTGCTGATTTTTCACCATTTTCTTTGGTTGCAGCTGCCTTTTTGGCCCAAGGCTTTGTGGCAGAAGCAGCGTTGCTAGATGCTGTAGAAGCATCATCCTTAACCCACGGCGGACGGAATGTAGTTCGTCCGCTGCTGCCTGCACCGGCGCCGCTGCCAGCGCCTGTTGTTGTTGTGCTACGGGGCGACACAAAGGGCATCTTGGAGAAAAAAAATCACTCTCTCTCTCTTTCTCACTGCCTCTGTTTCTCGGTTTAAACGTCAACTGCTTTACGTTCTGTTAATTCTCCAGGGGCTGTTGGTGTTGTTGTTCGCCCACTTTACGTTGTCGTCGTCTATTTGCACACACTTTTTAAATAATTTTCTGTGACTTTTCCCCTCTGCTCTTGATGTTTAAAACACAAAACTTTGCACATTTACACCAGAGGCAACGGTTGACGTGGCGAGGGGGGGTGGCGCAAAGACCTTCACTTAGCTCACGCTTCACTTGTCCAAAAATTAATTCAAATTGCCGTTTTTTTTTTTAACTTGATTTCTTATATGTATAATTTTTTGGTTTTATTTTTGTTCGTTTGTTGTTATTGTTGTTGCTGATGTTGTGCTATTTATTGAAAAGTCTTGGTGTATGCTTTGCTGTGTTGGACGATGAGCAACAGCTGTTTAAAAATATTTTCAATTTTCAATTCCGTGTATATTTGGGTATGTTTCATTTCGTGATTTTATTTATAAATGCATGCGCTCATTAGCTGCTAGCCTCTTGTTTGTTATTGTTATTGTTGTTGTTGTTGTAAGTGATGTATGTAGCCGTAAATGTAGGCCTTTGTGTCATAGTAACAATCGGCGGCGCATCATTCGCTGTCTAAACAGTGGAAATTGGCAAAATTCCCCAGTCTAACGAGTGAAATCCGTTTAATCCTATACATTTTTCCAGCTAACTGCCACTACACAACAACAACAGCAACACCAAAAAAAAAAAACACGAAACAGCAAAAACAACAAATGACAGCAAAACAATTTGCTCTGCCACTGCCTCCGATATGTAAAAGGCGAAAATATTTAATTTTAGGTTCTTTGTGGCCCCAGAGAGCCAAAGCGTCGGGAGAATCCGAAAAAAAAAAAATACACAAAAAAATCTCTGAAAGAAAAATTCAGCTTTTGCTCAGACGCTTTCGGCTCGTTTCACAAAGTATACAAAGAAAATCACACACACACTCTAACATACAAAAGAGAGCCAAAAACGATAAAACAAAAATGAAAACCTGGACGAGGCGAGAGAATGAAATGTGAATTTGTTTCATTCCATTGCCAGTTTCCATGGCTTTTTTTCTTCTTCTTTTTTTGGATTCTGTTTCGTCAACGGCCTTTTACAATTTTTTGTTTTTTGTTTTAAGCAAATGATATAGAAAAGCAAAAAAAATAAATAAAAATAAAAACAAATAAATTAAATATTTATATTTAAGAGAAAATGTTGCTTCTGTTGAAGGCGTCAATTAAACATGACATGCAAATAAAAATTTTACTTATAAATATGCCGTCATTAGACGGAATATTATAGACGACGGCGCTATAAAAATCATATAAAATGAAGGCCAGCGATTATAACTAAAACGTATTGCAATTGAAAATTAAGCAGTACAATTTATAGACACCAAAGCCAGTTAGATATGTATTTATATGGCCTAATATATATATATATGTGTGATTTTTACTTGTAACGAAAACTTTTTTTTTTGGCATTTTCTACTTTGATGGAAGGCATTGGCTGAGCAAATTTCTTTTTTGGTATGCTGCGCATTTCGTTTGATTTATGTGTATGCAGTATATATATATTTTAAATTTTATATTTATATATATAATTAAATTAATGTTTTTTTAAAATCCTTTTTCAATATTTATTTCGTTATTTGCAGCTGCATTGCATGTTGTGCCCGTTTATAGACCAACAATTTATTTCTATATTAGATCGTTCACACCCACACGCACACACACACACGTTCACTGTGACACAGTGGGGCAAATAAACACAGTTAACACAAGACGCGGATATTTTTTGTCGGCACGCATCGCCTATGACAGCGTTTCAAAAACTAAATTCATGTATTTTTAACAGCACGTTAAATGCTTGAAAAATTCGGAAAAAAAAGAATAAGAAATAACAAGAACAAAACTCGCTCTCATCCGCTCGTATGTAAATATACATATGTACATATAGCGGATAGTTCTCTTTGTGAATATTTAGAAAAATGAAATTGAAAATTATTTTGGCCGACCGAAAATATTTTTAGCATTCTCTCGGACAGTTTGGCGCTCGACGCAGTCAATTGACCTTATGGCAGGTGCAGCATAGTTCAATGAAACTGGAATTATGAATATATATGTATAGAAATATAGAAGTGCTTGATTAGGTTAGCCGGCACATCTGCAAACCATTTTCACAACAAAAAAAATACACACACACACTCGCACACATATCTGTTATCAATTGGCCATTGAGCACACGATATAATGGGTCTCAATTACGCAAGTAGTGGGTGGTGGGTGGTGGGTGTTGGGGTACGTCTTACCCTGTGATAAAAACCACTCGTCTAGAAAATCCAAACCCATTAGTGCCTCTGTTCTTTTTTATTCCTGTTTAATATTTTTTTTTTTTTTTGTGCTGGATGGCGTTAGGTTTCTTTTTTTTTTTTTGCAATATTTACATTGTCGCCGTTGCCCAAGTTGCGAGCTATCGCCTCTTTATTCTTGTTTGTTTTCTTCCTCTGTGTTCACAATGTGTTGAATGCGATTGACATTTGCCGTGGACTGATTGCGGATTTGCAATCGTTAAGTGTGTGATCTTATTTATAGAGTACCAAATGTGATTGCGTATCGATTAGATGAACCTGAACCATTACAAAGTGTTCAGTAAATACGACAAAAACTCTAGATCCGAACAAAGAGTCGTAAGCAATGAAATTCTATTAAGGATTAAGTTCTTTCAGCAAAGATAAGAAAACAAAAAATAATAAGGATAAGCTTAAAAAATATAATATAAAATTTAACAATAGCACCAACATTATTGTGAAGACAAAAGCAAAATTAAATATTAACGCAGCAATATTAAGTCCACAAAATAGGACATTTGCCTTAAAAGGTGCCGCACATTGAGAATCGACGCTTTTAAAAGGAGAAAAAAGAAATGAAAAAAAAAATCATTAAACAAAAAAGTTAAATAAAGGAAGCATGTCAGCGAAGAATCGTAAACCGATTGAAAGGATGAAATGAAGAGTAATTTTGCGAAAAGAAAGGAAATAAATGACAAAATGCGGTGACGTAAAATGGTGGAAAAAAAGCTGCGATAACAGAAAGAATAACTTATAAGAGGAATGCATAAAAAGAATAAAAAGGAGTGTAAAGCTGGTGTGGTGTTACCCGTTGTCTGACTTTTGTGAAATGCGAAAGTATAAAAGGAGAGAAAACAAAAGAGCATGCATAACAAACAAGTGCTATCAAGAAAAGCCACCATAATGTCAGAGAGTATTGTTATGTGAAATGTTCCTCGTACCTTTTAATTTCAATTAATATCAAAATGTTTCAAGCATCAGCTTCAATTTACTGAAATTGCTTAAATTCATTCCAATTACCCAGGGTATTAAACAAGGTTATACAATTTTCTCTATTTTCATTCTGCCACAAATGCTATGAAATTTAATACATGGCAAAATGCCACGTAAATTATCACAAAAAATTTTTATTTTGGCAAACAAAATATAAATTGGCAAATATTTCAAATAACGACGCAAAATCCAATTTAAAATTAGTAAAACGATTGCTTAAACAACAACAACTGTACAAAAAACATAAGCAACAAAAAAAAACTAAAACCATTTTGAATTAAAACACTGTTCAACACTGCCATTTGCATGCTTTGAAATTTTACGAGGCGTATGAGTAATAATACAATTGTCAAAGAGCACGGGGAGTGTTGGAGGGTGTTGAAAGATAGTTGCTGAATATTTTATAACTGGTTCACGTGAAACAAACAATTTCATAGTTTTTGTTTGTTCGCCATTCTATTTGAGATTTTCCCCAATGAACACAAATGCAGAAACTAATACTAGTATGTATGTATGCATGTTTGCTTTGGTTGTCGTTGTAAATAAATGCCTGCATAGTTTTGAGGCTAAATGCAGCAAACAAATATTATTATTATTTTTTTATAACTTTAAAAATACCAAAAAAATAAAAATAGCAAAGCTAAATAAAACCCGTTTTTAACGAGTGCGCTTAAAACAGGTCGAGCTTAGTTCTTCTAATATTCCCAATAACTAAAGCTATATACTATTAATAAATCATTTTAATATCTTAAGTATAGGAAGACAATCTTTTTTATCATCAATCGGCAGTTTTTCCAAGAATTCGTTTTAACCAAAATCATTGCATACTTCTAGGCCGTACGTTAAAGTCAATTTGTGCATAAATTTGAGTTATGAATTTAAAAATATTTTAAAATCAAATTGAATAAGAAATCTAATAAGCTTTGAATAAAAGTTGTTAATTAAGTCATTGTCGAACAATTTAATTTTAACATATTTATTTATTTTGTATAAGTTTTGTTAAATGTACGATATTAGCTTTTGCTACAGCAGTTGTTTATTAAAAACTACAGCACATTAGCACAAAACATGGTTTTTAGTTTAGCCCAGACTTCTTAAGCTGCCAAATATACTTAAATGTAATTAGTAGATGTATAGTTGTACCTTTAAAAGTATTTTAAATGTGAATTAAATTGGTTTTATTCAACTAACAGAAAAATGAACAGCAGATTAATTCTTTTATGAATTAAATGTTCTTTAATGCTTATTGCGAATAATTTGTACATAAAAATATAAAATCTGAATATATTTTACCTTCAAAGTTCATAACTCACTTTTTTCTATACCTTAGTAGATTTATTACTTAATTGAACAATGCTTTTTAGTCTTATAAAGGATATGTCTGAGTCAAGCACCATCTTCTAAACCAACTGAATTTATGGAAGCTCTTATTGAGTGTGTTTGAGTGTGTTTTCATGTATATTTTATACATATAATATTGATATCTGATGGTTAATGAACTTTCATTTCATTTGATTGAACTTTAAAAATAAACAAATTCAATTATTTTTGTACGACTTGTTTCATTTTGACCATATATCGATTTTAGTTGAAAATCAAAGCACAAATCAATTAAATTAAAACTCACTTTGACAGTGAGTTTCATTATATGTTGTTTTTTTTCTTCTTATTTTTTTGTTGCTATTTCTTTGTTTGTTGTTACTTTTTTATGCGATGAAAAGCTGAAAACTTGGCATGGGAAGTAAATCAATTTGACGAGCGTAGACAACTTTACAGCGGTTTGCACTCAAAAAGACATAAAAAACAAAAACATTGCACTAATTGAAAAAATTTGGCCAAGCGAAAATCAAATTCCAAATGGTTCACAGACAAACAAATTTTTCAATTAAATGAGACACCATTTAAAATTGTAATGCTAATAGTTTGTTTTATTTGTAAATATATTTATATATTAAGTATATGCTCTTTCTCTCTCTTTTCCTCTTATGAAATAACGTATATGTGCGCCTTTGATAGACACTTTTAGATGATTTTTTAATAAGTAGCTTCTGTGTGTGTATTTTGGCCTAAACCTTTTTGGCCACAGGCTGTGCCTCTTCGTTTGTGGTTGTAGTGGTGTTGAGCTGCGTGAAATGCGGCCACGTTGAAATTTCCTGAAACAATCTGCCGCCAGGGCAAACCGTGTCGCGCACCTGTCGATGGCCCAAAAGTTTGTATGCGGGGTCTATGTAGCCTTGTGCAACACCAAATGCTATCAAATCCTGCGCTGCCTGCAGCATGCGGGCTGGCGGTAGTTCAACTATTGAAAAGAGAGAATCACAGAAAAAGGATTAAGTTAAAAAAATGTTTACAAATTTGCTGTGAATCTAAAACAGCTAAGTTATAAAGAGATAAAAATGGAGCTTAGTGACGATTTATGATTCTAGACCTTTACCATTTTTATGGCTTGGCGAACATAAACAACCTTACATAGATAATGAATGACTCATGTTTTTCAATTGAGGAATCTTTAAGTTTTAGCGATTCGAAAGACGTTACTAGAACATTTGTTAACTTAATCTAAAAATATTGTTTGGTGACTAATTGTGGAAAGTTGTAGTTCTTAATCAATATAAAGATTGGTAAATTTGTAAGTTTGATATAAGAAATGTATCGAAAATATGTATGAAAGTAACTTTGCACTTCTAGAATACACTTAAGATTACATTCATTTGTTAAATACTTTTAAAAACTCACTTTGCCAGTCGCCAATGAGAACAATTCCCACACTTTTGTCATTGTATTTGGGTGCATGCGCACCGACAACATTAAAGCCACGTCCTGTGTATATCATTCCATCACCGCCGATGCCAAAGCTATAGCCTATATCATTCCATCCACGATCCACCTGATGAAAGTCCTGCATATCTCGCATACTACGCATACAATCTGGTGTTGTTGTACACGCAGCTGGTATATACGAATGATGTATGATGACATATGGTGCGGGACCTGTGAAGTAATCCACCTGCTTGGCCATGCGTGCACCCCAATCTCCACGAGACAGCAGCTGTGAACCACCAACGCCACCGGCTCCACCTCCACCTCCTCCATGCGCTCCTATCTGCTGCATGTGTTGACTGTAACCTGTGAAAAGAGAGCAACAAAAAAAAAAACCCGAAAATATATTGACCATCAGTATATTGACATAGTTTGGATTTAGGTCTGAGTTTGAGTTTCAGTTGTAGCTGTTCTGTTTGTTTGTTTTGTTTATTTACAATTTATTTCAATTTCGCACTCACTGTCTGACTGTGTGTGTGAGTGTGTGGCTAAAGTTTGTTGGCATTAATTGCGTCAGTTTAGTGTTTGACTTTAACTTTAACACTATCTTGAGTCTCTATTTCAAGTTTGGTATGTGGCGTATTCCCGTTGATAAATTATTTGAAACGGATTCCCCAAACTTGTGGCTGCGGATGCCTTTATATGTGTGTGCTGCTTGTGTGGGTTTGTTTTTATTTGTTGTGTTGCCTCAACGAGGTGAGAAATCGCAATGATACCAACACCCAAGCCAAATGACTGTCTGGAACGCTTAATAAAAATTCCCCGCACACCGTTTAACGAGACAACAACAACCCAATCAGCAAGAGAGACGCCAAGAGCGAGCCAGAGAGAGAAAGAGAATCGACTAGCATTAACTGCTGAAAGTTAAAGCAAACGAGTCGTTGCCCCAAGTTGATCGGTTTTACCATATATTTTGTTTTTAGATATCATGTAGATTTAACTTCTCTCTCTCTCTTTTTATGGCTCTCTATCGGCATATATATTTCTTTGCCAAACGTGGCAATTAATGAACCGGCCCCCGTTCGTATAAAATATGCATGAAATTTGCTAAGCGATTTGTTTTGTTTACTGAAGCGTTTAATACGCTGCGAAGTGCAAAATTTCTTGCTCTTTTTTGCAGCTGTTTGCATATCTAATTAAAACTAATTCCTATATTTTAGAACATAGCAAAGGCTCAAAAAAACATTCTATGAGAATAACATAGTAGGATTCTTCTAAATAAACATTGAATGGATCAAAAATAACAAAGCTAAGCGAGGTTTATTTATATTATTAACAATATTTGCAGGTTGTTTTATATACAATAAATTTTTTAGCAATATTTAATTTAATTAGCTTTTGTTATTTTGTTTTATTAACAAAAATGAATATCTTAATTAGGAATAATCTGGTATTTACTTAGCTGCAATTTAATTTTGTTTATTTGTAAACATACCTCAAAAATAATTTTACTAAAACAAGCAAGCAAAAGAATAATTTTAACGAATATTTGTAAAAAGATTAACTTAACTCATATCTGTGTTCAAAACCATTCCGAACTAACTAACTATTTAATATTGATGTTAGAGTATTTAACTTATCGTTGCGATGGCAAGCTCTATTCGTAGTCATAAACCAAAAATAGTGATGACTCAGCATTAAAGACTAAAAACATATTAAAATAATCATCGAATACGCGATATCAACAGGCTGTATTATCTATCAGTTTTTGGCCCGTTTCACAGTTACCCGCTGACGCAGACAGCTTTGAGCCAAAAAGGCGGCCTGCGAAGTCAACTTTCTGGTTATTTTCGCCCTTCAAGTCATAAATGCAAATGCTTTAGCACCAGGAAAAAAAACTATTTTCATTCATTTAATATGTCTGTGTTAGTGTTTGCTCTGTGTGCTTGTGTGTGGGTGTGTGTTTGTAGAAAGAGAGTGAAACTTTAGCAGCATCCATTTGGAATGTTTGCCAGGGCGTCAACAGCATCCCTGGTGCCCTTACCACGCCCAATTACGCCCACTTTCCTAACGCATTTATATGCATACGGAAAAAGTTTGAAACGGAAAGCGCTAAAATGCTGGAGCTGAAGCCGGAGGACATGAAGCCGCACTTGACTAAGTTAATAGCAGCAGTTTCTAATTAAAATTTTGTGAGAGAGAGAGCAAAACATTTTTGTTAGCACCTGCATAGAATCCGCGAGTCCTCAGACCTCCTCATCCTCCTCCAACAAGACAGAGAGAATGAGATTAAAGGAGCGCACAAGTGAAACTGAATCTGTATCTGATTGTGGATCTGAAGTCTCATCTATTGGCAGTGTGTGCTTGAATAATAAATAGAGCGTACTTTTGTAAGAGGGGTGGTGGCTTATTTATGCAGGGGTTGGCGAGAATGGGTTGTGGTTTGGTTGGCTGTCAAATCATTTGCTGTTTAATTTATGGATTTTTGCTTTTTATAAGCAGTGTTACATGTTAATTACGTTTATATATTCTCGCATGCAACTATGAACGGTATATATATATATTTACCGTTAATAACACTGACGAACAAAACGCAAAATACGAATATTAAAGTTAAAATGCCCACCCTGTTCGACACGCCCCTTTTACACACGCTTCTCTAATCGTTGGCCCCATTAACGCGCGGCCCCATAAAGTAAACATTAAACACGTTGTGCTAATCAATGTTACAAACTTTTGAAACACACACACTCAACCCTCTCATAAATAAGTTTACTCTCGTATGTTTAATAATTTGTTTAGTTGGTTTTTGCGGTTGGGGGTTGTTTAAGTTGCCTGCACGCTCGCATTTCATTAGGAAATTGCTTCTTTAAAATATAATTTCGCCTATCTGCATCAAATTGACTTGCCACAGGCCACAGAGAAAGAAACACAGAGAGCAAGAGAGTGAGAGAGAGAGAGAGAGAGAGAGAGAGAGGGGTTGTGGCGGTGGTTTCTTTGATAATTTGATTTGGCCTAATCCTTGAGTGTTTTCGAGCAAGTTTGTCTCTCATAACTGAAGTATACAATTCAATTTATTCAATTTGCCACAAAATAACAACAACACCTTTTGCCCCTTTCATACTGCTCCGCGCTATGATGATTGTTTGTTTTTAATTAACCAAAGCCCATCAAATATGCTATTTATTCACATATACACAGAGTCTCGTAAACACATATTACTAAATGTATGCACATTCCATGAGCAAATATTTTGCTTTTAAACAATAACAGTATGTTTGTTAAATGTCACAATATAATATGGTATACGAAATATTTAATAACAACCAGAAATCAGAAAAAGTACCTTAACAAAAAAATAAAAAAAGTCAAATAAAAATATAAACATTGCAAAATGATCAACGAAAGAGGGTCGAAAGTGTTGCTAAATTAAAAATACTCTTCTCAAAATAAGTTATTGAAATAAATTGACGATGTTATCAACAATATAATAATTACAATTATTTAAACAACAATGTTGCTTATAACTAAAAAAAACACTCATATTATCGAAAACTATGCACATTCTTTTATCAAATTGCTTTTTCTCTATTCTTTCTTTTTTCTACCCAATTTCTGAGAATGTTTTCAGTTTCATTGTCTTGTATCCACGATATAAATCATAAAAAAAGTATCAGTTGCAAACCAGTTCATAAAACTACTTAAACCCCGCCAATAGGGTATTGATAAACAATAATTTATAATGTGCACATTATAAAAAATAAATTGTGCCCGTCTGATTGTCCATATGATTGCGCTGTTGTGATGTCGCTCAAATGACATTTTTAACGCAACGCAAGCTAATTAAATTTTGAGCGCACAATCTGTAACATAAATTCGCATAGTACAACAAGTATATAAATTACTATATGTTCCAGATGTTTGTTTATCTCTGATTCCATCTCGCCCTCTTTCAACTGTGTGCGTATTCTATAGTTTTTTTTAATTCAGCCTACAGGGTGAGCTGGAAACAACTTCCAGTAGCAAGTGACAGGCGCACAGCATTTGTCGCCGATAAGAAACAATCGCTGGGCGCAATTTGTGTGGTATAGTAAGTAAGTGTATGTGAGTCTGTGCGCGCGTGTGTGCTTTTTGTAGACGTGTGTATTTCAGGGGCAAGCTAGCTAGATAAGACATAGTGTGCTTGTTGGTTGGTTCGGCCTCATGACACTTACCCATCATTGATAGCAAAAGTAATCCAAGTGCTGTCATACTTGCAGGTGTTGCTTTTATTTTATTTTAGGAACTTATTCTTTTGCACAATTGTGACCTAATTCTCTTTTTATGTAATTTAGGAACTTTGTTGAAATTTAAAGGTTTCTTTTTTTGTTTTTTGTTGAATTTTTGTTTTTTGTTTTTGTGTTTGGCAAGAGTTGTGCAAAATTGTATTCGAGGTCAAAGTTTCACATGCTGGTAACGTCCTCAGTTTTTATAGTTTTCTTTTTTTGCCGTTTTTTGTTTGGCGATATGTTTCGCATTCACGCGGATCTCAAGAGCGAATGGTTGGGCAGCATAAGGGCACACCAATGTTTATAGACGCGTACCAAAAAAAAAAAAACAAACAAAAGCACAACACACAAATTTTTTTCTTTCTTATATTTCGCACCAGCGCTGTCGACGTCAGCGTCGCTGTTGTTGCCTGCGCGCAATGCCAAACAATTTTTAAATCGTATGCAATTTATTACCAAGCGCCAAGCGCCAAACGGCACAGCGTCTGCGTCTGCGTTGGCGTCGCTGTCAACGTCGCAGCGCAGCGTAGCTCATCGGATCGTTCGATTCGCTCTTTGACGCTCCGTTGCGCTCGCTTCCGCTCTGTGTGGCTCAGTGGCTTCGATCGTCTCTCAAATTGCCAACTGATAATGTTGTTATCAGAATGTTGTGATATGGGGATTTGTCTGTTTGCCTAATTAACAAATTTGATTCGTACCGTAAGGGTTTTTAGGGGCTGAATTCCTGTTTGTGTGAAGTACATGCTACATGATTTTGTTTTTTATTATTTATTATAATTGCAAATTTATCGACCTCATTTCGAACTGTAGCTACTGTTGGCATTGCGTTACGTTGATTGGAACGGTACTTTTTATTTGTACCCGTTTAACCTTAGGGTATTTTTTCCTTTTTCGGATCGCATTCATTATGACATGGCATATATATCATATGAACCTGAACTTTGTGCCGCTTTCCATTTGCAAATGGCTCGTGACTCATGAATTAATGGCATTTTTTATTTATCGTCTGATTTTAGTTTGTACGACTATAATCGATGTTTTTCTTTTTTAATTTAATGCCAAACATTTTCTAATTATCTAATCATTTTATTTAGTGCCAATTCATTGAGTTCTAGGTCACACATCGACTTTGTGATTAGATAGAACCTTTTTTTTACCAATTACCTCTTTATCAAGTATGCTTAGACCAACGACAACAAATTAATCAAAATCTTATTTAAATACATGCACATATCTTAACTATTTATTTAACTTGAGACCTTCATAAGAGTTAACGTTTTTGTTTACGGACACAACTAGTAAGCGGTTTAATAAATTATTATCCAATAAATCTTATTTAGCTTAATAGTTGCTAAGAAATAATTTGTAACTGTGACTGTGCATTGACCGTTGCTAAAAGTATTTCCCCTGATTCTTACACAAGATCTTATCAATTACTTGAACCTTTTTTTTTCAAATGCATTCCTGAATAGCTTCTGAATGACCTATTGGTGCCTTGCACAAACTAAATGCACTTATCCAATCCCTCCTCACTCTCTCTCTCTCTCTTTCTATCTCTTTCTCTCTTGTAATACGCTGCTCATGTCTTTTATTGTTGTTTTTGTTGTGATTATTTCTTGAACCATCCGGCGTTTTGTGGGGATGCCCCCGGTCGGATTTGAGGGGAAACCCAGGGCAAATCTATCTGTTAAATTGCTTTAGTCAATGCGCCGAGATTTGATGGACAAATTAGCAGCGTTTTTATTCCCGTATTTGGTTGTTAAATCAAAACCAAGTTGTTTGGTAAGGGTATTTTATTATTTGTTTAGGGCTTGTAACATTTTCTATTAATTTTTTTATAACACCATGACACTGCTAAACAATAATTTAAATTGCTTAATTAGCAAACAATTTTGCATAATTCTTTAAACACAAATACACATATCTTGCGCATGTATTGGAACTGTATATAAGTTTTAAAAGCTTTCTGGTTAAAAACTTGTTAAACCGGCTGCTTGAGTCAAATAAGATCATAAACTTAGCAAACATTTGGTTTGAAGATTTTTTAATGCGATTATTCTTAGTGTATTTTCGCTTCGTTGTGATTTTGTTAACTGATTTTCCTTTCTTGTTTTTCATTGGCTCAATCTATCAGCCATCCAACAAAAGCACACTCAAATACATATATAAATATATATATATATATATAGATATATTTTCTAGACGTATTTGGGGGATTACCGCAGCCTCCAGATGGCCATCATCATAAGGAAATTCAAGTCGTTTGCCAGCCAATATTTTGGTTGTGTCTATGTGGCAAGGTAAGCACGCAAGCTCTAGACCACTAAGCCAAAACCCCCACCCTCCTGCCTTCCCCTTTTTGTGTTATTTATTTATTTGATTTTGAAAAAAGGGGAAATTTTTACACACACACACACACACACACACATTTATACTCACAAACAAACAAACAGAGTAGACACATGGAATAGTTCAGATAGTTGAATTGCTGGCACGGCACTTACCACAAATTATAGCAAGTTGTTGTTGTTCACGTTGTTCTTGCTGTTGCTGCTGCTGTTGCTGTTGCTGTTCGGCTGCGTCTACGTCAGCTACTTTTGGCATGGCTGCCATTGCGAAGGTCGCAGTAGTGGAGCCAGATGCAGAACTAAACCCCGACCCACATCCAGACCGCTCGTCGCCCATTGAATGTCTTGCCAATGTCGTTAACAACCAAAGCAACTATGAAAACCGCTAACAACAATCTGAAACGTATCCGTAAAACCGAAACAAAAAAAACAAACTCGAAGTCCCGATCCCAATGCCGAAGTCTTTTAGTGCCCCTGATTAATTCTAGTGCGTTTCTCGCCATACACTGCAATTTGCAAAGGGTTAACTTATGTGAGTATTAAGTTTGCTTAGTTTTAGGCAAAGAGCAACAGCTTAAAAATGTATTTTTAATGTTTAAATAACGATTTGAATATATAGCAGCTTATAAAGTTTAGTGCAATTAGCAATTATTTGGTTTTGATTTAATGAATTTAAATTTTATATTAAATTATTCATAAACAGGTAAAAAAAAAATACCTGAATTTAATGAAACCGGATGCTAAATATTAAATTTAATTTTCATTTCTATTGGCCACAATTTTTAATGTTTTTATTTAATGTTTCATATGAATTAATAACTCGATCAGTTTTGTTTATTACCAAAAAGGTACAGTTAATAATTATTTTCCCTTATATTAAAATTGTTGAAATACCAAATCAAAAAATCTTATCAGAAATATTTTTGATTGAAAGTCGTTTAAGGTAACTTCCTCATATTGTTCTTATTTATTTCGATTTTCTTTTGAATTGTATTAGTTAGTGTATTTGTGCGTCGTCAACTCTCAATCTCAACCTCACACACGCTACTTGTCTTTTTATTTTTATACCCTGATCCCATTAAAAATGGGAAAAAAGGGTATAATGGTTTTGTGCAAAAGTATGTAACAGGCAGAAGGAAGCATCTCCGACCTTATAAAGTATATACATTTTTGATCAGCATCAACAGTCGAGTCGATATAGCCATGTCCGTCTGTCCGTCAGTATGTATGTACGCGTCGATCTCAGAGACTATAAAAGCTAGATACTCCAGATTTAGTACTTAAGCTTGCCTAATCCCTAGGCAGTTCAAGTTTGTTTTCGATTTTCGATAACTCATCCCGTTTCCAATATACACATGGGATCGATAACAACAAAATCTTGAATTTTGAAAACTTTTAGATGACGTTTGAGCCATTAATCAAAATAATGACAATCTGTGAAATTTTAATTGAAATCGGCTAAGAAACACCAGAGATATGGGACATTGAAGTTGTGTATGCAGTATGCAGTATGTGCGTACATGCAAACACACATACTTACAAACACTGACTGTACGCGTAAAGTGTAGGGATCAGGGTATCGTCTAGTCGGGATTTCTCGACTAGAGCCTTCTTACTTGTTAATTTACCATTCGACTTTCCGCTAATCGTTCATCTTATCAGGGTCTTAAGTGCCGATGCTTGCTAACTGCGGTTTGGCACGCTCTTTGCTTGCTTTTTTTTTATTTATGTGTATTTGCTTTTGCTTTGGTTTTTTTTTGTCGTTTGTGTTAGAGTGTTCCATAGCTACAGAAATCACATTGCTTTTAGGGTATTCACCACAAGGTGAAACATTATCTGTGCACCTGTCGATTACAATTAGCAACAGTAATTGCGAATTATTTGTTCCATCAGGCGTCAAACTCTAACACATTCTATCAACACTTCTTTCCTCACCCCATTCACAAACCCCACGATTCAAACAATAGCAAAATTAAGCAATCGAAATTGCTTTATTTATGTACAATAGGCACAGGCTGTTTGTCCCTATTGCCTGTAATTCGCTTTAATAATAATGTTTTCTATTTGGTATTAATATATTCATACATTTGTGATTTGGTTGAGTATATTACTTTAATTTTGAGTGCTTTATGATAGAATTTCGAATTTCGAAAACAAAGAAAAGTATCAACTAAGAAATTAATGTAATAAATCATAAATAAGTTAAATATCAAACATTAAGTTCTTTAATTCTTCTTCTTATTCGCTGTAATGCGTTCATTGCGAATGTTAATTAAGTTTTTGACAATCGTTATTTTTGAAAGTTTGTACAGGAACTTAAAATGCATATATTGTTTATTAAATTTTGTGACAATTGTTACTTTTGGAAGTTGTAATCTGCTCAGATTCTAGAACTGCACAAACATTTATACATGAATAATTAATTCTATATTAGGAAAAGTTTTGGCAGTCGGCAACTCATCAGTTTGAGCTTTGCTATCGCCTAAATCATTGCCTCAGTACGGATTAGGTACGCTTGTTGGTTGCCTTTTGGGTTCGAAATAACTTGGGCAGGAGGAAGGCTCTAGAGTTAGGGTTGGTGTGGGGTAAGGGTTTTCAGATCTCCTAACTGATGCTGGTACGGATGCCTGGCTTCACACACGACACGCACATGCCATATATTAAGGCGCATACTACATAAAATGACAAACGATTTGCGATGCGCGTAAATTGAAAAGCGCTGAGCCTGTGAGATTGCAGCAGTCAAAAGACAGGAGTGACACTCCAGCCAGGACTCTTTCTCCCTCTCCCTCTCTACTCTCTGTCTCTCTCTCTGGCTGATTTTGTCTGGTTGGCTGGTATGCTGGCGACAGCAGCGACTTTTGCTTGTTTGTTTGGCTCAGTTTTGTTATTGCCGCCAGAATATATTTATGTGTGTGTGTTTGTGTGTGTGTATATGTCTCTGCATGTCTAGATGTCTTACTTCTCGAATTTACCTCCCGCCCTCCACTGTACAGCCATCTAGCTTTTTGGCACTGGGCTGAATGCCAAAACTTTGGCAAAGTATTCAAATTAAAATTTCAATTAAGGAAGTGAATTTGGTGTGCCGAAAGTGTATTAAGTCTATTAGGGCGTCATCTTGGCATTTGAGCTCCAGTCCCTTGGCTCAATGTCGCACCGTCTCGATCGAAATGTGGGTGACTCGCACACGTGTGCCATGCTACAAAACAACAACAACAACATCAACTAAGACAACCTGACAAAAAACCACCCACTCTGGCGCCAATCTTGTTCGCACCGTTGCTTGATTTATTGCCAAAGTTTTGTCAGTCACATGACATAAGAAGTTCTTTGTGTTGAATATATATTGTGAATTTTGTGTTAACCAAACAGAACACATTGTTGTGGTTATGGTGGTCTTGGTTATGCTGTGGGCATTATTAATAATGTAATCAATTTGTAAACAATTTGGCATATATCAATGCGCTTCGTGCTGCCCATAAATCTCGCACAGAATTAGCAAAAGCAGCCGACCACGTTCACGCAACGCCAACGCCAATTTGCATCTCGATTCCGGGAAGATAGAAAGCGAGAGAGAACCCTGGGAGCACTGCTTGGGAACCCAGAGTTACGCATAACGTTGATGTTGCTGACATATTGCAACGGGGCCACGTTGATGGATGGACGTTTGGGATGGACATTTGCCTGTATCTCTGGCTGGCTGGGCGGTACATTTTCACCCTGCAAAACAGCTTTGAGGGGGTTTCAGTTTCAGTTTTGGTTTGGTTTGGTTCCGTTGCCGTTGTCGTTGACGTTGGCTTTTGGCTGGTTTGTCTGCCTGGGTTGGTTCGCTTGGCAGTTAGTGACAGCTGCTGCCAGGCAGAAAACAACAAGCAAGGCAAGCAGACAACAAACACAACAACAACAAAAAACAAAACACGAATAACAAGCAGGCAGACACCAGCGTAAAGAGCGAAATATCTTATCTCAAAAAAGCCTGAAATTTCTTCCGTGAACCGAGATTGAGACATTCCTTTTACTCTAATATACTGTCACATAGTGTAATGTAAGCTCTGGCAAAAACTAACGAGCACCTGACACTTATTTAATTTGAAGGCTCTCTTTAGTACTCAGCACATTTGAATAAATTTAGTACTCACGCAATCTAATCTATTTAAATATACATGCCTCGTGAATGTTTTCATGCGGCCAATTTGCATAATGAACGATTGAAGGTAAATACATTTACAAAAAAAAAACAATGCATCAAAGTCTATTTCGTTTTGCATATCACTATTGATTTTAACATTGTTTATTGTTATTGTTTATAGTATTTCAAAGTAAAGCTAAATTTATATGACGCTGTTAAAGCAGAGTAAAAATGCATGACTCAAATTTGTATTGCTTGAACATCTTCAACACTTGCCATTACTTTTCGAACAGCTTACACTTGTTGAACATTTTGTGCGGCTCACATCAAATCAATTGAAATCTATATTCTAAACTAACAACACATTCAAATATAATTTTCTACTTGACTAGGCTGCGTTTGTTCTCTCAGAAAGTAAAAATAAATCCATACATATCAAGAAAAGCCAGATAAATATAAGTGCTTATCAAAACCAACAAACATATCGTGTGTGTGTGTGTTTATTTATTTTTTTGAAAACTTCTTATGCAGTAGCGCACTCAAACGGCAAATTGAAGTTTGTAATTTTTCCATTTTAGCTGCCACGGCTGCTTTTGTTGGTTGCAAGCACGACTGAGCACGACAGCTGAGTCTGTGTGCACACTCTCAGCACTTTTAAAAGTTTATGAACTTGTCATTGAGAGTGGCTCATATTTATAAACAGTCTTTTTTATTTTCGCTTTTGCAGGCAACGATGTCCGGACGCCTGAATCATCAACATGCAGTGTACGCTTGGCGCCAAGAGCAGGAGAATAATCGAGTACAGGCAACGCATCAGGTGAATCGTTACTATGACCATTGGGGTAAGGTTACCTCACGTTTTGACAACTGGACCAATCAGGCGTACTATGACAAAGCGGACAAGAAGTTGCAACAGCGTAAGAGCCAGCAGCAAAAGGACCATGAGTTATCCGAGCGACGTACCAAACTTCGTGAACTCTTTGATATTGATAATAATGAATATGATATTGAGTTGGGTCGCAAGCGCAGGCCGCGAGAATTGACGGCTGACCTTAAGACCTTGGAGCGCATTAATCAGTCGATTAAGGAGCAGGAGCAACTAAAACGTAAACTGGAAATGGAGGCAAAGCTCTATGGACGCTGGCGTCATGGTGTCGACGATGAAAAGCTGTTGTACAAATCAAAGACAGACAACGAAGTGCTGGCCAAGCTCAATTGGCTAGACAAGCAGATTGAACAGCAGCAGCAGCGTGAGGAACGTGAAGCGCTGGCTGCAGAACGCCAGCTGCTGCTTCAACAGGAGATCAGTCGCACGGAGCAGGCTCAGATGGAGCGTCAACTTATACGCGAACAGGAAATTAAGGATATACGCGCCGTGCAGGAATCACATGTAGCAGAGTTGAAACAGCGTCAGGAGCAGGCTGACAAGCTAAAAGAGGAAGAGCAGCATTTCCGCTTATTTCTTACCGAACTGGAGAAGGAGAAACAGCTGCTGGAAGAGAGCACAGCTCTGATGCTGCAAAAACCCGATGTGAATCAAGCATTCAATTTGAATAGAATCAAAGTCTGCATACGCAATCGCAGTGATGCATATCGCAAACAAATCTCTCTCTGCATTAATCTGCTCGAGCGCATGATCAAATATGCCGTGAAGACGGAACAAGTGCAGCAGTTGATGGACAAATGCAAGCAGCAGCTCGAAACTGAACAGCTTGCAACCAGTCAAATCGATGCCATGTACGAATCGGAGGCAAAGTACAGTCTACAACGTTGCGAGGATACATGGCGTGAGCAACATCTACAGCGCTATGGCGCCATCAATAAGCTCGTCGAGCAGGAACAGCAATCGCTTAGCTCGATGTTGCGCGAGAATCTCACCGAGCAGCAATCACTGGTTGAGCTGCGTACCACACATGTTGCTGGCATTGAGCAGACCAACAAGCAGTTGGAGCAGCTCAACAAGGAGCAGGCCTTAACGTCTCCTCGAGCACCAGATACAGCATCTGCCATGCTCGAAACTTGTGATACTGTTGAACAGCCCAGATCAGCTCGTTCTAGCCAGCTGGATCCTGACGATCAATCCGAACTCATGCCCAAGGTCAGCGATTCATTCACCAATCTCAATCTGGATGTGTGGCAGGATATGCCGCCAGTGCGCGGTGGTATCGATTCGCCACGTCTCAACAAATCGCGCTCTATGAATGTGGTCAATTCAGATAATGCTATGCCGCCTAGATTTGCACGAAAACGCGTCGTCTGGACCTAAAAGTTTAGTTCATACAATACATTAGCTCTAAGACATGAAAATTTCAAATGTATTATTAGGTTAGGTGAATGTTTTAGCTGTAGCTCAAACTATTATTATCATATATGTGTGTGTGTGTGTGTGTGTGTGCAAGCCTGTTTTATTGTGTGCTTATTGTAATCTGTGTCTAAAACGCACCCGCCTTAAGTGTGTTTGTAATCGACTTATAAAACTTGAAGATAAGCCATCTCTCTCTTTACGTGTTTAATAATAATAATAATCTTAATATGTGCGCCAACACGAAATGTGTTTTCAATATGAAGGGGAGGGAACTCTTTACTGGTTGAAGTATCAGGTATCACAAGTGTGTTGTCTTAAGCTCAAAGTTTAAATCTTATCATGCCTCAAATGGCCTTGGAAATTACCATCTCTCTAACTATGTGCATAAAAATGCTACCTTTTTTATACATTTTTACAGTGTTAGTGTTTTAAGATGTTTCCACGATTCTTTCAGTTTGCAAATCTTAGCGATCTAAATGTACTAAGCGCTTTAAAAATTTGTAAATAATTCTAATTTGCCTTTTTTTTTTATACCCTGATCCCATTAAAAATGGGAAAAAAGGGTATAATGGTTTTGTGCAAAAGTATGTAACAGGCAGAAGGAAGCATCTCCGACCTTATAAAGTATATATATTCTTGATCAGCATCAACAGTCGAGTCGATATAGCCATGTCCGTCTGTCTGTATGTATGAATGCGTCGATCTCAGAGACTATAAAAGCTAGAGACTCCAGACTTGTAACTTAAGCTCGCCTAATACCTAGGCAGTACAAGTTTGTTTTCGATTTTCGATAACTCATCCCGTTTCCGATATACACATGGGATCGATAACAACAAAATCTTAAATTTGGAAAACTTTGCAACAGAATTTCAGACATTAAACAAAATATTGACAATCTGTGAAATTTTTATTAAAATCGGTTAAGAAACACCGGAGATATGGGACATTGAAGTTTTCTATGCAGTATGCAGTATGCGCGTACATACAAACACACATACTTGCAAGCACTGACTGTACGCGTAAAGTAAAGGGATCAGGGTATCGTCTAGTCGGGGTTTCTCGACTAGAGCCTTCTTAATTGTTTTTTCTACCTTTTGCTTCAGCATATTTTCAAAAACTATGATAGGTAATAGATTATAATGATAGGTTAAATTGTTAATAAGCTTGAAAATGTTTGCTAAACGCTATAATAATTTTTTTTTTTTTTCAGCCTAACAGTAACTTAAAATACAAATATTTTTGGTATAATGGTTTTTTTAAACTAATTTTTTCAGCATTTTTGTTAATATTTTTTTTTATGTGATTCCATTTATGTAAAATGTATTTACTATTATTACATTGCAAAACCCTATATTTTTGTACTAGTAAAAACATTTGTATAGTTTCCGATTAAGATTAAAAAATGTATGCAAAGTAAACAGCTGCATTTGATTTATTTATATCAATTGTCTGCATAACATATCGTGTGTTTCAGATGCAATCTATTTAATTGCTGAATACTAAATATGTGTTGCAATAATTTGCATCTTTATCATCTACCTTGGGATGGAATTTATACAGTCATTATTGTTTATCGGATTTATTTGATTTTATAACCTCACCCAAGGAAATGTCGACAAGTCAAGAGAAGTTATGAGCAAAAACCTTACAGGACACAAATTTTAATTATATGCAGTTAAAGTGAAACAGAAGGTCCTCGCTATTAATGTTTATGCAGTGCACATTGTTAACGAATAAACAAAATATTATCTGCAATCATTTCCAGAAAACTGTCAAATGTTTGCCCTTCAAATCGTTGCAGTCGATTTAATAATAATAATACCATCATTAAAAACGAAGTAGAAAGAAAGTCTGTTGAAAAAATATGCCATATTTGGCGGAGGGCATGAAGCGCCTTTTGATTAAATTTCTTTGAGTGTTTGGGGCACAAAATCCAATTTCATTTGCACTAATGGCAGCCGCCTGCTGCTTCTGCTGGTGTTGCCTTGGTTGTTCCCAGCTGCAGTTTGCCGCTGCTGCTGCTGTGCAACTTCCGGTTCGCTTCGCTGGCAGCAACAATGCAAAATACACAGCGCAGCAGAAGCAGAAGCAACGGCGTCGATGGAAAAAACAGAGAGAAAATTGCATAAGGAGAAACGCGATTGTTAAATTGAATTAAAACCAACACGAAAAGAAAAAACTGCAACGCCATACAAACATTGCCCCACTGCATTGTAGAGCAAGTGCAACCAAGTACCGGCCAAGCGGAAGGTATGTATATCATCGTGAGCACCACTCACTTTACGTCCCCAATTCTCACTATTTAGCTCTTTCTCTTCTCTTCTTTCTGGGCCATCAATTTTTAAAATCGTGTTAGCTAAGCTTAAGCTTAACTAACATTAATGGGCAACGTATAAAAATTTGGTCTACATTTTGATCACAACAAAGTGCAGTTACTCTCAGTTTTATACAGTATATAGTGTTTATAGTCGATTAAACATATATAAAAAGAAAGGAAAATCATTTTTTAAAAGTTGCCCAGGCAATAAAATACAGGAATAAAATCGAATTGCCATACAGCATAAATAAGTGGTGATACTCTTTCACAACTTGTAGTATTACTTGTGTGATAAAAATCATATTTTTCGTGTTGCCGTTTGCTGTCGTTTTTTTGGTTGCGTCGGAAATTGTGTTGAATGCAACTGATGGTCTTCCGTGTACGTAAATTAAATAAATTGCATAAAATCAGCAGACATTCACATACTACGTATGAAATCTCAATGAATACTGCTTTTATTGTATAACAAAAAACACAAAAAAAAATATAAAACTATATAAAAGATCAGCTATCAGACTCTTGCACACCCGAGTCACATGTCAAATGCGTTGTTATATTCAAAAGATTTTATTAATTTAATAAAGTGCTCCAATTCGGCTGACATACATAAATATTTATGAGAATTTATTAAATGCTTCATTTGTAAAAAGATTTTTGTAAAATGAAATGCGGCGAGGTAATAAACTTTTATTATATTTGTAAATTCGTATTCGTAGTTAATATTAATTTTTTTTTGTGAAAAAACGACAGGTCAAAAATTAAATTATTGTTTAATTAATAAAAAGCATAAAAATAAAAATGATTGTATAATTAGCGTTTAATAATTGTATCATTTATGTTGACCATCGCTTAAAAGCCATACAAATTAACTGGGAACATTTTTGTATGGACATCATTTAACTTTTATTTGCAAAAATCAATTAAATTAATCGCTTGAGTGAATTTTGTAAAATTTACAAGCGCTTTAAAAAGGTGCGTAACGATTTTGGCCAAAAGCTCTCTTCCTCTATGTCTGTCCCTTAAATTAAATTAACGGTGCCGGCGGATACGTTGACGGCAACAAGAAGAAGAAACAGCCAATAGTGACATTTACGTCAACAATTCAACAAACAATTGCCAAATGTGGCCATAAAACCCATGACAGTTGCCGCCGCTTGTTGTTCTTGTTGCTGTTGTTGTATGTGTTATTGCTATTATTGTGGGTGTTGTTGTTATTCTGTCCGTTGTTGCTGTTATTGCTGCTGCTGCTGCCTGTCTTTTTGCCTACCACTCAGCGTCTGTTACTGTCTACTGTCTTTCTGCCTGTCTATTTGGCTGGCTGTGTGCTTGTTGCCATTTTCTGTTGCTTACCAATGCACAAAGCGGAAACGGATGCGGATCCGGAAATACATGTATGCGTGATGTTGCAACTGGCTCTTATTGTTGCTGTTGCTGCCATCGCTGTTGCTGTCATTGCCCCTGTTGCTGTTTGCTGTTACTGTTACTGTTGCCGTATCTTACATATACAGACAACAGACGCACGGACCGAGGGGCGCCAACGTCAACGTCAGTGGCAGCGTCATCGGCTTAGCCAGAAGCCAACATGTAGCCAAACAAACTAAGCCCCAGTGAGGCCGCAAACATTTTACCGGCTTACCCTTCAGTCAATTGCATTCAAATAAACGATGCACATGACTCCTGACTCACCCACACCACACTTACTTCGACAGCAAGTGGGAGTGCTTTAGTCCAAGGGGTTTTTGATTCGAAAGCACCCTTTCGAATCATTTTGTTTTTGCATACGTACTTGCAGGTGTATTGGTTGTTATGAAATGCGCCAAGCAATGTAAATTTAATATCATTAAACGATTTTTAGATCACAAACGTGAAATGAATGAATGGTTAGTGTTTTAATGTAATTAAAAAGTTAAAAAGTAAACTTTTAATGTATGATTAAATCCCGCATTCTGATTACTTCTAATGCTCAGCGCTGAGCTACCCTCTCGATCGAGTTTTTGGGTGAAGAGGGTAATATAAAAGACTTGCAAATACATACTATTATGGAGATTCAGGAAGGAAAGGGTTCTATGTGCTACGGATAGTAAGCTAAGTACCAATCTTAGATACTTGTGAAAAAGAAAGAGAGAAAAAGAATCAATGCGCTTACTGGTGCAAGCAGTCAAAAGCGCGCTTTTGCCATTTGCATAGGAATGCCCGTAGTCGAAAGTCTGAGCGGTTTCAACTCGGGGAATGTTCAATTTTTTATTCTGGGAAAGAGAGCGAGAGAGACAGAGAGAGAGAGAGAGAGGAAGAGCAAAACATTGTGCGGTAACTTGGCCGGTTGCGAACGATTTCATGTAGCACTTTATGGTTGAGCTGGGAGCAAAACTGCGTTTAAACTTTAAACAACGTTTACATTATCTGACACGCGATGGTTGCCATGGCGCAACCCACTTCAGATACTCCGCACCACAGAATTTTTTTTATTTTATTTTTTTATATTTTTTGGAGCCATCGCTATAGTATACAAAGCTGCGTAAATATGCCAGCCAACAATATCAAACAACAACGAGAAGACTCGCTTCGTTGGCGCCGCTTTAAACACTTCAATGTTGTTGTTCTTGTTATATTGCATATGTATGCAGTGTGTGTGTGTGTGTAAGTGTAATACAATTTCAGTTTCATAACTAAAAAACCATAAAACAAAATTTTGTACATGGACATACAATTATACATACATACAGACCGGACCAGTCAGCACAATGTAAAACCACATCACACCCCCACAGTCAACGGGCAAAACTTTAATGTTTCATAGTAACAGATATGAGAATAATAAGTATGCTGCGGCAAATCATGTGTATGCGTGTATCTATGTTTGTGTGTATGTGTGTGCGAGCGTCAGTCTGTGTTTTACACAACACTAGAGATTAACCTAATGGAAATTTGCCATAGCGTAATTCTAAAAATGCATTAGTTCAAGCAAGCAAGCATTTTGAATTTCCACAGTAAATTTAACGCCCAGGTGTTTAATATGGAGAACACAAACAAAACATTTTAACAAAACATTTCAATTATGGTATGCTCAAGAGTTCAAGTAAAAGAAATTAGTTTCAAGTTGAGTTAACAAATGTCTGGCTTAACAAAAAATGGAGTAAAAATCAACATTTATGTTGGTTAACTTCTCTATGTGAATTACTCAAGCAGAACAAGTAAGATTTCTCTACTAGAGCCTTCTTACGATACCCTGAACCCTATACTTAACGCAAGTATGTGTGTGTGTGTCTACGCACATACTGCATACTCAACTTCAAAGTCCCATATCTCCGGTGTTGTTCAACCGATTTTAATAAAATTTGTACAGATTGTCATTATTTTGATTATTAATTCAAACGCCGTCTCAAAGTTTTGTTGTTATCGATCACATGTGTATATCGGAAACGGAAGTATTGTCGAAAATCGAAAACAAACTTGTACTGCCTAGGGATTAGGCGAGCTTAAGTTCCAAATCTGGACTCTCTAGCTCTTATAGTCTCTGAGATCGACGTGTTCATACATACAGACGGACGGACGGACAGACGGACATGGCTATATCGACTCGGCTGTTGATGCTTTATAGGGTCGGAGAAGCTTCCTTAGTTACTGTACTATTTACTGTTAGTTTCAAAAGCTGCGCTTGCCAAACAATCCCTGTTGATAGGAGAATATTTAGCAGATGGCTGAGTTTGCTCATCCAAAGAAGATTTCTGTAGAGGGGCATTTGTTAGGGGATGTTGAGGGATGTTAGGGGATGTTACATCATAATTGGATTTCAAAGTTATTGAAACTACTTAATTTAAGCCATGGCATTATTGATCTCTTTAATTAAGTTGCTTCAAGAGAAATAAATATATATATACACAACCAATCAATGTAAATGCCACTTTCAATATAACCAGCATTTGATTGTTATTGTTTTCGTTGTCTATATGGTTCACCACAGTTTTGATTTTGGTTTATGGCAACGTGAATCAACATTTCAATTACTCATTCCTTGAATCTAGGCAAGAAGTAGTTAAACTTCAAGATACTCATACTCATAGTTATGATTGGAAATCATTTGCTTGTGCTTACAAAAACTTTAAGATATCTTGAAAGTCAAGAATGCAGCTATTATTCGAATATTTTCTTTCATTGTTTAAATAAGCTGTTAGTGTTATCCTTTTAAGTTCTAAAAATATAATATACATTGTATAATATTTGATTAAAGCTAATTGCTTTTGCTTTGCTTTCGTCTTGAAATAAATTTTTATTAAATTAAATTAAACTTGTTCCGGCATCAAAAATATACTCTCGAGTATTCGCTGGAGTATTTACATTTTCGTAATTTTGTTTCATTTTTATGTATACCCAAAGAACCTGCTGCTTCGACAGCCCCGTTACAAAGGCTCAGCCTGCGGGCCCTTTTACGCACTTTGGTGCCGGATGAGTTTGACACCACGTTGGATTTGCTGCTGTGATTTCACCATCTACATCACTCCCTTTCTCTCTCTCTCTCTCACTTTCTCTTTCGCATTTTCGTCGTGTCCTCGCATGTCTGTCTGTGCTGAATTGTCGAGGTGTGACCACAATCCAATTGACGGCGCATAATTGTTGAGGTGTTAGTCGGAGGTGTTTTTGAGGCGCGTGTGTTTGTCAGGCGAGTGCCTGCAGGCTTTCAGTTTTCAGCAATTGTGGTTTAAAATATACATACAGTTAACATACATAAAATAACACACACACACACATATATATATAAATATATACACATATATATATTGTAGCAAAACGACTGTAACTGCTGTAATTCCTCTGTTCTATGGTTATTACTGCTGTTGCCATTAACTTGGCTTAAACTCACACAGAAGTTGGTCCATATGCCAAGCGTCTAAATGTACATAAGTTAGCTTATTGTTTCAATTTGGGTTCCATCAAGGCACTGTTTGTGCTGTTTATACGGTTTAAACTCGGTTTATGGGACTTTGTCCAAAAGTTTGCGCAAAAAATTAGATTTCATTTGCACTCGCAAACTACCACGAGTACAGCTACTCATACAACAACTCATACACGTACTCGTGAGTGCCACTATGAGTACATGAAACCGCCCAACAGGAAGAACGAACTAAACCACACAGCAAAACAAAACGAATAAAAATTTTATTTTCAAACAGGCAGCCATCGAATAATAGATACTCTATGATTAGTATTAATGAACTTTATGTAGATTAAAACCCAAAGTGAAAGAAAAACATTTTTTTTTATGTTTTATTCTTTGAATTTTCAACTTGTTAAAAAATTCTAGATTATTATTATTCGCCTGACATTCGTAAATGCTTATAACTTACTTTTGATGATAAAATTATAGGATTAAATGAGTGTACGTACCACTTAAGCTTAACGCTGATTAAGTTTGTGTTGAAAATTTATTTTTTTCAGCTTTATCGATGTTTATTCTAGCTTTGTTCTGTGCCTTAAGCCACATTAAAATTTTAAATATGTGTCAGAAGTTGATAAAACACTTTTAGTAAAAAATAAAAAGAGACACAGCACAAACCCATTATACCCTTTGAAAAAAGCCATGAACGACAGCAACAATGCACAACTGTAGCAATTGGCATGGCAACACATAAACCTCTCATTCGGCTATTTTGCATTCATAAAATGGCTCTAATTATACAGTTAAAATACAGCTTATATATATATATGTGTGTGTATGTATATGCTATCTCTACACAGGATGGTTTCGTTTGGCCTGTAACAAATTTTTGGTCACATTTCCTGCCAGCTATTATTATCAGCAATAGAGTTGCCCTCATTCGCTCTTTCTCCCTTTTTGTCTCATCGTAGCTCTCTTGGCATCTCGCTCTCATTGCGTTGAGCGCCGTAACGGTAATTAACGGGCTCGAACGGAACTGGCGACTTTGAAGCAGCGTTTCTGGAGCGGCGGCAACGTCAGCTGGCAGCCAAAGAGACCCAGGTGCAACACCTGCAGAACGTATACGTAACTTTTGTAATTAAAAGCAGCGCACTGCTGCAGCAGCAGCAGCACCAGGAGACGAGAATGAGGTAGAGGTAGCAAGGCAAAACCAACAACGACTACAAAAGCAGCCATGCAAAAAAGCTGCAGCTGCAGCAGTTAGGTGTTTGGGTTGAACTAAGGGGGCGTGGCCTTAGAACAAAAGCATTGCAAAGCGCACAATAGTTTTGGGTCTTCCTAACGCGGGATGTGACGGGACGGGACGAGACGGTAAGGTGTTCGGTGTTGGTTTGGGTCGAGTGTGGTTAAATGCGGTTTGCGGTTTTGACTGACGCGGCGGACTTAGCTTTGTCTTAGCATTGTTTGTCTATGCAGCAGAATCATCAGCAACAGCAGAAGCAAAACACTGAGAAAGTTGTATAGAGAAACCTTTCAATTCTATGTCTAAGAATGTTTTGAATAATATAAAAATTCTTGGTTAAATTCTTTTGCCAACGCTTTTAAGTTCTCTCAGTGCATTTGCAACACTTGCAACTGCCACAATTTGTTAAGTGCTACCAAAGGACTCGAAGCAATCGTCCAAACACCTTTTGGCCAGCCAAGTGTGTGCCGCAGATCGCAAATGGAGCATTGCCACCTAAGCTTCTTAATGCTTTTGTAGTTGCAACGACTTAGACTTACAGTCAACACTAGAACCTAAGCTGTTGGAATCAGATTATGAAAATGAGCAACTGCAAACGATAATTGAAAATTGATGCTGCACTGGTAAACAAAAATGAGAAGCAAGCGTATTGCCGACTTCTAATATCTCTGAGTATAGTCTACTGCACCAGACTAATACAGTCCATTTGGTCCATTCAATGTGCCGATATTATATTTTCCATACAACCACAAGCCGACATCGAAGTAATGTGCTACGTCAATATTCTAAGAAGCTTCTGTTTTGTGTTCTCAGTGATTGAATTCAAATGTGTGTAAATGGTTCGAACTTAATCAAGAACCGAAGCAATTTCCATGTACAATTTAAGTGAGTGTTTCGATTTTGAATAGAGCTTCTTGCTTTGGCATTTACATTATGCACATTTGTTCAGAAATGCGTATTAATTAATTGTGGTTACCCAAAGTGTTTCATGCCCAAATAACACTTATGGTAACTTGACATAAACACTCAACGCTCAAAGCTCAAGCCCAAGTTATTTTAACTAATTGATTTATTTAATTAACAAATGTTACGCTTTTTGTTCAATTAAACAATTTGTTTTTAACACGCAAAATTCTTGTCAACATTGTATAAACATTTTAAAAAAATTTATTTAATTAATTCATTAAAAGCATTTATTATTATTTAGATTTTATCAAAATTTTGTTGCTTTTATGCAAAGAAACGGGCCAATTTTTAGATAACATCAATATGGTCAAAAAAAATATGATGTTTACAAATAGGTAAGCCAGTGTCGAGCAACAGGGTGTTGGTCACGTGCAAGTCTCTTAACCAGTGGCCAACCACACATAATATCAGGGGCTCGTGTGTGCAGGCTATTGTTTTTGCATTGCCTACAAGTGACCCGCAGGCCATGTGCCTGTCGTCCAAGGACCTTGCGTGCTGGACGCGACAGTGTCAGCAGATTGCTGCTATAGTTAAAACTTGCTGCGGGCTGCCTGCGTGGGCTCGCATAAAATAACACAAAAAAAAAAAATGAATAAAAAAAATATGTCCAAGTTTAATTGATAAAGTTTCTGATGATGCCATGACGCCGCATCAAGTCCACAGCCCAGGCCCAACACCAGTACCAAGGGACCAAACACTTGTCAGCCAACAATCCCCTCCTCCGAAAGCCCCTGCCCAAGCGCCGTTATTTTATCCATATAAAAAGGACAAAAAACCCATGGCAGTTTGATCAGCTTTAAGTTTAAGCAACTACGTGTGTTTTGTGCCCTATCTGTGTAAGTGTATGTGTATGTGTGTGTGTGTGTCCTGTGTGCATGCTGTGCTCTGCACTGATTCCCACAGCGCTCGTTAAATCAATCGTATTCAAACGGCAACTATCCTTACATACCTCCTAACCCAACCCAATCAAACCAACCCATTTCCAAACCGGACGACGCAATCAATGCAAAACAAAGACAAAAATAACGACAAAAAACGAGAGGAAACGGCAAAAAAAAACCAAGTTGAAATGAAAACAGTAACAACAAAAATAATGTGATTCCGTCACTTCATTGAGGACATCAAAATGTATGAGCCTCTCTGCATGTAAGTGTGTGTGTGTGTGTGTGTGTGCCCTGTGGAATGCCCATCAGGCACACACGTGGTTCCATCCTCATCAGGTCGATCCAAACTGGCTGCTTTTGCTGTGGCTCATGGTCACGTTATGCCCTGCTCAGCTTTGCTTTTATTAAAAACGCTATGCAGAGCACATTACAAGTTAATAATTCCCGTGCCGAGTTGCGCGTTTTGGCACACACACGCATATGGTTGCAGGAACGAAGCTGGAGGGCATGGTCACGGACACGACTGGTGCCATATGCCGCACATTCGTCGCTGTTGAAATATATGTATATATATATGTATTTGTGTACACCGTTATTCAACCGCTCCGCCCTTGTTGCCGTCCCAGGACGCAACATGAAACGAATAATTTTTATGATGCTCTGCTACCCATTGCACGAACCGAATGAATGGCATTTGTGTTCGAAAATACATTTATTCGAGGGCGTCCTCGCTCTATGGACATTTAGTAGCTTCGAGTGTGGGAAATAGAGTGTGGCAGCAACACTAACCAGAATGAAAGTCAGAGACACAAAGCAATAGAGAGAGAGAGGGAGAGAGAGATAGAGAGAGCGAGAGAGAGAGGAAGAGAGAGAGAGAGAATGATCTGTTGCCCCTTTGCTCTGCGGCGGCGGCAGTTGACACAAATTGTCAGTTCATCAACGCCTACCGGGCGTATGTGTGATGTGCCTGTGTGCTTGAGAATGTGAGCGATGGGGAATTCGGAAATCGCCAGCTTCGTTAGTCAACACTATCACACACATCCACACACACAGAGTGTGTGTAACAAGCTCATATAAATCGTGCACGTTGGCCCATAACCATATTGAAAAGTCTTTTGGGCTCCTTGTTTTTGCTTCTTTTATTATTTTTGTTGCTGCCGCTTGTTGTTGTCAGTTTGTTGACGGCCAAAATGTCATTGTTATTAACTTTATATGGCTTATTACATAAGCAGCGCAAATCCGGACAATGCTTACGTGACAAACGTCGTGTCGTAGTCCAACAAAAAAAAGAAGGAACAAAATTTGTACACTAATTAAATGTAATGCCTGTTACAGCCAACATTCATCCATTTAGCCATTTGTCCCAAAAACCAAAACCCAAATGAAGGCAGATAAAGTTTTTAAAAAAAGATTTAGTAAGGGATTTGCGTGGGAAATAGCATTTGGGTAATGGTTAAGTCCCTTAAGGGAAAAGCTTAAATTTACGTTGCCAATTTAAAAAGTTGGAGAAGGAGCGAAAAATATAAGACTCAATCACAGGCATGTTAAAACTGAAGCAAATTTCATGAGAAACAGCAATTATAAGTTAAACTGTATTGTTTTTATTCCAATTTCAAAATTTTTTTTTATATTGTTTTGATAACATTTCATTCCGTTGAGGCCAGTAGTTTCTGGTTTTTTTTTTTTATAAATTTCTCATGGCAAAATCATTACTATCGCAATTTTAAAACCATAAATTAACTTTCAATTTATTGCCTTAGATTTGTTTGCCTATGCGTGGCAAATGGAAGAGATAGCACACACATTGGGTGTAAATTGAACGCTTTGAACTGAAATCGATTTCCGGCACATTAACAGCACAAGGCCTAAATTTTTCACAAGAGCTCGACCTCGAATTTAATCAATTGACAAAAGTTATTAAAAGTTTAAGCGAATCGAATAAAAGTTTTTTGTTGTGTGCCAGAAATCACAGCAAAGCTTTGCAGCTTACACAACTCCTTGCCGCGTAGCCCCTGAACGCACTCCCCCTTTTAGCAAATGGCAAACCAATGCAAATCAATAAAGGGCGTGAGGGTGGGCGTTGCGACTTTGAGACAAGTTTATATCGTAAATTGTGCGCAACGAAAATGAGATACGTAGACCGCATACCAAAGGATTTCTAAGTAAAACATTTTCTGATTAGCCTTAGCCACGTTGTCTGCTGACTGTTTCTGCCTGCTGCTCCAAGTGTTGCTGTCCCAGTTAAAGCGGCAAAGTTCTAAAAGGACACAAAGCGACAATAGCAGCAAAAACTAAAAGATACCAAGAGCAGAGGTGGAGGAATAAGAAAAGCTTGCTACTGGGTGTTACTATTTGGGGGGATTCAGTCTATTTGATGTTTTGTGCTGACCCTGCTTTTGGTTTGAGAAGTCCGCAAGCATAAGATAATCAAGATAGAGAAAAAACCCATGGCAAGGACAGCAACAGGACAAGACATGCCAGTTTAATTTGGCATTGCGTACAACTCGTGCTCTCTGTCGTGAGAACTTGTCCGAATAATATTATAAGATCCTATTAGAAAGCTTAACAATTATCCAAGTGTGAATGAACATGAAACATGAATTTCCACAGCTGTGCACGAGTTTTTGCGATATTACAACTCATAACAACTTCTCACAAACTTAATAACGATAATTAATTTTGTTATTGTACCTCAAATTAGTCAGCACTATTAAACACAATACTATTTAACGATAAATCATACTTCAAAAGATTTTTTTTTAAAAGCTTTTTGTAATAAAATAAATAAAGTGACTTAAAAAAAAATTATATATAAGCGTGAAGAAAAATAATTATTGCCAACACTATCAATAATGTCTTATTTGTTATTTTTAAAAATAAAAATCCCATCTCTATTTCAGATAACCAAGATGAGAGTTCGAGAGGAGAAGGCAGCACTGTACTGACTACGGACATGGACTGTCTCTAATTGAACTTGTGTGGGGAAACGTATTAGAGCCGATGTGTGAATGTTTGTTTGTTTGTTTGTTGACTGCCTGGGTGACTAGCTGACTGGTTGCATGGCTGGTTGGTTGGTTGGTCTTGCTTAACAGATTCGACAGTTAGTCGTTCAGTGCTTAGGGCATTGGTTGAATAAAAATATTGTGTTAACTTTGGTTAGTGAACTCTGAGTGAAAGTGCCTGCAGGCAACTCGTAGCTTAAGTGCGAGCGAGTCAAAATCATATCATTGCGCCATCTCAGTCTCTAAGTGTATTTGTTTCATTGCTCTGAATGCTAATGATGGGAAAATTTGCGAATTTGTGCCACTGCGTACGAAGAAAACAGAGAGCGAAGAGCAGACGAAAAACTCTGAGCTAAACTGAACTGAACTGAGCTGAGCTGAAATGCTAATGATGTAAAAAGCTTCGTCGCTGAAACAAACGACAACATTTTCAGAAGCAGCGCCCAGAAGGAGGTTGGGTGGGGGATGAGCGTCCAACGTTGTCCTCGAAATGAGGCAACTGACTTAACTTAATTGAAGTTGCTTTTGGCTACTGTCTCTGCCATGCCAATTGGCTGATGGACTCCCCATTTCACTGACTATGTATATACTTTAACTATACTTATGCGATGTCTTCTGCATTTAAAAGCTATGAGCACATCAGCATCCCACTTTCGTAGTAATTTTAGATGATGTGATCGGAAGCTCTCGTTCGTTGTGATTTCGTAATTAATGAATCCGCTGGAATGGGCGTAAATAAAGCTTAGCGGTTTACTTGATGCGAGTCCACGACGCAACCCTCCTCAAAACGTTTAGTTAGCCGTTACGAACCTGTCAAGAAAACTCACTTCACCCATTCGTCGCCCTACTTAACTGGTACTTGGCATTGCAAAGTGTCGGCGCCCAGTTGGGATATTCCTTACTCAACTTTTCGATTAAATGACCGTTCAGTGTCATTACAAACCCACTCCCGCTGTGCGTAATGTTATTGCGATTAATTGAATAAACTTCAAACTTAACAAGCCACTATCAAGTGGATCTTCTAACTAAATGTACACAAGAAATCTAGATTTTAAGTTTTTAATTGTAACAATTTAACGTTTCAAAAGCTGTCTGATGTTATTGATGTTCAACTTTCTATACAGTTGCTGGCATTTATGAACTCATCCAGTTATCTGTTCATCAGTAAACAAAAATTATTATGATATACATTTTTCTCTACTTATGTACCTAACTCAAGTTAAAACTATAGTTAGTTGTTTACTCACAAACGACGCTTATCTTTGGATTACTGAATGCATTTTATTTCTTGCTGTAAAATATATTTTTGAGCGCATCAAACGTTAAACAAACTGCTCACCCAACAAGTAATGGAAATATTTTTCTCTTCTGTACCACATCAGTTTCAACTATAAGCCATAAAGTCTTTAAGTACTGTTAAGTTTTGTTCTCAAAAGTCAAATTTGTTTAATTTTTTTTTTTATTTCCCTTGTTATTTATTTTATTTTGTTGCTTTTCTGTTGCTTTTCATCTACAGACGACCGCACCGGATGTAAGGTTCGCACTTTACTGCTTTGGCATATTATGTGCCAGCTCTCTTCTCTGATGACTCGACATATTATGATAAGCAATTGCTTGGAGCTGAGAGTGTCTTGCTATTTATCGGAGACGAAGAAATGTTCTGCTCAACATAATGAAAGCAGACTGTTTTATATACTGTCGCATTCAAACTGCAACAGTTTCTAAATGACTTAAAATATTTAAAGCTTTTGAACATTTAACGATTTGTTTTAGTTTGCATTTGTAAATTTGTTAAGGCAGCGCTGAGTTTTGGAATTTTTTTGGTTTTGTAATGAAATTAAATTTTATATTCTACACACACACGTGCCAAGATGCTAAGGGTAGCTTAGCGATGCTTTTATAGTTAGAATTACGACTGTGTGTTTTAGTAGTACTTGAATTGCAATTTGTAATTATGATGTTGGCCAATTGGCCTGTTAGCTTATATTTAGTACTTCCTTGATGTAGTTGTAGTCCAAAGCAAAGCCAGAGCGAAGTCAATGTGTGTGTGCGTGTGTGTGTGTGTGCAGCTTAGGGGGCATTTCAAGTAATATTCTTGCTTTAGCATCCTTTTGTTCTCTGCACGCTTTAATCACCTTAACTTTAATAGCTTTTATCAACATGGTGTCCCAGGTTCACAGTGTATAGTGTACGGAATGCAGGCTGCAAAATGCAGAAAGCAGAATCTGGCCACAAAAATGTGCAGCACTTCCGGCTCATTAACTTTGGTGTAGGCGGAGGAATGGCGAGAGGAAGGCAGCAGCACAAGCAGATGAGGATGCGGGTCTGGTTGGTATTCGCACTTGACCAAGTTGCAAGCATTTGTGGCAGCCACTGACAGTGCTCCATTAGCATGCAACATATTTTAATTAGCCAAATAAATTGTAAATGCCGGTTGCCCAAGCGATTTTCCATGTTTCTTTTTTGATCGTCGGTGTAAGTGAGTGTGAATGTGTGTGTCTGTGTGTTTGTAAATGTATTAAATCTGCTGCCAGTGTTGCTAAATATCTGTGCAGAAAACTCTCGACTTGGTATTCTAAATTGTTGCCTTGAGCCCGTCTAAGTAAGTTAAAGCCAAATTGCTTTTTATCCAAGATTTATTGTGAACAAAAAAAGACGAAATATAGATAGAAAGGGAACAAAAATGTTTAATGTATTTCATGTTGAATGTATTTCAGTCCCTGGCGTCTGTTTAATTTCACTTAACGTTTAACCTGATGTCATTAATTGAGCGCAATTAACTCGCCTTTAATGACGCCCTCTGGTCATGACCAGCATAAGCTATATAGTATATAATCTCTACCTTACATACCTTACATACATACACCGTTTTCCCTACATATGTATATTTAATTAGCGTGCCACGTAAAGTCAACACTTATGGGTAGAGCGGGAGGGTGAGGAGACGCCAACGCGTCGCTTGATAAATAGCCAATAATTCTTACAGTGCTGTGGAGGCGCCTCGCGGACTGCCTCCATCGATATTTGGTACGTGTATCCGAGCCCGAGCTCGAACCAGAACCCAAAACCAAGACCCAGGCACTGCCCTCCTGTTGTGCCCGTTGAAAATGAAATAAAATAAATGGTCTGGCATATAACCTTGAGCGTGTGTTGTGGCTATTATCATTTGTAATTTGCAGCAATTAGTTGGGGCTCAAAAATTCTAAAGCAAACTTTGTCGACAACGGCAGCAGCTTCTACAGAAGAAGAACAGGCACAACAACGACTAGAACTTTGCAAGAGGCCACGTGGCTGGGGTAAAACAACAACAAAACAAACAAACACAAAATATGCAAGTCCTTGCTTAAAAGTGTTAGACCTAGGGAATACCCAAAATACCTAAATCAGAACCAAAATCAAATCTATTTGCATTTAAAACTTTAGTTTGGTAAATTTTAAAATATTCTTATAACAAATTACATTTCTTAAGACTTAAAAAAAGTTTTATAACACATTTCATCCTTCTAACTTAAACAGATCCTGAGTTTCGTATGGCAACTCTAAACTGTATGTTTTTAGTTCCCACATATCCAGAGTTTTTTGAGGCTAAATCATTTCAAGTTACATGTTATTTGAACTGCAACACACATTAATTTTATATAAAACTACCCATCTGGCATTATTTTTTTGTTCACAGGGTACAATAGCGAAAGAATTTATTGGGCTTGGGCCAGCTTACATATTTATAAGGCACATTAAATTAATTTACGCATGTTTTACCATGTATACAATGTACTTTGGCATCATCCAAAACACAAGCAAAACATTCTGGGTCAAAACGAAACTGAAACTTTTCGCTCTGGCTGTTTACACACGAAACACACCCGGGAGTACTTAGACATCCTATACAAATACGTGTACAGAGAGTTCAACAACAATAAAGGGCATAATTAGTCCTATTGATTGTCGAATTGTTGATTAACATGTGACTCGGCAATCACAATTAATGTTATTTAAGCTACAGCCGCGCACAATTAACACAGCAGGAACTGCGGCAGCCGATGTCCTTTAGAGTGGTGTGGGGCAGTGGAGCAATGTCTATAGCAAGTTTTAAGTCTGAGTTAAATATTATACAGTCTCGCTTATTCTATGGCCTAATTGGTCTCGTGGGTGTCTTCAATGCTTGCGAGCGCACAAGAACCTTGAATATTATTATTATTGTTCTTATTACGCTATATAAATATTTTATTTGTGCTGCATTTAAAAAGTTATTTATTTACTTTGCCGCCCTGCTGACACATCACCTAGGTCTGCACTGGACTGGACTACGAGTCCAATGAACATCGTGTTTTTTATGAGTACCGCTGTGACTATTCTTTTAACATGAAAACAAATTACAAAGCCCTCGCTCTCGGCTGCTGTGTTGCTTTTAACTTTTATCAAGTTTGTTTAAGGATGCTTCAAAGTCATTAATTGCGGCTTCAGCGCAGCCACAGAAGCTTTCATATTGCGGTTAAATAACTGAAACGCTTGATACTTATCATCAAAATCAATGATGCTTTATAATGCTCTCACATTCTCTCATTCATTTTCATTTTTTCTGTCGCTGATGTTTTCACTCTTGTGCATCATTTCTTTTAATATTTTCAGTCAAAGCTTTTTCGCTTATTAGGTCATTTGCATTAATTTATGATTGGGCGATTTTGCTTTAAGTGCAGCTCAGCTTTTAAGCTCCTAACGCTTTTCATTTATGGAAATTACTTATTAAAATTGCTTGTAAAAAGCATGTTTTGAATTTTCATACTCTTCTTTAATACATCTGTATATTTCTACATTATTTTTTTATCTTTTATTACAAAAGCTTTACAGTTTTAAATTTTAATACATATTATTCTTGTTACCTATTATGAATACTTAACTTGAAACTCTTGATATGCAATATTTTGCTTACTTTATTTAAAGGCTTTAAAATAAGTATTTTTCTCTTAAGAGTTTAAAGACCTTTTAAGCTTTTTTTTCTGTTGTAATCGATCAACGTCAATTTATAAATTAGTTTTTATGTAAGCGTCTTAGACTTCTTCTTTACTGCCAACCATTCTCTGTGCTTCTTAACATTTGCAATATTGCTTACAAGCTTTCTTTAGACTTGACTTAAATCATGCTAGCTTTGAATTTTATTTCACCAGTTTTACGTTTTATCTGAACACTTTACGCATAGCTGCCAACAACCTAATTGGCCAAAGACAAAGCTTTCGCCTTATTCGTCTCTCTCAGGAATTGAAGCTTAGCGGCAGCTTAACGCTTGCTAAATCACTAAACCAGAAATCAATTTAACCCCTTTGAAGTCGACGAACTGTTATGCCATAAGTCGTTCTCTGTGAATGCAGTCCTTCGGGGATAATCGTCTAATCCAACAATTTACACACAAAATGTCTTACTTGGCAATGACACCACCCACCAGAAAGATAACGATAGAGAGCGAAAGAGAAGAAGTAAGGCGCATATGTAACTAGCACAAAAATAAAAGCAACAATTAGTTCTATTGATATATGTTGTGTGTGGCTTTTGGTCATAAAACATATGACCCGGACGTATGAATAATAGATTTAAAGCCGCGTTGCACAGATGCAAAGTATTTGCATTCGTATAAGTATTTCTCGTTGTCCCACTTACACAATGCCTCCCTTCCACTCACCCTGCCTTCACATTTGCGTCTGTTTCGGCTCAAGTCGCAACTCAAAGCGTAGAAAATGGTGTGCAAACTTATGCTTATCCTTATGCGACGTTCTACTTTTCCTTGCCCTTGGCTATGCCCTGGTGCTAGATAAATTGCTGTTAAAACCAGCTAGGATGCATGTGTCGGATTCTTGGGATACTTGGGAGCCCAAACATCCTGCCATCTTGCCATTCCACCTTGCTGGATTGCCATGCAACATTTTTGGGCGCACTCAGCAACGGGTTGCAGGATATGCAAAAATCTTTGCCAAACCTTGCATGTGAATGCAATTTTGTTGCTGCTACTGCTCCTGATGCATCTTACTTGACTGTCTGCCAAGTTAGAGAGGGTCCTTGAGAATGTTTTGAAAATTCGAATAGACTTGTATTTTAAGCGGCTCAATATATTCTTAATATACTACAGCCAGTTGGCGGCAAGACGGTAAAAGTTAATACGATTTAACTGGCGCACAATTTGCAGACAGCCAACAACAGCAACAACATCAATTGGATAAACGGGGGGCGGATGGGCGGTCAGGGGCGTGCCCACACAAATATGCAAAACATGCCAAGAAAAAACAAAAAATAGAAGGAGTGAAAGAGCAATTCTGTTTACGAGTTGGGGTTAAAGCCACTTTGGCTTGCCAAAAATATGTATTAGGCCACTTGACTGCGTCTTCGTTGTTCTGAACTTGCTACCGCGGCGGGAGTACGACACCGAGAAAAAGGGGTGCCATCAGTATGGCATTAGAGTAAGGGCGAGAGGTTGGGATTTGTTGAGCTCATTCGCTTTATGAATAATTTGCGCCACGATGTCACTGCCTTTTGCTCTTTCGGTCGCTCTAAACAATAAACTAATGGCCAAAAACATATGCAAAGTCTAAAAGTAGCAGTAGCTATAAGAGACGCCATCACGCACACAGCCACACACATTCTATGTGCTCCAGAATACAAACACAAATACAAACACAAACACACACACACACACACACACACTGTTGAGTTGACAGCTCAAAGACATGCCGCGTGCGTGTCATCAATGGCGTCACACTGGTTCGACTTCTAACGAAGTGGGTTGGGTGTTTGGGAAGAAGAAACTGGATAGGATGTGGAGGTGGCGTTGTAGTGCCGACTTGTCAAGTCGGCAAGTCATCCAGTCATCAAGAGCGTCATCAGGCGCAGCAGCAGCATAGCAGCATCTAAACAAATGACTTTGGTTCTACTATACTCTAGCCGGGAGTACTTAAATTTGGTCATAAAATGTAGCAAAGATAGCGTAAAAATACATAAAATATTTATATACATAAACATGCTTTTTCTGCAATTCCAGTCCTTATATACATCAAAGAATTTTATGAGATGTGTGTTGCTGATTTTGGTAAAATTAAAGCAATCACTTCGAGAAGTGCTTTAAGATTTATATTAATAAAAAATTCATATCGCTTCTTCACTGACAAAAATCAAAATTTCAATGAAAAATGTTAAAAATTTCACATATACTGTTTGTAGAAGCTGGGACTTACCTATGTATATATAAAAACGGTTACATTCAAACATATGGGATTATGGATTTAATAACGCAACAACATGCAAATAAATTGTTTCTTAAAAGCTTTTAAAGTGAATCGGAGAATAAAAAGTTTCAGCAAAAAACATTATTCTTATTAAATTGTTTCACTATTCTTAAACTAAATGGCTCCTTGATTTATTTACTAAAGCGATATCAAGGTCGATAAAAATTCCACAACATAATAAACAAGCTTCATTAAATTAATTTGTCTTAAAAAAACCATTTATCTTTTTGCACATGTTTTATCGAGCACAATCCAAAACACCTTTTTTTAATTTAAGTTCTTAAATATTTTGTATAAGTCAGAGAGAGAGAGAATCCTCGAATAATTAACCTAACGTACTAATAAATCTTTTTGAACAAGGCTGAGGAATGAATACCAAATAATCACTTCAATCAAAACAAATTTAAATCTGCAAGAGCATTAAATCTTCTACAAACTGTATATCAGAGCTGGAGCTTCTTTTTTTCCATGTTTTATTTGTTTTCGCAAGAGATAAAAACGTGTGAAAAGCCATTTGGCAGGCAGGACACAGGAAACTGGCTAAAGAGTCCAGGTGTGCAGGACATATAAGGAAGGTGAGCTGTTCACCTAGCCTCAACTCTGGTATCTTCACTTCTACAGCTTTGGCAAATGATAGTTTTTATCGCAGTCGGCAAGTGTTTTTGGCCGATGAGTTATGGTTGCTGCATCAAAAAGGCTTTGCAACAGCAACAGCAATGACAGCAACTAGCATCAACTTCATCCGTGGAGCAAGGTGAGTGTGTGTGTGTGTGTTTTTTTTGTGTGTTTGTATGTGATTCAGATGTGTGTGAGTGGTTGTGTTTGTATTTGTGAATGACCCATATGACCAGCAGCATAACCATCAGTCTCAGCCTCTATATATATCGCCTTGAACGTGCGCACAATTCATCACAGGCTGTCACTGCGTCTTGGCAGCAGCTTCTAAAAGCAGCAATACAGCAACAGTATCTTCAACTTTCACCGCAACAGACACAGACACAGACACAGATACAGCAACAGCCTGTGACTTGAAGTGGCTTTTGGCATGCGAGATAATGTTTATTGAGCTGCTAGTTGGTTAATTTTAATACAACACACACAAACACATATACAAGCTGATTTATTGCTGCTCTCGGACAATTGAAGCATCCCGTCAATACAATAAACTGCACTTGCTGTCAGTTGGTTGAAAGTTTCCCTTTGTGGCACTTTATGTATGCTGCCTGACATTTTTTTTTAACGCCAGCAGCCGAAGCAGCACTTGTTTTTTATGTGCAAAATGTCTCATTAAGTAACCGACGAATGAGTGGCATGCCACGCCTCTTCTTGGCATCGCCCCATCAGCAGCTGGCAACATAAAAAACTCGTTTACCTGCATTAAGCGAAACACTCAACAGACGGTTCAAGCATAAAGGAAATGTGACAGGACCCAAGGCGTGTAGGTGGAGAAGCAGCAGTTGTGGGTGGCACTACAAACGGATGCCACAAGTGCGCTATGCAACCCACACTCTGCCACAGCGCCGTAGGGCAAAAGCTGCTAACTGTAAGATGAGACCCAAGTCAAGCTGCTACAGCAACAAGAACAAGAACAAGAGCAGGAACTACAGCTATATGGTGGAGATCCTTTCGCAGTTCCTTGCACGGCTGTTGCTGCTTTAGTTGTTGCTACCACCTGCAGCGCAACCCCAAAATGCAAATCAGCTGTAAAGCGCGAACCACGCGACTTCCTGTGACTAACGCCTTCATATACCCCCTTCTGACCCGTCATCCCTTGGTCGACCTCGTCGGCCTTCAAGTGTGTTTTGGACTCCCGTGTAGTCGTCGGCTGCCACGTGGCTTGAATGTAATTGCGCACACTTGGCGGTTAATGGGCGCGACACAGGCAATCTCAAAAAGAAATGTATGAAATTTGTATGAAATTTCGACAACGAAAAGTGCAATGCACACAATAAAAAGTCCCCGCGAAAAAGTGAGCCAAAGAGTGAAAGAGAGAGAGAGAGAGAGAGCTAGAGAGCCAACAAAAATGCACAATTGAAAACCACTAGAAACCACTCGAATTTACACACAAGGACGGGCATTGTACTGTGTAAAGTCTCTTTGCAAAAAGGCTTATATTCATGGCATTCCTGCATTCCTTTTTTGCAACTATTTGGGATTCTGGTATTAATGTTAAGTAAGTTGGATCTGTGTAAAATGTGCAATTGAGCCTGTTTAAAAGGTCTTAACTTAACGCTCTTGAACTTTATTTTATATCAACTTATAGTCTAAGCTTATTATGCTAATGCTCATTCAGTTTTACAAAATATGTTTTGCAACTTTTATTCAATACAATTTGATAATCAAAGATCCTATTATATATTCAATGTTTGCTGATCCAGTTTTTTGGCTCATTTAAATAACTCAAATACCGGAAGCGACAAAAATATTTATATATGACAAGAGTAGTATATTGATTTCTTTGGAATTTTGTTTTCGGTGCTTTTTTTCCGCATGTCTTTAGAGTGGTTTTTGTGCTTTTTCTTTTTTACTTGTGGGATTTTTTTCTTTGTTGTGAATTTACTTATGTAGAGGTATTCCCATTATTTACGTTTCCAATGAATTGTTTTTATTGTTTATTTTCATATAGGTTTCGGTACTTTTTTGTATTGCACAAGCAAAAAGACAGCCAACTAGTTAGTTAGTTAGTTAGTTTAGTTAAGGTACTAAACAAAACAGGTTTGAATAATAATAAATAATGTTTGTTGTGCATTACAAATATTTTAATTGGTGAAAAAACCGCACAAAAATAAATTCTAATATGTATAAGAAAAATAAATAAACGAATCAGTGAAAAAAGGTATACTTTTACCAACTTGAAAAATAATTAAGTTTTCTTGACTAATCGATTTAAAAGTAGAGGCAAAAATTGTTAAAAACAGAACTTGAAACGCAACCAAACAAATAATTAATATGCTGTGTTAAAAATGCTTGATTGCATTTACCGAATATTTACAAATGAAAAGGACATATCAAAATGAAATTTTATATTTTGTTGTAAATAAATATTTCATAATTTTATTTTTGGCACCAACACGAATTCTAACTCTAAAATATAAATTTTGATAGCACATTTTTTTAAATGTTTTTTATTCGTTGTAGTTGTTTTGCTGCCTAACATTTTACAAAATCAAAGCGATGTGCTTTTCGCTCAGCTGGATACTGCTTAAGTTAGGGGCACAGCAGGAGCTGTAAACCGGTGATTCTATGGATCGTACTACGGCTCGTCCTGTGTGTCATGTGCCTGCTGCGTGCGACTATTGTCCTTTTTAATTCGGATGTGCGTAGTTTTAATGTGCTTAGAATTATGCAGCAAATGCTCCACTTTGACTCTTGTCACCCACTTCAATTGGACCCAGCAGCAGCAGCAGCGAAAACAACAACAACAACAGCACTTAAGCTTAACCCTTAACTTTACTGCCCTGCAGCCCTGTAACTCTACCCCAAAGGTATACAACAGTCTGCCGCTTGGATATTGTTTTTGTGCGCGTGCAACGCTGCGTATGCGTGATTTACATGAGTTTTGTTTACATTTGACTCGACGCTAACGTTGCAGTTTCAGTTGTTTTTCTTGTTTCTGCTGTTGCTAACGTTGCTGTTGGCAGTTGAGCTGGCCCTGTTAACGTGTTTTTGTTATTGCTTGCGCTTGGCCAAAGCCAAAACATGTGAACTGTAACAAAAATTAGGCAAATTGACAAACATTTATTCAGTGCCCGAAACTGATCCACTGACCTGGGCCAATTACAAAACTTGTTTGTCACTATTGGCTTACAAATACTATTGCAATGTGAACTGTTTTGAAAATGGTATAATAGACTACAGAAAGTTATTGTGTATAGACAGACATACATATATATGTAAAGATAGACACGTAAGAATACCTTTTCTTTTGTTGATCTTGCCTCTGCCGTTTGAATACATATCTTTATACCAACTTATTATTCATCTTGCTTCTGCCGTTTGAATACATATCCTTATACCAACTTACTATGGTTAGTTTTTCCTCAAACTCAAATACAAGCTTATATGTACCTTAGTCAGCAGCTTAAGTTCTCTTTACATAGAGAGTATGTCATCTTTGGCGTCATAACGCTGGTTCTGTTTGTAGTTTGTCATTGAGTGACAAGTTTGCTCGTCAAGGCAACGCGTCGCATTTGACAGTCTTATGCCTTTTGTTCACATAGACGGTAAGTTGTTCGCTTGGCAATTTGAAAGCAATTAAAGTTTGCAACCTGCTGCTAATTAACACCCTTTAATTTCAATGCCTACAAAGTTTCAATGAGCTGCAACGTTGTCGAGGCTTTGGCGCACACAATCCACACGCCATTTAGTTGACCCACTGACTCGATGACAGAGTTCTTAATGTTAACCCATAAGTGACGCCTCACATACGTACGCACGCACGGACTAGGCTAACAGTTGCCAGACAGTAAGCCAGTCAAGAGAGAGTGTAAAAGAGAGAAGCACGCAGGAGAGCGCTTAGAGAGAAACATTGAGAGCGAGAAAAAGTATGCGAATTGTTTGAGAGCGTTGGCAACATGTTGCTGGCAGTTGACAATTGGCAGCATGTTGCGTGAGACTTTCAATTATTCGATGCGATAGAAAATTAATATAATGAACAGGCAAATGAAAATACATATGTAACATTTGATATATACATGGACATGTATATCTACAATATCTATGCAGAATATATAAAAGTACTTTTATGCAAATGAATAGAATTGAATGTAGTTCGCAATGAATATGACTCAGCCTGTCTAATGAAACATTCATAGGATAGAAACTCTTGTTGGCCTGGCCTTGGTCACAACCGCATTCACAGTTACTTGCTGTTTGCTATCATACATTTTGCCTATTTTTTTTTAAGTCTTTTTTTATTTTTTTATTTTTTTGCCATCCTCACAGCTCATCGAGCAAACCATTTTCCATTTTGATGGTCTGCCGTCTGTCACAAACACGCACACACACACACACACACACCATTATACCCAAAATAAACATAATCTGAGCAGAGAGTGTGTATGCATGAAAATTGTCCTAGTCGAGGTCTCAAATGCTAAAAGCGTCTGCCAACAACAACACCGCTGACAAGAACACTAACAACATGGCACATTATTTAATCAAGCGTAGAAATTGAATAGGCCCTTAAAAACTTTGCTCAAGGCACTTAACCCCGCTGTGAGAATGGAAATTGACGACATCGCCAAAGGACGACACCACACGTAAACTTTGACTGAAACAGACTGAACTTGCCCCCCTTCACACAACCAGTCCGCTCCTTTCTCTCTACGAACAGCCGCACCAACTTAAACTGACTTTGAGCTTTGAGTTTTTGAGCGGCTTCTGTCTAAAGAAAAAATAAGTTGATAACGGAATTTCATACAAAATTGGTAAGCCAACAACCTGATTACTTAATTGGCGTTTAAGGGGGTGGCAACGGGTGTGTATATATGTCCCAAAATCTTTTATATACAGCTCGTTTAGTAGGCCGCAAAAGCGTCAGCTACTAATGGGGTAGGAAGTTTTGTTTTAGGGTTACGCCCAAAAGAGTTTCACAATTATCTCTGTTGATTTTGGTCTTTCAATTTTTTGTTGGTCGAAATTTTTTAAGTCAACAATGGCACATTTATGCTTTGAAATACTAAGCCAGGTAAAAGAAGTTTATAAAAGTATGTTAAACAAAAACCCAACAAAAAAATCAAATAGTAATTTGTTGTAAATAGGGATCAAAAGATAACAAGAATGGTAAGCATGAGTGTTTGAGCAGGCTAACGTTTTAAAAAAGACTTTAAAGCGAACTCATGCTTACAAATTTTATTAAAAATAAAATATACTTCTAAGTAATAATCTAACTGAGTAACATATAATCGTCTGTCAACTCTAAGATAAATCATATACCTTTGAATTGTTACACTATTCTTTACTCATTTTTGGAGCACCCAGTAAAGCTTTTGAATCTGATAAATCCCCTGCCAAGTCGAATGGAAGCACATTAACAAACTTATACAAACATAATGTTAACGTTTTTTTTTTTTAAGCAATGAGATTAGTATCATTAATTTTCAACATTCACTGGATTTTTAATTGCAGTCCCTAACTAAGCTCAAACCATAACGTGAATGAAAGCTTAAGAGATTGAAAATAAAGGCAGCTATTATAAAAATACATATTTCTGTTAATTCCGATTTGTTGGCATGACAAATTTAAGGCAATTGTTTAAAGCTTTAAGAATCAAAACTGAACTAATTAAAATTAAATAATTGAAATGAAATCAAAAGAATAGCAGATTATGTCAGAAAATAATAAACACAATTTCAAATGAATGGCAAATGTGAGAATTTTGGTATACGTGTATTGTTTATTGCTGCTCCTTTTAAATACCTTATAGCTAAATCTTATTAAATTTTAAAACATTTTGAATTCAACAACAAGAAAACCTCTTTCTCTTTTTCTCGGTACTTCTGGCAGGCTGGTTGATTTTTACTTTTTTGATTTCATTTATTATTTGAAACCTACGTAGCCTAGATGCATTCAATTCATGGCATACTTTCAGTATAATGAGCACAAAAAAAATAAATAAATAAAAAGTTAATTCCCACTGCGTACTCTTGGTAATACCAATGTCAGAAATGAAAAGTCAGTGGATCAAATTCTGCGAAAAAGCCAAAGATACTGCCTTATCATTTATATACTAAATTATTTACAAATGTTGCATATTTAACCATTGCACACACACATCTGTAAACTAAGCACCTTAAATATGTATGTAAATGTATATTGGAATTTTTTTTTCTGTTTTAATATTTTAAAATAATAAGCCACTGAATTCATGGAATGTCTGAAAGATGAAATACACTTGATGAAAGACAGCGGACACGAAAATTCCATTTCTTTAGCTTAGTAATGTAATATACTTTATGTACGTGGGCATATTAAATGAATATCAAGCATTAGGGTCGCTTAATAGCAAACAAAGTTTAAATATATATAAATTGCATTTAAACTTTCTGAGCTATACCTCATACAAAAGGTTGAACCCTAAAAAAAAGCTGCAAACTTATTTTTAATTCTCACGCTTATATATTTATACATATATTTTTTTCTTTATTTTTGTATTTTGCAGCTGCCATTTACTTGGAGCCCATGTCAAAATGCTCAACAGTGGCAGCCGGGCATTCAGGAAGTCAGCCCCCCGACCCCGCTTTGGCAGACCAGGTCAGGTCACACTCAGCGAGTTGCTCCGGCGTCGACGGCAACGGCAACGACGTCGCTGACCATTTCCCTTGCATCCGTTTTGGCTGTCTGAGTGCCGGCAACGTACAAACCTATATAAAACTACGAGTACTATTTGATTTCAACATTGATTTATGAGCACATCCGCTACACGTACGAGTGCCGCAGACCTATTTCGATTGGCAGCGTTTTGTGTATGCCTGTTCCTGCCTATGGCAGCATTTGCTTTGCACTTAACTGGCCAACTGAGTTTGGTTTGGTAGCTACTACCAACTACTACTGACTACTGACTGCCAACTACCTACAGCCTACTGCTACTGCTGACGGCGACTGGCAGCTGATTGCCCAAAAGTCAGTAAATTAAAGTTTATAGAGTAAAGAGAAACACGAAGAGAGAGAAAGAGAGAGAAAGGGGAAATGGCTGGGAAAATGATGTGCGTGTGTTTCTGGGCATGAATTTGTAATTTATACGCTAGCAGAAACCGCAAAAGCAAAATAGATATTTATTAACATATAAATTATGCATGTGATTGGGACAGGAGCCACAAGGAACCACCATAGAAACCAACCGCCTGATATAGCCATCAACAGGATGATTAATTGACAGCTCCCCCAGCAGTGTTGGCAATTTAAAGTTTCTTACTTCTCAACAGCAAATTCGAACAGTATTTGGTCAATTTTTTTTTTAATACATATTAGATTTGAGAATAAAAAAAAGTTATTTGATAAATCGAATATAAAATTGTATAGCTTGGTGTATAGATTATTAAATAATTTTCAATCGAAATTCATGATAAAACTCTTGTACACTTATAACTTATGCATCAGACTCAAGCTCCAAGTCCATCGGTTTGGCAGCATTCATTCCCGAAGCTTCACAAAAGTCTTACTATATTATTAATGCTTTTGCCTTAACTGATGATCACAGATACATATTTAAATCAAGGTAAACATTTTTCTATAAAAAAATGAAATGAAAATGAATAAAAAGTGTAAAAAGCAACGGATATAATTATTGAACTATTTTGAAACGTGCATTGCATTTAAAATGGTTGCCTTTAATGCCCCGCCCGCTGTCAGCGATTGCCCCCTCATATATAAAATAAAAGCGAGAGGATAGTTTTTGCCTGTCACATAAATCGGATCAATAAATGATGATATTATGCTACCGCAGGGACACATAGAGCTGCCACATATACACACTGAGAAACACTCATACACACACACACACACACACGTTCGCTTGCAAGTAGCTAGAAATAAAGGCGAGAAGCGACAGTGCGCCAAGTTGTAGGTGGTAACACATTAAGATAAAGTGACAACGCCTCCTCCTTCTGCCAGTGATTTCGCTTCAAACGCCAAAAAGGGTAGCGCTCGCTCTTGGGCTCCGGATGAAGGACAAACAGAAATCAGGCAGCTAGCATCTAAAAGGGCGGCAGATAAGGGCGGGGCGACGGGTGACGAGCGACGGGCACATAAATGAATTGTCTGCATGTGTGTATGCGTGTGCGTGTCTCTGCCAGGAGGTGGGCATAGCTTTTATTTTCGCATGGCATTTTATGCGCATCACGCATACGCACTGTTACAAACACACACACACACACACATCGTCACACAGACTCACATAAGCACGCTTAGATGCGCGCAGATAGATGTGTACACAGGCAGCGACATGCATAATAGCGAATTCGCCTCTAACTTTGCATCAAAGAGCCACTGTGGGTAGTGGGAGGTAAGACTGGATGTGGTGGTGGGGTGATTAGGCATAGGCGTTGCCAGTACCAGTACAAGTGCCAGTGCCAGGGTGGGTTAAAGTGGGTAACCTTTGCTATAATGACATTCAGCTTTTAAACAATGTAAACAGCGACCAAGCAGCAGCGACATCGTCGAAGTTCAAAGTTGGCATGCTGTAGGCAGCCAAAAGTTTGCGCTAAGTATGTATGCACATTCCGTACACACTCAAACACACATACGCAAACCAACACACACACTTGCGATCACACAAAGCGTTGTATGCTAACGAATATTGTATGAACTGTAAATGCTTTGCTCTCATCGCAGTTAGAGAGACTTTGTGACCGCAAATAGTAAGGCAGACAACCCCTTTCTCCCCCTTAACTCACACAGGCAAACCAGCAGGTTAACTCTAAAAGCAGCCTTTGAAGCCATAAATTCATAAAGTAAAGGTGCCCAACGTGAGCTAAAGGACCAGTTAAGTTTATCCGGTGAGCGAAGGCGACGGGAAGCCGACATTAATAGCGACTGATATGAAGGCAGCTGGGACTGGGACACACACACACACACACACATGCAGACATTCAGGTACACATAAACGGCTGCAGAGACACACACACACACATACATATATAAGTTAAAGCAGTCTGTGCTAACGCCCTTTGACGTATTATAAATGACTGAGTTAGTAAGAATTTTTGTGATTTAAATCAATGTCTAAGATGAGCCTTCATCGCTTTGTAACAAGCAGATTTACTATTTTTAGAGCACGATGTTAAGTAATTCCAACTGCATTTTTTTTTTACTTAAGTGTTTGCACTAATGGCATCACTTAAGGCATGAATTTATTATGATATGAAAACCCAAAAAGAAACATAATATGTACACATGAAAACAAAAGAATATTTAATTAAAACTATATTTTGTTAAGCACACGAAGGCACAATATATATATAATAAATACATATATATCTATATATTTTTTTTTTTTGCATAACAAATGAACTGCTTGTTAAATTGACAAAGAAGCAGTAAACTGTCTAAAATTGTCATGGCATTTTAAAGATAGAGCCTGAAGTTATGCTAGCCTTTAGCTGAATTGGCAGGCCAATATCATAAAAACTGCTAAAAAATTAAGTGGGGAAATGGGGTAAAATGGGGTAAGGATGGGTGGCCCATTGTTGTAGAACCTTTAAAATACAAAAAGCTTAAGAAAAGCAGAAAACAGTTTTTTTAAATTAGCTAAAATAGACAAAAGTGCCTAAAAATGAGTAACGACAGTTTTGCCAAAAATTTGTTTTAACTAAAATCATTGCATATGGCATAGGTCGTAAAAATATATACTTTTTACTTACAAAAGTTTCATTTTTACACCCCATTTGGGGTAATTTACCCCGGCTCCCCGACCGCTGCATTAAATGGTTGCTATGTTGCATATTGTCACATTAATTGTTTTGGTTTGGTTTGGTTTGGTGGTATTTAATATGACATGAAATGCCTTAATTTTCCGGCACAACGGCGCACAATGATAATAATTTATTGAATGTATTAAATATTTATTGATGGAAACTAAAAAAAAATTTATCAATCAACTAACTAAACTGTTTGTAAGTGTTTAAATGCCAACCTACAAACAATTTGTTGTGTGATACTTGAATATTAGAATTAATTGATACATATTTATTATGTGTGGGCACATTCGTTGAAGAGCTACATTTATTGGCAGTGAAATTGACGAATTGATGGTTTGGCATTGGAGGCATTTTATGTGATTGTTTATTTTTCGCATGAATATGGGAGGCGTAATCAAATGACAAAGGAGACTCGTAAGCTCATTTAACAATGTGAGAACATTTACAAGCTCGCTTGTAAATATTTCAATTTATTTTATGCTGTGTCTATATATCTTTTATGTGCAACTCTTGTTCTCTTTTTGCGAGCTGCACTCAGTGTCGCCAAGAGTGGAACATAAAAAATGGGCGCCCATAATCATATGCCAATAAAAAGTCAGCTAGCATGCCGCACGCTTATTGGGCGTGGCACAGAGGCGGTGGGCTGTTTGTGTGTGTGTGTTTATGTGGGTGGTGTTGTGGTTGGGCATGTTTGGAGGTGTCCTGTATTTGGTTCGCATTTGGGCCACGTTATCATTATGCGCTACATCACATACGCATGTGGCCCTGTGGCAGCTTGAATTGGTCAGCTGCCTAGGATGTGAATGCGAATGTGAATGTGGTTGTTGTTATGTGACCACCTATGGCGAGGATGCTGTATATTACATTCAATTCATGGCTAGAACAAATGATGTGGAAATGTAAAATAGATGTGGAGCTTACGAGCGAGAGATGTCCACACAACAGCCACTATAGACAGACAAAACATACACCAGATATAGCACACACGCACGCATACATACATATACATATGCATGCCGACAATGGCATTGAATATCTGTCTAAAAGTGGAGAATGAATGAAGTCCAGAGGCAGCCTAGAGCTGTTCGGTGCTCGGTTTCTGGCTGTAGGGGGTGACAAAAGGAAGCGTCATAATGTGGGAATAATGGGGCAACATATGCACACTTCAAATTACTGTGAGCACGGCACACACACACAAACATACATTCCTGTGTGCCTCTTGTCATTCCTTTGGCTTCAATTGGATTGAGAGAGTGGCCCCAAAGAGCGTCTGTCACGTCGTTGTCGTTTATTTGGATTGGGTTTGGGTTGTGGCTTTGAGTTTCATTAGCTGCAACGGGCAGCGTTTAATTTTTATGTCCATGTGCCTAACTGCAATCAGCCCGAAGGCAATAGACTTGGGCAACCACCAATACCAATACCAATACCAATCCCATTGTACAAAACAGAAACAAAACTTTTATGGCATCGAAACCCAAAACGAGCTTTAATTGAACAGCAGCAAAAAGCAGCAGCAGCAGAATCAGGAGTATTTTTCAAGACCAATAACAGCAACAACGGTCGCATGGTCATGGACAAAAGCCAATACCGTTTTCTAATTGGCTAACTGTAATTGTTAAATGGATAATGGCCATCAGAACATTGATAGCACAAAGGCAGCAGGCATGAAACAGAGACATGACAATAGCTTTTTTTACTCCTATGTTCTTTTTGCTTTTATTTCATGTTTTCCAATGTTTTCTTGTCTATCAATTTTTTTTTAACAGCTATTGTCTCTGACTTGACACTTAGCTCGCAGCTCTAATGACAAAAGTCATTTTCAATAAACGATACAAAAAAGAAGCAATCTAAGGGGACCATAAAAATATTACATACATTATTGAAAACAAAATATATTTTTAAGCTCTTGTTAAAGTGAAACGCAAATGGTAGTATATGGGGATGTGTATGTTTGTATTTTTAATAAGTTTTTGATGACTTGCATAAAATTCGTTATCAAACTGACAACAACAACAATCAGTGGAATACTATACTACATTTGTTGAATGTCCACTTGCAAAATTTATGTAAGCTTTATTGATTTCTAACAAGCGCACTTGAAAACACTTTAATTCTGCAAAAGGGAATTTGTGTGGAAAGCTATTAAACTGCAATTGCCAGTAAGGTCAATCGGGCATAAATAGTTTATTATAGTTTTGACTGCATTTTATGGTAGTGGTCAAGAATATTTGATTTTTCTTCAAAAATGGAAATGGTAATTTATTTGTTGCATCGACTAGGCATTTATGCATGCTGCATTTGTGGCTTAAAAATTATCATGTCAACTAAAAGAGAGAGAGAGAAATGTTTGCCGGCTTGCAGTTTTAGGATGGATTTATTTTATTTTTAATAGCTAAATATGTATATTTTGTACGAGACACAAATCCATTCCTTACTTCTTTAATATTCAAAAAAATATATTTTATTCCAAAAACATTTTCAGGTGTTCTAAAAGTTCTCTTGTACCTTATACTATATATATATATAATACTTAAATATCTGTCAGTCTGTCTAGCTGTTATTTAACAACAATAAAATGTGTTTGATGCAAATACCAAATTAAATTGTGAAAATAATTAATAAATAATTTTTCCAGGGGCTGACTGACAGAAGGGTACAAACTCTATTAAAACGCTGTGCTATTATTGCCGTTGATTGACTAAATACTCATTTCAGGGTGGCAAAGTTCAGCAATGCGAACATTGCGTATACGCAATATTTTTTGCTGTTAAATCAAGCATTGTTCAAATATGTTGTTGTTGTAATTGTTTTTAGGTGTTGAAAATGTTGAAAATGGCAGCTGTTAGTGAACTCAATATAGTAGTACTTACACACACACACACACACAAACAACCACATAACCCTATAATTAAAATAGTTCCCAGCTGCTTTGTATTTAACGCTGTCAATACCAGCCAACGAACATAACATAAACGTATTGCATGACAAACGCTTAAAGCTTTAAGGGGGAAAAAAAAGGTGTGGAAAATGAAGAAATGGCTTCTATCATTAAATGCCTTGACTGGTTGGTTGCTCGGATACTGATGCTCCTCCTGCTGCTGCTGTTGTCTCAAGTCTTTAATGAGTTATAACAAATGGCCACATTCTCGTGGCCCGTAATCTTATTATGAATGTATCAATATTAGCAAATGTCTTACTGCCGCATTGTTGTGGCCCGTTGCCTTCGTATCTTAACTTTCTTCCTTCTTTTTTTTATTTATTTTGTTACGGGGCATGGCTATTAATTGTGCTTAGTTTAGTGGCGTGTACTTAGTTGCTGGTATTTTTGTTAATCACATGATGTACAAGGGCAAACGAGAAGACAACTGCCTGTGCTGTCTGATAAGAGCACGTCGCTGGTGTTAATATATATATATATATATATATATATATAGAAGAACATACATAAAGTATGTGTGCTTTTTGTCTTCATATTTTAAGAGTAATTGTCTGCATCTTTTATTTACTTATTTGTGAAACTAAGTTTAAGATTTTGGGTCAGGTTGCTTTTGCCTCATTTGGCCGCATTTAACTGACCTCTAAACTTGTTTTCAATTTAAACTGCAGACCTTTCTGCACTGTTGCCAATGTAGGTGTAGATGTTTGTGTGTGTTTGTATCTGGGTAGAACTTTCTAGCATTTACTTAGCATTGTATGTGAACGTACAAAAATCTGTGTATATATGTATGTATATAAAACTATAAAACACGAAAGCAAGTTTCATAAATCACAGCTCAAAGCCAAGCAAAAGTGAAAAATCGTAGAGCCCCCATTTTAATTAAAAGCTATATAACACATTTATATACATTTAGTAACAATCTGGGAAAGATGTATACTATGTTTTTGGGCAAAGCCATGGAAAAGCCTTTGCCTAAATAATGATTGAAAAACAAGCAATGAACGGAGCCGACTTGTTCTTTGGGTTTTAGGTGCGTGAGCCTGGGTCTCAGTTCCTTAAATTCCTTTGGTTCCTCTGTTCAACAGTTCCCTCACAATTTTCCAGTTACAGGCCCCCTTCTGTTTTGCAAAACACTGTCACTTTAGCGTGCCAAGCAAACCGGCAACGAGTTGTACAAACTCAAGAATGAAGTTTGCTTAAAATAATTTGCAGGCTGTCCAGGCCTGTTATGCCTCCACACAGCTACTCGCCCCCTCTTACATTCTGTTGTAACTAAGGGTGGGCTTTATTTGCTTATTTGCAAAAGCCCATTTGTTTCTGGGTACGTGCGTCCTCTAAGAGCGTGTAGGCGACAAAAGTCTTTAATTTTGCCTAATAACAGCAGCGCTGACAAAGTTTTCTAAAGCCGCCAAACGAGGGCGTTAACAAGCGTCAGAGACACACTCACAAATACAATCCCATGCATACACACACGAACATAAACATACACAACTAACTGTTTATTTCACAAACTACAACAGTGAGTTAAGCACATAATACCCTGTAATCCCTGTGTGGTATAGTTTCAGGTATATAAACAAATGCCTAGCTTAAATTGGATAAATACTTGATTAAGTGAAACAAGAGTTAAGTTTTTGGTGTTGATTCTTAATGGCAATCAAAAACAAGTTAAGGGATAATAAAATCACATGGGGAGAATCAATTTAGCTTTGGGTTTTAAGGTGATTGTAAATATTACCTTAAATCGATTAACTTGCTTAGAGTTTCTTTGACAGTTAAGCTGAGTTAGGTGGGCTTAAAATTTATTAAGCTCTAAGTGAACAATAAAAAAACTTATGTTAAATTATTTGTTACAATAAAAAAATTCTATACAATTGCTCAAAGTGAAACGAAATCTAATCACTCTGCCCAAAGTCGTCACAGAATTACTCATAAGCTAATTGGTTTGCTATTTAATCTTTAGCTCTCGAGTTTTGCAGCTCATCAACATAAATATCTAATCAGTTGAGTTGAAATAGCAACTCTCTAGAGTATTCGACTAGTCAAAGTAGCCCCAGCTAGTTATTGTGTGCACTCCAAGTACATAAGCATAAGTAGGTATAGAATTATAGAGGTATAGTCTTAGAGACCGACTGAAAGAGAGAGCGAAAGAAACAGGAGAGGACAAAAAGAGATAAAGGTATAGAGGTATAGCCGTCATAGTCATGCCATAATAGCGTTTTGATACCCGCACATAAACAACAATGACAACAACAACAATAATAACAACAGCAACGTTTCGACAATAAAATGCAAAGAGGCAAACTAACGCAAGATACTGCTAGGTACCCCCATACCCATCCCCACTCCCTGGTTTCATATACCCCTTGACAAGGTGAGCTCAACCTGATGCTGTTTGCTTTGTAGTCGCCGATGCTGCTGCTGCTCCTACTGCTGCCACTGATACTGCCACTGCTGTTGAGCTGCGGCTTTTGGCTGTGTATCTTTTAGTTTGTGAGGTTTTTGGGGCGGTTTAATCGCAAATGGGAAGCCGTGTAGGCAATGGATTACGTAAACCTAAAGCAGCTAACGTACTTATTATGCTGGCAAGCACAAGGAGCTGCGATTTATTGTTTGACGTTTGCCGCTGCCACTGCCACTGCCACAGCCAGCTAATGCTGCTCCTCTGAGGTCACGATTGAGATGGCAAGAGGCGGCGGTTAACACAAATGTTGATCTAATCCGCTGACGAGTCATGGCCAGCATAGACGCCATGACATAGCTAAATGGGTAAAAATAGCAAAACAGACTCGCTTTCTCGCTCGCTCTCTCTCTCTCTCTCTCTCTCTCTCTTTCTCTCCATTTTCGCTGCAGACTTGATGGATTTGAGAAAATTGCAGGATACCAATGAGCTGCATGACTCTGCAGCCAGTTAGTCAATCAGTCAGGCAGCCAACAAAGAGAAGGTCAGACCAGGCAGTCGGACCCATCCGTCCAGTGTTTGGAGTGTTGAATTACCCTGTTAAATGCCCAACACTTGAATCACTCTCATTTCCGGCTAAACATCCTACCCTAGGCACAATACACTAGCAATGAGTATTTGCAGTTTGTATGTGATGAGTGGAACACATCTCGAATATTTGTGTGTTTGAGATATTTTCAAACTTCACAGTACACTAATATAAGTATAAGATAATTCAAAAGCATTAAATTGTTCGTGTAATTAAATTGGTTTACTTCATTAAAACAAGTTAAATACCTAAGTTAAGTGTGTGTTGAATTTTCAGATTCAATACATCTTTGAATGTCACAATCAAACACGTTTTTAAGTGTACTTCAAGTTTGACAATACAATTAAGTTGTATATGTTTGATTTTTGCTTCCGTACACAAAATGTAGACAAGGATTGCAGGTCAAACGAGAAGGTGAAGAGGAGACAGGAAGTCAATGCATGCAAGGGCGCCCTGCAGGCTGGAAAATGTTGGTAATTGTTGAGATAATGGCCTTTCATCTAGCCATTGCAATCAATTTATAGGCTCAAAAACTGAGCAACAACTCGAACCACTTAATGTCACAATAAAAATGTAACTAACCATGAAAATAACATGTTTCCCAGCAATTTGCCATTTTGACATGGGCCATGACAGCGCCAACCATAACTGAACCAAACCAATATCAACTTAACGAAAAACCCAGGCGTACCAAAACCGAATTTTACCGAACCGAAACATAACACAGATGCCACCCACTTGTCAACAGACTTGTCCTTGTCCAATGCGCTGTGGAGCACAATGTCCCTGCACTCTCTAACGTGCTACATATATGTATATGTATGTGTATTTATATACAGATATATGTATGTATGTGTTTGGACCGTATATTGAGGTTCATGTGGGTGAACTAATATTTATCAACAAGCGTGTTCGTGTTGTGCGCCTCACAAAACTTCTTAAAATGCTTTCGAATTATCGAGACAAAAAAATCAAATAAAATCGCATAAAAGAAAACGTTGCAAAATAGCTAAAGAAATTTTCAATAAAATCGACTTTTGTTGTCTGCCAAAATGTCCACACTCACACACACACAGACGAGATGTTCACACACACACACACACATACATTTGTATATAAGCACACATATACATATATACATATGCATGCACATATAGCATATCAAATAAATGCGAATGGCACATTCTTGGGCTTTGGTCCCTGTTCTGTACGTCTTGGTTCTTTGACTCACTTCTGGCTGTGTTCGCCGCTTTCTACTCTATTCCACTTATTTTGCTTTCTTCCCGTTATTTTTTTTATTTTTTTATTTAACATTACGTTTTTCACTTCAGCTTTTGCATCGCAGTTCGAGTGGAAAATTGACATATGTTTACTTTGTTGTTACTCTTGTTGTTCTGATTGCTGTTGCTGTTGCTGTCGGTACTTCTGTTTTGTCTCCCTCTGTATGTGTGTGCTTTTTCCTTTTATTTTCCGTTATGTTGACCAGCAGCGTTCTGAATTTCGAGCTTCATTAAATTGACGCACGCTACACGAGCCGAAGGCATACACTTTGTTTGCTTAATGAATGACATAGTCCTGAAATGAATTTACTATTATAATTACCGTCTTTCGCTTACCAAATTGAAAAACAAGTGCACCAATGAATGGCATAATTGTGGAATGAATAAGCCATTATAATTACCGTCTTTCGCTTAACAAAATGAAAAACCAAGTGCAAGGAAAATGAATGCAATTTACACATATTATTAATTGAAAGCTTTAAAAGCGAACTTTTAAATTTTTCTGTACTTAATAAGCTTATGCCATAAAGTTTTTAAAAAAAAGTTTTAAAACTCAAACAACAATTAAGCCCTATTAAAATGAATTTTTTATGGAACAAGTTTGTGTTAAAAATACTTAAATATTTAAATATTCAATTATTGCGAAAACATACATATATTATAATTTTGTAATTTTATAAATCTGTATTCCACATTTCTCTCGCAATCAAAATGATAACTAATATCCGCAACGTTTAATGCACTCATATGAGAAAAGCAGCTTTTAAAAGTGCTCTCAAATATCTGCAGGCAAATAAAACTTTTGCCAGCTCAACAACAAATATTGTGCTTGATATTGAGCAGGTGTAAGCTCTGGCTTGTTGTGAAAAAAAAAACTATTTTGCAACATTTTGCGAGCTACGAATTCCGCACTTGATCCTGACCGAACAACAAAATAATAACTTTAGCAGGCGAGGAGCTAAACTGTAACGCATTTCGAATTCTCAAATTCCCCGAGGGTTGTTGTGGATTATTTTTTTTTGGTTGCGCGATTATTTTTTTTTCATTTTTTTATCACAGATATAAAGTATTAAATTAAATTAAATTACTGAAGCATTTTTATACCAGGGAGAAGAAAATTTGTGTTTTTAATGTTATCAATGAGATGTTTGTGCTTTTATGACTGCAAATATATATATATATACTATATATATGCATAAGCTAAAAGGATATTGCAGAAACTTATCAAGATAGTTGCCAGGGACACAATGACTGGACACAACAGAACAGGATAGACCCTGCCCCCTTAAATCCGTTGTCCAACGTTACCCGACAAAGACAACTCAATCGCATGGTTGGGTTAAATTGCCCATTGAAAAAGCCGCCCGGGGCAAACAATTGTTGCCATAGTTGCTGCTGCAAGGCCACACAACTTGCAACTTGCAACAGAAACAACAACAACATCAACACCAATACTAACAACTTGGTGAAGAGCAAGTGCAATTTTAGCTACCGATTGCCATTATGTTAAGGTCCTGGGCGTGTCCTCGCTCGCTGCATGGCTCGCTGGCCTATATAAGTGCATTGTGTGGCAGAAAAGTTGAGGCCAAGTTGTTGAAATATTGAAAAACTGGTAAAGTGAAAAACCGACGCGCCCCATAAATGATAAGTGATTAATGGGCCAAGTTGCGTACTGCTCTCTATTCCTATGACTCTGATTTTGGTGATGATGATGATGATGACGAAGACGATGACGATGACGATAACCCCTGTGCACCAGGCACTCAAAAACACTTTGCGTAATTTTAATGCTTACAAAATTAGTCACATACACATAGAAACACTCGCACACACACACACACACACACACAGACACAAACTAACATTAACTGAAATGCACATTAATGACCAGTTTGGTTTGCGAACATTTTTGGCAAACGCTGAAACTGCCACTGCAAATGAAGTGTAAACTAGATAGTAGAAATTGCCGAGAAATGCTGAGATAGAATGCGTGGTGAGGAGAGATTATGCGGGGAGCATTCGTAAATGCAAACGCAATGAAAATGTTTTTAAAAGTCCCAACAACAACAAAAACAAACATGAGCCAATTTACATAACCCAGAACAACAAATAGTTACAAATTGAAAACTTTTCTCTGCCAAGATTGTAAGCGATTGTCTCTCGTTCTCTGTGTGTGTGTGTGTGTGTGAGTGTCAGCTTCCTCGTTTCACATCTTACACCCCCACTGCCATCCGCACCATTCGCATTACTCTAAAGCGCACCCAACCACTCCACAGTCCACACTGTTCGCATTTGCTTTATTCTGTTACAGTTGTGCCAAGCTCTCTATCGCAGTTTCAGTTCGCCATTGTTGTAATCAAAGTAGCACAAATAACAAACGAAAAAATCCCGAGCAACTGAAATTGACAGCACAAGCAATATGAAAACCCCAACAGCAGATAAAACATACTACAACCCATACATTGCTCAGATATAGCAATAGAGATACAGATACATTTGCAGATACGGATGTACAAAGAAAGAGATATGACATCGCTGCTAGTGCTACTGCTACTGCTACTGCTACTGCTACTGCTGATGCTGATGCTGCTGTGTGTGTGTGGGAACAAAAAAAGTATCGACAAGTTTTGACGCTTTATGGCATTGTTTAGTGCCGCACATTTCGCCAAAAACGTTTTTCAACTTTCACACAATTGCGCCATTTGCCGCGTCTTATGATGCCAGGCGATTGCATGCGGCGGCAAGAAGGTCTATGCTTGTGGGTGGTAATGCGGTGGGACGGCGTTGGGTGGTCTCGTGTTCGACACAAATCTGCTGACGAAAGCTTTGGATACGTTTGGACCAAAGCATTTTTTATACGTAAAACGTGCGGAAAGTTTGAGTGCCAGCTAGAGACAGAAACGACCAAAGAGCCCAGCACGAGTTAGGGCAAAAAAAGTTATAAAACAGTAGATAATAAAATAATAAAATATATGTATTTGAATTGTTCATGACGCGCCAGACAAACACACACATACACACACAGAAAGTTTTTTTGTCTTGCTGCAACGATAAAATTACATGTCAAATTGAATGTAACCTGTTATTTGTGCGCATTATGCTGGCCATAATTAATCGCTGCCCACCCTTTGCCCACAACCCACAATCCCATTTCCAATTACCATTTGCCCCAGTTGATATTGTTTTTCTTGCTGTCAGTGAGCTAAAGGCCGCATTGATGGCCGGTCAATCATTGGTTGATTTTATGACCAAACATACGTTTAAACTTTACTCGCATTTATGGCCCAAGTGTCAATGTGAATGTGACCGTTGGTTTGTTTTCCACAAGTGAGCTCAGTTTGAGCTCTTGGTCGCTCATTAAACTGGCGCCTTGTCGATGACCTCAGCATATTCGTAATCGCTCTACAGGCGAACTTCAATACTAAAAGAACACTTCAATAAGCCACAAAAATCACTGGACCATTTCAGACAGATGCAATTAAAGCACAGTTTTTCAATTAGTCAAAAAAATCCTCTTTGTGTTTTTGACTCAAAGAGATTCTCATGCATAAAAACCGTTTATGGTCCCTTTCTGATTTTGTCAATAAAACTCAATTCATTTGCATTGAGCATTGAATATTATCTTCTAGTTTTCCTTTTCATGCATATTCTTTAAATACCTGCTTCTTGTTCAAAGATACAATCGAACAAAGCCACAAAATTCAATCAGACTCAGTTAGGCTATATTGAAACCGATGTCCTAATAGTTAATAAATTTTAAATCACATAAAGTTACTTATGCTGCATAAAATCCTGCACTTTAATTTGATCAAATAAAGTTGTTTTGCTTTGAATATAGATTTTTGATAAATTTATATTCAGCTACTCAATTAAGTCTATAACAAAATAAAATTCAATTTTTAGTTAGTTAAATTCAATTTAAAATAAAAGTTTCCAAACATTACTAAATTGTGGCTATATTGTGTGTGATTGTTATTGCTGGAAGTATGATTAAAGTGTAAAGGAAAAAAACACATTTTTTTTATAAATTCATTAAACAAAGAGAAATTCTACTAGGGTTTTTATTATGCCTTTTTTTAATTAATTTTTGTATTCGGGGCCTAAAATGCTTTTTACTCCTCTAACCACAATTTTTTTGATATTCGTCAAACAGTTTAGGACTTAACGCACTTAATTAGCATATTAATGGATAAATGCAAAAATTAATATACCAATAAAAAAGCATGATATTGCAGCATTTTAATTGTTGATTTTATTTTATTTTTGTTGTTAAGGTAAATGAAATTATATTAAAATCAATTGCATGATTTGATTACAAAATATGTTTAATTAGAGCAACATAAATTTGTCAAACGAACTTATTTTAACTTCATGAACTGAGTTTATCTGCCTCTCCGAGCTCTCTATACCATTTTTTTTTTTTTTTCGTCTAAATGATATTATGCACATGTGAGCCTTGAAGTTGTTTTCAATTTGATTTGAGTGATATGTAATTTGTCTCTGAGTTGTTTGATGATTGAGTATCATTAAAAGTAAACAGGAATAGTTCGAAATGGGCAAACTCAAAGAACTATTGCGAAAGGCAATATAATTTTCTCCGCTTTGGTAAATTTTGCGTGCTCAAGTGAGCGAAATCAATGCGATTTCTATGTTAATACAAATCAATCGGTCTAATCGAATCAAACGTTTTTTGACAACTGAACGACTCAAAATGACAAAATGGCAAAATGGCTCGTCGCCTGGAATTTGTCTTTTTCTTTGCCGCACAAAACAACAATAACACAAACAACATAAAGTGCACAATGTGCATAAAACTTTATATGGCATTTAAATCGTAAGCTTAGGAAGGGGTGGGTGGAAAGAGGAGGGCGTGACTAGTTGAAGCAGACAGCCGAAAAATAATAAAAGAAAAACTTATATATATGCGAAAGAAAACAATCGATTGTTAACTCAAGCGTCACAAATACCGGAAATCGAATACAATTTGTAATTCTGATGAACAGTTGAGTAAAGCTTTAAGAGCACGCCTGTGACTCCTATTGTGTATGGCTATCAAGGATCAACAACCAACAGCTCCTGGATTTCCTGTTCTACTACCAACACGATACTACTGCTTGGCACAATGTCGCTTTTGGACTTGCGTTTTGTTTGGTTCTTTCGTTGCTTTTATTTTTGCTGTTTTGCTGTTCTGTTTCTTTTAGTATGCGCTTTGCTTTCGTTAGCTGTTGCCTGTTATTTTGGATTCATTTCGTTATCGACTCAATGTCGACAACAATGGACCAGAATGTAATGCCAAATTGGGCGACATCGTTTTATGTGCTGTTGGCGTTCTTGTTTTTGTTGTTGCTTTATATCTTGCTGTTATTGCACTCTTTGTCTAAAGGTAACGCCAGAGCTTGTACGTTTCAGCTCGTCCACTCATCATCCGATGCTCTGTTGAATTTCGCACACGTAGCACCATAAAAATTGACACCGATAATTCGCATGTGAGTTTGCGATTGCTATACTCTATAGAACATGTATTTGTATGTGTGTGTGTTAAGTGTGTAGCCAACGGTACGAATGCGCGATAAACACGCACACGTAAAGCACACATACATCATGTCGAGTGAAAATTTGTCGGTTCGGACGGTGTTTGCTTGAAGGATAACTGGCGAGCTGTCGGGGTTGAGTGGAGCGAGTCAAAAGAGGTTCAATGTCGCGACGCTGTTTACACAAACAAAGTTATCAATTTTACACACGCCCCGCATTCAATTTCCCGTTGGATGGGCTTCCCGTAGGGATAACAACATGTTCACATATCGTTCTCATCCTTTACCCCTCACACCAATCTATCTCTCTATCTCCCTCTGTTTCTCTCTCTATCTCTCTCTCTCAGTGTGTGTTAGAAGCTTGGCGTGTCGGCATTTTCATCAATTCGGTAGGCAATCAATATCCAAATCGAAGATGCAACGCAACGCAACAAAGCCTCTTAGCAACAATAACAAATGAAGTACCAGAAATTACCGGCTCCACGGGTTGCTTAACACATTTCTAAAATAAAATAAGTTGTTTAGAGTTTTGGAGTGTTAAAGACAGAGTTTGCTAAGCATGGGCTGATATTTTCGGTTTTTTGAGCCGTGGATCAAGTTAAACATTTCATTTTCATATATTATTATTATGAATTAAATTTTTTTTAACTCTCTGATAAAGTGATTTTAAACGGCAAGAATATTTATGGAAGTACACAATTTAAATGCGCCAGACAGTTTTAAATTGTTTTTCTTATTTTTTCTCTTGGTTGTGTCCTTCGAACGGAAAATCTAATCAAATTTATAGATGCCATGCTAATAAATTATTTTGTCTTTTTTTTCTGCGTACCTTGGTAGGTTATATAACTGTAAGAGCACAATATATATATATATATATATATATATATATATATCTTTTTTGCCAAACCAATTGGGCAAAGCAAACGCATTTCATTTAATTCAACACATTTTAATGGGTTTTATAACATTCCAGAGTGCTAAGTTTTGGAAGAGGCTTTAAGAGTTTCGAGTGAAAATTGTTTACTCAATGTTTGAATACAGTTCGTGGCTAATTTGTTTGCATGCTAATGAGCTAATGCATAACAATAATGCATTAATGAATATTATATAAAACGCAAACAACTGTTAATGCACAATAATAATAATAAAAGGCATTAAGAGATTTTATTTAATGTTATTTAATGAGGATATAATAACTATTAATTAAAGTTCATATAACATTTTTGCATAACCAAAATGTGCAACGATTTAATTAAACAATTCAATTAAATAGGTTTAAGTATGAAACTATGAAAATGCACATTATAATACGGTTGCCATAAACAAGTGAAGCTACCCACTTTTGCAGAAGAATTCACTTAGAGCAGGGCGAACAGTTTTTATGAGAGTGGCGAGAGTTTGGGGGCGTAGACATGAGATGAAGAAGTTGAAAAATGTTTTGTGTCTTTTTAGTGTAAAATAGTAGATGCCAAGTGGGCTAGTTTACTTAATTGGATAAATGTGTGTACATATTTGGACATTGGTTACCCTGGGTGTCGTGCGACAGCATAAGTAACCTTAAGAGTCTTATCTGGGCAACAATTTCGATGATTTGTTTTGCAACGATTTCGTATACTATATCCATGACAACGACCAAAAATGTTGTTGCCTTTTTAAAAAGAAAGAAGAAAAAAATTGCACGTAGGTAAGATATACAAAATTGTTTTAAAATTCCATTGAAATTGCATTTGTTGAAGAAATATTTATAATAACTTTGAAAATTCAATTTCTAAAGAAAATATGTGAAACGAGTTTGCATGAAAAGCCGTGGCGACACACGTGTGTGTGCGTGCTGTTTGTGTGTATTGGTGTCGATGGCGATGCGTTGTCGTTGTCGTTGTCTGTATGCTAGAAAATTAAAATCGACCATATGTTGCCTCATCGATTTTGATAAGGCGCTGCTAGCGGGAAACGCAAAACGGCCACCACCCACTTTCACACCATGCCACACATACACACGCACACACACACACACAGCTGTGACAACCGGAGCAGCAACGGCAGCAGCAGTAACAACGCTGCCAGGCTTCATATCCGCTTCCGTTTTAACATAATGGGTCACCGTGTGTCGTTGTGTGTGTGTGTGTGTAGGTGTGTGTTTTGGGTGTTTCATTTTTCCAAGTTTCAATTGCAAGACGCACTGATACAAAACTTGTAAAAACGCGTCTTGTCATGCATGACGTTTTTTTTTCATTTCTTTTTTTATTATTAATGTTTTTCCTGTTTCTGGTTCAATTGTTGCTCTTGTTCTTGCTGATGATATTGTTGCGTGACACAAATCGAACAACATTTTGTAAGTGTCATCATATTGAATTGCCATGTTAAATATTTCTTAGGCCTTTCTAACGCAATACGCATGAAATTTCTGCAGACATACCAGCATTCTCTTATATATAGAGTATTTTAACCAAACCAATGCAACAACGCCCAACTAATGGTTACAATTAAGTTACGCTTCCAGTAAATGTTGCGGCAACATGTTGCTTGATAGCAGAGAGAATCTGGCGACTGCGTCTGCGCCAGAGCCATACGATTTGCATATAACACTCTTTTTGTGCGGTTCGACCATCGGCCCAATGGCCACACTGAGGATAGGTTAGTTTTGTTCACGTTCTGTGTGTTTCAGTTGTTTAGCACGCCGCAAGCCAAACACATCGCTGCTGTGCTCAATACGCATTACGTATACGTTACATCGGCGGTGACTCACTGTGACTTTGAATAACGTAGCAGCACGAGTAACATACACGAATCACGCCTCGTGTTCGTTTTAACCGTTACGTTAGCCGAGTGTTCTTCAAAATTTGCCTGAACGTAACGTACGCTTTGCGTTAAAGCTGTGACGTATAAAAGCAAAACAAAAGCGAAATACATCCAAAAAAAAACAAAAAGGATTACGTGAAACGTGCAGCGTATAACGTAATACGTTGTGAAAACAGCGCGTCCCGTATGCGTTACGTGGCGCATGAAATGGCGGCACGCAATTCGCGCTACATTGAATCCAAACGCATCGCCCACAAATTGCTCTAGTCCGCAAAAGGTAGCCGCAAAAATGTCGAATAAAACCAAACCGAGATACCTTTAACGTAAATGAGTTTCGGATGAACAAATTGACTGAGTCTGAGTACAATTAAGTGTATAAGTAAAACGTGACCAGACCGAAATTATAGCCACTGGCCAAAAAGTAAACGGTACACCCAATTTCCCTTACCACCCTCCCACCCCGTTGAACCACACCTCCACCATCCTTATGCCCAAAACCACCAATTTCCTAACAGCTTAATGAAGATATTGCTGAAGTTTGGCTGACTGCCTTTCCCTCTTCAATATTCCCTTTCCACATTCCCTTGCATGTCCTGCGGCCGTCATGGTGATTGAAAACTCAACCGCATTGCGGACTTGTCATCATTTCAAATGAATGTGCGCCCGTCTGTGTCTCCATTTCTGTCTTTGTCTTCGATAAGACTTAAGACTTAGGACTCAAAATCTAATCCCCTCCACTGGTTACGCGCCGCGCTCACCCTTCACTGAGTCCTGGGTCCTGTGTGTGTGTGTGTCGTGTGGCAGTGGCTGTGGCTCATAATACTTATAAATCGAGTATGGCGGTTGGCAAAACAATATGGCGTTGACTCATTTAAGTTATTGTTGGCAGTGTCTTTGTCTCGAGTTTTGCGATTGCCATCATTTATTTTAATTACTTTTTGCTTTTCTCGTCTTTGGTTGCAGTTATAATTTAATAGCGTCACAAATTGCGCATGAAATGTTGTTGGAATACTTTATGGCGATGCTTGTGATCATGGGATTAACCACAACATTCGATAAGCACACAAGCAGCTTCACAAGCCGCATGCAACATTTTGGTAAGTATTCTCTCTATCTCACTCTCTCTATCGTTTCGAAAACAAACATTAAACACTGCAACTCCATTTAAAAAAAATCAATCAAACTTCTAAAAGTTCGATTAAGATCAAAATTTACTAAAAGAATATAGATTTATCAAAGGTTAATTGGATTTCGTTTTAAGAACCAGACGAAAAAAATATCACAGTTAAATTAATTAAGCAAAGAGAAAGTTTAATTATAAAATAACATAATTAACCATAACTGTATCTTAGCCACTTTAAAAGGTTTTTTATTGTGAAAACAAAGTTGAAGTCTGGTTTTTAAGAGCTATTGCCCTATTGCTATTGTGAAAATAAAGTTGAAGTGTGGTTTTTAAAAGCTATTGCCCTTTAATATTGTATGAAATGTTTGAGCGACGACAAGTTTGCCAACTCATAGTTAGTTAGTTTAGTTTTAGTTAGTTTTTTAATAACATGCTTTCATCAAGCTTGCAAAAGTTTCGAAAAGAGTTAACATTTTCAATTTTCAAAGAATAGTTTAATTATTGTATTTGAGTATAAAATATTTTTCTTAATAGGAAACAATTTAGTAGTTATTTTTAATGTGTTCTTGGATAAAAGATATAGTTAAATTAGCTTCCTTTTGAATAGTTTGTCCATCAAATGTGGTGTTCATGGTTATTATCAATTATCAATTATTATGAAACTTAATTAATAAAACAATTGTGAACATTCATATGACTTTGAATTGAGTGTAAATTGTATACGATAGGATATCTTATATATACGTAATATACAAAATATACATATACAGAACTAACTCAGTTCACTTAAGCCATCTATCATCGATTAAAAATATTTAATTTGCACACCAAACTCAGCTTGTGCTACAGATTCTTGTAAACGTGCAGATAATTTCATATTCTCGCACACAACTTTTCAACAAGCTGAATATTTACCTGAACTGAATGTCCGACAGTAAACACAAAATAATTTCAAAATAAATAGTTATGACTTGCAACCAACTATTGTGAATAGAGGAGATGTACGAATGAAAAGAAAAAGAGGGATGCTCATGTGTATGTTTATTCACATGCCCATTTTGTATTATTTCTGGTAAGGTAACTGCAATTTCTCATTTATTATTTATGGCACCTGGCCTCAGTTTTAGTGTGCACATGGGGCATGCCGCATGGGTCGTGAGGCGTGGCAGTATATCTCTGTCTGTGTGTGTGTGTGTGTGGCGAGCTTGTTGCTGCGCCTGAACTCAACAATTTGAAATCCGACAAAAAAATAACGACACTGGCTACGTTTTTACCGGTGTTGCTCACTTTGTATGTAAATACAAAAGTTTTATTAAAAAAATATTCTTGTTTTTTATATATATATTTTTGTTATGCGTTTGTGTTTTGTTGTGTGTATAGCTTTATATGTGCTGAACAAAAAGCAATTTCATTTGTAAAATGTTTGCTGGGCAATTGGAGCTACGGGCAGCTTATATTTGTTGTTGTTGTTTTTGTTGTTGTTGTAGCAACAGTTTCAATTAAGTGTTTAACGGCATTTTATTGCTCGAAATTTAATAGCCACCGCATGGGCTAATGGCCGGCCCTATTAATCAATATATAAGCATATATTAGTTAACATTTGTTTGTTTGTGTATTTGTTTAGGCACTCGTGGATTATTGCCGCATTAGTTGGGTAATACACAATGTTGATAAAGCGGCTACAGGGCTCGCACATAAATCATTTGCCTCAAGTGCCGGCCCCAGACCCAATGATGGATCATAATACGAATGGTTGTTAGCTCTAGCTCTCCATATGTGTATGTGAAGTGTGTCTGCCAATAAGATGGCTAACTTTGGCATAAATTAAGCACAAATACTCGTTAATCAAATGAATGTTGATTCACAGTAGTCGTAGTCGTAGTCGCTGAATGGTATGGCTTGGTAGTATGTGAATGTGTATATGTGTATATATGTTGTCTGGCCACTCAGCTTCAGTTACTCATTCATTGTTCGTCAATTCATATCCATTTGCCGAGGGGCCGTCTTTTGCAACATGAGGTCAAGTGTTTCCATCCTTTGTGTTGATGTTGAATATAAATGCACTATGAATACATTTAGATTGACATTTAGATACAGTTATTTAATACCCGATTTCGAATATGTCTAAGTGTGTATTTATGTGCGTGCTTGAGTGCACATGATTGAGTGTCTGTGGCCAATACTCTTGTAGTTGCTAACCACTTGACAGGCGTTTATTGACTCTGACCGTCTTCAAAAATTCTTTCATTTATTTTTCTTCTCTCTTTTACAGCGCTAGCCACGGAGCTATCCAACCTCATACCGGAGGACAATGATCCACAGTTCGATAACAGCACCGAGCGTGATATAATCGCTGCCCTTGGCACCACAGCCCGCATGCATTGTCGCGTCCGCAATCTGGGAGATCGTGCGGTTTCCTGGATAAGACAGCGTGACTTACACATACTCACAATTGGCATCATGACCTACACCAATGATCAACGCTTTCTGGCCCGCCACATCGACAACTCGGATGAGTGGGTGCTCAAGGTCGTCTCGGTGCAACCACGCGATGCCGGCGTCTATGAGTGCCAGGTCTCCACGGAACCCAAAATAAGCCTCGCCTACAAGCTGATGGTTGTGAGTAAGTATCGTTACTGAAAATTGATTTAACAAAAACGAAATAAAGTAACCGGTTTGTAGACTATGCAAATATTTGCGTTAGTTTCAACTTTTATGTTGGATTGAGATAAGACTTTGAATTTTTTTAAATCGATTTGCATAACAGAAATTTACTTCGTTGATTTTATTTATAATCACTCGAATAGTTAAAATTTATTTATTCATTCATGTTAAATGGCTTTCAAGCTTAAACTCGCAAGCTTATAAAATGCTAATGTCAAATAATATTTACTAAAAGAGTCTTATAGCATTAAGTGCTTTGAATGAAAACTAATTTTATATCATTTAACTATCTCATTTTTTTTCAATAAATAATCTGGCTAATCAGCAATATTTGTATTGTAGTGAAATTGCACTTTTTTTAAGTTTCAAAAGTAAACCTTTAATTTAAATATTCGAACACAACTCATAATTAAAATACACACATTATTTCCCATTGCGAGTATTTTTTATTCACCTACTGAGTGATAATTTGCTCATTACTTTAAAATAAACATATGTAAATGCCTTTGTTTTATAACAATCAAATATTTGTCAAAGACATATCATATTTCTTTATGTAGCCACTTTTTTTATCGTTTTAATTGTTTTTTTTACATATTAAACATTTTTTCATGTTTTTATTTTACAAAAATGCAATGCATTTAAATTTATAACTGAAATGCTTAAAAAGAAAAAATTTTTCATATAAATCAATCAAAGATTTAATAATCTAACAATTTTTTATGCTACGGGAATAAAATGATTGATTATTGATTGACTTCTAGCAAATAGCATAAAAATAAGCACAATTCGATAGATAAAACGGCAAAGAAGAAAAACGAGAGAACTAATAAAATTATGTTAGACAGAAAAAGTGATAATGAGATATATTTATATATAAAAATAAACTTAATTGTGCACATTAGCGAAAGAAAACAGAAAAATTATGTAAGAAATAAAAGAGAAATTAGTGAGGTTTTGCTAGCATACCGATAATTGCAAGAAGTACAAGAAAATATAAGCAAATCGAGACAGAGAAAAGAGGAGTAGTAACAAGAAGGAAGTTCATGCAGCGAAACTGGGTCAGAATGCAGAGAGGACACAATCCAAATCGAAAAAAAATACATAGAATCAACAAAACAGCAACATAAAATAGTAAAAAATGACTGTAACTCGTTTATAACTTTATAATACTTTAGTTATTATTAACACAACTATGGTTTTGATGAAAGTTGGAGCTTAGTTAGGATTTAGTTGCGATTTTTAAAATCTCATCAACTTGAAACTTATTTGCGATATAAACTAGTATTAAATGCTTTGGGGAGGAAAAGAACAGAAACTTTTACATTTAAATTGGGATTTCGTGCAACAATTTCCAAACAACAAGCGAGTTGAAGAGTGGTGCGTGGGGTGGTGAGGTTGGCATTAGTCAAACGAAGCGTGGAGCGACGACAGGTGTAAGTGAAATGGAAAAAGTAGAAAATAAAGAAGAAACAAATGCTAATGAGTTTTGTTGAAACGAAAAGAAACCAAATTGAACCGAATGACATGTTGCTTTCAACGTTACTTGGCATTGACAGAAAAACACTTTGCGATCTTTTGACAGCATCCAAAGCGCAAATCCTGGCCAATCGCGAACTGTTCATACAGAGCGGCAGTGACATCAATTTGACATGCATCGCTCCCCAGGCGCCGGGACCCTACACGCACATGCTCTGGTACAAGGATACGGAGCTGATGAGCGATTCGACACGGGGTGGCATTCGCGTCATCTCCGAGCAACAAATGAAGACCAGCAATCTGGTTATATCGCGTGTCCTGCACACGGATTCGGGAAATTACACATGCTCTGCGGATAACTCAAGTGAGTGTGAGACCTACACACAACTAGACACGCCCACGCACGCCTATGACTTCAATTTCCTATCTCTTTCTCTCTCTCTGTGTGTGTGTCTCACACTGCTCTTAACAACATTTCCAGACTCCGACAGTGTCTTTGTGCATATCATTAAGAGCGAACAGCACGCGGCCATGCAGCATGAGCTTGGAGTTAGATTGGAGCTGCCCAGCCTGTGGTTGTTCCTAGGCCTTTTTACGTTACTGCATATGGCACACCAACACCACCACCACCACCACCACCCCCTTCAGCTTCAAGCACTGGCCTAAGCTGAGCCGCAACTTATGTTTGATGTCTGCTTTGTGTTCTCTACATTTCTCTCTGTGTTGTGCGAGGGTAAGTTGCTCTTGTGGTTTGCTGTAGCATCTCTTTGAGGACCCTGCAATTGATATCTTTGAACATTTTTCAGCACCGCTTAACAGTACTGGACTTGCCATACCTGCCACGCCCACATCTACATAGAAGAGGCAATTGAAGAGCAACTGTATATATGTAAATCGAGTTAAGTTTTGTTTTTTTTAGGGCAGCTTTAAGTATTTTTATACGTAATTATTAAATGTGTATAAGCCGAGTCATTTCAAAAGCAAAAAGCAAAATATATAAGAATGTAATCGATAGACCGCACAATCGATTAATCGATCTGTCGCATAGTGAAACGAAACTGCAAACATAAAATCGAAACAAAGTATTGTACATAAATGTTTAAACTTAATCAACATAAACATTACACACAAATATTATAATGTTGATGCATGTAAACTCGCCAAATACCCAAGATTGAGGTGAATACATGTAATAGGTTATAGCTACTATCTGTCATCTAGATTAATTATGATAAATGGTGCCAGAGTGTGCAAAATTAAAATTACAAAAAAAAAAAAACAAAAAAAACCGAAAACGAATGATTAATGACAATATGAATATATGTATATATATTAAACAAAATCCAATTCCCACCCAACCACAATCCCAAACACCATTTCAAGCAATTCCACAACATTTACGACTCTGATTTTCCGCTTCCCTCACACACAAACGCACACACATTATGACTGAGATTATACGACTTAATTGCAGTTTATGTCGCAACGGGGTGCGCTGTTGCGGTAACTGAAAAACGATAAAGCCAAGTCCTTGCACCTGATTGTGAGTAAATTTTAATGGCCGGTTTGGAAAGGTATGGAACAGCCTCAAGCGCAGATTTGTCAACCATTTTCAACAGCTTACTAATTGATTTTATTCAAACGATTAATGATTTAATTTACAAATAGTTTGCATGCATTTTCTTAAATGTGTGAAATGACTTTAATCTTAAATGGAATATACATTCATGAGTTCTTTGTTAAATTAATAAAACAATAGATATTTTTCGTCCATATAAAACGTGCAAGCAAACAACGCCGAGAAACAATTTTCTTTAACATTTTTTTTCGATTATTATAATTTAACATATTTGCTTAGGAATTTCTTCATCACTTTCGCTATTTAATAATTATATGCAACGGGCTACATTGCGCCCATGAAGGGCGTACTATGCAAAATACGCCCTAAGGACCATAAGTATTTTGTAGAGTTTTTTCATAATATACGCAGTTTTAATACATTTTTCTCCTACTCTCACTGTCTTTTAAAATTCAATTTTTTGCTTCGAGCTAAAAAGATTCAACTAACAAAGTAAGTAAAGAAATCTTATTGATTAAAACTTATCAAAATATAAAAAATATTTATAACAGATATTATGATCCCAGCTGATAATCATATTAATAAACTTTGCCATAACGCTTTTAACCCAGTTTTCATCAAACAAGTTGTAAAACGAATAACAAATGGCATTAAATGGATTTTAGTTATTTATAAAGAGCACTTGTATGTGTTTGAAATATACATGAATATGCGTACGCAAATAATCAAAGTAAAATTCAATTGAATTCATCTCATGGCCATCAGCAAAAACAAAAAAAAGAAAATTAAAAGCAACAGAAGCTTATGTCGTTATTTGCTTACACCTTTTGCAGCTCTTTTCGTTCGTTCGTAAAGCATTTTATTTTTGTAATTTACACCGTGCATTTTGTTATTTTTTGCTATTAGAAGACGCTTTCAATTTCAAAGCTCTTTTTATAAATATATACTACAATGTTTTTTGACACTTTGTCAAAGGCATCACTTAAACCATAAAGAGCTGCGCGCGTTTCCCTATTATTTAATAAAGTACCAATTGCAAAGAAACTACATAATAGATAATATATTCTTTATTCGCAATCAGAAGATAATGACAATTCCGTTTGCTCACAACATTAAGTTGCGCATATATGAAATAAATACGTTAATCAAGTTTTTATTTTGTTTGTTTTTGCTCCCTCAAAAAACTTGCATTTATGCTATTGCCTTAATTTAATTAACATTACACCTTTCATTAACACAATTTCTTTTTAACGCAGGCTTTTTTTGTACATCAGGTAATTTTAATGAGATGAATTCTATCAACAACAAGAAAATGTGGACGACATTAATTGTAAATATTGTTGACAGCAAAAAAAAAACAAAATGCATAGCGAGTTTTTAATTTGTGGTCGTTGCCGGCACGTTAAATAAACAAATTAAAAATTATTCATTATTCATTTAACACATTGAAAAGGCAAAGCGCAAGGAGAACAAGTGCAAAAATATGATAGCGGCAAAGGAAGATGGCTTTCGAAATAAATAAATTAATTAATAATTATGGAAAATAGTAGGCGTTCATTATCAGTAATTTTTTATAATGCATATTAGACTAACTTCTATTTTTTTTGATATTACTTGAAATTTGTCTGTTAAAGGGTAAGTCAACTTGCGATAAATTAACAGCCGCCGAACAAGTAGTCCAAGCAAAAAACTTAACAAAGAAAGACTTGAAATTTAATCAGATTTCAAATACGCAGCACTTTGCAACTCTAACTAGCTGTAAAACGCGACCTGTGGCTTGAGCTGCAATTTAAACTACCAAAGTCGAAAAGTTTCGACTCTTTGTAAGCGCAATTGCTAAAGACGCCGCCAAGTCAAACCCAACACAATAGCAAAGAAAGGGACAGAGAGAAAGAGATTTGCGAAAGACGGGGAAGTGCGGGTTGACGCAGGAGGTGCCGATGGAGAATGTAGGGAGTTAGCTTCTACTATTTGGTTGAAGAGTGCCTGCAACGCTTTGTGGAGTAGGCAACAATTGCAAAGCATTTCGACGAGATTTAGATGCCATTTTGCTTACTCCCCCAATATTAATTGAAATGAAAGCCGTCAAGAGCCGGTGCTAATGGTACAGTAAGCCAAATACCGTTCATAACGCTAAGAGCAACCGCATCCATCATAATAGTCGGCAAAGCGCACGTTCAAGATATTCCCAACAGCTATTGTTGTTGTTGTTGTTGTTGGCCCTGGGCCCAGGGTTATTTGTAAAATCTATGGGGAATATTTTGCGTATCTTCAGCCACGCGCTTGCTGACAAGCCCCAAATACCATACATATTTTATACAGTATATCTGTATATATATATATATTTATATATATGTACATATATATATGCGTAAGTATGTTTGTGTGTTTATATGTATAAATATAACCCATTGGGCAATGGCTCAGCTCAATGATTTGCAAGTGCTAACGGTATGAGATACAGCTACTGGTTTCTGTTGTTTTTGCTGATGATGTTGCTGTTGGTTAAGTTGTTGTTGTTGTTGTTGCTGTTGTTGTTGCTATTGTAGCTGCTTCACCTTCACTCATAAATTGTACAGCGTGAAATAAATCAAACTCAGCCTCTGCGTTGCCCGCAGCGCTCCAAAACGCTGGTGCTATCTCTTTTACACTGAGAGAAACGTAACAGCTACGTTTGTTGAACTTGTTATATGCCGCAAAAGAGTTCAACAAAGTTAAATGAAAGCAACAAAGAAAAGAACGAAAAAATAGATAGCGAATATCTTAAGAAATAAATAAAATAAAATGCAAATGTAATATAAATATAAATTATTATAAAAGTTATTCATATATCTATCCTTCATTTACATTATTTTACTCTTTTCTTTTTCCTTGTTTATATTTTTATACTTTTCATTTTTTATATAATAATGTAATAATATTGATTACAGTCCACTTCTATTTAAAATTCTTAAAGATTATAACATTGAATACCATATAAAATTCAAACTTGTTGATTTAAGCAATAAAATCTTATGGTAAAAGAACTAGTAAAAAACTGTGTAACAAAAAGATTCTTAACGTATTTTTTACATAAGTATCATCAATTAGTTCAACTAACTTATTTAAAAAAAGCGTCTCTGCTAATATATTTTGATTGCAGTTTGTAATTCAGCCTTATTATCTATTTACATAAGTTATCAAAGTGATAAGTTATAAAACAAAATTTTACATTGTTAAAAAACCGGAATATCAACTTCAGCAGTCCTTAGCCAACTCTTGTCACATAAAAAAAGTTTCAAAGCAAACTTCGCAGAAATTTTAAAAGTTATGATTTTTCTTAGTGTACTTGTGCTAGTGGTGCTGCGGCTGCTTCTGCCTGAGACGCTGTCAGTAACAAATCATGCTCGGGGCTACAGCTATAACAGCCAGGCCCAGGCGCAGAGCTCAGTTGGAGCCGGAGCTGAAGTCGTAGACTTGTTTACGGTCTTAATACGCACAACCCCAAAAAATTGCGTATACGCTGTGTGTGTCAGCAGCAGCAGAAGCAGCATGGAGAAGCAAGGAGAAGCAGCGGTGGCTGCCAGAACGGAAGCTCTTACTGTGCGAACACGACGACAGCAGCAGCAGCATAAACACCAACACCAACAACAACAACAGCAACAGCACAAACAACGTAAGCGACAGCAACAACAGCAGTCACAACAACAAAAGCAAGAAGAACACCAATGGCTAAGAAACTACAGGGCGTTGTCGCGTCGGAAAATATTTAATTACTAATGAGTTTTGCGTGCTGCAACAAAATCAACGTTTTAAATACGTGGAAACCAAAAAAAGACAAGCAACAACATACACACAAACACAACCACAAAGCAAAACAAGAAAGAGGCTCTAGTCGAGAAATCCCGACTAGACGATACCCTGATCCCTATACTTTACGCGTACAGTCAATGCTTGCAAGTAAGTGTGTATGTGTGTACGCGCATGCTGCATACTGCATTCAACACAACTTCAATGTTCCATATCTCCGGTGTTTCTCAACCGATTTTAATACAAATTTCACAGATTGTCATTATTTTGTCTAACTCTTTTAATGCCGTCTCAAATGTAAGATTTTGTTGTTATCGATCCCATGTGTAAACGGAAACGGAAAGAGTTATCGAAAATTAAAAACAAACTTGTACTGCCTAGGGATTAGGCGAACTTAAATTCCAAATCTGGAGTCTCTAGCTCTAATAGTCCTTAAGATCGACGCGTTCATACATACGGACAGACAGACAGACAGACGGACATGACTATATCGACTTGGCTGTTGATCAAGAATATATATACTTTATGGGGTCGGTGATGCCTCCTTCTGCCTGTTACATACTTTTGCACAAAACCATTATACCCTTTTTACCCATTTTCAAAGGGTTCAGGGTATAACAAGAAAGAGGCTCTAGTCGAGAAATCCCGACTAAACGATACCCTAACCTTATACTTTACGCGTCAGTGTTCCATATCGCTAGAGTTTCTCAACCAAATTAATAAAAATTTTACAGATTGTTCAAACGCCGTCTCAAAGTTTTCCAAATTTCAATATTTTGTTGTTATTGAACCCAAGTGTATATCGGAAACGGGATTTTTCATTAAAATTTGAAACAAACTTGTATTGCCTGGGAATTAATCGAGCTTAATGTCTAATTTTTTCCCGGCAGTTCATCATCACTCATCGAACAATTCACGTCGCGCACACATGTGTGATTTTGTCTCTGAGCCCTTGAAATTCACAACTGTTTCTAGCTTTGTCAGAGTGTATATATATATATATTTTGGGAACGTTCGCTCGGCTTTTGATACTGATCAAGAATATATATACTTTATGGGGTCGGAGATGCTTCCATCTGCCTTTTAAATACTTTTGCACAAAACCATTACACCCTTTTTACTTATTTTTAATGGATTCAGGGTACAAAAAAGAAAGCCAACAAATAACAAATAAAACAAACAAGTGTGAGACTAAAAAAACAACCTTGTAACATTTTTAATTTGCTAATTAGCAAAGCGGTAGCGTTGCAACCAATTTGATTGATGGTCAGCCGGAAACTCTAAGTACTGCATATATATATAATTTAAGTATTTTTGTCATTATACGTTAAGGCGAGAGAGAGAGTGACAATAATTTATTATTCAGCTGTTGGTTGGTTGCTCTTAGTCAATTGATTATCAGGTATTATGCTTGACAAATTTCTAGCCTGATCCTGACTCGTCAAGCTTTGTCAGGGCAACCCAATTGGTTTCAATCCAATGAATATTTGCTGCCTCACTGCCTCAAAGCTACGGGTGTGGGGGTGGACAAATAGAGAGGGAGTGAGAAAAGGCCTAGGGTTCAAGGGATGTGTATGGGTATGGGTATGATTTCTACCTGTTTCATACACTAGCTATAATAAATTGTGTATACATGGATGTGTCATGATATATAGTACACAAAAACACACTAACACACACACACACACACGCTAAGACACGCACACACGTGTATACATAAGAATAAATTATGATTGGTATTCACGTAACTTTGGCAAAAACAATGACAACTCTTAACATTTAAAAAGGCCTTAGTCATCGTTGTCGTTAACCTAGCCTATATAAACAACAAAAACAAAAACAACAACAAAAGCTTGATAGCTGTTAGGGCGCCTGCCCTAAAAAAAGGCGTCGTATAAGCAGCTGAAAAACTTTATCTTTCGATATTATTGGGGCATAACTTTGCGAGTCATAAATCAAATTGGATGCTCGCTGACACTTAGTAACACATAGGAAATGCAAACGGTTTTATTAAATATAATATATATTTATATATATATATATATATATATATATATATTTATATATAGGGGTTCAAAGGTTGTCTGTGTGTGTGTATATATGTACAATTCAAACCGCATACAAAGTTTACGAAAAACATAAAGTACAACAACAAGAGCATTATCAACAAACAACAACTATAACAGATTAGGTTAACAGACGTTATACCCTGCATTTGGCTATTATTTACTTTTGGTAAGCGCACACATATGTTCTCAAACTAAGTTTAAGAAGTTTCTTTCACCATGAATGTTAGATTTTTGGATACCCTAATTATATTTTGAGCACATAAAAGAAAAAATTTATAAAAAACTGTTCATTTTTATTGACATAAAATACAAATACTTCACCGAATAATATAGGAGTAAAAAAAATGTTAAAATTAGAACTATTTGGTGAAAAACCTATCTTAACAAATAATACAAAACAAAATTGTTGCAATAAAATTGAATTATAAGTTTAAATTTCTTATCCTTTACACCTCTAGTCAGTTCAACATTATTATTATACCCCATTTACTCTTAAAGTGGGCCATTTTGTAGAATAACTACCATCAGCATCTGTTACCAACCGCATTACGAATCATAAATACCTCAAACAAATCAATTAAACTAAGCGTAAAACGTAAGGAAACATTTATCATGCGATTTGCTGAGGCTGTGAAAGCTTTAAGTTCGCCACGACTTTTGCACAAGAGAGATTTAAGTGATTTGCTGACTGGCTTTAAAATCCAAGTCACTTTCCGGGTAATAAATGGCCTTTCGCAACTATTTGAATAGTCTCAACCCAAAAATGTTGATTTTCGGTTTGGTTTCGTTTGGCTCGGATTTTGGTTTGGCTTGCGCCTTTTTTTGTATTTTTTTTTTTTGGCTTTTGGGTTTTGGGTTTTAATTTAAGTTTTGTTTTAACAGCGCATCAAAGTGCAAAGTGCCTGCATTTTACAGCAATTTCAGTTGGTTTCCTTTTTTTTTTTTTCTTCTCCTTTTTTGTGCATGTTTTTGTTGTTGCAATTGTTCGCTCGTTGCTGTCATTTTGTTGCATGCGACACGCGATGGTCGTCGCTAGTGGTAGAAGTAGTTTTTGTAGGCCGTTTTAAAAAAAAATAACAACAACAACAACGACGAGGAACACCCATGTGGCAAGTGGCATATGGCATTGGTCGTAGTTCTATTAATTTTAGCTCCAGCTGCGAACATTTTTCGCTTGTAGTTAAATCTTCAAACAAAATCGTTTGATCCATATCGCTTAAGCTGGCCAACAGCGCACAGAAAAGTAGGTGGAAATGGGTGGTTCAACGGGCTGAGGTCGGTGGGGGTGGTAATAAAGTGACAGCTAACTGCACGATACAATTGCACCCGCTGGCAAGAGGTTAATTTCCCCCAGGAAGCTCACAACTCAATAACCTTAAAGTCAAAATAGCTCGCGCGCTAAGTAAACCTTAACATTAACAAGCCGAATAAAGATGAAAAAGGGCAACACTTTTTTTGTTGGATGGCAAAGGACATAGGGCGTAGGGCGGTGAAGTGAAGGGAGCGCCCCACCTGGCTGGCCACCCGACCCGAACAATATGAAATTACCGCCCTGAAATATGAACACCCGCTGAGATTTTATAGCAGTCAACTTTGAATTATTAAATATGTATTTTACAGGCAAACGCCAAAGCCAGAAACAGAAAACAGGACCCAGAAGAAAAAAACTCTTTCAATGTGCGGCAAATGTTGAAGACATTTCGGTTATTTCTTTGGTGGATTTTAAGCGACCCACCAAGGGAAATTTATGTTCAAAAAATTGACCCAACCATAAAACTTGCTATAAATGTGCATTAAGCTTTTGCAAGCTTTGAAGTTCTGTTCCTCACTGCAAAAGCTTTAAACTAAACTGTGTTATGCTGAAGCTTTGCTTTGCAATGTGTAGAAGCTGAAGCTTTTTGAAAACGTTACGGCACATAATAAGCCCCAACTCTTATACATAACCATGTTCTTAGCTGGACGAACGCCTTGGCATTTGGTACAAATGGCAGCCCATTAGCCAGTTATTGCGACAGCCTGACGGCCTAAAGCACTAAGCACATTAGCAGCTTCCGTTGAATACAGCCGGTTCATAAATATGCACCTAAGTAATTTTCATCAGTGTTAGCTTCTGCCACAGCTTTAGCTTCATGGACATTCATCACACACGCACACACACACACACACACACGCATGTATTTATAAGGGGGCGTCTGCTTGAAATAGCTTCATCGTAGATAAATTCTCATTTCTGTTGCATATCCTCGATCGTCGCGTCGTTTGTTTTATTTTTTCGACGCATATTTCATCTCTTTTGGTGTCTGCACTGTTATTTCTCATGTGTGTGTGTGAGTGTTTGCTTGCACTGTGCAAAAATACTGCATCAAATGCTGTCTTTATTGTTTATCATAAAGACAGCTGACCTTTCCTTTGTCTATTTATTTATAGTGTCCAACTTTATGAATTCATTGTGCGTGAAAAACCAAAAAAAAAACAAATAGAAATTAATTTGTTTTAACAAGTTTTCTATAGTACAGTAGCTAAAATTGTAATTTGGTGTTTTATAGTTAATTATATTTCCGCTCGAATAACTTTTTTTTACAAAATTAACAGATTGCATTGGTTGTGCCCTTTGCTGAAGGGTATAACAATATTATTACCGAACATGCAGCTGATAGCACATGAAGCACATTATTTACTTTAATGCACTTATTTATGTATTTATAGATGCGAAACGCTTAAAGGTACAAAATGCACAAAGATAGACGATTGCAGTTGACTGAATATTGAATTAAATTCATTTTACGAAATTCAAGTTACATTTGTGCTTGACTTTTGACTATTTCACAAGTTCATCGAACTGTCGCTTTTCTTACTGATTGTCTCTAATGCCTGATTTTAGCTGTATCTGTTGGACAGAATGCGACAAAGCAATTCAAATTCCTGCCAAACACGTACTACAATGGGCATAGATACGGACCCTTGACACATATGCATTGCACTTGTTTGTATTCTATTCTATTTATAAATAGATAGATATATATGTTTGTGTACATTTAGGTGTACGTAAACACATAAATATGTGCTCTAATTGGAACAGTTTACTGCTAAGCTTTGCTTTTCATATGTATTTTGACAGAGTATTTGAACTTCGTCACTGTCCACTTACCTTGCACCTCTTTCGTGTTGTTGTTGTTGTTGATGATGATGGTGTTGTTGTTGCATTTCTAGCAGTCAATGCAGGCTAAAGCTTGCAAGTGGCTGTTGTTGCCATTCCGCCGCTTGTTCGTAATTGTTGTTGTTCTTGTAGTTGCTGCTTGCTGTTCATCTTGTACTTGTTGTTGCTGTTGTCGGTATTTATTTTTTTTTTCATTTACAGCTTCGGGGTTGCCATCGTTTTTTTCATTTCTTTCGTTTCGTTGCTGAGCAGCGTTCAGTTATTTTTTTTATTTTATTTTTATTTTTAAGTTTTGCACAGTTTGCACGCATCGGTCCGTAAATTTATGCATTTGGCTATGCGAGCGTAATAAACAAGACCTTCAACCAACGTCGTCGTCGTCTCTCACTCTCTTTCTCTTCCTTTCTTTCACTTTTTCGCACACACTTTGGTCAGCGTTTGCGTGTCGTCGCTGTCGCTGTCGCTGCTGCAGCAACGTTTGGTCACTTCCATTGCCGGTGCTGCCAGACTTTTATTTTTATGCGTAGATATTAAATGTGTTTCCTGGCACTTTATTCTTTAGCTGTTGCTGTTGCTGCCACTATTGTTTTTTGTTGGCGCCTACTGTTGTTGGCGTATTGTGCCATTTTACACCAACATGACGTCGACAGAGACGGCAGCGTCGGTACATTGGCGCAAATGTGCGGATATCACTTTGAAAAAGTGGCAAGCAACAGAAACCAAATAAAATATGGCCAAAAAAAAATAAATTCACAAAAGCTCACAACGCATAAATAGGCAAACGACTTTGAGCCAATGGGGCTGCTGAAATGGCTAAAATAAGTAAAATGGCTGCGGCTGTGGCTCTTGCCCTCTTGGCTATGATTCTAGCAGCAAGTCATGGCCACACACACACACATACACACGCACACACAAAAATCTACGTAAAAAACTACAAGCGCGCACATAAAACTTTGCCAATTTCAATAACAACATTTCATTTTCAGTTCGCTCAGCTAAGAGCAGCTAGCAGTTTTTACCCTCCGTCAAAAGCGCACGTTGGGGAGCCAGCCCGAATGCCCGAAGCCCCAAACCAGAATTTAGCTAGAGCTCGAGCTTGACTTTCAAAGCTGTTGCCTGTTTTGAGGTTTACGCCTTGGCGCCAGTGTGCGTTTGGCTTACGCTGCTGCATTTGCAATGCTGACTGTCATGCCCATCTCTCATCTGGTTATTCTTCTTCTTCGCCCCTTCTCACCCATCCTCACATCCACCATCCACCATCCGACGTCGCTACGCCCCTCATCCGCAATGCCGCTGCTGACACCACAATGCGCGCCGTTGAAAGGAAATTCATAAAAATGTTAATTTTTCCGCCGGAAATATAATTTATGTAAAGCGCAGCGGGTGACCCAAGGTATGGCTGCGGCATGCGGCATGCGGCATGCAGCATTCGGCTCAATGCGCCAGCAGCACCGATTGCAACTGCAACACTACAACTACAACGGCAACGACAACGACAAAAAAAACGGCAACAAAAATTCCTGGAAAATATATCCGGTGCGAATTACGAATATATCCCGAAATGCCGAACTCACAATTGGATTGCTTCACAATAAAATTGCAGTTTAATTTGCATATAATTTAAGCATTTTTTTTTTCATTAGCAACACAAATATGCATAAAAAGCGACCACGCCCACAACCAACTAATTAATGCAAAACGGCCATAGCACACAATATAACAACATACACACACATATGTTGGTGTTGGTGTGGCTCATTGTTAGCATTGCGGCAACATTTTCAAGTAGTTGCCATGACCATTAATCTTTGGAAGAAGGTAATACTTTTTTGCTACTTACCAGCGCCCCCCCCCCCCCTTCCACTCAGCCCATCACTCTTCGAAAAACCTTCAACACAAAATACACCCCCACTGTCTGCTTTTGGCTTAAACCAATTCCGTTTGCCATTCTGCAAACCCATTGGCCTGGCTAGCTGTGCAAATTTTGTCTGTCCAGGCCAGAGAGGCCCCCCTAGGCGGGAGAGCCCCGCTTTTCATACAGTTGTCGCTCGCAAACTCAAACACTCCGCACCAAAGTTGATTTTAGCTCGGAGATTCCTAAATCTTTGTTTGACTTTGCCACGAAAAAAGAAAGCAAACTCGAATGTTAACGTCGAACATTATCGACGGCGTTTTGCTCTGTTTTAAGTGTGAAATCAACGGAATAATTTTGTATGCTCTATTAATTTTTGACAATTGGAATTCGTGAATAATAAATATAATTCCAATAATGCGATTATTTTATCATCTTTTTTCACAGAGCGAAAATATCAAGTATGTCGTAGTTTCAATTGACTTTATATTTACTTAAAATAAGATTTATAACATCGATTTAATATCGGGCATTAGAAAAGTAGAGTTTTACTTGACTTTTTCACATATATCAAATTGTTTGTACTTAGCTTATATGTTTTATAAATATATTGATGTGTTGATTTTATTTTCTCTCACTGTACTTAACTAAAGCGCACACAAACTTGGTCAGCAAATATCTGATAAAAAAAAAAAATAAAATTTCCTTTGCAAATAAACTTTTTCATTTAAGATATTTTTAAAAAAGTTTAGAAACTAATTTGCATTTATCAGTCATCTCATTTATTGGCATTACATCCATGGGAATCTTCTTTTTTTGTTGTATTTTTAGCGCAAATTCACGAGGCTGCAATATAAATACATTATTTGTGCTCTTTAAATAGTGAGCTGTGTGTTGGTTTGTAACATATTAGTATGTTTATCTATTTGCAATATCCAAATAAATAATTAAAAAGATAAATTTGAATTGCAAGCGCAAAATAGAGAACTTCAAATGTATGGGATTTGTTGTATCACAGCTCATGCATTAAACATAAGCTCTTAAGGCTCAATGGCTTATAATTAATTTATGTTATTCTTCTATATCTTTTACTTGTGTAAGTGTCCAAGTGACCACTGTATTCCCGCTCTTCATCTCTCTCTTTCTCTCTCTATCTCTGTCGTCCGTTTACACTCCTATATCCCTGAGCGTATCTCTCTTTGCCGCTTTGTCGCTGGCTTCGCCGCTGGCTCTGCTGTGGTTACTTTTCAGCGGAAGTCCCACGCAATGCCCGCCGGCAACAACAGCAGGCACCCCCGCTCGCCCCTTTAATCCTCACACCATGTATGACAATGTAGGTACATAACACGACCCGCGAAGGCAACGGCAACGGCAATGGCTCCAACTACGACCACAGCTCTGGAGCCGGAGCTGTCTCTCACACACACATACACACACACACACACACGCCTGTGTGCTATGCTCCGAAACGTGGCCCTCGTCATGCTGCGCCTGCATTGTGTTAATGCTTTTTGTTAAGCTACAAGCAGCAACGAGGCGAGGCAAGGCAAGGCAAGACGAGGCGAGACGAAACGAAACGGCTTGGGTTGGGACAGGACGCGACACGATGCGGAGCCACGAGAATGAGGAGCAATGAGCAGCTATGTAGTGCTCCATTGTGCAGTTTTGCAGCGTGTGTCGCTTTTTGCAAATGTTTGCAATACACACACACAAAGACACTGCTAAAAACGGCAACGTCAACAACAACAGCAACAACAGCCGCTAGAGGAAGAATCTCAACTGGAACGCAGGCAACATTTGAAGATACTACTTTAATATTCGTAGCTATGTACATAAAATGCAGCTGCCTAAAACACTAAAGAATTTAAATCTGCTGCTGCATTTGCATGTTCCAAAATCCTTTAAGCGAACCAGTTCATTCGTAGTCACTAGCCGGCTTGCCAAACGAACTAATGGAGTAACGAACAACTTTATGGCTTTCTCTGTCTCTGTCTCTCTCTCTCTCTCTCTCTCTCTCTCTCTCGCTGTCTCTATATTTTATAAGATTTTATTGTAATCATACAACTTGCTGATTACTTTGTGCCAACTAAAAAGGGTGCTCACTTGAATATTGTGTTAAATTATTCAGTCGCAAAGTTCGACAAGTTATGTAAAACTCTTCAATACAATGGGAAAGTTAATTAGTTTACCAGTTTTTGTTTCTAAAAATAATAAAATAACACCAAAAACTAAAAAGACACATAAAAACTTTTTTGTTTGCCTAAACCAGAGCAATTAAGTTCAACAAGTGCATAACTGCTTTAAATGTTTACATATATATATAGAATGTAATATTTATGTTTGAATTTAAAACAAAAATTTAAATATTAAATATCAAAAGTTCAGTAAAATTCACTTCAAAGTTTAAATATACAAAGAAATGACATCTTTTGGCACCTTTTAATTGAATAAATTAAGAGACTTTAAATATTGGGACGCTGCCCTCAAATGTATGCTACACAAATACAGCAAATAAATTGTGATTGTTATGTGAGAACTTTGACACCTGAGCACTATTCATTTATTTGTCCGCTAAGCGAGGGAATAATGTTTTGGCAAGTTGAACAACTTGACCTAATAAATAAATAAAGAGCACCCAGGACAATATTTTCGTAATTGAATAAATAATTAATATAATAAAACACACGCAGCGGAGCTAAAGAGGATTATTAGCAACAAATAAACAATATTTAGGAAACATACGTGCGAAATGTTTGTTTATTATTATTAAATATAAAAGATGACCCAATCAATAAATAAATAAATAAACAATCAGATATTATTTTCCATTGACACCAATTATTAACATAACATTACAAAAATAAATTATTAATTTTAATATATTTATACATGTTTGAAATAAACAGAAAGTATAAATAAGTAATGAGAAATTAAATTGAATATTACCTAAGCAATTGATAAGACTTCTTTTTGCTTTTTTAAATATATATATATACGCGTATATATATATATATTTTTTTTTTTTTTCTTAAACGTCATCATAAAATGCTTTTGCGCTAAGAAACTAAATATAGAACGAAGCACTTAATGTTATGAAGTACTTTGCAGGGTACAAAAATAAAGTATCTAAAAGGATGTTTTTGTGCTTCCTTTTCATTTTCTTATGAATAACTCCGCCCTGTTGCCATGCAATGTTAAATGATTGCCTACCCTTAGCAGTAAAATCTGAAAAAATAACTATGTACCATGCAAGTTGTCTGCTTAGTAAAATATATTTTCAATATTTATTTTATAAGCACAGATTTTGTGGCATTTAAAAAGCTCTAGCGAATTGTATGTCTCACTGAAACATTAATAATTCAAAACACGAATTGCAAATATATTTTATTGATTTAATACATTCAAACACATATGCTAGCAGTTAAATGGAACTTTCATGTACCAATTATATCTTGTTCACAATGTTAATGCGATTATTTTTTTTATTATGTATGCACGTATCTACACACATATACGTCCGCTTAAATAACATTAAATAAAAAGTATTCCCATAGTCTAGCATAATAGTTGGTTAATTCTAGACTTAACCTTTTTAATAGTGTACTTTACTACGAAATAAATATAAATTAAATGCCCAATTAAGTTGACTCTTTTGCCATTTTATATATATATAGAAATAGTTGGGGGCCAGTTGGGAGAATGAAACCTTTTTCTATGAATCTCATTAATTGTTGTTTGGGTACGCATTGCAAATGAAAAGTTCGCAATTTAAGAAAAAAAAACAAAAGACAAAAAAATATAACATGAAGACAAGTACGAATGCTCTAATGATTATTGCTAGACCGAGAGATATTCTCTACACAACAAAATAATAAAAAAATTAAGTGGAAATATTTGTTTCATAGTCTTAGAGATCAAAATAACAATAAATGCATTTCTGAGACTTAGAAAGGTGTACAGCTAACCAACTTTTCGTAGTTAATAACTTGGCATGGTTGCAGGGTATTAAAATAAAGCAAATTAAAACCAATCTGGAACTTGAATAGAATAGAGGCAAAAGCAAGATAACGTTTACAAATTACAATTGAAGCCATGAAAATAAAAGTAAATTGTCATTGGCAAGCACTTAAGGATAAGCTCAACTTTGTTCTTTCGATTTAAAACGCACAAAAATTGCTGACCTTTTTGTATTTTTTTCTTTATCTTTTTTTTAATTACCATTCAACCAAAAAAGCAATTGAAAAATGTGAAAAGTCTGGTGCTAAAGGAAAAATAATATAAAAGACTTTAATTCAATTATCATTGCGACACATTGTGTGTTATTTTGTTTGTTCAAAACTTGCTCCACAAAACTCCTTTTCGTCTCGTTATATAACTTAAATAGGAAATCTGTTAGGTAAATACCACTGTGAAAACTAAACTCCAGCTGTCAAAAAGTTTTTGCCAGCGCCATCTAGTGTGCATATCTTTAGTTATATTTGTTGTTTTTACTTTTTCTGTTGTGCAGCCCCCCCAAGCACACAAACACATTGACATTCAAACACACACTGACACACACAGCAAACTAACGCACACAAAACTTGCAATTTTCCAATAAGGAAAAGGCGAAGGTAACGCCGAAAAATTGTTCAAGCACAAACAACGCACGTTATAATATTATAAAACGGCAGCGGGAGGCCAACCTACTGAAGCGATAAAGTCAGCTAGTGGGACAGAGTAAAATAGAAAGGGCTAGAGCGGGTGGGGGGTAAAGGGAGCGATAAGTAAGCAGACAGCCCCATCAAGAACTAAAACAGCTGCTCCATGGACAATAACTGGAGCCAGCGACAAGGCGAAAAGAGTGAGCGGAAAAGAGTCCGGAGCCCGCTGTTGATGCCCATGCTGATGCCAATGCCGATGCTCTGTTGTTGTTGTCATGGCTAAAGCTTGTTCTGGTCTTTCTTCTTCTTTTGGTTTTGTTCTGCTGGCTCTGGCACTCATCCTGCCTGACTGCCTTAGCTGCCTTCTGCCTTCTGCCTGCAACGGCTTCAGCACTGGCAACAAATCGTTGAAATAAATGAAGCGCACTGGGCGAAATCAGCAAAAGTTTTCTACAATTTTTCTTCACTTTGCAGCAGCCAGTTCCGCATCCTAACCCAGCCACCTTTTTCAACTGAAACTCATCTTCAAGCACTGCCACGAGTTGGTTTTACTTTTGGCTCTGCGACATTTTCGGATTTCGGCTAACGCTTAAGAACACACCCCTACCCTGATGCTACCCTGCGTTCCCTTAAACACCATACCCAGCCATTGTTGACTTACAAATTTAGGTTGCTCGACGCAAAAGTTTGTTTTGAATTGTAAGTAATTTTTGATACCTTACATACTGACATTTCAAATAGGTAGAAACTGTTTCTATTTCGCCTTTACATTTGTGCATGTTTCTGGCTGAAGGAGAAACGGTGAAAGAAGGAGGAGTAGCGGGGTGGTGAGTTGGAGGGATGGTAAGTTGGAAGGCAAAGTCGAGTCAAAAGAATTTGTTTTTTTGGTGCGGGGCAGTCACTCAATCAATTAAATCTAAGGCCCTCCCAAGACCTGAAATTCTTAACAAAAGTTGAAGCATCCCCTCCCTCCCTCCCTCACCAAGTGCAACTTTAGTGCATGTTCCAGTTCCTCCATTAAGTCTCATAAATTTATACATAACTGTCAAAAGCAATTGCCCTTAGCTTTTGCAGCAGTTTAAACTTCGATGATATATTTGTACATAGTACACGTACCTATACATAAGTAATATACCTATATACACATATATATATATATAATTCTTAACAGACCTACAGCCAGTATATTGTATGCCGTATGTGCGAGGTTTGATTAATATATTTTGTATGTGTAGTTCCTAAGCTAAAATTACTTAACATAAGAAAAATATATTGATATAATCTTTTGCAAACATGTAAAGTTGTTTTCCATTCGCTTCGTGTTGAATAAGTCAAATTGGTTATAAATCGAAAGCTGTGTTGTTTATCTTACGATAATATTTATTTAACATATAGTTGTTTGATAGCTTATCTCATTTAGATTTGTAATGGTGCCGATACATTTATATTTCCCAAAACATATAACACATCAAATATTAAGTCAAGCATCAAAGATTTTCTTTATTGTTTTGAACGTTTTTCGTAGAAGGGAGCTGCTTATTATTGCAACGGAAAATCCGTATGGCATCAAGCTCAGGAGGCTTGGCTTATCATAAACACACAATCTTTAACGAGCTATGCACTAAGATTCTCCTTTCCCCCACTCCGACCAACAGCCCTTCCCACAACGCCTTTATGGTTTCATTATTATTGTTATGTTAAACGTTTTAAGCCGCCCTCGAGTGTAATGCAAATCGGCATTTTGTGAGCTGACAATAGCAGATATCGTGATATTATTGTTGTGGCTGTCGTTGTTGCTATTATTGTTGTAAGCTGCTGCTCTGGTCTGGCTCGTACTCGTTGGCTCTATTGTCTGGTCTCCAACATGGCAGGCCTTTTAAATGTACATGTTTCTGTGTATGTATATGTATGTATTGGCGTTGCTCTCTCTCTCTCTGTGTGTGTGTGTGTGTGTGTGTGTGTGTGTTTGTATGGTGTGCTTCGCTCTTCGATGGGATGTGTGTGCGTGTGTGGCACTCAACATGCCAGTCAATTTATACTAATTGTAAGTGTCAGATACATTTGTCAAAATTTAAGTTATGGTTGCGGTTCCGGCTTCTGTTTTGCGGTTTCCCCCAGCGAATCGTTGTCCCTACTTTGTGTTATGTTCTTTGTGTATACATATGTGTTTGTGTGTGTGTGTGTGAAAGTGTGCCATGAAAAATTGTTTATTGTTTATCATGTACTGTTAAGAAGCTTGACAAAAGAGATATTTATATATATGTATATATTATACACTTCAAAAACACGACCCACGCAACAGAAGGCGATGGGTGCCAGGCAACGTCCGCACTTCTGTTGTCAACTTTTGAGTTTATTCTTAAATGGTTTTCAGTACAATTTTCTGTCCATTCTCTTGCGAATATCATCAAAAACTAAACCAACAATAACAGTAACAACAACTGTATCTTGATCAATAAAAAAAAATACAAGTTTCGTAAGCTGCTTAGCTGCAAGTTGTGATTAGCACACAGAATTCCACAGCAGCTTGTGGCTGCAACGCGAAGCGGCTTCCATTAGAACACTCAAAAAAAAAAGAAAAAATAAGAACTAAAAAGCAAAGCAAATAACGAAAAACTCATCACTCCAGCAGCCCACAACAACCAACCAACCAACAAAAAAAAAAAAAAACATCTCCACATAAAAAAAAAAATAGAATTTTATATATATGAACCACCACTCACTCACTCACTCACCAATAAAAAACATATGAAAAATAAGGTTGCATTTGTCGCGCAGAAGTGTTTATACTCTTGTTCTTAATATATACATCACTGTTGCAAAGGTTTTTTGCAGTATTTGCAGACAAATAAAGAACAGAAAAGTGAATAAAGCCTTAAGCTTGTTGGTTGTTAAGTTCTTTTGAGAGAATCTAGAATAAAGCAATTAATATTTATATACTTAACAAGCGAATGCAACTATATTTTATTTTACTTTTTAACTTTGTAGTTTAAACAAAACATGATTTAAGTATTGTGTTTGAATTAATTTTGTTACTTATTCATTAAATACTTTTAAGTTAAAGTAAATCAGCAATTTTTTTTATGTTCTTTTTTTCAATTGATTTAACTCGTATCGTGATTATAAATTTAAACAGCCTTTAAGAATTTTAAAAAAATGCATAGATTAAAATGAACAAGTTTCTATAAATTAGCTTAAATATTGATGGATATTTTGTTCAAGTTTTTGTTAATTAAAATCCATAACGCTTATTAAAACATTCAATTAATTTCCAATAAAAAAATTTGCCAGGAAAAAACATATTTTTAAAAACCAATTATAAACCGCTTATAATATTACGCTTAAACTACAACAAAGCCAAACAAAAAATCGTTTTAATCTTATTAAACCATTTACTGGCTTAGTCATTTTATCTTTCCCTCTCTTTTGCTCTCCTTTAAGGCATTTTTAACATGGCCAGCATAGTTATAATGCCTGATTATGCTCTGGTATTAGAATGTGGCAAGCAATTTTTTTGTTATTTACGCTTTTTTGTTCGTTACTTCTGTTTTTTTGTATTTTTTGGCGGGTTGCTGGTTAGCAGGCGGTTTTGTGCCTGCTGTTTTTCCCCTCTCTTCCCCTGGCTGCAGGCCAGGCAAATTTAAATGTTTTTAGTTAAAGCGGATTAAAAGTTCGCTGCACGCCGCACATACATAACCCATGCACGGAGTCACCAACACTAACACCAACACCAGTCGCCATATTCACGCGGCCTCCTTCTGCTTCAGCTACTCATTCCGGCTAACAACATTCCCCACGTCCCAACATCCCTAAGTTTGCAACTACCCCATCTGGTACTTGGTATAACCATGTGGCCTAGTTTAGCCCTGACTGCTGCTCAGCTAACCCCGTGCATAATTAACGTGGCACATCGTTTTGGCCTGGCTGCTGCGGCCTTTAGTTAGCAGCTTACTGTTACGCATTGCTCGCTTTTAGGCAAGTGAAATTGATGGCCAAAATGAATGAACCAATTGAACGGATTGAACGGCTTGGACGGATATGGCAAGAACAAAATGTCTTTTATTGGCAAAGCATAAATTATGTGAAGCGCAACCCAAAAACTTGTAAGCCCTTGGCCAAAATTTTGATTGTCTTTTAAGAACTATGCAAGAAGCTTACATAAATATAATATCATAAAGATACGGATAAACTGTGGTGCGCTGTGCTGTGCTGTGCTGCGGTTTGATGGTGGGGCATAAGGGAATTGGTTTTATTGTGGTTAGCTTGGTAACTGCCATAAATTGTTAGGCTTACAATTGAAAATTAAAAAGTGTCATGGATTATGGGACAATTGACAGGCTGGACAGGCGCTGATTTAAGGGGTGAAAAATAAACTTGCATTTTACAATTGATTTAAAAATCCTCAACAAAAGCCGTTGTCCTCGATGCTGACGTCGACTGTCGACTGTTGGCGCTGCTGGCGTTGCTGGCGTTGCTGCTGCTGCTGCACACTGACAGGATGTCATTTGAAACCGCCCAACCAAAAACACAGCACACTTTTTCTAAAAAAAAAAAAAAAAAACAACTCACCTCCCTGCCAATCCCAATGCCTCTCTCTTCCGGCACACTGCAGCGATAACCGACACACTGCCAAAGTGTGAACGTTGATGTTGTTGTTGTTGTTGCTGTTATTGTTTTTGTTGTCATTGTTGTTGTTGCAGCCGTCGTTGTTGTTGTGATTCAAACAAAAATTGCAATTCTATGCGCTGCAACTGAGCTGAGTTTGGTTGTTGTTTGGCAGCCAAGGAGACAAGGAGAAAGGGTTAACAGGTGCAGGCATTGCAATGGGGTCTTAGTAAAATGGGTGAACTGTTTGCTGCTAACGGTAACAGTTTTCAATAAATACTTTTGCCTATCTATGTGCATGTGATGGTTGTGTGTGTGTGTGTGTGTTTGTGTTTGTGTGTGCCGATGTAGTATGTGGCCAAAAAGTTTTACACTGCTCGCTTGACGGTTCCTCAGTGTTACCCTTGTTTTGAGGTAAGCACATTTCGCTTGATCACGATATTTGTACAACATTCGATGAGTGAGAAAATTGCTTTCGTTCTAAGGCAAACTCATATTAAATTTATAATATATATACTTAATTACCAAATCGATACGTTTAACTACTTCGTATGTTCGTGCGTTAATCACAAGAAACGCTTCAAATGATAAACATTCCAATGGTCATTTGTAAACGCATTCCTTAATTTTTGTTTGTTGCGCCGTTAAAACTTTATGTTACTCGTAATTATGATATAATTAGAGGGTCTGGGAAAAAATCGATTAGCTTGAGTGTCCTCCTAGGATCTGAGACAAGTTAATGAAATACATAAAAAAGGTTAGCTAAACTTATGGCTTCAAAAAGTTGAAGTAAAACTTTTCTTTTCGGTAGAAACTATGATTTGGCTTTTACTTTGTCATGCTGAAAATGTTTACAAGATTAAACTATTAAGAAATCATTAACTCAAAAATCAATATGTTAGTTTGGGGTGCGATTTGGTTCAATCTGCACTTAAATCTGAATACAACTTTTAATCAGTTGATTAATGTGTCACTCTACCGTTTTGGTGATATATTTTCACTGTTACCATAATCTACCTGTTATTCGCCTGTCTATCAAGTCATCAATGTCCAAAGTACTCATCATTTATATGCACAAGAACATCAGGGGTTCAAGATAGTGGAAAAAATAAAATAATGTAATCCCGTGAATGACAATTAAAGAGCTTTAATAATCCGTGGATGATATATTGGTCATGTCACCTGCAGGTCAATGCATATTTTGAATCCGCATGATTGATTGCATTATGGAATGCTCTACATTTTATCTTTATACTACTTGCAATGCCAATGATATCTGTTCATCTTCAAATTGTTTTATTTGTCTTTGGGTAAATCAACAAATTTAATTACATCTATGTGCCTTCAAGTCACATATCTTGACACATATGCTTGGCCAAGCACACATTCTGTACTGTTTATATGCTTCAAGTGTTTCTGTACATATTAAAATCTAATAATGCACATCGATTCTATTTCTTATTTTTCAGAGCATTTTCGATTCGTTTGACTGTAAAACTAATTTTCGTTCTTTCCTGCATACTGCTTTATTTCATTCTTTTTTTTCCTTTTTTTTTACTCACTGTAAGTGTGTGTGTGCCTTTTTTACTTTGTGTCGACTGCTCATTTCCATGACGCGCAGTTGGCATTGTGCAGGGCGTGCCCAAAAGGGGCTGGAGGCGTGGCGTGTGCTGGAAAACTTTACGCTTTGTAATTGTGTAATTATGGGAAATTAAAACTGTTGGAAAAACTTTCTGCACACGTGGGTCCGTGGGCGCAACGAATGCCGGATCTGTGCGGCTGCTGAGGAACAACTCTGTGTGTGAGTGTGTGTGTGTGTGTGTGAGTGAATTAAGAAAAGGGGGAGGGCGTGAGGTAAGAGTCTACGGTTACTGATGAACGCAAAGTTAGTGCAGCGCGCTTCGCATGTGCGGAAATCTGCATAGATAATTTTTCGGGTAGTAATCGATAAATGTTGTTGCAACTGCAACATACCAGCCGAAGCAGCAGCATTTCCTGCCTCTTTTGAGCCAGTTGTGTGCTGTTTTATTATTTCTTTGTATGTGTATATTTGTTGAGATCTGTGTGTGTGTGAGTGTGTTTCTGGGTGTTTCTGGGTATAGAGGGTTGCTAGGGTTGCCATGTTCACCAACATTCCCCCTCGTTACCAATGCGAATTCTGTGTTCGTTTTTATGCAACTGTTTTCAATGAGTGAGCGATTTATGTTAAGTACACATGCTCTCATTGGATTCCATTGCACATACGGCCCACACACACTCCGACACTTTCACACATACACACATAGATACTTGGAGACATACACACACACACAAACATAAAAGACATCTGCAGAAAATGAGTGTCGCAAACACGCAAACAGATACAAGGACAACAAGAAGAACGTGTGTGCCCCATAACAATAAAAATTTATTTTCAACTTTTTATCTTAGCCACCTCACCACCATAGCCCCACACCGCCCCCTCTTCCATCTGCCATCGTCCTTCCTTCCGTTACTTCCCCAATGCCCCGCTTGTAATCAGCCCTCGTCCAGTAGTTTGTCCGTCCTTATGTGCGCTTACACATACTATACATATTACGTATACATATTATTATAAAGCATTCGCCTAGGTGTACCAGAGACATTGCGAACCAAAATACTCAACCCAAACAGAACAAAAATGCTACCCCTCTCTCTTTCACTCTTCCTACCTCACTGTCCTCTTGCCCCATGAGTTGTGCTTAACTGTTTTCTGCTTGCAAGCGAACATGTGTGTATAAATATCCTGACGCCTGCAGCAGAGGCAGGCAGTGAGGCAGCAGCAGTGCCATCAAATTGTATTTGTAGCCAATACAAATGAGCATACGCCAGCCCATTTGCCAAGTCATTTGGGCCAGTCAGTCAGACATTAAGGCAGTCATTGTTACACCCACCTCACATTCCGCCAAACCTCAACCCCTACACCCAATCAGCCAGACAACATTGCTGCAATCCATGTATACCACTCGGCCAGACTCCAGCCGTGGGGCATGGAAGAGCAAATAGAGCGATTTCCACTGGCAGTTAACCCACTAACCATGGAAATATTTTCTGAATTTACGAACAAGACAGACAGCAGCAGAAACAGCAGCAACAGTAACAGCATCAGCGGCATCCGCATATCACAATATATTGACAGGTCTGTGCCACAAAAGAAAATTAGGTTAGGTGACGCCTACACAGAGAAAGTACTATATTGAATATATATTCGATGATAACATTTTGATCAAGGCAAAAAAAAACAGAATCAAATATATGTAAATAAATTAGAAGAGAAAAATAACAAAGTTTTTGCTTTAACAACTAAATTTACAAAACTCGGAAAAACCTATAACTTAGGCTATAAAAATAAATATATGAAAGAAGTATTTAATTCCAATAAAAATACTAATTTCATTAAGTTTCAGTTCAAGAAGAAAACAAAATTTAAAAATGTGTGAAGCATCAAATTAAATTAAAATATATATTTCGACACTTTGTGCAAGAATTGAGAAACTGCATAAAAAACACCAAACCACATCAAAAGCTCTTTAAGTAAAGCAAAGAATCAAAAAGAAGAAGAAAATTAATGTGAAAGAGAAAAGAACAAAGAAGTTAAAACGAAAAAATCGTTTCTGAGGAAAATCTACATTCAATAACAATAAGTAAAATAAACACGTTAAAAACTTTATATATTGAGAACGCTTTATGGACAAAATGTGAATGATAGATTAACTGCCGTACCCAAACACCGAAATTAACGAAAATCCGTTCATACGTTATTTAGCTACTCAATTTCTCTGACATAATCAAAGCTGATATATTTTTAAGCCACAAGATGATTTATATTCTTGAAAGTATATAGCTTAAAACTGTTATTAATAATGTTTACGTCTCTTGTTTTGCAAACATTTTAATCAATCTATAAGAGTAAATATATAAAGATTGCAATAACTGTCATACAATTGTTTATTAACACGGACAGTTGGACTAAACCAAACAGATTTTTGGAAAGTAATCCGATTTATAAACCTCATTGATTACTCATTTTCTCTCTCTCTCTCTCTCTCTCTCTCTCTCTCTCTCTCTCTTTTTCACTCTCGTTCGCTGTTTTAATCAGACTATGACTGTAAATTAATTGCAAAAATGATGAATGTATTATGAAGATTATTATTTTGTTTGGAACGTGTTAATTACAAAATTCACAAAATGTTAATGACAACATCAGCCCTAATTGCCATGTCACGAAATTTCAATTAAAAATTCACAACCGGATTATTTATATGTATACGTATATACACATACTTAAATAGTAGTATATGTAGCTTTGAATGTATTGTATCCGTACGGATATGTTTATGAATTGCATAAATAAGTAGTTTGGCAAACAAAATCTGATTGGGCTAAGCTGCGTGATAACTCAATCTCTCAACAATTTCCGAGATTCTGTCATAGCTCCAGGCAGCTTCAGGCCATCCCAGCCTTGTCAGCCAGTCAGCCATCCACTCAGTAAGTTCCAGATTCAGTACGAAGACTTCGCAGGCAATTGGAGCAATTGCAGTTGACTGCACCTACCTTTGAACATCTTACCTCATCCCTCGCTCATTCTAGCTGGGTGCTGCCATTCGTCATCGCAGTGGTGGCTGCAATTTGTTGAAACGTTGCATGTCAGCTTAGGTTTTGTGACTTTTTCTACGACTAATATTGCAACATGGTATTATAACGTATTAGACAACTTTTTTGGTATTCAAACGCTAATTGGCAGCTTTTCAAGTGCGGCTAAAGAGAATATCTGGCATTTTAAAGCTTAACCCAAAAGAAGAGTTAAAAATGATTTGGCTTTTTGCTTTGAGGTTTTAGCTCATTTATTTTAATACGACTTTTTGCCGTTAGGCATCCTTACCTGGACATCCTGGACATTGTCGCGGCATTATGTGCTGTCCACTCCACTGGACACACACACACACACACAGAAAGAGGGGGAGGTAAAAAGAGCGCATGTGGCTTCTATAGACGCATTTTCGCACACCGCAATAATCCCCGGCATAAACATTGGCAAATCCGTTTGCGTTTTGTACAAACATGGTTAAAACGTATTGGCAACAAAACGCCAAAGCTGCCTAGTCCAAAGTTAGGTGCGTAGTAGAGAAAAAGGAGCAATGGTAAGGAGGGGAGGGTTTTTTGGGGCAAACAGCTGCACAATGAGCCGCGTCGACAGAAAAGGCAGACGATTATTTTGGCACGTGGGCGCGTTTGTTAGCATTAAGTCATAAAAACGTGTCCCATGGACACAATTTCACACACACACACACACACATACACCTGCACTCACACACAATCCCTTACACACATGTACAAATGAGGCATAGGGCCAAGTCATTGCCCATTTTCTATGCAGTCTACAAAATGGCCAAAGGCAAAGCACAGACCAAAGCGAGCCAAGGGCTGAATACATGCCCTGTCCCTTTTCCAGACCCTCTATCCCTACCTTTCCCCCTAACTTCACCTTCTGCTGTTGCCAGGTGTATTGGCACTTTGGCTCCTTATCGCTGCGCACAATTCGACAAGTCGCAAAGTCTTCATCTCCCAGTCCACGAACCAGCCAACAACCCCAAAGCGCACAATGGCAAACACTTGTTAGGGGACTGGAGCTGGCTGGCTAGCTGAGCTGGCTGTCTATCCCTTGCCGTACACCGTTCTCCTCAAGGCTGCGGCTTGCTAAGCAGCCGAAACTACGCAGCTCAAAAAGGTTTTGGTCTAGTCTAAGGACGATGGACGTTAGCTGCAGATGCCGCTGTTATTCCTGCTGTGTTGGTTTTCTTAGAAGTTGATATTCCTTTGTCATACCCTGTTGGCATTTAGTGATTAACAATTGATGTGTTAGACATCTGTGACATATTTTGCGCCCTTGAATAGCATTAAAAGTCAAGCTTATTGTGTATGGTGGTAAATGCCCGTTTCTAGAGAACAAACCACTAAAAACACCATTTGTTATGGTTTTCTTAGAAAAAATGAGTTGCAAAGGCAAGGAGAACACTTAAATAATTTAAATTATCGCACATAGCTTAAAGGAAATAATTCGAACCTTTATTTTGTGTTTATCAATTTGATCAGCCTGAAACAATGAGTACATTTAAGCTGTGTTACCCCAGAGATTTTGTTGCATTGTTTGCTTGCACTTAACTTTGTTTTGGCTCTGCGGTTCTTATCTCATTATCACGGTTATTGTTCTTCATTCACCGTCAGTTTGGAATGCAATAAACTTGTAATTGGCATTACTTATGCACTTTAAGGAGTTGACCACTCAACTTAAATCAGTAAATTAATTACAACCAATAACAGTAGTTGTGAGAAAATCTTAACTTGTTCCTACTTGTGATGAGAGTTTTTCCTTCGACTTCAAATTCGCAGCTAGATTTAATCCTTGAGTGAATGCGGCAATTTTTTGTTTAACATTGGGATCATAAGATAAGTTAATTAAAATTGGTTGTTATGGCTACTTAATATAGCACGGTATACACAGTATTGTATATCCAATGTTATATAAGCCAATCTTTACACAAGCTCATACCATATGTAACTGTCCCAAAAGGCACCTTTATGCGCAAAATTTAAGACGTGAAGTATTTATCAATAATAGATTTGTTAACGAAAATCAGTCTGTTTTAAAATTGTTGGAATTGCAAGTAATTGCCAGACGCAGAGCGATTAATTTGATTGTCGCAAGCTGCTTACACAAAAACTCTCTCATACACACTCACACACTCAAGTACTGTATGTCTATGTGTCTTACGAGAATGTAACGCAGGGCACAACTTAAGTAATCTGATATCTGGCTTATTCAACTTTTGCTGTCTGTTGCCTTGTGCTTTCTGCCTGGCTTGTCTTGTCTTTAAGCCTTGTTAACTGTCGCAATGGCTTTTGGCACATCCGCTACTTACTTTCCATGCAATTGGCTTAAGCAATTTTCATTTGTCTGTGGTCTTGACTAACAATTTTTTCTATGTCCACCACCCCCAACCCCAACCCCAATCACTACTTCAAACTGTGCGTCTATATTGGCGTCAACCCGTTCCAGAGCATTTCTCGCACATCCGATTAGCAATTTCCATGTACTTGAACAATTTCAATTTTTCTGTTGTCTTTCTTTCTTGTTGCTTTCGCTGTTGATGTCATTGTTATTTTTGTTGTCGTTGGTTTGGATGTTGTCTTAGCTAAAGCTCATCCGTATCCTACCTTTTTATGGTCATGCTGTAAGCTGCAACTCTTTTACCAAACGCCATTGCCGTCACCCCCGTAAGTAGCTCATAAATATTATGCGCACATCCCACAAGCACTTTCCATGCGTTTAAACAATTTTCATTTTATTTCATTTCTCTGAATGCATATTCCCTGTTTGCATCAAAGTGAGGGAGGTATATCGGGCATTTGCTTTCAGTTAATCATGCTTAAAATACAAATATTGTTATGGTTTCAAATAAAACTATTTATATATATTATGTTATTGTTATGATTTTAAATGATATTTAAAGATTGACAGTCACCAGTGAAATCCGATTTATTTATTTCCTATTGACCATGCATGAAACGTTTTTTTGTTGACCGTTGATTATACTCCCAAAAAGCCAAATTCCTTTTATATATTAAGCATTGTTCAAACAAAACATCAACGTGAAAACCAACTGAAGGAAAGCTTAGGAAGCTTAACTTACATTCCATTTCATTCCACCTAAGCCCCTATTATTCGCAGGGTATATATACTACAGAAATGATATTTGCTGCATAGCCAATACAGTGGTTAGTTTCCTGTGCTACCCCTGCGGATGTACTGCTGTTAGCTTGCCACTGCTGCTGCCCCTGCCCCTGCCCCTGCTGCTGCTGCTGCTGCAAAAAGAAAGCCAAATATGTGAGTATTTGTGGAACTCAATGCATTGAGCGTTGCCCTTCAGTTGAAGCGTTTGTTGCATTCTCTTTGCTTGGCTTTTGAAAAATGATGATAAAAATTTCATAAATATGCCCAATGCTTTACCTTCTCCTTTTCCTTTCTAAGCCATTAACTTTGCCCACTCTCTCTGTCTGTCTCTCTCTCTCTCTCTCTCTCTCTCTCTTTCTCTCGCTCACTCTCACATTTTTTGTTTCTTGGTCGTAATGCCTTAGCATATAAATTTATATGCACGTATATATAATATCGTAAAATATTTAATAGCTTTAAGTGTTTGCCAGCGTTAAGAAGCCTGTTCAATGCTGCGTATACTCTACATATATTTCTATACACATATGTATTAGGAATCTACGTCCAATAATAATATCCCTGGCCATTATGTAGTCCACGCAACGCACTGGTCATCATTTGTCTCCGTCCGTCTCGCTCATACTTTGGCAGCAATTTTTATTAAATTTTATAAAAAGCTGAACATAAAGCAAAAATATCGATGCATGAATATTCTGACCTGTCCCTCAATAAATTTCAAATGAAACGCATTGAATAAGACGTGATTTTAAGCTCACGCACACTCGCACACACCAACAAGTTACACCTAAACAGGTCGCATGGTGGGTGGTGGGTGGTGGGTGGTAGGTGGTTTTGTAAGGTCGCCCACAATGGGGTACTGCTTACTACTGCATGGCACGTATTTTGGATTTCTGCTACATTTGAACTTAATATTTCTGACCCTCTGTGTGTGTGTTTTTGCGAAATGCGAAAAATTTGCTCTCGCTTTCTCATTGAGTCAGCTTAAAACAAGTAGGGTGAAGAGCGCGGAGATGTTGGTAGCATCTCGGACTTTTAGCAATGGGGAATTTCTTCTGGCGTGTTAATGCCTTTTGGCTATCAATTGGCCATTATACGCTGAATTCTTTGCAAACCCAACTCGCCAGTTCCGGCCGCCTCATCCGCTACATAACCATTACCAGTCTGTAATTCCGTTGTGATTTGGGATTAGGTCTGGGACCTCGGCGCATGAACACGCTATAAAAATATCTTTTGGCCGAGCCAATTGAATAAATTGTGACCTTTACATTGATTCCGTTTGCAGTTCTCTGTCCCACTCACTAGCCCATCTTCGTTTTACTCTCTTATTTTTTTGTCCCACTCCCCCGAGTAAATAAGACTTAAAAAAAACAATTTATTTCTTTTTGACTTTTGTACCCTTTTTTATATGTATTTTTGCTCTATATATATATATTTTTTTTTTTTTTCTTTTCGCTGTGTTGTTTTTATACTGTTGTTTTGTTTGTGGCCCAGCTCGGACATTCCCCGCGGCACCGTCACCGGCACGTAAGCTGCAAGAGAGTTTTATAAGTCCATTTGTGTGTTTGCAACTACTTTTAAATCGAAATATAAATAAATGGTTTCGGCCACGAGTGGTTGTTGTCGCCGTTGTTATTGTTATAGTAGCTGTTGACCCAAACACACACACACAAACACACACATTGACACACGTATGCAGCAACATGCTGACCGCTAGTTGGTCTATTAATATGCGCAAATAAGCCGCTTAATTAGTCTTACATTTTGGGCGCACTGCAGGACCGCAAAAACTGTCGGATTTCGGGGCAAACGTGTCGTATACATAATGGCGTAAAAGAATATCGAACCAAACACAACACATTTGGCACGATAATTCAATATTGCCATAATAGGATAAACGATACGCGTTCCATTTTTTGCTCGTTAGCTTCTAATCATTAGGCTAAGAGCCGTTAAAGGCCCATTGGAAGCGTATCAAGCGTTTGAACTTTGTTTGGCTTATTTGGAGCTATAGGCGTTACATCATTCAAGAGCATAAGCCAAGTGCTATTTTTGCCAACTTGACACTAAATCAAAAGCAATATCACAAATCACATTGTTGCCAACTTACCAAAAGGCATACAACGTATCGATGCCAGAATGCATGTCATAAACAAAACGTTGCCAGCTAAACTTGCCAAAGGATCGAAACCTAAATCTTCATTAGTTGAAGTGATTTCTTTTTATTTATCGTTATCCCCCAAAAAACAAAAATAAAAACAAACTTCCAAAAGCGTCTCCAATTCCCTACCCATTTAAAAGCCACTCAGTTTTTATATATTTTTTAACCATAACCATATTTTTATTATGGAGAAACATTTTTCATCTTAGGTTTTTTTTTTTGTTTTTTATTTTTTTAAACAGAAAACATTATTTATTATTTATATCTTGTTTGTCAATATTTTTTCTCGTTTGTTTTATTTTTTTTTTTTGTTTTTTTTCAGGTTTTTGTGATTTGAAAGTTGTCAACTTGGGGGCGTTTACACTTATGACTTAAAAGTCTTATCAAGACCGCTTAAAATCGAGCTCTAAATTTACAGTTATTAATTGTATGTATCAATTATTAATAATTTACACAATGATGGACTACATACGATAGAACTTTGATGGCAGACAACCAGATAAGAACTTAGAAATATACACAGAATGTTTATGTTAGAGTTTATAAATTTTGTTCTTACGTTCTTTCATTTTATAACCCTTTGCTATGTTTTATATTAAAATTGGGCGAAAACATTGAATGTTTGTGTGTGTTTATTAAAATGTATTTGTTATATTTAAATAATGGATGATGCAAGCCAAATAACAACAAATATTTATACTATATACACAGGAGCTGGCCGCACATTTCATTATGCTTGTTATTTCATTATTAATTTTTGATTATTGTACCAAAACCTGTAACCAAAATGGAAAATTAAATAGCGTGTAATTTGGCTGGACTTTTGCTGTGAGCTGTATAGATTTATGTACGTTTATATATTTATTATCATTCATTTTTTTTTTTATTGTTACTTTATACTATGTACGTTTTATGTCAAAGAATAACAAATGAGTTTTGTGTACAAAGTAGAACAAAAGGCGGCGCTGTAAAGTAAAAGCGCTTTCGACTCAAATTCGCAAACTTTTTTATTGCATACTTTTTTGCGCGTGCGAGAAAGTTTTTTCCTTGTCCTCGACCTTTCTTTTAGCTTAATGAAATTCTTCGATAAATAAACTTGTACTTCGGCATTTTTTCTTTAAAAATTTATTAATTTTTCAACAAGCTGTACCCGCGCGTCTAAAAGCATGCAAGCCACAAAATTAGATGAATTGGCGAAGAAAGCGTTTGTCGTTTGAAAAGAAAAGAATGAATGTAAGAAAAAGTTTGCAAGTTTTCGCTCTTGAATTTCATAATTTAGTTATACAACCTTATACGATAGTGTAGGTTTTATTATAACTGTGATTTTTTTTTTTATTTATTTAAAAGGTTCCATCTTAATACTTTTTATTTATTAAGTCAGCAAGGCTGCCATATCGAATTGTTTTATTACTCTTATAGATAATACTCGTTAAAGGACTTTTGCATTATGTACATCACCATTTCAGTTGATGAGCCGCATCGAGCTGTCGTCAGTGGCAAACACCCACACATACATATACACACACATTAAATGCATCATCATTAACACTAAACAGAAGATAAGTGCAACTGCCCCAACTAGGCCGGGGCCGTCATTCAGCAGCTTGCCGCAGTTGTAACAGCCGCAACATCATCAGCTTAAACTGCTCAAACTCCAACTCCAGGTCCAGGTTGAGCTGCAGTGGCGCCACAAGTTGGCAAACGCCGCTGGCATCAGCGCATTAATGGCAGCAACAAAGCAACCACTGCTCCAGTTCCAGTTCCAAGTGACAGCCACCGCAGCTGTCGTCGTTGTGATGGCAAGTAAAGGCACTGGGCTCCATGAGGAGCGCAAGGAGCTTGCGCTGCTGTTGCCATGTTGCATGGCGGCAGGATGTTCGCCATTTATGACATGCACCACCACCGAAGCGGAGTCTATTTTTGTTTTTGTTGGTGCATAAGATAAAGATAAAGTAGTAAGACAAAATGATGCAGTGACAGAGACAGAGAGAGAGAGAGAGAGAGTGGGAGTGTAAAAGAGGTTAAATAAAATAGCTAGAGAGTGGTAGCGTGTCTTTTAACTTGTTTGACGTATTTGTGCCAAGTAATTGTTATGTCAAAAGTATTTTATAAGCCCTAACACGAAATCAGAATGAGTTATTACGTGGCTTAACTCTTTTACCTTGACTTATCATTCAAATAGAAATAGTACATCTAAAAAAAATCTAATAGTACATCAAATAATAAAAATACACATGGCATAAGAAAACTTACTTTGTTTAAAATAGTTGGTGCCAGTAAAAATAGTTCCTCGACACAATGAAAATGTCAAATATTAAAACGATCATTGAAATTATTTTGATTAACTTAATATGGAATAATTATATTCGTTAAAGTGTTGTTATCCATGTAAAATGTTTTCTTGCTGAAAGTCACGTCGAATTTTATCTAGCTTTGTGTTGGAGATAAACATAGGAGACACGCGCCCATCCCTAAAGGAAGTATGAGTTGAAAAGGTTAGTTTGTGTGTATGTGTGTGTGAGCTAGAAATGCCGTTGGCATGAAACGTCACTTTAATTGCCAGCGGGCATGGAAGGAGACATGCAACTGACACACACACTGACACTCAGACAGGCGGATAAGGACGTTGCCATTAAAAATAGATGAGGATAAAGATGGAAGTGAGAGAGGGAGAGGGAAACAGAGAAATGGGAAACCGCAGTGGAAGAAGGGTAGACTGGCAAGTAGGAAACTTAAAAAAAAAAGATACAAAAGAAGAAAAAAACAACTCACCTGAGCTACTTGGCGAGCACGTGTAGTTGCCGGAATCCGCCGACGTGGCCTTGGCTATCAGCAGCTTGCTGGTGCGAGTCGAGCGCTCGGTGATGACATTAATGCCGCCACGCTGCGAATAATTCATGACCCGCTTGCCTTTGTACCAGTAGATAAACGATGGTGGCACTGGCGACTGCATTGCCAGGCAGGTGAGATTAATGTCGCTGCCGCTCTTGATGAACAGCTCTGCATTGCCAAGAATTTTAGCACGCGACACTGCAAAAAAAACCGCACAATACAATTAATTGCTTTCATACTTAAAAATACGACCCACACTCACGCACACACACACACACTTACACGCACCCGCATTTATACTTACCAACTACATTAAGGCGAAAGCCTTGACTGATTTTTGGCTCCGTCGACACCTGACACTCATATGTGCCTGAATCGCGTGGCTGTGGTGAAGATATACGCAACGTCCACTCATCGGAGCCTTCAGAGTGCAACGATTGAAAGCGCTGATCATTTGTATAGGTCAATATGCCAACGGTCAGAATATGCAGGTCCCGCTTACGTATCCACGATACCTATAATAAAGGCAAAATAGCACATAAAAGAAATGACGAAACGACGTAAATTAAAACATATATTCACACAAAAGCATTTCAATTTTAAAACCAAGTTAATTGACTTCCAGTTGTGTAATGGCGAATAAGCTCTGCTATCAACTTTATAAAGGCCGATAAAATTTATAGAGCAACAACTGCTATTTTCTTTTATGTAAATGCAACCAATAAACTTTTACTTAGCTCATTTCCTTAATTTTAATGCGCTGCAATTCTCAGTCAGTTTATGCTTTGCATGATTCGCAAAGGCGTCGAAAGCAAAGTTTGCTGATAATATAGCCGGAAGTTATTTAAAAAATGCTATTCTGCTCTTTGTGTATTTATTTTTATTCTTCTTATAGCTTATTTATAAACAAATAAACAACTTATGACTTCAGGCCAGCCAGCTTAAAAACTTTGTTAAAACTTAACACAAAATTTTTTGTCCATATTTTCAAACTTTGACTTTGTCTGATGAAGATTTTTGTAGTGATTTAGATTGTATCAATAAATAAATTAATTTAGTTTAACTATATATATTTAAATGTGCCAAACAAAGCAAACAACAAGCTTAAAGTCAAATTGAGTTATAAGTATTTATAAACTATTTAAGAAGTATTATTAACAATAATATCTTCTTGGCTTCACCAACTTGGCTGCTTTTAGAATTTTCATAAATCAAGACGACAATCTGATACAACAATCAAGATTAATAAGTGAAAAACACACAAACTAATTTAATATTAAATTTGTTTCCTATTCCCAATACAAATATCAATCCAAGATACAAGTAAATTTTTTATCTGTCTTAGCAAAATGTGAAACACATTGCCATTATCAAAAACAAAAAGCGAGAAAACAAACAAATTTAAAATTGATGTGAAAAATGTCTAAAACAGATTTCTCATTTCCTGAAATAATCAAACGTTAAAAACAATGGCAATCTGACAATCAATGACACAGCGTAAATAAATTTCAATAATAACTGTCAAGGAATACAACTTAAGCAAATTGCTGAAATGAATCAAATGAAACGTTGTAATTCCTTAAGACTGCGGCAACTTAAGGCAACCAAACAAAGTTCACTTGGCAGGCGTGTGACGTTAATTACATTATGATTACTGAGCATTGCGTTATTTATAGGTTTGGTTAATTATACCTATAGCGAGTGATATTGATGAGCTGTCAAATATGAGTGTCATTAAAGAATGTTTACGTTATAATATGTCATTACTGTTAAGCTAGATTAGGTTCAATATTAAGTTTGACTTGCAGCAAATATTTAATAAAAACATCATTAAATTTTAACACAAATATTTGCTGTCCATTTCACATTTTACCTATAATATGGCATTAGGTAAGTATGAAGAAACAAAGATAATTAGAGACTAAATATAAAAACTCGACCTGCATAAGTTATCATTGTATATATAAGCTAATTGACTTTAAGTCTTAGTTTACAGCTCTTAAAGCGATTACTCAGTTGGACTACAACTTTGGCTATCCTAGGCAAAAAGTCAAAACCTTGCACATTTGATTTTACACTCTATTTTTCTCTGTCTTTGTTCGCCATTTCGATGTTCAATTGTATAAAACTTGTAGCTTAAACAAACATGAAGGCAAATGCAAATTGGGCCATGTTGCAAAATTCTGTCGAAATACAGTGCGAGTAATTCTGAATTATTGAGAATAAAAGCGAATTGCATGAATGCTGTTCAAATTCTATAGGAAGGCGATTTGAGCTTAATAAAAACTATGAAATTTATGTTCAGACAAAAATAAATAACATATATGCTTAAATAAATTTGATAAATTGAAATGCAATTTGAGGCTAATGGAAAACTGATTAAGCACACATACATGCACACAAACAACAGTCTTTGTGTACGTGTGTTATTTAACAAAAGTAGTTAGAGCTTAAGGTTGAAAACATTTTCTCAACACAATACACACAATCTATGAATCAAACTTTGATTGACACGCAATTGTGTGACATCGCTCCAATTAGCTGCATATAAGAAACGGCAATGCGTTTCGCCTTGACTACAAATGGGGGGATGAAATAAGTTGCACGTTGGCAACAACATAGCTGAATGGTTGACTGGATGACTAACTGCTTTGGCTGATTGCCTGACTTGGTTTGTCTTTCAGTTCGGGGCGTTAATTACTCAATTCAACTGTCTGGGGCTAAAAAGTTCAGATGGTGGAGTGTCACCAGGCAACACAACGCTGTTGTCACTAACATCGTTGTCTGCTCCCCTCCCAATAAAGGGAGGTGAGCCGTCGGGCAAAGGATACGGACAGCTAGAAATTTATTACACCGCATAATTGCACAGCCAGAGCGCTTTTGAGGTAGAAACCAATGTGGGCCAACAGAAAGACAGAGCGAGAGAGCGAGAATGGAGGTGGTGAGAGGAGGATCGTGGGGAAGGAAGCAACTGTTGTTGCATTTGCTAACAAATCGCTGTGAGCGAAAGCGAAGCCGTGTTACAAATGCGCGAACCAAAACATGGAGAAACGGAAACGAACCAAAGTGTGAAAGAGGTGAAGGGACGTAGATTGGTGGCAGAACTGTAGGCTATGGTGGTTAGACCACCAACTTTATGGCGTAATCTTTTAAAAGTAATCTACAAATCTGCCAGGCGCTCGCCGCAGGTCGTTTGTTAGTACCCCTCACCCACTCTCCCATACGGAATAACCACCATATATGCCTTATGCGGCACATAAACAAACATATACATATACACAATGTTTTAGCTTTGACTCGAAGCGCAATTTTAATTGCTTGCCCCCTCTGGTCTGCTGACCCCAAACACAACCCAACATAACACAGCAACATGGAATAAATGAAAAAACAACAACACCATTCAACTTACCGCCCGGTCGCCCAGATTCCGTACGCGGCAATGCAGTAATGCCGCTTGGCCCACGGTTGCCGTGACCTCGCGTCGTGAGGAATTATCAAAGTATGGCTGCGAGTAGGGAGTTTCCCAGTAATGTGGAGGCACTTCGCTGATGACCATGCCGCTCTCTATGTGTATGTGAGTGTGTGAGTGCGTGTAGAAGGCATAAAGAAAAATTAATAACAACAGCAACAAAACATCATTTCAGTTCATGCCCCACGTTTATGGACTGCGGCATACTTATGTATGTATGTGTGTGTGTGCGTGTGTGTGCGTGTGTGTCTGCGAGTGTGTGTATATGTTGGTTTTAAATGCCATGTCATTGGCATCTTGATCCTGAACTTACCAAATAGCAACAGCACGAGCCACAGTTGTGTTAGCCAAAGCACTTTTAGGGGCGAAGCGCCCCAGCTGGACTGTATGTCCATCGACATAATACTACGTTGATCGATGAACTGACAGCTGATTTCGCCTTTTTTCTTTGCTCTGCTCTGTTCTGCTCTGCTCTGCTGTGCTTTTGCTTTATTATTGTTCTTTCGGTTCTTCTTCTCCTTCTCACTGGCCTTGCATGTGCCAAAGCAACAACAACAACATAGATGATAATCTTGAAGGACTTTGAGAGACGTTAACACTCTAGAAAGAAAAAGTTTATAATATATACTAGTATATAGTTAAGTTTACTTGCATGTCGTAATATGTGCAAACGTCACACTTTGAACGTATATTATTTAAGGAGATGTTTTTGGTAAATGAAATTCTTAAGGTCTTAAACGATATTCAATTCAAGTGAATTTAATTTTTCGCATCATTTTTGTGTTGTAAAGAGTAAAGATATATATGACATAGATAGATAGAATGATAGAAAATGGAATTATATATTTATAGTATTTTTTGTCTTAACTATTATTTTAATTATTAATTAAAACCTTTTGCAGTATATATTAGAAAAAGTTTATATTTTTAAATCACATCTAACATACTTTATTATTTGAATTTTAATTTGGTGTTATCGTGTGAAATAAATACATAGTTTATAATTCAATACGCAATCATATTATTATTAATTCATTCACAAAAACGCGCATCGAATAATTCCCAATTCAATTATAATCCTAGCATTATAAATAATTACCATTCACGTGTACCCAATTACTAGCTTTCCACAATTATCAACTGCCTAAAATATGTGCTATACATTTTGGTTTATTACAAATTAATAATTTTTATATGCCTGTACTGATATACATACAAAAATATAATTTGAACAAAATCTTTTTGTATATTTTCAATAATTTTCAAGTCAATCAAATTTTTGCTAATGAGCACGCCATTCCATTTATAATCGTTTAGCTCGAGATAGATAGTGTTTTTACTTGTATAAATGAACATTTTATCATTCAATCGAAAAAAACATTCGGCGTTATTATATTCAACACATGGCATAGAAATCTAACATATAATTAGTTTGATACAAAATCCATTAGTGCATTTTTATACATTAGCCATGATAAATATCTGAACAAAAAAAAAATACTGAGCATGACTACATTTAAAATAAGCTTCTAGATAATCTGGTCAATTAAAATTTAAATTATATTTAAGTGCTTGCAAAGCCATTAAAACGGATTGTATCTTCAAACCCAAATTTCAACCAATAAAACGGGATGCCATAAAAGTATGCTACATAATAAATAATAAACAAGCGTACTCCGCACTTTGACATGAATTATATTCCGATAAGCTTTTTCATTTCAAAATGCTCAAAAGGCCTTTAAAACTTACAACAGTAAGTTTCTTTAAATAAAAGTATTTTCAAATAAATATTTAAATATTCAAGAGAAAATAGTTTCCAACTATTTTCTAGTTACATTTAAGCTCACTTAAGCGCTAACAAAATACTGTGAAAATTTTCTAAAACTCTAAAAAGCAAATGCAATTTATCTGAATAAAATAAGAAAGACTTCCCTAAAATGGATTTAAAGAAATTTAAAGCTAGCTTAGCTTCAACATTAAGCAATCTTACGCAAAAAAATTGGTAAACTTTCAAGCAATTTAATCTAATTCATCAATAATCTTACCAATTTCGGAAATCGAGATTCGAATCAATTTGGCAGAAATTTAATCGTTAAGCAACGCAAAAAAATAAATTTCTAGATTGAAATGAAAATGAATTTGGGGAATTTAGAAAAGGTTCTCATTATATAATGTTTTTCTCAGCAATTGCTAGTGCTCAGAGTGAATAAATGAATGTATCTTAAGTAGCTTGGTAGCAGCAGACGATGTGCTTAATAGAATAATTTATTGTAATTACTACTTATTTTGGAAGTTTTTGTTGAAGGCAATTCGGTCTCACTCGGTCTGTAGATTAACGGGTCAGCTTTATCACCAAATAAGTTCTTATTTATACGCTTTAATAACCAGTTTGTTCCAGCTGGCGAGTACTTTTCGTATTATTTAGTGCATTCGTTATAAATTACAGCTACAATTTATGACGATCAATTACAGTCGTAGAGCTCTTTCGTTCTATCATAGACCCCGAAAAATGAAAGAAATAACACCCAGTAATTTCTCCAGTTGCGTTTTGGGTCAAAGTGAGAATTCCATGGAAATACATTTAGCAAGGGAAAAATATTCATAATCCTGGGCCATTACTCACAAATACATATATACATATATATGTATATATATATATGTGTGTGTATATATATATACGTCGTTGTCAGTCCAATTAGCTGCGTGACTCGGGTCAAGGGGTTCGTGTGACCCGCTATTTGTTTTGGTCAGTATTTCTCACACTCCTCCCCTCAATATTCTATATACTTTATTCATATATTGTTTGTGTGTGTATGTGTGTATGTATGGGACGTATTTGTTTGTTTGCGGCGTTGGCCGCTGTCCCTTTTTTTTACTTTTTTGCATGAGCATTTTGCGCGGCTATTATAAAGTATTATCGCCCGAGGCCCCAAAGCGTCACTTTTCCATGGAAATCAAACAAAACAAACGTCAGGCTCTAAACCGACACTTAGTACAATTTTTAACCAGCAATATTTAACCAGCCAAAGTCACACATAAAATAAAAACGAACGGACCTTTCGCATAGAGGTCCTATATGGCAAATTCATATTTTGTTTACCATTTATTTATGAATTTATGAAACTGACTTTCCGTTTTATTGGTTTCACATGCATTGACTTTGGAGACATCTAATTTCGCAGCAAATATTGGAAAAGCCAATGATTTTTAATTGCTAATTAGTTTTTCTTATACAAATTTTGTCTTTGAAAGTTTTCTGTTTCTTAAAATCCAACGTACTTGTTTTCAATCGACTCGTTTGTTGTTCGTTAATATTTAGCTCTAAGTGTTATATTTTCTGAAGGGTCTTAATTGCCAGTTCCCATTAGATATTCCGCCCCTTATAAGTATTTTTCCTCTTGTATATGTTTAAAAACCCATTAGCTTTTGCGTTCAGTCAAGTTCTATATTATTTGTAAATTAACCAATATCCTTGTATTTTTAGTTGAAGTAAAACGCCTTAATGTTTCTTAAGAACAACTGTCTTTCTCAGTCAAATCCATATAAATTGAAATAGATAAATGGCTTTACTAAAACTGTAGATCTTACAACCTATGAACGTTAAGATAACATTCTTTTTGTACGACATGTGATTTCTTACCAATGAGCACCTGTTTTATGTATATTCCAATCGACTTTTATGTTCCGCCGCCATTTTGAGACACAATTAATTGTTAATTATTGTGTATTTTTTGTGTGTTTTGGTACAAAATTGATTTATTTGACAATCTATTGCGCAATGCGGAATAATTAGTGGAAACTCTACATTTATGTGTGTGCACACATTTCTCGCTTCAATGGCCGCTCATTTGGGCTGCCATTGTTGCTTTCTCCGGCTGTATGGTGCTCCTTTCTTTTTTGTTATATTAATTTTTTTTTTTGGCAATAGCCTGGACTACCAAATATTTCCGTTTAGCACTCGAGCAACACGACACAATGAACACCGACACGGGACACGGGCAAGGGGGGGTAATGGGAGAGCAAAAAACACGACACGAGAGGACAGCGTCGTTGCTTTTGTATTATTTTATTTGTATGTATGTATGTGTACGTATGCAACGGCACATTAGGTACAGCTCTATAGGTATGCCATATAAGCACTATACTACACTCACACACCGCTACAATCACACACTCACTGACTCGAACACTCACTCACACACAGACACAAACAAAGTCAAACGCGCGAGCATCGCTTTTTTGTGTATCCGTCTCGTACGTGAGCAATGTTCTCGTGTTTTTTCTTGTTGCTGGCTTGACAGCGTATACAGTTATTAAATTGCCGTTGTGTTTTTTTTTATATCGTGGTATTTTTTTTTATATTTTTTTGGGTCTACTTAAGCTGTTTTTATATTTTGAATGTGGCACAATGTAAGTAATCAATTGAATGTGGCCGAGCGCGCACGTGCATCCTTGCCGCAGGATTCGCGTACTAGAACTGATTCATCAGCAGGCAGCGCTTGTCGCTGTCTACCTCAGAGAGAGCAAACACAGCCGAACGACAAGCCGAAACTTCTCACTCACTCAGTTTGCTCTCAATCGCCTTGAGCGCCGACTCGGTGGGAGAGCGACATGATGAAACATTAATTTGCGTTATTCCTTGCATTTTTAACAAGTGGCAAAGTGGGCAAAATTTGTATGTTCTCTTTCAATTTATTTTTAGAGTCGAGTTGGTGGCCGGGAGGTCAGCTTTCGGCTTTAAAGCATTTGACTTTTTGTCGCAGGTAGTAGTAGCAGTGTAAGCATGCCGCAGAACCGATTCACTTTGAGTCGAAGAGTCGACTGAGAGCGAGTGCGAATGCGAATGACGATGCGATTGCGAGCGTGTTTGCGAAATGAAATGGAGAGTGCGAGGCTCTCAGGTTAACTGGGTTATTAGCACAACCTGCCTCAACTCAACTCAAATCGTAGCGTCGCATCGCGTCGCGTCGCGTTGAGTCTCGAGTCGCATCGCTTCAAACATTGCTACCGAGCATAATCTGCTCAATAGTCACGTACAAATGTATATTCGCCCATACACGCCTTCGTTTTGCAACCATATTAATATAGTCTACATTTGGGGTCTTTGCAACGCACATGAATGATTTACTTTGCGCCCTAACACAAAATGTGATTTTTACCGCAATATGTATGTAGGTATATATGCAAGTATGTTATCCCCCCTCCCCTACATTTTTACTGATGTCTGCATGCGACAAAAAGAAAAAAAAAGTAAAGAAACAATTGAACAGACAGTTATAGGCCAATTTGAGTTTATGTACACGCGTCGCAGTCGTGAAAGATTTGTGAGGCCGCTTTGCCAGGGAGCCCAACCAATGAACACCTGTGCACACTCCTCTGCACCCCCTCTGCATCGTCAATGTATGTATGTATGTACATTGTGGTTGCCGATGAGTCCTGTTCCTGTTCCTCTGGCCTTCATGGCCGACAGTGTCAAATGTTGCGTGTTATGGGCCGCAAATGTTGCTGTCGAAAGCGGATCCGTAACCTCATACTCTTCAAAAATTTGCCACCCACTCAAAAACAGGGCCGGACAGCACAGGAACGCAATGAGTCTGACACTGTATGTTTACGTGCTTCTGTGTGTGTATGTGTTAGGGTCTGCGTTTGGAGCTCGCTGTCGACCGTTTTGGGGGCGGAAAGGGCATTTCAACGCGCGCGGCTTACAAGCTAATAAATAAAGTGCCAAAATTTTTGTCCGGGAGAGTAGAGTGTGCTTGTCTAAAAAAAAAAAAAAAAAAAACACTCAGTACGCTGCGGCTGTGGCTGCTGGTGCTGCTCTTGAATGTAAATTTTGTGGCGAACAATGCATAAATGCTGTAGTGGCGACACCTACCGGACAATGTGGCCAGCACTCAAGCGTATCAAGTTCACGATTTTGTTGTCTAATTCCCATGACAATACTATATGGCAAGTACTTTAAAACACAATAAAAATATAAACTATTTTTGGCATTTTTCGATTGTTGTGGATGCTGGTGGGAATACAAAAGTATTTAGTACAATATACACACACTTTTAATTTATAAATTGAGTGCTTTGAGTGCTTGGGGATAAAGCTTATTTTGTGTATAGACATTTTTTTGGTCATCTTCTTTTGAATATTTAATACATATATATATATATATATATATATTTGATTTTCTATCTAGTCTCAACATCGTTCGTTTGACTTTGATTGTGTATGTTTTTATTTTTTAATCGTCAAAGTTTTCCAAAGCCAATAAAAATGCAAAAATGGTTTGAAGATTTTCTAAGCTCCTGAGGTTTGTGCATAATATTAACTATTTTTTGGCTTTGTGAAGTTTTGTTTGAAGATACATTTCTTATGCGTGTGGCATAGATTCATTCAAGGCAAATATATAAACTGATGTTTATGTTTGTATTGCACTTGTCTGGTAAAAAATAGTTTGTATACTTTTCAAATTTTTAAGATTTTAAATAACAAAATTACCTGATCTACTGAGAATAAAGCACATAAAAAAAACATTTATTTTTTTTTTGGCCTGTCTAAGAGGAGCAGAACCCACCTACCTGTTTGAATGCTGAAAGTTATTCGAACTAGTGAAATATACATTTTCAGGAAAACAAACTAGCAAACTTTTAATTCTTTCATAATAATGAATGAAACGTGGTTAGCATGCATGCAATACAACAACAAGAAAAACTAAATTTGAAAGTACAGCTAAATAAAGTTTAATTTACTGATACTCTGTTATAAGCTCTAGGAATATTTTTTTTGTTCGTACGAATATTAAAGGTTCTTTTTCCATTTTAAGTTTTTCACTGCAATTAATGAAATCAAAACATTACAGAGACTCATACGGCTCAGGGCTCAAAGTAAGTCGAACTTGTTTAAGACTTGTCATGTTTATGTGTAAGAAAAAATTAATTAAGTTAAAAAAAAACCATAAGTTAAAGCTTAGTACTAGTTATATATTTTCAAAGTTTACGCAGTTTTTGGATCTAAAAGGCTAGATAACTTTTAATTATCTCAATATAATGAACGTAAAACCGCAAAAACAAAGGTATGTAAAAAAAAAAAACCTTAAAAGGAAATTTACTTTATTATGATGTTGGAATATATTTAATGTTGAACCAACTTTAATACACTATACTCTAGTTCTAACGAAACATTTTTAACTTAATTAGTAGCCAAATTCTTTAATTTACATCAGCTTAGCCGAAAACTCTTGAATAAGGAGAGCTAGTTTAATTAACCGCAGAAAACTTTTAGTTTTTTTTGCAAACTTTAATTGTATCATGGTTAAAGGAAGAAAGTGAAGAGAAGACGTAGTAGTTAATAATCTTATACTTGAAGTAAGTTTTTAATCTCGTACGAAGTTTTATAATACTTCAAGTTGAAAACTATCTTTAATTAAGCTCGGAAATTCATAAACAATAAGCTTTTTGTTATTTAGATTGATTAAGCTTTTTAGACTATCAATTAAGTTTCTTTCTTAATTCAATTTAAAATCTTTATACCCATTCGGACTTCAACTGCTGGGTATTCTAAAATATATTAGCTTTGCAGCGGTGCTTAAGTGTCTCCCATTGAGCGAATCAAATTAGTGAAACAATCTATAGCCTGCCCCACCTACCAAGCACCAGCCAACCACCACAATACAAATTCTGTATAACATTCCTATGCCGTAGTACAACTATGTGAGATGCTATCAGCGCACCTTTTTGCAAGTGAATTTATTGTTGCCAATTAATTTGTTAAAATTAGTGGAACAAACGAGCAGACAGACTACTAGCAAACGACTAGCTGCCTAGCCTTGTGGTAGTTTCAATTGTGGGGCATGCCGACACCACGTCAACTGCTTATCGATAAGGCAATAATGGCAAAAGGCGCAAAGGACGCGCCGCTGCTCTCTCTGGGAGCAAATTGTTTGGGCTCGTCTTTTCTATTGTGTGTGTATGTGTGTGTGTGTGTGTGTGTGTATGTATATGTGGAAAAATGTATGCCACGTACACGTATTTATCCATTGCTTAGCTAGGCGCCATATATTGCCACAGCCACTGCTCCAGATACTGGCATGCCGCTCGCTCAGCACCTACCATTCCCCTTCGTATGTTAGCTCCGTTTCTGTTGTTGGTGCTGATTTTTCGTCTCTTGCGGCCGGCGCGTCTTTTGCCTTGCATGAATGCTAAATTAATTTCAAATGAATACAAATGGCTTTTCGCTTTTAAGACCAGGCCAGAGAAGCCCACAGCGCAGCAAATTTACTCAAACACACACACACATACGCACACACACAGGCATACGAGAGTCCTTGCAGCTCGTTGTCTGTTTTACATTTTGCTGTGTTTTTTTTTTCGCACAGTTTTCAACATTTGAAATAACTCTTCGGTGCTCCGGATGGCTGCTGACTTCACACTGGCTCAGCCTTTTAATGGGGGCGCCCTGTACATGTCGGCACGACCACGTTTATCAGATGCACCGTTGTAAAATTTACAGCCCAGCACCGGACCCGTTAATTCAATTCAGCGCAAACGCTGAAATTTCGCTTGTGCCTATACGTCTAGCTAGCCACCCCCTCCCCACCTATTTGGCCAGGTACACCAAAAAACGACCGGCAACTGGCAATGGCTATTACCCAATAACTAGAAAACGCGGCTAATCGCGTGAATAGTTTTGGGGGCGGCGTAATTGATGTTTACAGCTAAGCAGGTGAACGTGCGGCATGAAACGCGAAACGTGAAATGAGAAGCGTTGCGTTGTTCACATTTTGCAAATTAACATTTCGCTGCCTACTTTTTGGGGCAGCTGCCCAATTGCAATTGCTGCTAGTTTATACTGCTGCTGCTAGTTGCCAGTGGCTATTGTTGTATTATGTAGTTAAGAGCGGGTGTTTATCGATAGAGGGGCAGTTGTGCAACCAGAAGTTGCTTTCAACGATACTTTGATTTAATGCATTTCATTGAGCAGCGATAGCAAATGGGGCGTTGGCCGCGTTGTAGCGGCCACTCACTCACTTTGCATTCATTATTCAATTTGAGGTTGGATTCAGATGTGCAAATGATTGAAGCATTAGCACGTATCCGTAACTTCCATGATTATTGATGTGCTTGGACTACATGCAACTAACACTAGAACTAAATAGTGAAAACTGTTCGAGATTTAAGTGATTGAACAAAAACTAATTGAAAAAATATTTGAACAAATCAACATTAAACTGTGTTTAATCTGTTTACTAGCCGACTAGTATGTCTTAAGTAAAACTAGGATGAAATATCGAAGATATCAACATACTTGTCAAACTCAATAAATTTTACTCAATTTAATGTTTTGAAAGAAGTTAAAAATAAATAAAACTTCAATTGAAGTAATCCATTTGAACTCAAATATGTTCAAAATGTTTATTCATGTGCAAAACCATTAAGAATGGAGTTTATAGAGGTGTAACTAAGTTCTAAATCATATCAAAGAGCATCGCTAACTTGTACCCCTTTAACCTTTGGCATACTAATCAAGAATTCCCTTTTATTGCTATCTTAAAATGTCATTCATATGAATGTGCTTCTGTGTATTTGTGTATGTCCCAAGTGTGTATGTATGTGTATGTCACTGTATGTCACATCCAATTGGTTGAGTTTGCCGTTAGCTCACCTTCGGTTAGTTTGGATGTTGTTTAAGGTTGCAAGAAAATGCTTTAAGGCATTTTTTGGTTTGTCTGAGTTTTATTCGCTATCGATTTGTGTGATGTCTGATTTTCTTGGTCTTCCAATTTGATTTGCATAAAAAAGTCGAGTCAGCTAATGCCCAACAATTCATTACTGAGAATATTTCCTTTTTCAATGGCCAAATAGAATCGGCACACACACACATTTTCTTTCTTGCCTCCGCTAACGACGAGTCAATGCAAATAGTATTTCCAATCGCCGTTTGCAAAGAACGAGCGGCAACAGCAAAGGCAAAGTATTAAAAAGCACTTTAAATTTGATTACAGCCGGAGTACGTTTTGAGTATTAAAGTGGGCATTATTCCATCATCAATTTCAATTGTTTTGTTTCTGCATTGAGGCCAGTTGTAGTACGTATTGTGCAAATAAAGTTCTACATAGAGGATTGAATGAGGTTAAATGTGATAGTTTAAGCTTGTCATGTCACATATCAACTGGACTTATGAATCAGATTTAGTCTCTCTCTCTCTCTCTCTCTCTCTCTCAAAAACAATTCAATTTTCATATTATTTTATTATTGACTTGCCCAGACCACTAACGGACTGCATAATGCTGTTCCCTATTGGGTGCCTTACACACATGCATATTTGCCTGCTAACACTTTTCCAGCTGTGTGTGGTCACATGGAAGATAATATGCTGCTCACATATGCCACAATATAAGTGTATGTAAAAACAACCAACACATATGTAAACATTTCAGACAACAAGCTTGCCCCCTCTCTTGCTCTCTCCCATTCTCTCTCTCTCTCTGTCGCTTTGAAGTGTGCTTTGTTTCACAGGTTGTTCAAATTTTAGAAATTATTTCTTTAAGTTGTTGTTTGCACATAAAACTTTGTGAAAACTTATATAATTAGTCAAGTTCCATTACTCAAGGACACAACCTGCAATATGAAACAGAGTCAGGGGAAAATTAGCCAGACTGCCAAGGTCTGCCAAGGAAGGAAGAAAAAATCAAGTTCGCGCCCTTTTTTAAAATACCAGTGCAGTCGCACAAGTCAGATATTTAATGCGCAATATTTAATTCGCATCAAGTTCGCGCTCGGTATCATATAACCAAAAACAAACAAAAAAAAAGGCGCGTTTGCTAAAAGCTTTGTTTGCTCTCCGGGGAACCATACAAAAAACAGGGCTAAATAAGCCTTTAACATATTTAATTTGTTTGGGTATTTACCATAGATTTTTGTAAGAAAAACAGCTTAGATTTTCGGCTTTACGATTAAAGCTGATTATAATTTAGTATTCTTTTTATGCAGTATTTTGATTTAACCCTTCGAAAAGCACATTAATGTATAAAATATTTTCATTGCTTTTCTTGTGTATGTTTGTTCCGTACACTCAGTTATTATGATAATTGAACTTATGTTTAATCCATTAGACGTCTGATTTATATGTGGAACTCTTTTTTTTTCTTGTCTTTGTTTGCAGCTTCCTTTTGAGTTTAACGATTATTTGATTTGTTTATGGACCCAGCAACAAACTACTTAAATGTCATATGGTCAGTTAAACTTGAGCATTGCTTTTCCGCTTTATAATGATTTATGTAATGGCCGAACAAAGAAATCTGCATATAATGCATGCACACCCATACATATACATATATATATATATAATAATTAATAACATAAATATATATATATGTATGTGTGTATGTGAATGTATGCAGCATGTGTGTGTGTGTGTATAAATATTTTCATTTATATATACATATATATCCCTTTGAGTCGTAGCATTCGCATTCCTCGCATCCATTTTCCACTTGAGCTTAACTGTCCAGCACTGAATTGAATTCCCTGCTCAACAAACTGCCCCGCGTTAGTCCCCCCGCGGGAGCATTTACATGATGACCGCATACACATACAACGACTACTTTTTCTCGTCGCATGCATGAAGGACGAAGAAGTTTTGTCTGCTTTCGTTTTAGACTTGGACATTGAGCATCTGATATGCATCAAATATAACTCAATTGCCGGACCGCTGGGCTCTTAGAGAGCTGAATAACCAGGAAATGCTTTGACTTAGGCAAAACTTTGCCATTGGACGCTTTTGGCACCCTTTTTGCCTTCAACATCAGTAGTTGGTAGCTACAGAAATTCTTGCTCTCCTATCTAAACTTTCGCATCTATATTTATATGTGTAAATGTGTGTGTGTGTGTGTGTGTATGTTTGTGTGTATGTGCGACACACTCTGTGCTCAGTCTACTTCGTTTTCCATTCATTTTCGCAAGTGGCTACGGATTTGCTTTTTATACCCTTTTGTCATATAAATAAGTTAAAAGGGAGTTTATGTGAATCCACAAGATGCAGTACTTAAAGTTGAAATTGAATTTTTGTGTAAGGGATGGATAAGAGGCAACACGATTTCATTTTAAATGATTAAGGAAATGTTAGTTTATTTAGAATCAGAGAGATTAAGAGAAAAATTAATTTAAAATTTAATGGAAATTGATTTCAACATAAAATAAATTCTAAAAAAAAAACTTCTAACTTAAGATCGTGTGATACTTTTCAGAAAATCTTAGCTTATATAAAATAGATTTAGCTTATATTTATTTCAAACTGCAATTTTTGGAAGCTACAGAGCAAGAGTGTAGTTTTTGCACAAGCAATTATTAAACTTATAAAATAAGTTTTTCTATCAATGCAGGATATCTAATCGTAGTTTATACTCAATCTATTAACTTATTCCATTGAAATTCCGGTATCGCCCAGCCAAACTCAGCTCGACAGAGAACAAACAAATGCTGCGTTTTGTTTATTTACATAAGCATATACCAAGCCATACATATACGTATTTATATATATGTATATGTATACTTAAGTACATATGTATACGTTTAGATATATGCACAAACATATGTATATTCTACCTATACGACTGTCTGTCTCTTGAAGATATTTGGCTAAAGGCTTTTAGGGCCAGCTTGCTCTTAGTTGGCGCTTCAAGCGAACATAAAAATGCCCTTAAAAGCCGGCACAGGGCAACAAAACAGGAAACTCAACACAACACCAAAACGCAAACAAAAAATCAAGAAAGAAAAACGAAACGAAACGAATATAAAACTTATACCAAAAAGGGATTGACGGATATAAATGGTGATATGACCTAAGGTCATTTGTATAAAATTAAGTTGAGCATCATAAAACCGTTCTCGTCTCCGCGCTCCCCGCGCACAAACACACACAAGTGACAATAACAGAACGCAAAAAACAAAAAAATAGAAGATGAGAATAGATTGAAGAGAATAAAAACTAAATAGCTAGAAACTACGCCCCAAGTTGTTGTTTAATGAAAAACTTCAAATCGATTTACAATAAAAACCAAAGCCAGAACATGCTGAACAAGTGGACGATATCGTAGAAGCAGAATCAGAATCAGAAACCGACGAGTCCATAACTGTAAAGAGCTAACTAAAAACGTAAAAATGCCATCTGCACACCGCCCCCCCGATGCTCGTTTAAAAAGCCTTGGCGCGCTTTTCATTTAGCTCGCGTTCATCTTTAATAAATTTTTATGCCGTATGCTAATAAAGATTTTCTGTCGTGCCCCAAGCCATTTGCCGAGGCACTGGCTATGCCATTGCTTCTTCAGCCACTTCACGTCTCATTCCTTCTCCTCATTTCGTTTCGTCTCGTTTACTCGTTGTTGCTGCTGCCAGGGCTCCGTTTTAATATCCAGCCACGTATGTCATGGCACAAAACCATTAAGCACAAAAAGCAAAGTAAAAGCTAGAGCTGAATGCAAGAGCGAAACAAAACCAAAAACGAAACGAAAAAAAATAATAATACTATAGAAACAGAAAAAAGATGGGAAGTGAATGGAGCGGGTGAAGCAAACAGGAAAAAAATTATGCCCCAGACGCCGCTGAATTTTAAATGAGCCTTTATGGGCTTCATTTCAGCGTGTAAATTATCTCATTTGTCAGCAATTGCGCTGTGCGTGTGTTAGTTGTGTATAAGTGTACAAGTGTATACAAGTTAGTGTGTATGTGTGTGTGTGTGTGTGTGTTGCCAAAGACTCAAGTGCCCGCCTAGACGTATCGTTACGTCCAATGTAAAGCGTCCAACCCAACCCAGTTGTAACTCCACAGTTAGCTCCGCTTTGCATTCATATAAGCGACATGTACTCAGCCATTTGCAAAATGATTCAATGGCGTCTCCTGACATTTAATGAGATAAGCGCACGCTTTGTGCGATAAGATTATGTTATGCCCAGGCAAAGACAAGCCGGTGCGTATCAAGCAACCAACCCAACATGCCATTGCCAGTTTAACATACATTCATAGATGTATAAATACGTATAGTATAATATGCATATACATTTGTCATCTGCTGCGCTTAAGAATTTTCTTACTCAATTCACTGCAAGAGTGTGAGTGGAAGCGGTTGAGAGAATAACGCATTTTGGAGTGCGCACGCTATGGAATTCACTTGAAACACACACATACATACATACATGGATTTCTATGCTATGAATGAAATGCAAACAAATCTGTAACAAAGCAAATAAACCCCGCCAAATGGCGTTCCCCAAAACGTTAACATCACCCCAATGTACAAACCAGCAAACAAACCGCAGATGCTATCGCTAGCCAAAGGGGTTGATATATCTATCCTTTTATAGCCATATTTAAGTTGATACGAATAGTTTCTGTTTGTGAAACTGGTTTTGCTCTACGATGTCTGGTCAGCGCGACATATGTCCATTACTTACTCAACTAGCGGTTAGCTTTGAACCCTTTTCGGTTCGATAAGCAAAAAAAAAAACAAGTAAGAAGGCTCTGGTCGAGAAATCCCGACTAGACGATACCCTGAACCCTATACTTGTGTAGGTGTGTGTGTGTGTGTACGCGCATACTGCATACTGCACACTCAACTTCAATGTTCCATATCTCCGGTGTTTCTTAACCGATTTTAATAAATTATTTCGTTTAATGTTTCAAACGCCGTCTCAATGTTTTTCAAATTCAAGATTTTGTTGTTATCGATCCCATGTCTATATCGGAAACGGGATGAGTTATCGAAAATCGAAAACAAACTTTTACTGCCTAGGAATAAGAAGAGCTTATGTTCAAAATCGGGAGTCTCTAGCTCTTATAGTCTCTGAGATCGACGCGTTCATACATACAGACATACGGACAGACGGACATGGCTATGTCGACTCGGCTGTTGATACTGATCAAGAATATATATACTTTATGGGGTCGGAGATGCTTCCTTCTGCCTGTTACATAGTTTTGCACAAAACCTTTATACCCTTTTTACCCATTTTTAATGGGTTCAGGGTATAAAAAATATAATATGAAAGATGAAAACATTCCAATAATTTAGTCTAAACAGCTTACATGAAATGGTAATTTTTAAAAGGCGATTGGTTTTGGTATATGTTAATATAAATAAAAGATTTAAATTTGGGTCTAATTTTTGAAAAGATGTTGGTTTTGTTATTAGTTGATATAAATAAAAGATCTTAACTTAAGTTCTTGTAGTACTGACTCTTAAGTGAGAGTGAGATTCAGCAAAATTATTTTTCTTTCGATTTTTTTAATCTATATTGCAGATTCTAAATTAAAAACAAAATCCTTAAGAATCTTTTTTGTTCTATGTTTTACATATTTAAAAAGATTTTAGGGTTTTTTAATTTTAAACGAGTTTTGTTTTAATAATAAAGTTTATTGCCTTTTCTTAGTTTTTATAAAAATATTGTTAAATAATTTATAGTACTGTAATTTAATGTTGAAATATTAAAAAAACATATTATTAGCAAATAAAATAAATCACATAAGTAAAACACCCAAAAAGAAACTAACTTAATACGTTTCTAAACTTTCTTAAACATTCTACTAATAATAAAGCTCCAATCTATTGTGTATTTAATAATAAACCGTTGAAAACCAAATTTATTTAAAAAAAAAAGTAGGACTGGCTCTACGAAACAAAACAAATGACACTTGTCTGGAGCATTAGCCCAAATAACCGTTGTTTAGCTTTGGCTTAATGGCATTTAAAAAACTCATCTAACGAGAACTAAGGAACATTCAGTACAGAAACAAGGTTAACGAATAGAAATATTCGTAATGGCTGTAACATATATTTGCACGTGTTTTATTCGACACTCATATTTTTAGCTGTTTTTTTTTTTTAATACGCTGCGCAATAACAAAGTGAACGAGGAGGGAACTTGACGGTGAAACTAACTCTCACTAACAACCGCTTGAGCTTGAAGCGCTTGGGGATTTCACACTCAAAATCCTAACTATAATAACTAACTGTGTACAAGCGTAATAAAATACAAAGAAAATAAATTGCATAACTTTGTGTTTGTATTTGAAAGCAAAAAACCTTTTGTAAACTCTTTCGACTGGAGAACAATCAACTGCTGTGAAATAACTCTTTTGAAAAAGATGTTGCCCCGGTTATTCTTTAGAAAACTTTTGAATGCCTCATAAAAATGGTAAATGTATTGTAACTCAAACTTCCAATTAGTACTTAAAAATTGATGTATTTACAAATGTTATTTTTGTTCTCTTCTTCACTGTGTTTCATTTTATTTCAACAATCTTGCTACATACATACATATATATGCTGGAGTTTGTTTTGGACATGCTTATATAAGTTTGGAGCGCAACACAAGCAAACGCTGTTCTGGACAAGCGGACGCCGTACCCACCTTTTGACAAGGGCATAATTAAAGCATAACAGGAGTAACAGCAACGCCCAGTAAACGTACCCAAAACAAGCCCAACCCAACAACAACAAAAACAATAACACCAGCAACGAAAAAAAAAAAAGAGAAAGAACGAAAGAAACCCGTTACAGCTCCCAGCAACGTAAAGAACGAGTCGAAGGCGCAGGAAGCGGCAAAGTCGATGTGATGAAAGGGACGATGGCGAGGCAAGGCGCACAAATGTATGCGAAAACCCACTACATGGGGTGAAAACAGGTTGTTACTTCCTTGCAAACAAGGTTCCGTTACCGTTATGCCCGTTTATGTATGAAGCATGCATATCCCGTAAGTATATATATGTGTATGTGTATGTGTATGTGTGTGTGTCTGCTTGTTTGATTGTATGTTTGTGTGTGTATCTGGGCTGTATAAAAGAAAAGCACGTTATTGCCAATTTAACTTACATTGTGCATGTGTCTTTAAACAAAGATTTATGTACCCACTTGCGTGCATACTCATAGCTACCCAAGTAATATAAATGTCTATACGTATGTGTGTTCAAATGTGTGCGTGTGTGTGTGTGTGTGTGTACAGTGGTTAATCTACAAAGTTAAAAAAGATTAGTTTTTCCCAAAATAAATAAAAATTCAGTTGACTATAATGTTAGTTAAATAAATATATTCATAATATATTAATTATATTGATAGCTTCTTTTATTAGCTAAAACATTTTATCGATAGAAATGTTATAAATAACATAAATAAAACCATAATCGACAAAAATGGCTTTAGGTTTTTTTTTAAATTAGTATTTAAGAACTTATTTGGACTTATTCAAAAGTTTTTGCTTCTGCAAACTTTCTTTACATAGATTGATTTATTATTGTTTGAATCAGCTTCCTGAAAGCTCATCTTTTATTTATGAACATTTTCAAAAATTCTTAATAAGAATCTTCTTTTAAGACCTAAAAAGGTTTAAAACGACAGACAAACATTACAAATTCTTACAAAAGATAAGGGAAAGCATTTTAGATTAAAGCAAAATATTAAAAATTAAGCAGACATTATTTGTACTTTAAGACATTTTTTAATTTCAAACAACCACTGTATGTGTGTGTGTGTGTGTGTGTGTAAGGTTGTTGGGTCAGGTGTGCGCGTAATAACTTGCTATAGATGTATATGCCGTTGTTGCTGTTGGGTTATACTACGTGCCGAGTTGCCACTTAAACCAGCATAATGATATGCACTTATAGTTGTGGCAAATTTGTTAGCGGAAATGCTATGAGAAACCGCAGCAGCAACAGAAGAGTAGCACACTAAACCGCACCAAAACGGCCTCCCTAGCTGTGGCGCCTCTTTAGATGCCACCCGTTGCCCGCATCCGCTTGTCGATGTCGATTTCTTCATTTGCCTAATACGAGTCGACGCCATCATTAATCTAAAATATGGCAAAGACACACGCATGCACGCCCACTAAAACTCACACACACACACACACACACCCAACTCACAGACAAATAACGATGTGCATGTAATTATGCTCAGCCACACGCACTCACTCTTTCACACACACACACACACGCACACATCGACACACTAACACACTCGCTCACTTACACACACATATACACAAACACAAACGCATTTGCGTAAGCCTTGTTAATCGTGACAAAAGCTTATTGCGGGTTATTTGGGCTACTTGTTTCACATCCGGCGTCAATGTCGCTGCCGGCAAAAATCAACACTGTGTGCGTGCGTGTGTGTGTGCTTGTTTGTGTGTGTGATGGTATGTAATACAGTTATATAGGCAAACATATGTATGCGCGTTTGGTCCCTCACTGGCGCACGCTGTCATCCCAAACAGAAGTGCGCGTCACTTGCACACACATAATAAACATTTTAAACATAATATTCGTGTTTTGAGCACGAGCAGATACAGCAAAAGCAACAGAAACAGAAGCAGCTTCTTGCCATATTTCTACTTGCTACTTGCTACTACGGCATACTTGTTTCTTTCTTGTTGCCACTACCTCTTTGTATGTATGCTCTTGCATGATGGGTATATTTGATTTGTATATAGTTGTGTTCGTTTGTGATATCAAAATGTGGTGTTTGGTTTAAGTGAACTTGCAGTTTTGAGTTTACGGATTTGTTTGCACAACATATTTTATTGCTCATATAAAAAGTTTTGCATTATTGCAAGAAGTTATATTATATATATATTTTAGTGATTTATTTTCCATTGACACTAAAACAATAATTTATTTCAAACAACTCTATGAACAAGCAAAATAACTTTAAATCCAGTTGAACTTTCATATAGCGAATCTCAAGAGAACGAAACGAAACTTCGTTTTAGAGAAAATTCGTCCTTTTCTTGAACAAAATTTTTGTGTTCCGGAAACGAACTTCGTTATGCGTTCGTTATAGGGAAGTTTAACTGCATTAACTAATTTGCTTATTTTATTTACAACATAAATTAATAGTTTTCTTATTGCTAATACTATGAATTGTAGTTTTATGTACTTACATAAATGACTGCTGTAAGTATGTTTTATTGAAAAAATTCTTCAAATGTAAATGTTCAGGTGTTCACTTTAATCAAACAAACATATTAGAATTCCTTAAACAGTCTATTGTTAAGCATTTTTGTTATATGAAAGCCTGTTGTAATAACCGAAATATTTTAACAACATTCACAAGTTAAAGTATTATAATACATCTTAGCTAAACAATTCAGAATTTCAGACACTTTCATCACATATAAATCTGATTTTTTAAAGCTCCCATGAAAACAATTAGTTGGGCTTGTTATAATTAAAATTAATAATAAGCAGATCTAATCTAATTTGCAAAGAGTACATGATCTTCGTCATGCCATAGATAGCTACTGTATCTCATTGTTGTTTTTTTTAGAATGTGTGTATGTGTGCGTGTAAATTTTGTTGGTTTTTGGCAAAAATTTACGGGTTTTAACGAATAATAGCGCTTGTGGGAAATGAACGTTTTGTGTTCGCTTTTGCTTGTCATCGCTGTGCGTTGAACATACACACATACAATTCGCAACGCATTTCAAACATACACACACACAACGTTCACCACTTTATCAGCATTTATAACCACATACACACACAAACGCACACAAAGTTCACCCACTCTTAGTACATTAGTGCTTACACACACACACTCACACTCTTACAAGCACACACATACGCATTAACATGCTCTATGAGTTTTGCGAGTCTCTAAGGAAATTAAAAAACAACTAAAACAAATTAACAATGTAATGACAAAGTCGTAAGTAAGTACACACATATGTTTGTTGGTATATAAACTCTAAAATGTATCAAAATGCATATCTATTGTAAATACCTTTCTATAAAAATACAGAATGTATTTTTAGATTTTTATTTTAATTAATGTTTGCCGTATCAGCTTCTCTCAATGTCTCTGAATATGATATTGTTGTTGCTAGGCAATGACTTAAAATTAAATCAGTTTGCTCGTTTTATGTTGGTTTTACAAGTATGATTCAATATAATGAAAGAGAAAAAATTTCGTTCTATTTTTATATATTTGAAACTAGGCATGGGCTCAAGTATTATTATGCTTGATTTCATACTTGCTAAAAATATATTCTCTTTAATTTCAAGCAAAAATAAAATAATTTAATTATTCCATCAAAGAAATTCTATAAAATTGGTCTATAAACAAGCATGTATGCTAACAAAAATAATATGAACGTTTATAAGTTTGGATACATACAAAATACTAATACTATATAACAATCATTATATTTGAAATTTTTGGCAAATAAAATGGCAGCACTTTCACAAATTAAAATGTCTTTTACAAAATGTAATCAATTCGGTAATGGAAACGTTTTAATTTTGCGAACAGCCACTGTATCGACAATACAAATACAAACAGACATACACATATATGCATGCATATAAATACACACACACTGCGGCGGTTTCTTTTAAATATTCACGCAGCTGGCAGCCGGCTAATAACGAATCAAGAATTTGCCCAAAAAAAAACAAAAACAACAATTGAATTACCTACAATGCCCGCCCAGTGCTTATGGGACACATGCCTCCTTCTTACCTCCCCACAAACACCACCAAAGCACACGCTTAAACACACACACACACACACACACACACACACAACGTCTATGCTAAGTATACGCCATGGAATCGAGCTATTCGCACTTGCACTTGGCAAACGCTTTTAATGATGATCGATTTGGGTAAACAATGAAATTTCCGCATTCAAATTTTATTGCTAGCAATCAGAGGCTGTTTCCTGCTTAGCAGCAGCAGCACCACCACAAACCAAATTCGCCTACGCAATAAGCTGATAATGGTAATACATACACATTATCTACTTAAATTGCATTAATCTATCACAAGAAACGCCCCTTTGCTGTTTGCTCTCTAACTTTCAATCGAATTAAACGATTGTTATTGCTATTTACCCATGTGCCCTATATATGTACATATGTGTACCGTTAAGGTAGAGCAAGCAACATTTTAAGCAATTTAAAAATGATATAGAATTGACTTGAATCACCCTTTAGGCCGCCAAGCAGCGCAAACAGCTGTTTTGCACTAAATACCAAGTTAGTATTTTTGGATATTGCCGCGCTTGCAGTATTTCTTGCATTGTAGCGCTACGGTCACACTTGCTTACATTTGTAAACAAATGTGGAGTGTTGCCAGACCGTTATTGGCTCATCAATACAACACAAATATTACAGCTATTGAAAAAAAAATAACTTATTGTGGTTATGCCCGGTTAATGTGCAAGTAATTAGCAACGAACTACTCCTTGTTCTAGCTGCTAGACAAACAACTGAAGCGGCAACAACAACTAGCATTCCAATGCACTTTCTCCCGCTGGTGCAAAACCAGTCTTGCGGCTTTTCTTGTTTTTGTTGTTGTTGTTTTTGACATCTATTCGATATCAATAGAAAAAATACAGGCTAAAATCGTACTGTGCTGTTGTCGTGTTGTCGTTAGCAGACTACTAAGCACCTGTGTGAGCGACAATAACAACAATAACAACAAAGTTGATTGCCGTCTTTTGCCCCGTTTTATTGGCCTGGCCGACGCGACAATGGAACAGCAACAGTCACATCTTGCCCACTCTTGAGTACGTTTCGATTCGAATGCTCTCTCGCGCAACAAAATTCTTAGTTCACTTTTTGTTTTTGGTGGTTTGTTTGTAGAATTTGCATAAAGCTGCCATATGCATAGCTCAACGCTAAGCATGTCTGTTCAACTGAGTCAACGCAACGGAATTTTGTGCTAAACGTAAGTTTGTCGTGTTCAAAAAAAGTGAAAGAAAAAATATTTATTTAAACAAATTTCACATTAGGCCACACTTAAACAAACACAACATAGTATAGTATAGTATAGTACAGAGTATATATAAAAAAGAAAAAAACGTACGATGTCAAACATTGAGGAGAAAGTGCGCTGTATACTAAACGGCAAAGATCTGGGCGATATAACGCAAGAACTATGCGATTTCTCACTCAAGGAGCAAAATGCAACGGCCGAGGCGCAAGGTGTGCAACCATCAACTGCCTCTGATTTTGTGCCCAAAGTCGGCCAGACCATCAACTATATTGTCGCATGTGTAATGTTCAACGAGCACGACGAGCTGCTCATGATCGAGGAGGCCAAGCCCAGCTGTGCAGGTGAATTACAAGAATCACATGGCCCCAATTATACTCCAGCTTGAACATGTTTCTCTTAACTCTCTCTCTCTTTTTCTTTTACCTCAGGAAAATGGTATTTGCCGGCAGGTCGCATGGAAAAAGGTGAATCCATCACGGAAGCCGCATCACGTGAGCTGTTCGAAGAGACGGGACTTAATGCGGAGATGACCACGCTGCTGGCAGTGGAATCAGCCGGTGGCTCATGGTTTCGTTTTGTACTAACGGGTCGCATTACAGGCGGAAAATTAAAGACGCCTGCCGATGCAGATTCGGAGTCCATACAAGCACTTTGGCTGCGTGATCCCAAAGAAGTACCACTTCGTGCCAATGACATACTGAATATTATTGATATTGGACGTGCCTATCATCAAAATCAGAAGAAGACAGCAACGGACAAGCATTTGCAATGGCATGGCAGTATCCTGCCCACACGTTATCCCCACAAGCACAATTATTTGCGTGTGCTGGCCGTGGCACGAAAACGTGCCACCAACTCAATGAACATACTTATCAGCGAAAAGAATGCACATCATTTTCCCACAGTAGAAATGCATCCGAATCGCAGTCTGCACTCCACACTGCGTAAATTTATGATTGAGATATTTGGCGCTGAGCTGCCGCAACACCGACCACATGGTTTACTGAGTGTGGAACATGCGACGACGACAGGCAATGATCATAGCGACGGCCTCTGCCTGAATCTGTTGGTTGCATTTAGGCCACCGCTGGAGGAGATTTCTATAATTGGCAAATGCATATGGCAGGAGCTTAGCACGCCGCTGGACGAGACGCTAGCTAGGATGTTGAGCAGCAAAAATGCGTCCATACCATTAAACGTGATACGTTAGCTAGTTCTAGTTAACTATTTCATAGTCTACAATATATCTTTCAATGGTGCAAGCTTACATATATATTTATATACCCTAAAGATAGTTATCAATTGCCAGTTAATCTTACAATTGTTGCATGTATGTCATATTATTTTCAATTAAATGTCTGTGCAACATTAAAATTACACTTTTTAAACTTGTTGATGCACTTTTTAAATGCTAAACTGAATATAGTTATATCACAATTCACAAACATAAAATATATTTTGTTTTGTTTTAACATTCTGAATTTATTAGCTACAGTTCGTTGCTAAATGCTCTTCTTTACAGACAATCTATATAATGTATATACGCAATAAACGTAATTTAAAATAATTAAAATAAACGTTGCATGTGTGTCTGTCTCATCTAGATGCGTATCTAAGTTCGTTTTTTTTTTTTTTTTTTTTTGTCAAATATAACAGTTGACTAGGTCAATTTATGTCAAAGTAACATGCACGACGGTAACTAAAAAAAAAAACTTAGCAACAGAATTAATCCTTCCAAACTATATTAAACAGGTCCATAAATGAATCGTAGATCATGAATGTAATCGCCACATCCAGACACACGCGTCCTAATCGCGGCACTGTGCCCTTGTAGAAAGCTGGCAATCCCTCGTTCTTCAATATTTGCATTGCACAATCTGCTGTGTTCTTATACCGAGCTGCCTCCAGACCCTGCATACGCGTCTTCACCACATCTAATGGCGTATTGCCAAACACTGAGGCAGCACCAGCAATTGCACCAAACACACCCACAACCAGCTTGGGCACACTCTTGTTTTGATCACCACCCTGAAGAAATAAGGAAAAGGTAATTATAATCAAGCCTGATATTATATTATATAGTTAGCGTAACTTACCTTGTACAAATCCTTTAGCGATTCGATGACAAAGAAGCGTATAGCTTGGTTGGAGCCCTGCTTCATGATGGTTGGTGTGAGACCCTTATAAATGCCACTGATACCCTCTGTCTTGACAATTTGTCCAACGCCATGGGCAAAGCCCTTGAACTTGGGATTCGCACTACGCTGATCGTTGATAAACTTAACCTTGATCGTCTCCATGGGCGTGACAGCGACGACAGCCTCACAGACACCAGCACCTAGACCACAGAGCAGCTTGCCAGCAGTGCTCAGCTGGCCCGAAGAGTCAACGGCCTTGGAGCGCAGGAATTCAAAGGCACCAAATCTGCAAGCCAAAATTGATATCAAATAAGTTTAAAATTTAAGTTTGAAGAGGGATTGAACAAACCTTGCTGCTGATTTGGGTATGCTGCCGTAGAGGAGAACGCTCAGGCCACGATAGAGACCAAAGAAACCACGTTCTTTTACCGTCTTTTTGACACAATCTGCAATGCCATTGTATCGCTTATTGGCACCCTTCTCGTCCAGCTGCAGTTGCGTCTTCACGTATTCGGTGGGATATGTTATGCAGATCTCAATGCCTCCCGTTATGCCACCAGCAACTATGCCCTTGAGGCTCTTGTTGCCACCGGCTCCGGCAGCAGCAGCACCATTGTTGATCATCCATGGTCGTCCCTGGAAGGGGCTGATAAACGTACTACGACACGAGCGATCCATATCAGGCTGGGAAAATAGACAATCGGATGCATTTTTTAATATGGACTTCAATAACTTAGAATTTGTACAAATAATGAAAGAAATAACCATCGTTGAAAGAACTTCGAGTTTTTAAAGTGAATTTTGAAGTGAGAGCTTTCTGTCAAAAAAGAAACGTTTTGATTGTGCATATGCCTGCGTGTGTGTGTGTGTAAATAAAAACAAAAATAGATTGGATCGGGAATGCTTTTGAGGTAGCATTATCAATAGTGGGAGGGCATTCATACGTACACACATAAATGAATGCATTAAAAAGGTCAAAGTATTTTTACTTCCTAAACATATTTTTTAGGAATGGAAAAGTACCTTGAAAATTCCGCTGCATTATTTGTTAGATAAATCTTTTCTTTGTTTCCGATATTTTTTGGTTATTTAAACTTTTCCCGATTTAAAACAACCTCTGGAACCTGAATTGTTCAAATATCGTTTACTTAGCATTCTAAGTAATTTGTTTGGTTAGGTTCATTGCTAATCGATAACGTCTGCATGTTTCGTGTCAACTCATGATTTTATCGCGCTGTTCTCGCCTTGAAACCAAAGTTCAAACAAAACTAAATAGTATGTTGTGTAAGTCGGCGGAATGAAACACCCAGCGGGGTAATGCAAGTTTAGTTTTTGTCATTCGCCTCTGAAACATCTTCAACTGATTGTGATTACTTAAGATCGATTGATAACTAAAACTTTGAATGTATGCTCTTTGCGCTCTCTCTCTGTACTTGACATTTTTTTTATTGTTATATAAGGTTTTTAGTCATATAATGAATTATGGGATTAGCAGCAAGCATTATGCATATGTACTTAGGAACTGTATATAATTTACACTGCTTTTTTCGACTAACTCAAACAAACGCGATAAAGATAAACAAAGTTTTATCATAACTATTCATTGGGAATGAGCACAAACACACAAACACACATACACACACACACACCCGCTAATCTAGTTCGAACAATTTGGAGAACTGTAACCGCTCTTCGATCTGTGTTTTTGATTAGTAAGCGCTGCACTCAGCAAGAAAATGTAATTTTTGAGTCTTTCTAACTGGAAACCAACTCACTTAGTTACAATTAAATAAATGCAATAGTAAAAGCACTTTAAATCTGGTACTCTTTGGCTTTTAGCTGAACTGATGGGAATGTGACTGCGACGCGTTCGCGGCTAGGGCAGCGACTCAACTGAGTTCACGCCATGAACAAAATTCCATTTTCCAATCGCAGAGAAAGCTACAAAAATTCAAATAGTCAGCACGTTTGTAAACAAGCATACAGAAACCAACCAACTGCTTCTCACTCAAGATCAAGTGACAGAGCGAGCGGGAGAGTGATGGTGAGCAAAACTGCCGACAACGAAGAGAAAAAGTAACGGCGATGGCGCGATACTGGATTTTTATTTTATGACGACGCAGCAGAAAAAAGATCCGCTGCTCTTTATCAGCAAAACCCGTTTGACATAACCAAAACTTGCTCAGAGCTTTTTTGTACGTAGCTGGAAAAGCTTGCCTTGCTCTGCTAGTTAAAGGCAATTGGTGCGAAACGGAAGAGAGAAAGAGAGAAAACATATTAATTTTTTAAAGCATTTCAAATGTGCGCGCAGTTAACAGCCTTAAAATAGACAACAGTTTTTCTAAGTTTTCTTAGCAGGGATTACACAACAAACACTTACACACATATACACGTATTGCGCTGGATATGGTTTCGGCTTATATTGAAATGTTGGTTAATCAGCGTCCATGCACAACTATTCAACTTTAGGCAGTTAATCGACATAATGCTTATCATTATGTGTCAAATAATTTATTGTATATTTTTCATTTACCAATTTTCGTATTTAATCAGCAGCCATGTGGATAGCGACGATGCTCTAAACTATACTGGAACCGGCAAACTGTAACTGTTAACTAAAGCGAATGCCGTCAGCAGGCTTCTTCACTGTTAAACTGTACTGCGCATGTTCCAGATCCTGGCCACCAGCACAAGCTCAAAGTAAGCTGTTAATGCTATGTTAAATTAATGTGTGATAGTCAAAAAGGAAATGCGTGAGAGTCGGCTTCTCCAATGTACAATGGGAACCAATTGTTGCAAATGCCAGCAAATAACTCCAGATTGCCTCATTATGAATTCAGTTTGTTCTTATGTAAACTGATATGATATCAAGCAGAACCGCCAAGTGCATTTTTTTCTTTAAAAAAAAACCTAAAACAACACCATGAAATACAATTATGTCTTATCTTCAAAATTTTTACAAGAGTTAACATAAGTACCATTAAAAAATCATCAAGTATGAAGTGAAAAGTTTTTTTTAAGGTTTATTCAAATGTATTTTGAAAGTATTTCAGATGTCATTTGCATGCATGACGTAAATGCATGTGTTTATATATAAGTAAACATTACAAATATTGTGCAGTTCGTTTTTTTTCCGTTAAATGTTATTCAATAACAATATAGTTAGTTTTATTTCTAAACTGGGAATTAGTTTCGTAGCAAAGAGTAATAGTTTAGACACATGATAGATAATTTCAGTCATTTAGTGCAGTTAAAAATACTTCTTAGACTGCCTTGTAGGTGCGAACGCTCTTCACGTTGCCAATGGACATGGTCTGCAAATGCATTGAAAAACAAATTAATAATAGTTAAGAGACATTTTAGGCAAAGTAAAAAGAAAGTTAAAGGTCTCTGAGACTGTGCGTGTGTGTGTGTTTGTGTGTACTCACAGTAATTAGTTCGCTGTCGGTGAATTCGCGAACAATGGTCGAGGGTTTGTCACCCTTCTGCTCCTGAACCAGCTTGTTGCCATCGAGAGTGATGATGCTCTTCACCTTGCGTCCATCGAGAGTCTCCTCATCGAACTCCTCGCCCAGTTTAAAGCTGATGGCAGTGGTCTTGAAGGTCGATGTTGTGGTCATGGTGTACGTATCACCATCAACGGTCACCTCCAAAGTGGGGCTAATGGAGTTGCCCATTTTGCGCAGAACCATTCCAACTCCTACAAAAACATAAATATTATAAAAAAAATTATACGAAAATCAATAAAACAGTAAATTAAGTTAAATGTTTTAAGACCTCGTACTTAAATTTCGTATGATTCATGATTTATAATTTTTTAAGTTGAGTAAAATCAATTATTTTGGTTTTTTCACATATTTTTTTTTACTTTATATCAACTGAAACACATATAAAGCACATATTAATGGTATGTATGCATCTGCATTGAAAAAGTTTGAAGATTTCGGAACAATTCCTAATTGAATTAGCCAGTCAAAGTTGAGGACCCACACACAATGCAAATCATATTGTATTTAATTGAAATAATAAAGATGAATTATGAAGTTTGTCGGCAAGTAAACCCAGACACAAACCCAGACCTCAACGTTCGTCCCAACAACAAGAGTCGTGCTCAAGGTTAACAATGCGGGCAGGGAGTGCAGTGGAGAAAGTGGCGAGAAATGAGGGGTATACGTAAATGAATATACATATGTACACAACACAGCAGCAGCCTCTGGTACTTATCAATTGGTCAGCCTAAATATAGCAAACGTTTAAAGGCAAGCAAATAAATGCAAGCAACCTTATCGCAATGCACACTCAACAAGTGTTCAACACAATACATATATATGCTATATAAATGTACAGTTTTTATTTTTGCCCCCGTTGTTGACCGTATTCATCAACTACAAGACAAATCAATTATGCTCAATTATGTATTTACGAAAGTTTTATTTTTTACGTGGACAACCTTTTGGTCTCAAGTGTTTTATGGTTCGATATATATATACGATATACTGCCCACAGCCCACCGCCAATCTATATTTATAAATTTTGTGAACTTTTACAGGTGTCTGCGCATATACTATACAATGAAAAGCGTCATATTCCATGGAAAAGATAAGCAAACTTTACCAAAAGGAAAGAATCAATAGGCGACATTATTTTCGAACTCTTATCATTTTTTGTTGCCATACAAAATATTATAGCGATAAGGTGCAAGGTGCAAAAAAAAATATCAAAATTCGCAATCGCAAAAATATATATATACATGTACTTGAATATATGTTTGTTCTATATCATTTGTACTTTATACTCTCGCTGCTTATAACAATCAGATAAATATAATAAGCCTCAATCACCATTTCAAATAATTTTCATTTCAAATCAGTAATCCACACCTTTTCAAAATGTCGTTTCCGCACTTCACATGACCAACTAAATACTATATTGCTGAAAGTTGAGATCTCGTTTCTGGGCTAGAGTTGTAGTTTGGGATTCGATTTTTTTAACCGCATATGTTCGAACCGCAAATAAAAAAAAATAATAATAATAACAGAGCCACAAAATGCGATAACGAATCAAATTTCTTAGTTCCTCAAACTATATGGCTAGACTTTTTCTAAACAGAACAAAATTCGCAAGACGCTCATTCCTATGTTAATTGCAAAATTGTTACAATTAAAAATTATAAACGTTATTTGAAAATAATTGGCAAATAGAAACTATTATAAAAAATTGAAAAATTACAAAGTTTGTTTGTGTTCAACGCTAATTAACTTTTAAATTTTTAATTACCCTGAAAACAAAATAAAAACACTTTTTTACCCATTAAAAATATATAATATATGACAGTTATGTTATATAAATACATAATACATATTTTTGCAATAAAATTTAAATATGCACTGCTTATATGAGTGCACCCCTAAAAATCGATTTGTTCTCAATTTAGCGAACAACCGTTGCACATTTTAGGATTTGTCGCATTTCCAATTTGGATACACATTAAAATAGTCATCTACCTTCATACATACATATGGTCTTTTACTATCTAAATGGACACAATAATACTTTAAATTTCATTATAGTTCGCGATTGACTAAAGTACACATTTCATTTTAATTAGTTGTAAATTTTATTGCCACATTACCGCTCCACCGACAAGGGTCGGTTTTACAACTATTCTTTGCGCCTAATTTGGATATACACTTTGCACATGTATGTGGCGAAGTAGTAGAATGGCACCCAAAGTTCAAAGAGCAAAAGAATTTTGCAAAAACCACGTTTTTCGCTCTCCTTGATTCAAATCTTCTTTTGCTTGCACATCAGTGCAAAAAGAAAAAAAAAAAATGCCGGCCGGCTAGCGTTTTTAGCATCTTTCTCGCACTCTTTCTATCACACTTTCACACTTAACGACATGTTTCGGCGACACGTGCAAAAGTAACTTTTTTTCTGCTTAGCGGGAATTTATTATATATTGGAGTCCTATCTAGTTCACTTACCCAACTCCTTCATGTACTCATCGAAGTTCTCAGACTTGTCCAGCTTGTACTTCTTGCCAATGAATGCCATTTTTGAATAAAATTGGTTGATTTGATTGCGTTCCACGAAAATCAGACGACCACTGCTGAAAGCTTGCGCAAGTGTACTGCTTTTATATACACACGCACAGCGTTGCCAGACAAAAACAATTGCGCAAAAGCTCTCTTTGAATATTGTGAGAGCGTGAGAACATAAGCTTACACACGGAGTTATGAAAGCGATATCGATATGGGTAATTTTATGGCAAATAAAGGTGGAAAATTAGTTATTTTTAAAGTAAGCAGATAAAAATAAAGCTAATAAAATGATGCTCAATAATATAATTTTTAATAAGGCTTTCAACTATCGAGATGTAACATTAGACTTATCGAAATAGCGATAGTTGTGCGACGACTGACTGTTACAAAAATGTATATTTAAAAAAAAAACTAAATTCTTTTATGACTACATGATAAATTCGTGTACGAACAAAGCTTTTTTCTAAAAAGAAAATGGTCTTTGATTTGTCTTCAAGTACATTTTTTGTATGTATGTGTGAGTATGTTATAAAAACGTCCAGCACCCCATCTCTTGACAGTATCAATTGCTTGCACTTTAATTGATTCAAACATGCCGTCCACATAACTGTCATAAGTATTGTATGCTGTACATCAGAAAACACAAATCGTGTGCTGTGGGAGAACTGCAAGTTCGAGTGCCGACAAATCATAATATATGAATACATATTTGGGGTCACCGGGCACCACCCAAATTTGCCTTGTGTGTTTTTTAAATACAACGTTGAATTCTTCTATTCTCTTTTCAGCGTATTGTGTGAATAATCTAATCAAGCATTTAATGCCGTATAAAGTCAAAGGCAAACTCAAATGCAATTTCACAAAACACGCTAGCCGAATAATGTACATTTGCTTATTCTCGCATTCTTATCGCATTAATTCAATTACTGATTTTACCATTCCACAATGCAGCTGTACGTTGAATATCATAAAGATATACAGTTGCGACAAACACGCGGCTTGTATGTTTTGAATAACACGAGTTGCAAAAACATTTTTAAGTTTTGAAATCAACACAGACTTTCCAATATGGTAAATGTTTACTGTAATCAAGTTAATTATGAGCTTTTTAATGGAAAGGGCGCTAAAATAAACAGAATTGTGCGTAAGAGCCAGGGTGGCCATCGACTTGAAATAAAAAGATATTTGTAGAAAGTACACTGCTTGGATTCAGCCGAGACCCGAACCAATATCGTGAACAAAGCAGTTCAGTTAGAAATGCTGAAAAACTTAAAAATTTTGATCATATGCCTTGTTAAGGATATTTTAACTATTAAATTGTGCGTGTTAAACCTTTTGTGGATGTGTTAGTTCCTCTTAAAATATCAAATAAAACTCTACTCAATTTTTTACATTGTTTTTAGCATTTTAATAACAGAAGCATTTAATTGTGATTATTTTTTCATTTATAATGATTATGTATAACATAAGCGTATGACTAATTCTGACAGGCTAGAGAATATGCCGGTTGGCCTGAAAGCTTATCGTAAGGCTAATAAGTCAAGCGCAAACATCAACAAAAGTGATTGGCAACATTTAAAAAGTCAAAGAGAGCGAATAATGGAGAGCGAGAGAGAAAGCGATGCTGTTTACCTCAATGCTCTACACAAATAACAAGCGCGGAAAATTCGCACAAAAGCTCCAACCGAGAGCGTAAAGTGGAGAGCAAACATTTGTTTATATTGCTTTTGTGCTCTAAATGTGTTTAAAACAACGGGAGCTGTTGAGTTTTGCGTTAGAGCAAGTTCGGCGATCAGAGAATGAACAACAAACAGTCTTCGTGTGGAGAAGGTGCTTTCAATTTCCGATAAGTAAAACGTTGGGCGCTAAATGAAACAAAAAAAAACTATGACTTATTATCTATCTATTCGTATGTGAACACATATATGTACATTATCTATCTATTCGTATGTGAACACATATATATGTACATATATGTGTTCACATACGAATAGATAGATAATAAGTCATAGTTTTTTTTTTTTACTACATAACAGTGATGAAATTGTGTTGTGGGACTTGCGCGAATATAAAGAACGGATACTTTTATCGTACTCTTATCATTTAAATGCTATCAAAACACAAACAGCTTTGTTTTTTACAAATTAAGTTGAAAAGTGAGTGGAAAAATCCAAAGCGAATATCTATGTTTTAATACATAGAAAACATAAAATAAATGATAATCATTGCCAATAATTATATTAACGGCAAGCGCGTGTCTTCAGCCCTGCTTGGGTGCTAATCAAATTGAATCAAACAAAAAATATAAAAAGTCACCAAATCAGAACAAATTAAAAAATCGAATACAAATAATAAACCTATCAAAAACTATATGTAAAAAAACTAATTATACAACAATTGAGTAAAACGCCATGCAGTCATTAAAGGCCGGTGATCTGCCGGAGAATCCCGTCGAGCGAGCCAATTGCTTGTCGCAACTGATGTTCTGGTAAGTCAAATATTTACAATTCGATTTGATTCGGGCCATTAGATACAGGGCTATAGGGTTGTATTGGGTTGACAATGTGACAACAAGTATGAGTTTATTATTATATTATTATAGTATTTAATTGATTGTTCAATTTACAAAGTTAACGCGTACGAGCCACAGAACTCGGCATCCGAAAGCGGACACATGCCACATGTACATATGTATATTTTCGTAAAGTATTTCAAGCTATTCAATTGATTGTCATTTAAGGCAACTTTAATTTCATCCGTCGGCCAAATGTAGCTGTAAGCTAATATGTACTGATCGCTTGAAGAATACGTATGTGCTTCATTTTGACACATCTTCAACATTTAACCGATATGACATTGTTTAATTACTGTGTTAATCAACATCCAACTATTCAGGCTACGTGCATACTCATAAGAATTTCAAAAAATCTTATCTTTTATCTTTCATCTATCTATAAATTTGTTACCATAACTGCAAAAGCTATGCTACATTTATATTTGTTTACTTTTTGTTGTCTTCGCGTTGTAGCCTCTATAGTTAACCAACTTTGTCAAGTCTTAGAACCTGATTTATATGGCAATAAACATAAACATAAACAAGTTTGTTTCCACCGTTCTGTGCTGTTATATGCATGTTTTCTTCATATCTATATATGTATGTTGAATATGTTTTTTGTTTCATCCGTAAAGCTTTGCAATGCCCGTTTTGTTCAAGGGTCGACAAAAGACACTTGAGCAAACGGATCTCTACAAGCCACTCAAAAAGCACAAGTCAGGTTAGTGTTGATACATTGTTCTTCTTATCTTTATCTGTGCTAATATAAGTATTATATTTAGACACGCTTGGCGACCGCCTCTGCTCCGCCTGGGATGAAGAAGCTGCCAGTCGAGCGGCGCAAAATCTGCAGCCTCGTTTGTTTCGTGTTGTGGTCCGTGTATTTGGCTGGCATCTTTTGGTAACTGGCATATTACTGGTTGCCCAGGAGTTTCTTACCAGGTAAGTGCCCTAATAATTTTTTCAACACTCGATACTAAGATCTCTTCTTTTAGGGTTACCCAACCCATTTGCCTGTTTGGTATTATGGCCTATTTCGCCGGCAGCGATCCTGATCTAACCAAAGCGCAGCTTTATGCGGCTGGCCTCATTGCGGGATCAGTGTTTAGCGTTGCATTTGGTCATCCCTATATGTTGAGTCTACTACATCTGGGCATGAAGATGCGCATTGCATTATGTAGTTTGGTCTATCGAAAAGCATTACGGTTAAGTCGCACAGCTCTGGGAGATACAACCATTGGGCAGGTGGTGAATCTCCTGTCCAACGATGTGGGTCGCTTTGATACGGTGCTGATTAATGTACATTACTTGTGGATGGCACCTCTAGAGTTGATTGTCGTCACATATATCATGTATGAACAGGTGAGTAGTAGAGATTCAAATCATTTGAAAAAAAATGTCTTAATATTGTCTTCGCATTACAGATTGGAATCTCTGCACTCTTTGGTGTCGCTGTAATGCTTCTATTTCTGCCTCTACAAGCGTTTTTGGGCAAAAAGACATCAGTGCTGCGTCTGCGCACTGCTATTCGAACAGACGAACGTGTTCGCATGATGAACGAGATTATATCCGGTATCCAAGTGATCAAGATGTACGCCTGGGAGAAGCCCTTTGGCAAGCTTGTGGAGCTTACCCGTCGCAAGGAAATGATCTCCATTAAGCAAGTCAACTACATCCGTGGCATATTGATATCGTTTGCCATGTTCTTGTCGCGTGTCTTCACTTTCTCCAGTTTGGTGGGCTATGTCCTGCTGGGTAACATCTTAACCGCAGAAAAAGCCTTCTACATCACTGCATACTACAATATACTGCGTCGCACAGTAACCATGTTCTTTCCGCAGGGCATTGGGCAGTTTGCGGAACTTTTCGTCTCCATAAGACGTCTGCAGACCTTTATGCATCGCGAGGAGACTCTTGTTCAAGACAAATCGATTGACGGCTTAGTCTCTGCATCTGTCGACGATAAGGAGAATGGTGCGCTTATTAAAAACGACAGTGGCGATGTGGCAAAGGTCAATGGCAACCATGAGACACTCATTGATTTCAACGACTTTCGTGCCAAGTGGGATGCCAAAGCCACTGAAAACACTTTAGAGAATATCAACCTCAAACTAGGCCGTCGTCAACTGGTGGCTGTGATTGGACCTGTCGGCTCAGGAAAGTCCAGTTTGATACAATCCATTCTTGGTGAGCTTCCTGCAGAGAAAGGAAGCATCAAAGTCAACGGCAGATACTCCTATGCCGCTCAGGAACCTTGGCTTTTTACTGGAACTGTTCGGGAAAATATCCTTTTTGGATTACCACTGGACAAGCATCGCTATCTCAATGTAGTGAAGAAATGTGCCCTTGAACGTGACTTCGAGCTACTTTCCCAAGGCGACAAGACGATCGTTGGCGAGCGAGGAGCATCTCTTTCTGGCGGACAGAAGGCACGTATCAGCCTAGCAAGGGCTGTATATCGTCGGGCTGACATTTACCTTCTAGACGATCCACTTAGCGCCGTGGACACACATGTGGGTCGACACTTGTTCGATCAGTGCATGAGAGGTTACCTTCGCAGCGAGCTAGTCATACTAATCACACATCAACTGCAGTTTCTAGAGCAAGCCGATCTCATTGTTATAATGGATAAGGGTAAAATCAGTGCAATGGGCACTTATACAACAATGCAGCGCAGCGGACTCGACTTTGCACAGTTGTTGACCGATCCCAACAAAACTGATGAAGCGGCGAATGATCATGAGAGCGTAGCTGGTGATATTTGGGATCGTGTAAGTCTGGCCTCACGTAGCAGGCGTGGCAGTAAAACAAGTCAGAAACCTTCACGCAATGACAGCTGTAGCTCCTTAAGTTCCCTGAACGAATCGATTGGTCAGGAAGTTTCAATGGTTCCGCAAGAGACGCGCATCGAGGGAAAGATTAGCTTTGGTCTTTATAAGGAATACTTCACTGCAGGCAACGGTTGGCTCATGATATGTTTTATGGTGTTCCTTTGTTTGGGAACACAAATTGTGGGCTCAACTGCTGATGTCTTTCTCTCTTACTGGTAAGTGATACATTTTCATCGATCAAATATGTTACATTGTTGCCTTTCTTAACTATAGGGTTGACAAGAACAAAAACGCTGCAGACAAAGATTCAGATCCGATCGATATCTACTACTTTACTGCCCTAAATATTGCGGTTATTGTCTTTACATTGGTAAGGACTATGCTCTTCTATAAGCTAGCCATGCGTAGTTCGACAACGCTTCACAATGCCATGTTCCGTGGCATCACCAGAGCGGCAATGTACTTCTTCAATACGAATCCCTCAGGTCGAATATTGAATAGGTTCTCTAAGGATCTCGGCCAGATAGACGAACTTTTACCCAGCGTTATGCTGGACGTGGTGCAGATATTTTTAACATTGATTGGTATCATTGTTGTTATCTGCATCACTAATCCCTATTATTTGATCCTTACTCTGGCTCTTGGAATAATTTTTTATTACATAAGGGAGTTTTATCTTAAGACCTCCAGGGATATAAAAAGGCTGGAGGCAGTTGCAAGATCTCCGATATACTCGCATCTTAGCGCTACACTTAATGGACTTCCTACTATAAGAGCACTGGGCGCGCAAAAAGCGCTTATTGCCGAATTCGATAACCTGCAGGATCTACACAGTTCCGGCTACTACTCATTCCTGTCTACCAATCGCGCTTTCGGCTATTACTTGGACTGCTTCTGCAGTCTGTACGTAGTGATAATAATACTCAACTACTTTATCAATCCACCCGAAAATTCGGGCGAGGTAGGATTAGCCATTACCCAAGCTATGGGTATGGCTGGCATGGTGCAGTGGGGCATGCGTCAATCGGCAGAGATGGAGAACACCATGACAGCAGTTGAGCGTGTTGTGGAATATGATGAGATTGAGCCAGAAGGCGAGTACGAATCCAAACCGGGCAACAAACCACCCATCACTTGGCCGGAGCAGGGTAAAATTGTGGCTGATGATCTCAGTCTTCGTTATTTCCCCGATCCACAGTCCAAATATGTACTGAAATCACTCAATTTTGAGATTAGGCCAACAGAAAAAGTTGGAATCGTGGGTCGTACTGGAGCTGGCAAATCTTCGCTTATTAACGCTCTTTTCCGACTGTCCTACAACGATGGATCAATTATTATCGACAGCCGTGATACCAACGAAATAGGACTACATGATTTGCGCAGCAAGATCTCTATTATACCTCAAGAACCAGTGCTCTTCTCAGGCAGCATGCGTTACAATCTTGATCCCTTCGAAGAGTACAGCGATGCCAAGCTATGGGATGCCCTAGAGGAGGTCAAGTTAAAGCCCGTAATCAGTGAACTTCCGAGTGGACTTCAGAGTAAAATCTCCGAAGGAGGCACCAACTTCAGTGTGGGTCAGAGGCAGCTAGTATGTTTGGCTCGCGCTATTCTACGCGAGAATCGTGTTCTCGTAATGGACGAGGCAACAGCAAATGTGGATCCTCAGACCGATGCCCTTATACAGACGACAATAAGGAAAAAGTTCAGGGAGTGCACAGTGCTGACAATAGCTCATCGTCTAAACACGATTATGGATTCGGACAAGGTGATAGTTATGGATGCTGGTCAGCTGGTGGAAGTTGGATCACCCTATGAACTACTTACTCAATGCGAAACAAAGATCTTCCATAGTATGGTAATGGAAACGGGTCAAAGTAGTTTTGATAGCCTGTTAAAGGTGGCAGAAAAGGTAAGTAAAACATACTTACTTTGAATCTAAGATATTAATCGCTTTAGTTTTTTCAGGTCCAGTTGGAATCACAAAAGTCCAAGACTTCCTAAAGCCAGTGAATAATTTCTCAATAACTAGGTTTAAAAATAATTTCCATAGAAATGTTAAAAATGTTAAAATAATTAAGCTTATGTGAAATATATATGCTACGCTACTTAAAGTATTAATTCTACTACTTATAAAATCACAAACCAAATAAAGCAGTTCTATTAAGATGAAGTAATGTAAACAAAAGCTTTGCAAGCGTTTTTTGTATATTAAACAATATTGCGCCTTTGTATCTATCTTTATTTCTCTTTCTGGCTAAAGTTTTGTTTTGACAAGCCATTATCTTAGACGTTAGTATCAAGTAGTGATACCTTGTAGCAGCTTGTTGACCGATAAACCTTTCAGACTATTTTGCTAGGAAAACACCGTCAAACCAATTATGATAAGTTGACGAATTCAAAATACATAGAGAGCGAGAGCTTTCAAATCAGTTCGCATAAAAAGACGTAACTTAAAAGCGAAATTTTAGAACGAGTTGCGCTGTCGGATTGAAAGCGAGTGGTCGGTAAAAAGAATAACCGAAGGAACATAATATTTTATTTTTGTTTTATGGTGCCAGTTTCATTGTATGATGAAATTATGTGTGTTAAAATATAACTCTTATGATATGTGTTACACTATCAACGTGAAAAAAAGTTAATTGTTTCAATAAAAATAAATAAAAAAAATGCCTCTAATAAAAGCCGATGAACTGCCAGAAAATCCCCGCGAACGCTCCAACACATTTTCGGCACTTATGTTCTGGTGAGTTCCCGACTTAATGAATCAGTTTACCTATATTTTGTACTCTTCGCACAATAAATATTGCTTATTTATTAATGTACATTAGTTCAATTGAAAAGACCTCCAAAATAACAATTAAATGAGACACAATATTTGAAAAGCGTTTCAACTGATATACCGGATTGATAATAAAATCATAAACAATGTGTGGGACTCGGGGTATCTAATCTCATTTTCAATTGATTGACGTTAGTGAATAAAAAATTATTTGTGACGTAACAGAAAGAAAATACTATAATGTTAAAGCTTATATTTAAAACAAGTAAGAAGGCTCTAGTCGAGAAATCCCGACTAGACGATACGGTGTTTGTATGTACGCACATACTGCATACTGCATACACAACTTCAATGTCCCATATTTCCGGTGTTTCTTAACCGATTTTAATAAAAATTTCACAGATTGTCATTATTTTATTCATTATTTCAAATGCCATCTTAAAGTTTTCAAAATTCAAGATTTTGTTGTTATCGATACCATGTGTATATCGAAAACGGGATGAGTTATCGAAAATCGAAAAAAAACTTGTACTGCCTAGGGATTAGGCGAGCTTACGTTCGAAATCTGGAGTCTCTAGCTCTTATAGTCTCTGAGATCGGTTGGCTCATACAAACGGACAGACGGACAGACAGACAGACAGACGGACAGACGGACAGACGGACGGACAGACGGACATGGCTATATCGACTCGGCTGTTGATGCTGATCAAGAATATATCTACTTTATGGGGTCGGAGATGCTTCCTTCTGCCCGTTACATATTTTTGCACAAAACCATTATACCCTTTTTCCCATTTTTAATGGGATCAGGGTATAAAAATTTGTGTATGTGTTTTTACTTGTTTAACCTCTATAAAAAAATAAACATTTTATCTTTATTTCGTTCATTAAAAACATGAAGCTTTGTCTTTCCCGTGTTGTTTAAAGGTCGTAAAAAGACTTTAGAGCAACCAGATTTATACCGGCCCCTGAAGGAGCATAAATCAGGTAAGTAAGCAAAATAATCACTTTTATGAATTTAACAGCATAGTAATTTTATCTTGTTTGTACGCTATTCTGCATGATATTCAGCTCTTATCTTCAAATAATAAAAGCTGCTATTTTATAACATTGAAACCAAATTAATCACCAGACACTCTTGGAGATCGCTTGAATGCAGCCTGGAATGATGAAATAGCTCAGAGATCAGCGCAAAACAAGCCGCCTCGCTTGGGGCGCGTTATGGTCCGCATTTTTGGTTGGGATTTATTTATAACTGGATTACTACTGGGCTCGAAAGAATTTTTAACAAAGTAAGATATGTAGTTTATATGCTAATCATGCATATTAAACTAAAGACCTTTATGTTTAAGGGTAACCCAGCCTATTTTCCTTTTTGGTTTAATGTCCTACTTTTCGGGCGAGGATCCGGACCCAATCAAAGCGCAATTTTACGCGGTCGCCCTAATGGTTGGATCTGTTTTATCAGTTGTCATTCAACATCCCTGCATGCTTGGCATTGTACATCTTGGCATGAAAATGCGTATTGCACTGAGTAGCCTTATCTATCGGAAGGCACTCCGGTTGAGTCATACATCTCTGGGAGACACTTCGATAGGTCAGGTTGTTAAACTTCTGTCAAACGATGTGGGTCGCTTTGATTCGGTTCTGGCTACTATACATTATTTATGGCTGGGACCATTGGAGTTGTTTGTTGTTACCTATCTTATGTATGAAAAGGTAAGAAAGAAAGTCTGATTTGAAATTTGAACACTAAGAATTTATGTCTAATATTTCTATGTAGATTAGCTTTTCTTGCTTGTTTGGCGTTACTCTTATGTTGCTTTTTATGCCTCTACAATATTACTTGGCAAAGAAGGTAGCGACGTTAAGGCGGCAAACAGCTATACGAACAGACGAGCGTGTTCAATTGATGAATGAGATCATTTCCGGAATTCAGGTGATCAAGATGAACGCTTGGGAAAAGCCCTTTGGGAAACTTGTCGAGTTAACGCGATTTAATGAGATGATCTGCATTACGAAAGTCAATTATATCCGTGGTACTCTCATTGCCTTTGTTATGTGTCTGGCTCGCTCATTTACCTTTGTAAGCCTGGTAGGATTTGTGCTACTAGGAAACATACTGAGTGCCGGGCAGGCCTTTTTTATCACCGCATACTTCAGTTTACTGGAAAAAACGATAACGATTTACTTTCCCCTCAGCATATCTCAAGTTTTAGAGCTTAATGTCACTATCAAGCGTCTGGAATCTTTTTTAAAACGAGATGAGACTCAAATACTAGACACTTCAAATGAGATTACTTCACCTGATTTTGCCAATAGGAAAAATTTTAAGGAAAAAGCGGCAATGATCAACAAAGGAATTGGAGATGTTACCAAAAGCAATAGAAATGAGGAGACGCTTGTTGAACTTAAGGACTTTAATGCCAAGTGGGATGCCAAATCTACAGAGAACACTCTAGACAGTATCAATCTCAAACTGGGCCGTCGTCAACTGGTGGCTGTGATCGGACCTGTCGGCTCAGGCAAGTCCAGTTTGATACAATCCATTCTTGGTGAGCTTCCTGCAGAGAAAGGAAGCATCAAAGTCAACGGCAGATACTCCTATGCCGCTCAGGAACCTTGGCTTTTTAATGGAACTGTTCGGGAAAACATCCTATTTGGATTAACACTGAACAAGCATCGTTATCGCAATGTAGTGAAGAAATGTGCCCTTGAAAGTGACTTCGAGCTACTTCCCCAAGGTGACAAGACGACCGTTGGTGAGCGAGGAGCATCTCTTTCTGGCGGACAAAAGGCGCGTATCAGCCTAGCAAGGGCTGTATATCGTCAGGCGGATATTTACCTTCTAGACGATCCACTAAGCGCCGTGGACACACATGTGGGTCGACACTTGTTCGATCAGTGTATGAAAGGATATCTGCAAAGTGAATTGGTCATACTGGTTACACATCAACTTCAGTTTCTTGAGCAAGCCGATCTAATTGTCATTGTACACAAAGGAAAAATCAGTGCAATGGGCACATATGCCACGATGCAAAGCAGTGGACTCGACTTTGCAAAGCTGCTGACAAAACCTAACAAAGGCGAAGAGGAGTCAAATAAAAATATTAGCAATTCTGATGACATCTTAGATAGTAAAAACGTACAAAAAATTAGCCGCCAGACATCACAAACAGAAAGCATCTATTCAGTAAGCTCCCTTACTGAATCTGTTGCTCAAGATGAGCCACTTAATCAGGAGACTCGTGTCGAGGGTAGGATCGGCTTGGATCTTTATAAAGAATACTTTACTGCTGGCAACAGTTGGTTTTCAATAACTATTTTGTTAATCCTTTGTTTGAGCACACAAATTGTGGGTTCAGCAACTGATGTCTTCCTCGCGTACTGGTGGGTGATCTTTAATTAATGATTTTTTGTATCAATATTTATACTTATTATGTTTTTCTAGGGTTGACAAGAAGAAGAGCGGTGCTGAGATGGACTCTGATTCTAATGATACCTACTACTTTACTGCACTTAATATAGCCGCTATCTTATTAACATTGGGACGGACAATGCTTTTTTATAAGCTGACATTGCGTAGTTCGACAGAGCTCCATAATTCAATGTTTCGTGGCATCACAAGAGCGGCAATGTACTTCTTTAACACAAATCCTTCGGGTCGGATACTTAATCGGTTCGCAAAGGATCTGGGACAGATTGATGAAATTCTGCCAACCGTATTTCTGGACGTGGTTCAGATATTTCTCACACTAATTGGCATCATTGTTGTTATCTGTATAACGAATCCCTATTATTTGATTCTAACCTTCGCGCTGGGAATTATCTTTTATTATATAAGGGAGTTTTACATGAAGACATCAAGGGATATTAAACGTCTAGAAGCAGTTGCCAGATCACCCATCTATTCCCATCTAAGTGCGTCTTTAAATGGTATTTCTACAATACGAGCGCTGGATGCACAGAAGGCTTTGATAGCCGAGTTTGATAATCTACAGGATCTACACAGCTCCGGTTTTTACGCTTTCCTGTCTACTAATCGTGCCTTCGGTTATTACCTGGACTGCTTATGTACATTGTACATATTAGTTATAATAATCAATTACTTCATTAATCCGCCCGAAAATTCAGGTGAGGTTGGTTTGGCTATAACCCAAGCAATGAGCATGACAGGCATAATTCAATGGGGCATGCGTCAATCGGCGGAGCTGGAGAACACCATGACAGCAGTTGAGCGTGTTGTGGAATATGATGAGATTGAGCCAGAAGGCGAGTACGAATCTAAGCCGGGCAAGAAGCCGCCCATCACTTGGCCGGAAGAGGGCAATATTGTAGCCGATGATCTTAGTCTAAGATATTTCCCTGATCCACAGTCCGACTATGTGCTCAAATCTTTCAACTTCGAGATCAGGCCAATGGAGAAGGTGGGAATTGTGGGTCGCACAGCTGCTGGCAAATCTTCACTGTTAAACGCCCTCTTCCGACTGTCCTACAACGAGGGATCAGTTATCATCGACAGCCGTGATATCAACGAAATGGGACTACATGATTTGCGCAGCAAGATCTCCATTATACCTCAGGAACCAGTGCTCTTCTCAGGCAGCATGCGCTACAATCTCGATCCCTTCGAGGAGTACAGCGATGCCAAGCTATGGGATGCCCTAGAGGAGGTCAAGTTAAAGCCCGTAATCAGTGAATTTCCGAGTGGACTTCAGAGTAAAATCTCCGAAGGAGGCACCAACTTTAGTGTTGGTCAGAGGCAGCTAGTATGTTTGGCTCGCGCTATTCTTCGGGAGAATCGAATTCTCGTGATGGACGAGGCAACAGCAAATGTGGATCCTCAGACCGATGCCCTTATACAGACGACAATAAGGAATAAGTTCAGGGAATGCACAGTGCTGACAATAGCTCATCGTCTTAACACAATTATGGATTCGGACAAGGTGATAGTTATGGATGCTGGTCAGCTGGTTGAGTTTGGATCACCCTACGAACTACTTACCCAATGCGAATCAAAAATCTTTCATGGTATGGTCATGGAGATGGGTCAAAATAGCTTTGAAAGTATGTTGAGGGAAGCAGAGAAGGTTAGTTTAACTTTTTTATACGTATAATTGAGTTATTAATCGCTTATATTTTTTACAGGCACATTTGGAATCACAGAAGCTAAAAACTGCCTAGATACAACGTTAACATTCGCATTCGTTTTTAGATTATAACTGACTTTCTAAAAACACAATTGCAATAATATAATCTAAATGGAAACCTCTAGTTGTAATAGCTTAAAAAATGATTTTCTATTAAAAATAAAGCATTTAACGTTCATACACAAAGCAGGGCTAAGCAGTTCGACTTATAACACTACACTCAAAAGCAAGCAGTTTAATTTAACTCAAAAATGATAAAACAGATTTTTATGTATAAAAAATCAACTCTCAGATTTATTGATAACCAATACTATATTTGTGTCTTGACTGTGGCTGAATTTGTTTACCTGATTGTCTTATCTGTCTATAAAATGAGTTAATGCCTTACTAAAATGATTTTACTGATAACATTGTCTATTCATCTAGGAAAACGCCGGCCAAGTAATTACGATAAGATACAAAGCTTTTTATGAAAACAATACATCTCAAACAAGTTGTACTTAAAGAGCGAAAGCTTGATAGAGAGCGAACGCAACAGTTGCTTCCCAGTCAGTTCGCATAAAAGGCATCAGCCAGTCAGCTGTGTTTTAGAACACGTTGCGCTACCGGAGGGTGAACAGCTGTGATTTGTGTGCGGTGACCAGACAGTTTCGATAAACTGTGTCTTTAAAACTATTAAAAATTTTCCTACCAAATATACTTATTCACTGTGTGAAGTAATTATTTAACATGTAAAATTGTGAAGTTTTAGACAATCGCATAAGATTAAACTGCTAGCATATATAGCGGCGGCATCTCTAGCACAAAAAGCTGGCACAGTGGACAGTGGATTATTTTTTTTACGTTTAAAAGAAAATTCTATTGAAGTGAATGAAGTGTAGTATCATATGTGCTGAAAATATCAACCACAAATAGGAAAATACATATGCATAAATAATCTCTGGTAACGAATGATCGAATGCGTGATTTATTGAAATTGAACACTTAAATGTTTGTAAATGTGTAAAGTGTGGTTTTCCTGTGAGCTAATTATTATATAAAAGACAACAAAATGCAATCAATTAAAGCCGACGAGCTACCCGAAAATCCGCTCGAACGTAGCAACCCATTTTCAGAACTAATGCTTTGGTGAGTCTTTGGTTTCTCTTATCATCCTTGTTGAGTTAAGGGAATAAGATATAATGCTGACAAAAGTGACAAGGCATTTTTTTAGCAAGCAATATCGTTTAATGAGTAATATAATTAATGAGCTCGAGTTTCTTGAATATGCAAAAACTTATCTTATCTTTCAGAGTATTGAAATATACAAATGTTATAAGAATGTGTTGAGGTATCTAGAATGCAATCAAAAAACAGCTGCACGTAAGTGTAAATTTCGAATAAAAACCCAACTTCAAATATTATATACTCATTTGGCAATATTAGATGTACATATCGAACATGTGTTATTTTATATATATTAAAAAACTTGATTCTTATTTTTGTAACAAAAGTATTTGCAAGCCTAATTACTATTACTTGCTTGTTTGATATAAACAATTTATTGCATATGTTGAAAGCTTTTTGGATAGGGCAAATTAAAGTTTAAATTAAAATACTTTTTATTGTTTACACTTATAAAATTAACTTTATCTTTATTTCGACATGCTCTCATGGTCGTAAAGTTTTGTGTTTCCCGTATTGTTTAAGGGCCGCAAGAAGACATTAGAGCAACCTGATCTTTACCGCCCACTGAAGGAGCACAAATCTGGTGAGTAATGCTAAAACCTATTGCTTATATGTCTGATCATCCATGACGTGCAACTTATCTTAAATTATTTTAAAATGACTGTGACAAAATTATTTAACTTAAATACTCAAGCGAGCTTCAATTCAAAAAGTGATCAACAAAATTTAGAACATTTTTGATTAGATCTAAAGTACCTTGTGTTATCGAAAACTACGATAACTTTAAGGATATTTCAATAATTGCCCTGTTATTTGAACAGGGTGATTACAGTAAATTTACAAATACCGCTGTTCTTTTCAACAGATACACTCGGAGATCGCTTATGCGCAGCCTGGGATGCGGAAGTTGTTCAAAGATCTGCTCAAAACAAGTCTCCACGCTTGGGTCGAGTTGTGCTACGCGTTTTTGGATGGAATCTTATAATCACTGGAGTGCTGCTGGGAGTCCGCGAGTTTATCGTAAAGTAAGTCTACTTGTCACGCTTTCTAAGAATATTTTATTAAAGCACCATTTATTATAGAGTTACTCAGCCAATGTGTCTGTATGGTATTATGTCCTACTTCTCGGGTGAGAATCCTGATCCCCTGAAGGCGCAGCTTTATGCAGCGGGCCTTATGGCTGGTATGGTTAGCTCTGTCATTACGGGACATCCGTTTATTCTGGGTCTCCTGCATCTCGGCATGAAAATGAGGGTTGCCTTATGCAGTCTGGTTTATCGAAAAGCATTGCGATTAAGTCACACAGCTCTTGGAGATACATCAATTGGTCAGGTGGTGAATTTGCTGTCAAACGATGTGGGTCGCTTTGATGTGATCCTCATTAATGTTCATTTCTTATGGCTGGCTCCACTGGAACTGATCGCTGTTACCTTTCTAATGTATCAAAAGGTAAAATTTATCATTTATGTATCTATCACAAGTAATCTCTCAATGTTGCTTATAGATTGGACCCGCCGCTTTTTTTGGCGTCGCAGTGATGTTGCTTTTCCTACCCTTGCAAGCATATTTGGCAAAAAAGACAGCTGTTATTCGGCTGCTAACAGCTATGCGCACAGACGAGCGTGTACGAATGATGAACGAACTTATCACTGGCATCCAAGTAATAAAGATGTATGCATGGGAGAAGCCCATTGGCAGGCTTGTTGAGCTCATGCGTGTCAAGGAGATGGTCTGCATTAAGAAAGTCAACTATATTCGCGGCATTCTCATTGCCTTTGGCATGTGTCTATCTCGCACCCTAACCTTTGTCAGTCTGGTGGGTTTCGTATTGCTGGGTAACGTATTGACTGCCGGTGAGGCTTTTTTCATCACTGCCTACTACAACTTGCTGCAGCGAGCCGTCACCAACTTTTTCCCGCTAAGCATTTCACAATTGGCAGAGATAACAGTGTCTATCAAGCGTTTGCAGACATTTATGGTTCGGGAGGAGACTCAAGTGCGAGATACATCGAACGCAATTACTGCACCTGGTCTTGCCAACGAGAAAAATGATAAGGGAAATGGTTCTCTGAGCGACAATGGCAATGGAGATGTGCCTAAAAACAATAGCAATGAGGAGACACTAGTTGAATTCGAGGACTTTTATGCAAAGTGGGACCCAGAAGCAACAGAAAACACTTTGGAAAATATCAATCTTAAGCTGAGTCGTCAACAACTGGTGGCTGTTATTGGACCGGTCGGTGCAAGCAAGTCCAGTTTAATTCAATCAATTCTCGGCGAGCTGCCTGCTAAGAAAGGCACCCTGAAAGTCAATGGAAATTTCTCATATGCTTCTCAGGAGCCTTGGCTCTTTACGGGCACAGTGCGTGAAAACATATTGTTTGGATTGACTTTGGACAAGCATCGCTATCGCACAGTCATCAAAAAGTGTGCCCTTGAACGTGACTTTGAGCTACTTCCTCAAGGTGACAAGACGATCGTTGGCGAGCGAGGAGCATCTCTTTCTGGAGGACAGAAAGCACGTATCAGTCTGGCAAGAGCTGTATATCGTCAGGCTGACATTTATCTTCTAGACGATCCACTCAGTGCTGTGGATACCCATGTGGGTCGACACTTGTTCGATCAGTGCATGAGAGGGTATCTTAAATGTGAGCTTGTCATACTGGTCACACATCAACTGCAGTTTCTGGAGCACGCCGATCTCATTGTTATAATGGATAAAGGTAAAATCAGTGCAATGGGCACGTATGCCTCAATGCTGCAGAGTGGTCTGGACTTTGCGCAGCTTTTAACCGATTCAAACCATACCAATAAGGAGGAGATAGGGGACCTGAAGAGCAATGCTGGAGATCATGAGAGTTTGTCCTCAAAGGTGCGCCGCAAAGCTTCGCGCACTGACAGTTTAGCCTCTATGAGCTCGCTTGCCGATTCAGCTGTACAGGAATCTGGCATGGCTCCGCAGGAAACACGCGTTGTGGGCAAGATCAGCTTGGGGCTTTATAAGGAATACTTTTCAGCAGGCAGCGGTTGGTTTTGGATAACTTTCATGGTGCTGCTATGCATCGGCACACAAGTTGTAATTTCCGCAGCGGATGTTTTTCTCTCGTACTGGTAAGTGTCGACTTTGCACTGATTATTCCGCAATAACAATAATTTCTTAATTTCAGGGTTGACAAGAATAAAAATAACAACATGGACTACGATCCCATCGATATGTACTACTTCACTGCTCTTAATGTGGCTGCCATTATTCTAAGCGTAATGCGTCCATTAGTATTCTATACGATGGCTAGAAGAAGTTCCACAGAACTTCATAATTCCATGTTCCGTGGCATTACCAGAGCAGCAATGTACTTTTTCAATACGAATCCTTCGGGTAGGATTTTGAATCGTTTCTCAAAGGATCTCGGTCAACTAGATGAAGTTCTTCCAACTATAATGCTGGACGTTATGCAGATCTTTCTTACATTAGCGGGTGTCATTGTTGTCATTTGTATTACAAATCCCTATTATATAATTCTAACGATAGCGCTAGGAATCGTTTTCTACTATCTTCGAGAGTTTTATCTGAAGACCTCGAGAGATGTAAAACGCCTGGAGGCAGTTGCCAGATCTCCGATATATTCCCATCTTGGCACATCTCTCAATGGACTAACAACAATCAGAGCACTGTCAGCACAGAAGGCGCTGATTGCCGAGTTCGATAATCTACAGGATTTGCATAGCTCTGGCTATTATACTTTTCTGTCCACAAGTCGAGCCTTTGGCTACTATGTTGATTTCTTTACGACGTTGTACACTATCATTATTGTGGTTAACTTCTTTATAAATCCTCCCACTCAGCCAGGTGAGGTTGGCCTGGCAATTACCCAAGCTATGAGCCTCGCAGGCATGGTGCAGTACGGCATGACTCAATCTGCCGAACTGGACACAACCATGACTGCAGTTGAGCGAATCCTGGAATATGATGAGATTGAGCCAGAGGGTGAATACGAATCAAAACCAAATAAAAAGCCACCAATCACATGGCCAGAGGAGGGTAAAATTTTGGCCGATGATCTTAGTTTACGATATTTCCCCGATCCAGAGTCAAAGTATGTCCTCAAGTCTCTTAACTTTGAAATCAAGCCCATGGAAAAGGTTGGCATTGTAGGCCGCACTGGAGCTGGCAAATCTTCGCTTATTAATGCCCTGTTCCGACTGTCCTACAACGATGGATCAATTATCATCGACAGCCGTGATACCAACGAAATAGGACTACACGATCTCCGCAGCAAGATCTCTATTATACCGCAGGAACCGGTGCTTTTTACTGGAAGTATGCGCTACAATCTCGATCCCTTCGAGGAGTATAGCGATGCCAAGCTATGGGATGCTTTAGAGGAGGTCAAGTTAAAGCCCGTCATCAGCGAGTTTCCGAGTGGACTTCAGAGTAAAATCTCCGAAGGAGGCACCAACTTCAGTGTTGGTCAGAGGCAGCTAGTATGTTTGGCTCGCGCTATTCTACGGGAGAATCGAATTCTCGTGATGGACGAGGCGACAGCAAATGTGGATCCTCAGACCGATGCCCTTATACAGACGACAATAAGGAATAAGTTCAGGGAGTGCACAGTGCTGACAATAGCTCATCGTCTTAACACGATTATGGACTCGGATAAGGTGATAGTTATGGATGCTGGTCAGATGGTGGAGTTCGGATCACCCTACGAACTTCTTACCCAATGCGATTCAAAAATCTTCCACAGTATGGTTATGGAGACGGGTCAAAACGGCTTCGATAGTCTGCTGCATGTAGCCCAGAAGGTATGTACCATTTAGAAACCGATTACAGATTTTAAATAACATATATTTGCTTACAGGCCCATTTGGAATCCCAAAAGCAAAAAACTGCCTAATACCAATATGTGGTGTGCAATAAAATCAAAATAATGTACTTAAAGTATTGTGAACTAATTATTCATAAGATAATTACAATAAATCTCTGGAATTTTAATGTAGTCGTTATATGTATTAGAAATTTACATTTATGTATGTTTATTATATATACTATTTATGTTATCCTAATTCCAAATCCAAAATAACTTATAATACTTAAATTTTTAATTTTAACATTTAATTAAGATCCATCAAGCGAATTTAAGCCAGACTTTGTCCTGCGCGAGGCAAGGTGTCAGTATTCTTCCAGCGTAGCATCGGCAGCATGGTCAATGGAATAGCGCTAAGGAATTGCTTTGGCAGCCAAGAGAGAACCGCTACCATCATGGGCAGTCCATGCACAATGAGTTGAAGGGATAGAGAATCGCGCACATTGTGCCAGGAGCCACTATTTTGCACAAAAAAGAAGAAGTACAGGCACATAACATCAGAGATGAGGAATATGCAGATTATGATGCCACAGACATTCTGACGGGCACGGGTACAAAAGGCGAACATGCCAGACACAATGACTGTGATGGGTATAATAAGCTTCAGGACAACTAGGGTGCCAATGTAAACCATAGAACATCCGCTCACAAAGACCCGAGCTATACTCAGATCAAGTGTATTGATATTGGGAAGCTGATCCGTGCCAATCATGGATAAGTAGATGTAGACAAGTATAAGCAAGGCATAGCGATAGCTGCTGTGTATGTGCTCCACGGGTGTGAAAGACTTCTCCGGCTTGGTCTCATCTTCCTCAATGTCCACCTCCGACGGCTGCTTATAATCCTCATGCACCTGCACTCCTAGCAAATACTCCGAGCACAGCAATTGTATAAAGATCGATTCAAATGAGAGACTCATCATGGTGTATATGGTGCTCAAATTGAAGAGAATCAACTGCACACGATGTTTTGGTGTTTTTGTTAAACTGTAGGGTATGGAAATCAAGGCATAGCTCACATAGCCCCAGGCCATCGCATGAAGCACTTGGCAAACATCCTTTTGGATTAAACGCAGATATACACAGTAGGCGGTCAGCAACATGGCGCCTCCATTGCTCAGCCAGACACGCCACTCGTAACGCTCGCCGAACACAAGTGGACGCAGCATCGTTACCAGTATGCTGACGTACAGTAAGTACGAGCTATGGTGACCAAAATCAGGACGTTTTACAGTAAATCCAGTAACGAATGCGACCAACGCTAACCATATCCAGAATTTAACTTTAGGCATTTTGGTGAATGCGCGCCCATTGTTTGCACAGACAACAATCAAATATACAAGCGCAATTAGCTGCTTAAGATAGAAAGTAGAGATTAGCAGCAGACAGCCGCCACCAATCCAGGCCAGCTGTATAAGTGGTGCTCGTATCGTGCAGCTGTGTAGGCCGCGTTCTCGTAGCGCAACAATCCAGAGGGGTAACGGCATCAGCAAATACAAATTTGTATAGCATGGCACCCGATGCAAATGGCAGAATATGGCCACTATCACTTCAAGGACCAAAAGCACAATCGTCTCAATTGTTATCCAATCCTGTTTGGGTGAATTCAAGGGACGCGCCTGCTTGGCCACCAAGTAGAAAAACCAGCCAAGATAGCTGGCAACACATGCCACCACCAAGGGTATGCGATAGTAAGCCCTATGATATTCTAAGCAATCCAGAGCCAATCGAATCATTTGCTGACTGTATTCAATCGCCTGATTGACGCAACCCAAATGCATTTGCTGAATGATCTGCTGAGAATAGTTCCGTATGCGCCGTGAATCCAGCCGCTCATATCTGGGCAACCAATGTCGAATTTGGCTACGCTTGTGCTGCTCCAGTACGCGTTCAGCCTGTGCCAGCATTTGCATTGCATTCAAATGTATCGAATGCGCCTCGTACTTAACATTCACATTCATAATACCCAAGGGCATCATGGCCAGATTGTTTATGGGCGGCGGTAGACCAATAATAGCAGACATTAGTGGCGCAAGTTGCGTTTGCTCCACCTGATGCATTGTCAGCATGGAACCATTATTGATCGGAATATTTTCCTGCACACGTCCCACACCTGCGCCCCAAAAGAAGAAGGGCATCTCGATCTCAGATCTACTGCCACCGCCGTAAGTACCTGTAAGGCAAAAAAATATATGTTTAAATATGCATTGAGTAGGACATAATCTCAAGACCTGGCAACACTGGATTCCAGCGTTTCATATTAAAATTTAACATTTTGATAGCATTTTGTAACAACAAAGAGTACTAATGATAAGCTGTCACTTTACCATAAATTATAAAAATTTCAGAGATGTTTAAATATAATGTTCGTACCTTTATCAGTCATGCCATGATCGGATGTCAGTAAATATGCTGTTCGCTTATCGTTGAAGGTTCGCTCAAAAAACTGATATAACTCGACAATAACTTTCTCTGTGTCGTTAAGAGCTTTTTGGAACTCTTCACTGTTGGGTTTGAGCACACGGTCAGGTCTATCAATATCTTCAAAGTCCACAACAAACAAAGATGGAATTTTCTCCTTAACTGCCTTCAGAGACTCTGGTGTAGTTAGAAAATGGCGCACGGTGTCATTGATCCATTGATGCCGTTGACTACTTTCCGTAAGATCCGTTTGGGTATACATATTAAAATTTAAAGGCGCACCATCAGTTGGCAAGCATTTGAACGGGCCCAATGCAGATTTGGTACCCCAGGCCCAGGTGCCGCCCCTTGTGCGATTGAGAACGGTATCAAAAAGCGTAGGATTCCACATAAAGTTGGTCAATGCAGCTGAAGCATCTTCGTTAAAGCCACCAAAGATGGCAATGTGTCCAGGACGTCGTTCAGTTGGTGCACTGCCAAGCGATACTCCTAAGACACCATGTTCATTTAACATCTTTTGTAGGCATGGTAAGGTACCGCATTCCCCTTCAAAAAAAGTCTCAGCGCGTAGACCTTCGATGAGAAAAACAACAAGACGATCTGCAGGCGGCTCTAAGCCCGAACTTCGATGCGTCTCTTGTGGTCGCAATCCATTGATAATCGTCTTTTGGAAGAAAATAGCCGATATAAAACCGAGCAGCAGTATATGAACCAGTACGGCCAAGATTTTCCACATTGCTGAATGAAAAAAAAAATAAATTAAATCAGCTGTTACATTTGTTATTTTATAATGATTGAGTGTGTAAGTTTATAGACTAACTGAATTCTTGGCCTCTGCTTAATTTCAAAAGCTTACTTTAATTCAAGAAAGTAAAGTTCTAATGTGAATGATCACAGGTTTCAAGCGAATTCGGTTCTATAGAGTTATAAAATATTCTTTATTTAAAGGCAAATGATGATCATGTGAAGGTTGATTACGAACTAACATGCACTCAAAAAAGTGCAAGATAAGCTCAAAAACACATCAGCGTATTTATACTGATAATGTTTGTACAATATGTTTTCGCTCTTTCGCACTAGATGAGCATCAATGTATACACTCATAATGTATACAATTTTAACAAGTGCAAACGTGAGTCTCATTTTTATACAAAAAGTCCCCTTTTTGTTTTTAATAATGCTAATGTATGTTATGTTATCGGATTGATGGCTTTCCAAAAAACTTAGTAACATCGTTTTTTGTTTCTTGAAGCTCTTTATATTATTAAAACTTGTATCAGTTTTGTTTACAAACTGAATCTAAAAAAAAAGGTTTAATTTCCCTTTTTTCAAATTTAAAATTTTATTATTTGACATTTAAATAAAAAAATATTTATATATTTATAAATGTGGACTTTTGGCTATAGATTGGTTTTGCAGATGCTGCTGCTGTTCTCTGTATACATCATTTACTTTCAATCTACGACCATGGCCGGCCTGAAGTCGCAACCGACATTGTTGAAGCATCCACCCGCCGATCGTCTTGTCGTATTTCTCGCTAGCGGCCTGAGCGCCAAATCATTTTTTGAACAACGTTGCCGAAATGTACCGGAACTACAGAAGATCTTCCAACACCAAGGGCAGGTGGGCATTGTTCGTGCTCGTACAGATATTAAACGGAAATCCGCGCGTATGACTCTTTTTGCCGGTTACTATGAGGATGCCTTGGCTGCTGTGCATGGCGTCGCCTCTGACACAATCTTTAATAGAAGCACTTGCAGTTATGCCTGGGGTTCTGCTGAGCTGCTTGATCAATTCCCGAAAATATATAAAGATATGGCGTTTCCCAATGATGTTCTTGGCTCGGTTAAAAATTCCTACAAACTGGACGAGTGGACATTTAATTCCGTCCATCAATTTCTTACAAACAAGGCGTCATATCTGCAACAGCTAGCTTGTTTGCTATTTATTATACAGCTGCCGGGTCTGCAAGAGTCAAGCGGAATTAAATTGTTTTATGAGAATCTTAACTACACCCAGCATGGCATTTGGACTACATACAAACGTTTCGAGCATGCCTTTCCAGATCAACGCACAGCTTATATGCTTACCTCTGATTATAGTATGCCAGATTTCGGTAAGTTGAGTCTAGAAATAAAGTGCATCAACTTGATCTAAAACTATTTTTAGGCTATTCCGCTGTCGACAGCAAGAAGGATATTGAAACGCCTTTGTTGTTATGGGGTACCGGCGTCTCCAATGCCAATTACAGCTCTGGGCGCACATTTCTGGCTAATGACGAGAAGCAACGCCTGCCGCTGCATGTTTTAGAGCCCATACAGTTGACAACGTTGATGAGCAGCTTGTTGGGTCTGCCGCCGCCTGTTAACAATCGTGGACAGCTACCTACGGGTCTGCTCAACGCCAGCAGTTACGAGGCACATGCCATGTACACCAATGGGCTGCAGTTTCTCGAGCAAGCCTCGCTGGCACAGCAGCATCATCAACGCGGGATTTTAACCAGCTTGATGCCCAGCTTTTGGAAGACGAGGGAACAGTTGGATGAGTTTGGACACACTGGTAATTTACTATGGCATCAGCGGCGCTATATCACGCTCACGGAATACAGTGTAGATTTTATGCAGATCCTGCTGCAGTGCATCGAGTACTATGAGAACTATTATCGCCGAGTCCTTTTGTTGGCCACCGCTTTTGCTTACCTTGGCTGGCTGCACCTATTGCGCTGTTTGTCTGGCCAGGCTGGTATGTCGAATAGCCGGCACTTGCCATTGGCCAATGCACTATTGCATCTCCTAATCCTGCTCGTGCTCGCTTTTGTACTGCTACAGCGTCTTTCCTGGTTGCATGGTGGACTAATGATGCTACCAGGACTTATTTGGACGCTGGCGCTTAAAACTCACGAAACATGTGAAAAAATTAGGACATACCGCCAGCTGTTGTGGCCGCTCCTGTTCTTCTGCTGTATTGCTGGTTTCTTTGATCGCCGCATCATAGCGTGCTACTATTTTGGATTTAGTTACTATAACAATCGTTGTGCGTTGGTTCAGCGGCGTTCGCTCGACACGTACATCTGGATGTTGCTCGTCTGCTGCTTGACATCGATCTGCTGGCTACCACCATCCTTGGGCTATTGGCAGCGTTATCTGCTCCTGGCCAGCCTAACCGTTACGTTTGTGGGTCCCATTGTGTGCCTTCCAATGCATTTTGGCCGCGCGCTGCATAGGCAAAATTTGATCTATAATGGCCTTGTTCTGTTGGCTGCCAGCCTTCATGTCCTGTACAGTTCTAGGCCTTATATGAATCAATTGATTGCCCGTCTGTACATGTTCTATGTGTTTTATCCGCGGTCGCGACAGCAAGGACTGGAGCTTGTTGTTTTCAATCTGTGCACACTGTACGCGTTAGTCTGCACATCATACGAGTCCTTGGTTATACAGCTACTAGTTATGGAACTCCAACTGTCCTTGCGATTAAGACAGAATATCAAAGCGGAACTTAATGATAAGCAAATGCTGGCCGTGTATATACTCCTTTATAGCTTCTACTCTTTTTTTGTGATTGGTGACATTGCAGCTGTGGACAGATATCGTTTCATTATGGGATTTTATGGCTTTGGATGTTATTCGACATTTGTCGATGGATTTCTTATTGCTCTAAAGCTACTCCTGCCGCTTCTTCTTCTAATGTGCATTATTTGTGGCAACTGTGATAATATTTGGACTTATCGACGTGAGATCTTTCACATGCAGCTCATTATGTGCAATATAATAGCACTGGTGCTTCTGTTTCGAGTGCGCATAGATCGTTCCTGGTGGGAAACTAAAGCTCGCGTTCTCCAATTTATAATTGTGCAAGTATTACCATTTATACTTCTGCCGCTGTGTCACGTTGCGGATTTTATGTTAAATGACACAACAAAACAGCTGTTTGAACTGCCCAAATGGAACGAGCACGTTTTTTAAAAAAATCAACTTTTTAAACTTTTTTTCTATTATTAAACAAAATGCAATGCGCGCCAAAATATGATATCAAATTATTTTAACATATATATGTTTGTTTTACAGTCTCTTTGCTGTTAAGTATATCGAAACATTTATAAGCTCGCATACATATCGATACCTAAGCAATAACTGCTCACCTAAGCAAAACAATATGTCATCGCTAAGTACTCGGCTGCTCTCATCGCGCAACACCTTCAAAGCCCCAAAATAAGTTAATATTTGTGCAAATTTTTCTTATTATACGCCAAAAATTATCCAAAATTTGTGTGCCAAAGAAACTGTGCTATTAACGCAATCGCTTATGAATCACGTGAATTTTTAACCTGCGAAACAAAAGCAAGCTTCTTAATCGATGGCTACCTCACCCTTTCCAGTGTGTGTAGGAAATAAACAAAAATCCAATTGGAATATTGCATTTCCTCAACCACAATAAATGCGACAGATTTGTGCGGGCACAAATTGTACAACAACACGAAAAACGTAAGAAAGCATAGAAAGTTTACGTCAAAAGTTTTAATTGCGCATTCCACGGCAGTGGTTTTAAAGCTACAAAATTAACAACTACATACATAGAGTCAACGAGAACAAGCAGCTTAAAGGTAAGCAAAAAGTGTGGATGATGCGGGAAAAGGCGGGGGCGTCGCGCTGTTAATAATAACAATTACTAGGTATTGTGCACTCGCAGACACACACACACCATTCGTACATATACGCAATCACTGCTGCCATAGTGGCACACAGTGACACTTGTTTTTGGTGCGCGTAGGCAAAATGGCAGCCAAGAGCAACACTATTGTTTTTTTTTAGTGGGTGGGCCACCGCCTTTGTGACGTATATACATATGTATGTGTTTGTGTATTTATTACTCAATGAAACCTTCGCAATGCCAGTAAGCACTTGGGCTAACTAGACGCTAACTTATGAAATATGTATGTCTGATAAGAAATTCTACTAGTTTAAGACCTGACCTCCTCGGCCGCAATTCCCATCAGAATTGTGCCGCACACATGAATTGCAAGTGACTTTCTTTTTGCCCTGCATCTGTTGGCTTTTGCTTCATTTGCACTTTTGTTTTGCAATTTTCTACTCTTTTTGCTCTTGTGTTGTTGTTTTGCAATCATGCATTCAGTGAGTTATTAAAGCAACAGCATAGTTACCTCAATTAGTTAGTCGCCTGTCATTAAGCACTCAAACTTATGTTGAAGCTTCACAAAAAATTTAGCTTCCGGCTTCCAATTGGAAGACTGCAATTGAGACTGAGCCTGTCTCTTTACATTTCCTTGTTAATGTAAACTTAATGCACTTGAGCTTCAACTGTAATACGATAAATATAGCATAAAAGCAGCTTTATTTTTGTTTCTACGATAATTAAAATCATTTCTAATAGATGCAAGCTGTTATATTCAGTTAAATCACTTAAAACTTTTGTCTTGCATAGTAACAATTTGCGGCCAAAAAAAGTATAGATTGGAAGTTTAAAAGCTTGTCTTTGTACTACAAATATATTTTTGCCTTTTAAACATAACACTGTTCTTTGTTACTAGTAATACAAAGTCGAAGGGCTATGAAACATTTGCTGACTCATTTATAAATATTTCAGACGCCATAAATAATGGCGAATTCTTAGATTTATTTTCATTAGCCAACACGTGCATGCTTATATACTATTTATTTATTTATTGAGTCTATGCCAAAAACAAAAACAGTTGTGCCGCCTGTTATTGGTGTCTGTCTCAGTACTATTTTTTATGTTTTGCATAGGCATACATGCATACTTCGAATTAGTAGTAGTAGCTTAATAGTATTTTGATTTTATTGCACTCGCATGGAAATAAAAGAAGCGCCAGTTTAAAGAAATTGCTTTAACTCAATGGCAAAGGTACAATTTTATCTATACTAACTACCGATAAGGTCGTGTTATAAATAAACAATAACAATCATATCTCAGTAGGTAGTCTTAAGACATTTGTACAGACAGGCATAAATACATAAATGCATACATATGTACATACAAAATTGTGTCAAACCTTGCAATTGAGAGATTGATGATTGAGAAACTGTCCAACTAACGTTGATCGCTTTTAATTGCGCAGTTTCTCAACAACAACAACAACAAAAAAGCGAGCAATTATTAATGCAAATTTTCGTGTGCCCTAGTACAATTGGAAGCTACTCTCTCTATCTATCTCTCCTTCTCTCTCTCTATCTTCTTGTTTCTCTTGCTGTTAGTAATCCACCTACATATGTTAGCGCATTTAAGCTATAATATTTTATACCCTGCACACATGCAAAATGTAGAACAAATGCCCAATAACGAACTAAAGATAATAATTAAATCAACTATGTCTAGAATAAACAATCTCGCTTTTCGTATTTAACAGTTTTAGACGTATGCGTTTTCTTTATTTATCACAATTTGATACAGGGTATTACTTAGTTGGGTATACTGTAATGTTCTATATAATATGTGGGCGTACTTAAGTTTGTAATAATAATTGATGTTTTTAGTTTGGCACAGACGACAAAACGACAACAACGACGATACAGATGGCGACGTCAGGAGGACGGGCTTTGGACACAATTTCACTGTGCTCCACCGTATCCAGTTGCCCGGATCGCAATGGTTTCTACGGTGGCTTTCAACGAACTGACAAACCCAAAGAACCGCTTTCAAAAGCCCAGATCATAGCTAGGGAAAAGAAATGGCTCTACATGACTGACAATTGGTCCATCTACATGTCCAAGAACTACAAAAAGGTATAGAAAACACAATTCTTTAACTCATTCTTAAAAAGTGTTTTAAGAAATATTAATTTTTTTAGATTCGTGACAGATGCCGTAAGGGCATACCCAAGTCGGTGCGTCCCAAAGCCTGGTTCTATTTATCTGGCGCTTATTTGCTAAAGAAAAAAAATCCGGATGTTTATGATGAACTGCTTAAGAAGCCCGGCAATCCGTCTACAATTGAGGAGATCAAAAAGGACAAGCATCGTCAGTTTCCATTTCACGAAATGTTTCTCGATGAGCAGAAGGTGGGCCAAATTGAGCTCTTCAACGTGCTCAAGGCCTATTCCATATACAATCCCAAAGTAGGCTTTTGTCAAGCGCAAGCACCAATAGCTGCATTTCTATTGATGCATTTGCCGGCAGAGGATGCCTTTTGGGTTTTTGTCAGCGTTTGTGATGTGTAAGTTGTGTTTATGTGCAGCGGTTGCTTGTGATTTCACCACTGTATTGCTTTTATCCAATTTAGCATCAAATACTCACTCTCCTTTTTTTGTTTGCAGCTATTTGCAGGATTATTTTATACCTGGCCTTGAGGTGATACAAAACGATGCAGGCATCTTGGAGGGCCTGCTAAAGAAAACCTGCCCGCCCGTCTATCGTCATCTGCAGAAACACAAAGTGGAGCCATTGCTCTATATGATCGATTGGTTTTTGTGCGCCATGACACGTACTTTGCCCTGGGAGACACTTCTGCGCGTCTGGGATTGTTTTCTGGCCGAGGGAATACGAGTTATTTTCAAGGTGGCACTGGTCATCATTGGCGCCTCGCTTAGCAGACACAAGGTGCGTAAAACTTGCACTGGCTTATGTGAAACATTAGCTGTGCTGCGCTCACCGCCCGAGCATATTATGGAGGAGGAATTCATTATTAACAACATGATGCGTCTCAATTTGCGTGTGGAGGATTTCCAGATTGAGCATACGCGCCAAAAGGTTCGACGTGCCAAGCAAAAAGCTCAGCAGGATGGTGCAGATTCCAGTACCAGTAATGGCAGACGCAATATGCCCACGCTTTGAGGTTGCGCAAACAATAAACAACACAACTATTTAATACTACCACAACAACTACTACTACAAGAAGCAGCATCAAATTGTTACTAAATAAACACACACACAATTAACAATGCATAAGTTTTATATTTAAATTTATATACACAAACAAAATAATGCAATGTCGAATAGAGTGAAGGAGGCGTGCACAAAAGAGAACGGAACTGAAACTTGTAAACTTCGAAACGAAAAGAAAACTGTTTTTTAAAACAGTCAATTAGCTTACTTTCATTCCATGCGCATACAACATGTATTTTAGCAAAACCGTTTTGTTTAATATTTTATAAGGGAATATTATTCTAAATTGTATTTTATTTAAATATTATTAATATTAATGTAGCTGCAATTATTATGTGCGTGCAATTTGTTTATGCTTTTCAAAAGTATTTATTTTTATTTATTGTATTACATATACCATTTAAAAAAAAGTGTTATACTTTAGGTATAGCGTTCTACAAACCTTATACATATCGTAATATTATCATATTGAATTGATTTCAACAACAAACAACTACACTTCATTGGCTGCTGCAATGTTAATAGCTCAAACCTACATTCTTGATCTGTATTATACATATATATATATTGTTTAGTTATTTAAATGTTTTATTAATAATTAGAATCTTATTCGTGTTTACTAAATCACGTAAAACAATCAAATGCAATACAATTACTATATCGTTGATATATAACATACTTACAAAATTCAACACACCTTTGTTCTCCAAAATACTTTGTGGGACGTTATTTGGGGTCTTTAGCCGATATAAATAATAAAATGAAAACACTATAATCCATTCTTAGATTTTATACATGACCTGTAATTGTTTATACTGTATAAACTTATGTACATAAATACTTCAAATTCTTGATTGCTAATGGTATAATTTGATATTTCGGCACACTCATATTCGTTTCAAAATACTCAATTATCCATCCAAGTCAAACCATAAAGATTTTTAAGTACATTTTACCCAAGTTTTAAAACCAACTGAAACAAAAAGCATTTTTTTTTTTGGATTTTCTTAAATTGTTTAATAGTATAACGATAAAAACTAAAAATGGAACCAAAATAAAGGGGATTTTTTTAATTCAAAATTTTAGAAATAATTTAAATTCTAATTCTAATTTGTTGATTTTTAACGATAGTGTGACAGTGAACGCCCCATGCGGTTTAATAATAAATAGTAGCAGCATTTTATTTTAATATATACTTAGGTATTTAGATGAGATTTCTAGAATAAATTACAACTTGAATGAATATAAAATTAGTGTCATAAACTATTTATAAATACTTAGGTTTATTTTAATATAAATATTAATATACATATACATGGACAGTGGTCAGTTCAATTTACTGTTAACATCAAGTGATATAAGTGGATCCAACATCGTAAATACTAGCATATAACTTAAGTAATGCCATTTGATACGCGATTTTCTCGGACATTTGTTTTTAGTAGACCTATCTCCTAGTGTTTTGAATAACATGATATTTTAGATAGCTTCTTGAAAAACGATTTTTTTCCAGCAAGTTGTGATTTTTTAGGTACTGACCACTGTTTATTTTTGTGTGTTATGACTTGAAGACTTGAAGATTCTGTTGATCATTAGATGCAAGTATAGTTAACTTACATTTAGCCCAGTAGATATTGATCCTCGAACTCTGTGTCATCAACGTCTTCGTCCATCAAATGTGGCGGCAGCGGCATATAACGCCCATTGCCGGAAGCGTCATTATCAGGTGACGCAACATCCTCATCTCCTTCCCCGTCAAGCAGCGTTTGTAGCGGCATTGGCATATACGAATCATTGCCAGGCGGCGCGTCGTTAGTCGCTGCTGCCGCCGAAAGTTGGCTGTCGTCGTCCACATCCGCATCTAAAAGCACTTGCATTTGCTCATCGTTTTTTGCATACGAGGGATGCTCATCGCGCATATGTTGCTGCAGCTCAAGCATGCTGTGCATTCCAACTGGTTCCGGTCCGTGACCGAGTTCATCTGGCTGCTCTTGCTCGCAAAGCTGACAACGTATATAGGCAGCATAGGGCAAATGTCGGAAGCGATGATCCTGCAGAACACGCAATCGTTTCGTTGCCAGCTGTTCGTCGCAATCCATACAGCGATAGAGCTCGTCGCCCAACTTGCGCATGTGCAGCGCCTCTCGCTTGCCCAGACCATGTTGAGTTTTAATATGCCGGCGCCATACAGATTGAATGCTGGTACTAAAGTTATCGCCGCACTGCGGGCATAGCAGGCGATACGAAGCGGCATCAATTGATTTATCAACGGACGCTGGTCTCTCTGGCTGCTCTGCAGTGTGTTGGTCACCATTGAACTCGTCTTCGTCTAATGGTTTGCTATCGCAGCGATTGGTATCGCGGTTAAGATGTTTAAAAAACATTTGCTTGCGAACAAATTCACCATTGCACGTCAAGCACTTGAAAGAGCGATAGGGAAGATGTCGAAACTTGTGCGACTGCAGCTGACCAATGGCACCCTTGGTATGGGTGACTGTAACCCTTTTGTAGCACTCCAGGCACAGATAGTGATGATTATCAATCTGGGTAAAGTTCAAACCCTGCCGACTGTTCAAGTTGTGCTGCTCGACAATGTGTTTCCGCCAGAACGCGTGCGAATCAAAGTTTTTGTTGCACTTGGGGCAAAAGTATGTTATGAAGTCCAGATCAACAGCATTGTGATAGGAAATGCTATCCTCTAGTGTATTTAGGCCAGCGGGTCGTAATGGCAGCAACCCGGCCTGCGGTTTCAGTGAGCGACCAATGTTGCTGCTGCTGCTGGCTTGTATGGGTGATTCGGACCTTTCCGGAGTAGTATCCGGTATATTCCTATCCCTGTTATTAGTGATTTCATTGCCATTCTGCGGCTTGGGCTGCACCTCACGCCAGGGCGTACTGCGCTCACAGATGTTGTGACGGGTGCGTAGATGGGCAGCCATGTTGGGTTTGTGATTATAGCAGGTGCCGCACACTAAACACTTTAGGTACAGCCTATATGGCAGGTGTCGAAAGTGATGATCTTGCAGTCCTTTAAGCTTTGAGTTGCTCACAATGTCCTTGCACTGTGTGCACTGAAAACGAAATTTATCCAACTGTCGCATGTTCAAAGATTGCCGTTTGTCAAAACTGTGCACCTCGTTAATGTGTCGACGCCACTCGAATTGAGTCTTATACGGCTTGCCACAGGATGGGCACAGATATATGTAGTTCTGTTCGATTGTCGAACCGCCAGAATAGATTTTCGGTAGCGCCGTTTCCTCTGTTGATTTGTCATTGTCAAACTTTTTGCCACTATATTGAGTGTCTGTAAAGTCGTGCTCGTCGCTTATGTGTATTTTAAGTGCTGCTTGTGTGGGAAACAAGGATCCGCAATCAATGCATTTATAACGATTGGCATTCGGATTGGCTGCAGACGTGCTAGCTTCAGCTGGTGGCAACTGATGTGTGCTAGTGCAGCTAATGGCATAATCATCGTCATCCGCTTGCATTTGTTCGCCAAAATCATTTTCCTCATTAATATTGTTATTACTTGGCGGCGATTGCTCCTCATCTAAATAGGTTATCTCATACGTTTCATTTGCAACAGTCACAATTTGCTTGCGAGGTGTTTGTGGCTTGGCCTGACTTTGTCCTGCACCGGTTGTCACTTCTCCAGCACCGGATTTACGAGGTTCATACCCGACACGATGGTATGTGGCCAAATGCTTGACCAGACCCTTGCGATCAGTATACGATTTGTGGCATTTGCGACAGCGGGCAAATGCCTTGTAGGGCAGATGGGTAATTCTGTGCTGCTGAGCATTCTGTATGCCATAGGCATTCGTTATGATCTTGTCGCATTCAGTGCACTGAAGCTGACGATCGTTGACGACCTCAAAGTTTAATTTGGCTAGATCATTCATGCCGTGCATCTGGACGACATGTGTGCGCCAATGCTTTTTCTCAATGAACTCCCGGCCGCACTGCGGGCACAAATAATCAATGTGTGGCTCATACATATCATCGACGCTTATGCGACCGCTTCGACGGGGTGCATCATCAAATGGCAACAGAGATTCATCATCGCAACCATTATCAATGCCGGAGTTGTCATCAGTATCATCACCGGCAGTGGCACTTGGCCTTGCCTCCTGCTCCTTTCCGGGCATTATGGTGTCCAAATTATGCTGCTTAAGCAGATGCGTGACCAACACATGATGCTCCGTGTATCCCTGATAGCACAGCTTGCAACGAATCCACTCCGGCTGCGGCAAATGGCTAAACTTGTGCGCACGCAGAGTCTTCATAGTATTCGGGGTGACAAACTGCGAATAAAATTTTTAAACGTTTATATTTAATTTCTTCCCCATATTTCGCACCAATCAATAAATATTGATTTTTCAATATGAGTCTCTTACCTCCTTGCATTCAAGGCACTGCATCTGCATTTCAACGCTACGAAAGTTCAACCCCCGCCGGCTGACATAGTCGTGCACGAATTCAATGTGCTGGCTCCACTGTGCATGCGTGTCGCACTCGGCACCGCAGTCAGGGCACATGTAATGTATATAGTCCTCGCAAATGTCCGACGAAACGCTGCCAATTCTGTTTTCAGCGTTGCCAGCGCCTGTTAGAGAATTAAAACGCCTTTTCTGCGCCTTATTTGAGCTGCGATTTGGATCGTCATTATCGTCACGACCTGCATCGGCAGTAATTACATCCGGATCCATCAGCTCGTTCTTAACCTCTATACACTCATCAAAGTCGGGAACCGGGCCGTTGGCGATCGAATAGAACCGACCAGCACTTTGAACAGGCTGCTCGAGACGCGGTAAGCGGACCCGTGTCTTACGTCCAGCGCTAACATCACATTCACGCATCATTGCAACTATCTCATCACAGTGTACCATGCGCAGATGCACCATTAGGTCCTGTCTGTACTTGTACTCACGTTTGCAGATGTTGCACTTTGTGCAACGATATGGCAAATGGGTGAACTTGTGCTTGAGCAGATTCTCCCGACTGTGCATTGCAATTCGTTTGTTGCATTCCAGGCACCGATGATATAACTTGTCGATGGCTGCAAAGTTGAGGCCACGGCGCGTGTTATATTGATGAATCTGGTTCATGTGGCGTTTCCACGAATCCTGCTGACGGTATTCGGAACCGCAGGCGGGGCATATATAGATGACGCCAAGTTCGTAGTTAATAGGCACTCCGTTCTCGTCAAAAGCATTGATTTGTGATATCGTAGGTCGTGTGGCTGGGGCGACGGCTTCACCTCGACCTCCACTAGTCTGTGATGAAGAGGAGCCAGACGTCGGTTGGTGATGATGTGAGGCTCGCACAGGCGGTGCAACTGGCTTCGGTGTCGCCAATCCAACAGATGATCTAGGAGGTGGATCTTGATCGGGCTCCGCAACTCCAACAAGTGGTGTTAATTCAAAATCAAATATAGCATCGTCATCTGGGTCGGGTCCTTTTTCGACTTCATCATTATTTGAAGCCTCTTGCTCATTCGCTTTTTTTTCTTCGCCATTATTATCGTCTGCATTATTATGATTGTTTGACTCGCCATCACCCTCTTCAAAGTCGGCCGAAAACATATAATTCCACAGATCCATACCTTCCATTTTTGGCAAGCCTGTCCGCAGATCGTGCGTCTGTATGTGCAGTTTTATAAGAACTAGTTTTCGTATTTCAAAATAAAATCACACACGGCAACATTTGAATTTTATGAACTTAAGATGCATCATCAAAACGAAACGTAAGTACTTGGCACATACATATCGTGTTTGTGTTTTTACATGCTACTTTAGTTCATTTCTCAATAGCGAAAATTCAAATGAATCTTTTTTTTAGTCTGCAAAAAATCAGAGCCATTTTGTTTGCGGCGTCACAGAGTTGCATGGCATGTGTAATCGGTCTGAATGACTTGCCATCGCAGTGGCTTTATTTTTTAAATTTCACACTAAAAATGTCAGACCGTGCCAAGCATAATATTTCAAGATTTATGATTTTCGTACGATTCAAAGGCACGCGCTGCCGTAAGATGACGGCAGGGGCGGCTATTGAAAATGCTGTTTTAAAATTTCTGCGTGGCGCGAGCTCTGGTTTGGCGCTGCCAGATAACAGCTGCATTTTACGACAGGCTGGCAACTGTATAGTGCACCCACGCAACTTCTGTGCAAAAACAACAATTGGCTTTAGACAACAAATGGACCACACAGTACCTCCCAAACAGTACAAATGGACTCCAGGCAATCTTATCAATGAGACCTTTAGGCTGGGACAAAACGGACACATTTGCGTTGTGCTTAACCGAGAAATTCAAGTTCCCCCGCAAGTGGTCAAGCTGTTATGGAAGAACGGTGAGTGTAAATCGAAAATATTAACAACCATTTCTAAAACTATACATTTTTGAACACAGCAACGTTGAGATGTGCCGTTGATGGTGGCTCCAATCATTGGCGCGACTTTATATTAACCCACTCATCGATCAATCCAATCAAAGGCAGTACAAATGACATAGATGTGGGAATAATAGAACCCCCAGATCTGATAACGGGTGATTTTGATTCCATAACGGAAGAAACGGTTGAGTTTTTCAAAACAATACCCAAAATAAATACACCAGACCAGAATGCCACGGATTTCACAAAAGCATTTACAGTGCTGCAGCCGGTAATGGCTCAGCGCAAGGTCACCGATGTAGTGGTGTTCCACGACTCCTCCGGCCGACTTGATCAGGTGATGGCAAATCTGAATACATTGTACAAAATGCAAAAAGACAACTGTAATGTGTATCTGCTGAGCGGTGATTCCATTACTTGGCTACTACGCCCGGGCAAGCATACAATAAAGGTCCCGCTCGATTTGGTGACCAGTCAACGATGGTGCTCCCTTATGCCCTTGGGCAGCGCGGCACACAATGTCACCACACAGGGGCTCAAGTGGAATCTATGTGGGTTTATTTTAATCCCACCTAATGAATGACTTATCTCAAGTTATTTATCTATTTGTTTTAGATCATGCCCATATGGAGTTTGGCGGCATGGTGAGCACCTCGAACACCTATTCCACAGAGTTCGTTCAAGTGGAAACAGACAGTAATTTGATTTGGTCGATGGGCGCCTACGACTTTGAGGAGAAATTGCGTGCAACGATTAGCTAAATTTACAGCAAATATTTTTTCTTTTTTTCAGAAATAAGCCGTTCAGAGAGAAAGTACTTAGTAGCTTGTTGTTGTTGGTTAACAAAGTGAGAAAAAAATATGTTTATTGTTTTTAAAATTATGAATTAACGTGATCCGGGCAGCGGCATCATTTGAAATCCGCTGCTGGTGCCAGTTTTTTTGCCAAGCCAACCGGAAGCGCCAGCCGCAGCACCTCTAGCAGCGCCTCGCTTGGCCGCAGTACCACGACTGCTTTTCGTGGGAGTGGCTTTTTTACGCGCCGCAGCTGGTGACGCACCCTTGTAACGCTTGGTAGCGCCACTGGTAGCACGTCCTCGCCAGACACGCTTTCGTTTACCACCACGTGCTCCACCGCCGGACGACCCACTGGCGCCTTGAGAAGCCGCCGCTCGACCCCAATCATCGTCATCGCTGCCTTGGGGTGCCCACGATGAACGTGCGCTGCTCGGAGCTTGTGCCGTTACTGGTGCCGGAGCTGCAGACTCAGCGGCCTCCATGTCTTGCATTACCTGTAGGCATTCTTTTTCGGTAGCATAGCCACTGGTAATCTCTAGCAGTTTGGCACCATACTTATCGAAATTAGCCTTGGTCACGTGGGGAATGGCGCACATGTCCTTCTCGGAGGTTGGCAACTCTTCGGCCATGGCTTTCAGCGCCTGCATATTCATTATACTAGCCATTGTTACATTTCGTGCGGCGGCAATCGTGCGACACAAATCCAGCAGATCTGCATAGCAGCGATCGTGCAAATGATTTAAATCGCTAGAGCCCGCTGCAGCAGGCTCTGAGACAGTGGCGACAGTCTTGCTTCCGCCACTCTCCTTGCGTGCGAGAGCAAACTCAATTTTCGGCGTGCCATTCATTAACGCATTAATATTGTTGCCCAGATAGAGATACGCTTGTGGTATATCCTTGGTAAAGATTAGATCTTCCTTCAGATAATCTTTGAGCACCATGTGCCGCAGTAAGCGATGCACATCCGCTTTGTCCCAATCCTTAAGCGCACCATGATGTGAAGTTTTATTGTGACCAAACTCCACAATCTTCTTAATGTTCGCACCCTTGAGCACATCCGCCAAATGGAGCAGTGTAAAGCGTGAACGACCACTACACAAGTCACGTACAGCACAAGCCGCCTTTCTGCACTGCTCCAGCACATCGACCTGCTGATAGTTGCGCTTTTTCAGGCAATTGTCGCAGGCTGTGCGACGATTCTCCAGGCATTGCTCGCTTGTGAAATGCTCGCCGAAGTAGTCCAACTGCTGGGCGCGACGACAGTCGGTTATATTTTCACAGTAGCCGACAATGCGATGCAAGTTTTCAATGTGAATTTTTTTTACGTGGTACTGGAGAGCACGGTCAGCTGCAGTTAAAGAAAAGAAGGAAGGAAGTTATAACAAAGACTTGCCGCTTTCAAGATCTTGCTGCTTACAATCCATCATCTTCTTTAGGCGCATCATGTCGCTATAGTTGTAGTAGAGTATACAATCAGCTATTTCACCATCACGTCCAGCGCGACCCGCCTCTTGGTAGTAGCCCTCAATGGACTTGGGCAATGAGTAATGGAGCACGAAGCGCACATCGGGCTTATCGATGCCCATGCCAAAGGCAATTGTGGCGCAAATGACGCGCACCTTGTTCGTTATCCAATCCTTTTGGCGGGATTCACGCGCCGTATCCGTAAGGCCGGCATGATAGGCCACTGCACGTATTCCCACGGCACACATCTTTTGGGCAACTTCGTCGCACTCCTTGCGTGAGAGGCAATATATAATGCCGCTGGCGCTGGCAGGACGCGTTTGTATAAAGCTGCGCATGTCATCCAGCGTGGAGACGCCTTTTTTGGGTAGTACTTGAAACCGCAAATTGCTGCGATTGAAGCTGGAAAGGAACCACTTGCAGTGTGTCAGATTCAACTGTTGTAAAATGTCTTGACGTACGCGTGGCGTTGCCGTCGCTGTCAGTGCCATCGTGGGCACATTGGGGAAGCGTTTCCTCAGTATACCCAACTTTTTGTAATCAGGCCTAAAGTCATGGCCCCACTGAGAGACGCAGTGCGCCTCATCAATGACAAACCGACTGATAAAGTTGTTTGCGTTTAAATGATCAAGAGTGTCCTGAAAGCGTGCCGAACTCGAAATCTTCTCAGGCGTCACATACAGCAGCTTGACCAGGGGTGAATGTCCCTCCAAATCTCTGTATATGGCCATTGCATCCTCCATAGATTGTTCCCCGGACATGCTTTTGGCGCAAATCTTAATGGATTAAAAAGGTACATTTATAAATATGTCAAATGGGTTAAATAAAACACAACTTACATCCAGCGAGGACAGTTTGCTGACCTGATCGAAGATCAATGATTTAAGGGGACTGATGACAATGGTTACGCCCTCTGTGAGGATGGCGGGCAGCTGATAGCATAGAGATTTGCCACCTCCAGTGGGCATTAGCACAAAGCAGTCGTTGCCCAGAAGTGCCGCATTGATGACCTGCAGCTGATTGGGGCGAAAACTCTTCAGGCCAAAACTAAAGCTGAGCGCTTGCATCAGGCGTGTGGAATGCTCAAACTTTTGGCCATCGAACTCGCCGGTAATGCCATCGTTCTGCACATTAGAATGGAAATTTCCGGTTACCTTTTGTGCAGCTACTGATGCGATGCTTGTGCGGCTCGTGCTTGGCCTTGCCTCGACAGCAGTCAAATCAACAGTGCCCATCACGGTTGCCTGCTTATATGCCTGCTCAAAATGTGCCGGATCGTACTCTGGAAAGCCATCGTCATCGAGCACAATAGCTTTGTTGCTGTCTGCGGCAAAGTTGATGCGCTGGGTAGGCTCTGATGGCTTTGTGGGCTTCTTAACAGCCTCGAAATCGGCATAGGCATAATTATTAAACTCTGATTTGCGTCCTCTTAGTGCCTCGTGCTCCTCTCGTAGTTGCTTCAAAGTGTCCTCGAAGTCGTCATCCGAATCCACGATGGATATGATTGGCTTCTTCTTCTTCATTAGCGATGTAGAAGCTTTGGTGGGATTTACATGGCAGAGCTCTTCCTCATCTAACAAAAGCATACTTTGAGCCAAGTAATCATCCTCCTCCGAATCAGGAGTAGGACTTGCCATGGGCACTAGATCATCAAAGTCATCTGGCGGACCATTTGTATAGTTGCTCTTTGTTGTTGCTGTGGCTGGTTTTGTTAGTGTACTAGGCTTTGTCATTTGCTTCAGATCATCTGGGTCCACCCCTTGCTGTTCCTCTGAAGGATATGTTGCATAACTGCTTGGCGTTTGCTGCGTTTGCTGTTCCGCCTGCATTTCACGCTCCTCAAGCTCCAGTGCATCAAAGTCCTGATCTTTCGACGCCTCCTTAATCTCTTGCCGCTTGCGCTCTAATTGCCTATCCAGAAGTTGCGTGCGCGCTTTAAACTTTTGCCGCATCACTTTAAGCTTAAGAAACGTGTTTGCTTCGAAGCCATCAATTTCATTAAAGTGCACAGCGGGTATTTGGTCAACCACCGCGCAGTACTTTTCCATAAGCTCAATATATTTGGTCTTGTACAAGCCCATTGTGCTCCTAAGCATTGTGTCGTTCTGATGGCTGAAATCAGTCTTGCTAATCCCAATATCATATTGGCCTAAATCACGCAAATAATCAGCCAGAGAGTTATCAAAAACGATTCTCAGTTTAGGCTTCTCTGAAACTGCTGTCGGTGCTGAAGTTGCTGTTGCTGGTTTTACTTCGGTTGTTGCTAACACATTTTCGACTGCTGGTGGCTGTTCCGGGAAACTCAATACTGAATCGCTTGAAAGCGTTAGCTCCTTATTATTTGGTGGCACGAATAGCTGTTTCGGCCCGCAATTGGACAGAGGCTCATCTTTGATCGTTTTCTTCACCAGCGCATCGAAGCTATCGTCTAAACTACTGCTTGCATTTGAGCAACTCAATTTGGATGTATTGATGGAACTGGGCGGAGATTGAGACAATGAGAGTGGTTTGCGTGGTGACACGGAGAGCTTGTTAATGTGACTATTCAGCTTAGACAATGTAGCCTGATAGGTTGCATCTTGTTTGAGAATTTCATCCAGGTTATCAAAGTTCATTTTAACGCCCGAGGCGTTGTCTGGCTTTGTGGGCGTCATTGGCTTAGCTATGGTATTTGCTGGCAATGGTGCTAGTGGCGATTGATTGACATTTTCGAAGCTATATCTTTTGATAAGGGCGTTGCCGTTTGCATCCTTGTCCGGCGCTTTGTTTTTTGGCTTTTGGCTGTGACTCTGTGCATCATCTTCGCCGGATGAAGATGAATCAAGATAAATGGGGTTGTAAAACTTTGACTTTGATATCCTCTCCTCAGAAGTGTCTAGAAAAAATAAACAAATTAACGTGAATCTTATCAATATGTTGACGCTATTTTAAAAATCACAACCTTTTCGAGCCGCTTTTGTCGATTGCGCTGATTGGGTCAGGCGGTTCTTGTCTAGGCCAAGGAATGCTGACATTGTTAGCGGTTTATTTAGAGTGACGGGTTTTCGGGACATTATGTAGTCTGTCACAATACAAAAATTACAAACAATAATAAAAACAAAATTAAATGAGATTAGATGTAAGATAAAAACGCGGGCACATCTAGCTCTTCTTTTAGCTTTTATCGCTAAGAGTTGCCAAACTTTCTCAATTATGTGATTCAATTATCGAAAGCCAACCTATCGATCGCCATGGTATACAAGTATCTATAAAGTGCACTATAATAAATAAAAAATTTTTATTATATAGTAATAATGGAATGAATTCATTATATACTAATTCATTTTAAATATACTTATATGATTTAAAGATCAACCAGTTTTAATGCATTTCGATCACACTTATCAAAATCTGCGCGGTGAAACATAATTACATATGCGATATCTATGAGCATATGTACAAATGGATGCAAATGGCGCTAAATTGTGAGACTACATCAGCGGGAGATTTATTTTTACCCGGCTTGGTGCAACAGGTTCTTAATAAATACCACAGAGCTAAAGGTATTAATATCACACCTGCAGAACGTGCCCAATTGTTTACAGAGTTAAGCGCATTGTTAAGCGAAGAGCTTCTGGAGAGAACTCTACGTTTGCTTGATGAGTCGTGCATTATTATCTACTATACACCGGATCGTTTACGCCGCATAGTTGAATTCGCCAGCAACCGGAACTTTGCGCAAGTTGTGCGAGTAATTCCTGGTGTAAACTATTGTAAGTGTTGCTATTTCCAGCGTTGCGTCCTGCGATTATCTAAAAGTGAAAACGACGAAAATCTGAAGCTGGACGGCAATTGCAATCAAGTATCGTTTACCTGTGAGCACATGCTGGCTCAGCATTTGCATCAACTGCTTACTACAGAGCCGCGCGAGCAGATCTTAACGCTGTCACAGTTTAGATATTTTCACGACGATATCTATGTGGATTAATGCAGCATTCGAAACTGCTGTACGAAAAGGGCTTAATTAAAAATCGTAAAATGTTAACGCAATCCCAGTATGAAGATTACAAGATGGTTTGTCGTTTGGAACACATTAAGACCTTCTACTCATCCATTAAGGCAATCTGCTTCAGTGATGTAAGCTTACATAAAAAAATGTTTAACTTTTTTCTTGTCCTATGATGCACATCCATTATTTAACAGATTGGAACTTTACAAGCTAGTGAGGATGGGCTTCTTATAACCGTGGAGCAGGGAAAATCCATTCAGGCAACTTTATTTATAGCGCCCGCATTCTTTGCTGAATTCAAAGTCGATGGCGCGCAAAACTTTAGTGTAAAGATTAATGTCCTCGCGGAGTGTCTGAGCCTTTTTGGTCTTTCGGATTGCAGCGTCAAAATGCTCTACAAGGGGGAGGGCGCACCGTTGTTACTGCTACTCGAGCCGCACGACGACGACCATGTGAGCACTGAGTGCTCTATTAAAACCACCAACGTAGAGGAGCCCATGGAATATGAACTAGACCCTAACAGCTCTAGTTTGAATAAAATATTTATGCGTGGTCCCGACATGTCACATATTTTCCACGAACTTGATAAGGCAGCAGATGAATATGAGTTTACCATTTCCCCGTTAAAGCCGCACTTTAAGATCACAACATTAGGTGTTATGCAGGCTGAATCGAGCGTGGAGGTTGCCAAGTCCAGTGATATGATTATTTTGTTCAATTGTCGCGCGACGACTGTGGCCCGATACAAAAGCCAGCAAATTCGACTGACTAATAAGGCCTTGCAAGTTGCCACAAAAGTGGCGATCAAAACGGATGCTAGTGGTCTACTGGAACTGCATTTTATGATGCAGTCCGACGATGAGGAGGAGATGTATGTACGTTTTTTCATTACACCATTGCTAGAAGTTGATGTTATTTAAAATAAAGTTTCTGGCCTGTCTGGCAGCACTGTTCCCTATTCTTGTTCTTTCTGTTATTGATACCCTGTATGCTAAATTAGTTTTTAGGGTGGTAAGATATTAAGGCGCAGTTCCCTTTGATGCACGTAATAATGCATTTTTAAACGTATTTATTAATTGAATGACTGAACTGAGATGATAATCACTGATTACTATCAATTAACAGTAGCATCAGTAAAATTTGAAGAGACTTTAAGCTCAGAAAAGCATGTGAAATTCTTAGTACAGGGTGTTTCGTCACTTAAGGTGTTATTTATTCTTTCAGTAACACTGAATTGTTGTTGTTGTCATGCCATCAGCTGTGTGCCAGGCATGTGTTTGTTGTGTGTCATGCTTCCTCTTGCTTCTCTTGAATTTGGGTTGATCTGGCGGAAAAAAGCGTGTTCTATCAAATACAAGAAGAAAATCCAATTTTTAGGCCATTCGTACCATGCATACGTAAGTAAATTAAGAAGTGTCCAATTGAAATGTACGTACAATGCTTATTTTTTATCAGGCATGAGCATTTCAAAACGCCAGCGGATGACGACGAGCTTGACGACATTGATGACGATATGGTAGTTGGAGTAATAGCTGAAATCGAACAGGAGGTGCTTAACGAGTCGGAGAGCGACGACGACGAATACGATTTAGTGGATATGGGCGCACCAGTGCCGCAGCGTAACGAAGGGCACACCAGTTCAGATGATAGCAGCGATGGCAGCTTTGACCCAAATGCTGAAGACATCGACTCTGATGATTCAATGATCGATGAGGCTGCGTCTGCTGGGGCAAGTAGTGCCAAACGACGTAAGGAGCAGTCTGCAAACGATGGAGCCGGACCCAGCGGATCAGGCCCAAGTGGTGCAACTGATTATTCACATTTAGACGAGGATGACGAAACGGATGAGACTGTGCGTGCTATCATTGCAGCCATCAAGAAGACACGTACGGCGCCACCAGAGATAAAGCTAGAGGATTTTATCACAGACATTTGCTTTCATCCAGAACGGGATATCATTGCCTTGTCGACCATCATTGGCGATGTGCATTTGTACGAGTACGGCAACGAGGAAAATAAACTGTTGCGTACTATTGAGGTGCATGCCAAGGCATGTCGGGATGTTGAATTCACCGAAGATGGTCGCAGTTTGATCACCTGCTCCAAAGACAAGTGCGTAATGGTAACTGACATGGAGACAGAGAAGTTAAAAAAGCTTTACGAGACGGCTCACGATGATGCCATAAATAAGCTGCACGTGCTCGACGAGCGTCTTTTTGCCACTGGAGATGATTCGGGCACCGTTAAACTTTGGGATTTTCGTACGAAGGATGCAATTTTTGAGCTGAAGGAGGTGGAGGATCAAATAACCCAAATGCTAACCAACGAACAGAATAAGCTTCTATTGGCAACCAGTGCCGATGGTTATTTAACAACCTTTAATATCGGTGCTCGCAAGTTATATGTGCAATCAGAGCCGTATGAAGAGGAACTAAGTTGCATGGGCATTTATCGTGGAAATTCAAAGCTGGTAGCTGGCACCTCAAAGGGACGCCTTTATACATATAACTGGGGCTACTTTGGCTACCATTGCGATATGTATCCGGGCATCAAGAGCTCCATAAGTCTGATGGTACCCATAACAGATCGGATTGCTTGTGTGGCTGGTGAAGATGGCAATATACGCGCCTGCCATATTGCACCATACCGCAATTTGGGTGTTGTGGGACAGCACAATATGCCTATCGAATCGCTAGATATCAATTGCAGTGGCGAACTGCTGGCATCCTCATCGCACAACAACGATGTGCGCTTCTGGAATGTAAAATATTTCGAGGACTTTGGCGATATAAAATACAATGAGAAGCACAATGCCTACAAGGAGAAGCGACACAATTTGCCATCATCCAAGTGCACAAATTCCGCAGACTTCTTTGCAGACATGACCAAGGAGCATGACGATGACGATGAAGGCGGGCACGATAACGATACGCCATCTGGACCCAGTAAAATAGCCTAGATAAAGGTGCCTTTCTCATGTCATGCAAAAAAGTGTAGTAAGGTTTGGCATTAAAAAAAACATATATCATTGTTAAACATTTTTTAACAACTTTTAGCTGTAGTTATTAAGTCGTGTGCTGCAAAAGCTTAATAAAGTTAGCATGTACCTAATTAAATATCAAGTCGTAGTTTAATTGGTATACCTTAAAAAAATTTCAAAATTTGATAAGTATTATTTTCGGAGCCTTAAAAGAAACACAAATGGTTAACATATATAATATTGAATATATTTATTTGATTTGCAATTCATGTTTCTCAACATAATATAATATATATATAAATTATTTAGTATCCTGTGTCAAATTTTTAATTGGGTTTTGGATAAACCCAAAATAGAAAAACTTAATCGTAATTTAAAAATATATATTTTTTAAGTGGTTTCTTGAACCACGCTAACGAATTAGATCAGAACAACCAAATCAATTACAAATATGGCAACAAATTGAATTCAATAGATTAAATAGATAATTGGTAATTAGAATTAAAATGCAATCGAGTTGAATGTTGTTGTTTGTCGTTTTTCCTGGTACCAACCTTTATATCGTGAAAATTTTTAAAAATATGGAGTATTTAAATTACAATTTCAGATGGTACATTGGTTAGTTATTAATAAAAGGAGGAGGCGGCATTAACAATTTAACAGTACGTAGTATATACATGCGTAATCACAAGAATTTCGTTTCACAAAAACCATAGACATAATTTATAATATAGAAACTGTTTATGATGATTATGCCGGAAACACCAATCAAATATCTTTAATAATAATATTACATGTATTTTTGTAGAGTTTGAGCCAAAGTTTGTAAGATGTTTATTCTTTTTTTTCTTGAATGTAACGCACCAAATTTTGTACACCTGCTTTCGCCTGTTTCTGGTGGGTTTACGGTTCCAACTGGCTGATGTTAAGCGATTTAATTTTTGATGTCTTGCAAATTTATATGTTTTGATTTAAATATATAAATAGGCATTTGCATTTTCATTGCCTGCTTCAACTGCACCCTGCCAACTGCCCTCTACATGATAAACTTGATCAACAAGGGTGCTGAGCTATAAAGCTGAAGATGCACCAGTGCTTCCGAGAGGCACATAATTTTGCATATCCAATTCCATTTCTTTTTTTTTTGATAATTTTTAGGTTTACATTTTTTTTTGTTTTTTTTTTTTGTTAATTTTCAGGTTTAAATGTTTTTTTTTTTTTTTCTTGCTGCCTGATTGGCCCTGACATGAATGATAAAAACATGACGAACTCAGTCTGAAATGTTGTGTCCCGGTGATTGCATTAAAGTTTTGCGTAGCCGTTTTTACATGATCATGCCATGTACACAATGTCATAAGGCAGCGTTGCCAGCGGCAGCCGCGGCTGCAGCAGCTGCAACGCCACTAGAACTAGCCACCAGCGCATCCTTCGCCATATGTGTTTCAATATCAACGCGGCATATCGGGCAATGTTTGTTGGTGACCAGCCATTGATCCACGCAATCGGTATGGAAGAGATGCATACAAGGTAATCGGCTGAAAAGGTACAACATTACAGCATTAGCATTGAACAGAGCATGCAAATATATTAAAGTAAGAGACATATACTTACCGCACATCGTTCTCAATTTCAAAGAGAGACAAGCATATGGCACACTTTTCGGCGTCTTCGTCTGTTTCGCTGGGTCGGCGAACTCGGCGATATTTGTGCGGCAATGTGTTACGCTCAATAATCTCCTGCAAAAATGATATTCAATTAACTATATACAATTACAATTTCACTAAAATTATACAGAACTATTCAGACTAGACTCGATTCAACTTGTCTTTTAACTTAAAATCTGAACAAACATCGTGGATGGATATAATTTAATATTGTTTGCACCAACATACCAAAGTTGCTCCACGATTGGGACGCGGTGGTCCAATCAAAATGCGAGATGTTCCCATTGTGAGAGGCGTGGCCAGACCAATTTCCAAATGTAATGGTGAATAGTGATGGAACATATGATGATGTACTGCGGCACGACGTCGTTGCGCTTGATGTTGCTGTTGTTGTTGCTGAAGCTGTTGTTGTTGATGTTGTTGTTGCTGTTGCTGCTGTTGTTGCTGCTGTTGCTGCTGTTGCTGCTGATATAGTCCCAATTGGGTAGTTTGGGCCGGATGAGGCTGATGAGCATCGATGGGTGCAGCGGCAGCGGAGCCATGATGTTGCTGGTGTACAGCTGCATCATAGGCCGGATAGTAAGCGGGATCGAGGCTGGAGACAGGTCCGTTGCGGGCATGCACACAATTGCAGATGCTGTGCAGACTGCTGCTTGTCAGATTTAGCGGATTTGAAGAGAGATCAATGGGTGTGGGCGTCATATGACGACGATGCAGCTCCTGCATAGACTGCTGGCGATACCACAAGTTCTGATGCACCGGATATGGTGGCGCCGGCGTCAATGATGTCGCTACAATAGCGCTCGCACGGTGAGGCGGATGAATGTGCGCATGCATTTGATTCTGTGGCGCCTGATGTCCTTGATGCGGTTGCGGCTGATAATGCTGTCGATGATTATGATATGCATCCGAGCGTCGCAAACTAAACGGCGGCGAACCGCAATACTGCATTGTCGTGCGTCCCGAGTACATCTCCAGTGGCGGTGGCGGCGACACAGCACCTGCCACTGTCACAATGGAGGACATGACTGGTGGTGGACCCACTGCCGCCGCGGCTGCTGCAGTGGTGGCAACTGCAGTTGCCACTGGTGTATTGGAACGCCTTAGCATATTTGCGAGCGACAGAAGATCGTGATAGGGTTGAGCCTGTGCCGCTGCCACAGTGGCAGCCACAGCTGCAGCGCTCATGGCACCGCTCAACGAGCTGCGACTGCTCCCGTTAGCATTACTTAGGCCGCCCGGATAATGCGGGTTCGGTGGACCTGGTGAATAGTCTCCATTATTGCGACTCGCTGGCATTGTTGTGATTGTGAAATGCGGCACATAAAACGGCTGGTAGGGATGATAATAGGCAGTTGGACTGCTGTTCCGCCCGCTGTTGGTCAGCGTTTCAACGGGTGTTCCACCAGTGCCACCTGAATTTGGAACACGTTGCAGCCGCACATAATTACCTGAATTTCCAACGCTTGCCGGCGGTATTGTTGATGCTACATCCATTGGCATCATTGGCACATAATTGCCAGAATTACCAACGCTTGACGCTGGTGGTGCTTGTGGCAAGACAACGGGTCCAGCATTAGTCACGATGTGTTGCAGCATTGGCACATAGCTGCCGGAATTACTAACGCTCGAAGCTGGCGGTGCTTGTGATAAGACAACTGGCCCAGCATTTGTCACAATGTGTTGCATCTGCACATAATTACCAGAATTACCAACGCTCGAAGCTGAGGGTGGTGGTGGCGCCGCTGGTAGTGCTGCTGCTTGTCCCTCCGGTAGCGTACCAAAATGCCAAATGGGCGGTGGCGTTATGGGCTGAAAATAGCGTTGCGAATGTGCTGCTGCAGCTGCCGCCTCGTTCTCTATACCGGGACAACGTGCAGTTGGCATTATATTTCTGATGTTGTAAATCGGTCCCATCGACGGCGCATGATCGTATGTGCTGTAGTTGTGATCGTTGATGGGCACACGATCCGCCAGAGCTCCGCTATAAAAGGCAAATGAGGTGCCTGCCGCTGGACGCTGGCGACGACGTTCCTCGTATTCGCTGGCCGAATTTGGGCGTGGCAGCAGCGTTGCAGCAACTTGTGCTGCGCCGCCAGTTCGTACCTCTGCGCCGACAGCTGGTTGGCCGCATGTGACTAGAGACTCCTCATGCATCTGTTGGTCTTCTATTATTTGACGCTGGCGCAACCGGTCGATCTGCATCAGCATGTTCTGATGCTGTAGTCGCTGCAGGCGCTGCTGTTGTTGCTGTCGGTAGCGATATCGTACTTGTTGCATCTGTTGCTGCACCGACGTGTCGTTGCTACTACCAAAACTGTCGTCATCCGAGTTCGGATGCTGCTGTGCTTGTTGTTGATGCTGATGCTGTTGATGTTGATGCGGCTCTACGTGTTCGTCTTGATTACGATGTTGAATTTGTTGCAACGATTGCTGCAGCGCCGCATCGTTATTGCCACTAAAGCCATCATCATCTGAGGTTAGATCTATGGAAAGTATTGGCTCTCGTGTCGAGTGAACAAACACAACGTCATCATCATCATCATTGGAGTCGGAGGACCAATCCAGCAGCTGCAGATCAGGCGCAGTTAGCACCGCATTATCTCCAATAGCATTTGCATTCACATTTGTGTGTGAGGAATTTGCATTGTGTCGCCTGCCTGTTGTGGTGGCAGGCAAATTATTGGTCTGCTCCGCCCGCCTGCCTTCTGCTGCTTCACGCGGCCTACCTACATAGGCAATGACACAGGAACCAGCGCTTGATGGCTGCTGCTGCTGCAGTGTTTGAGACTGAGCCACCGAATGCTGGGTATCCTTAAAAAAAAAAAATTATATTTAGTTCGGTACAAATTTAATCTTATATAAATACCTGTCGCTCTGTGTTTCCTGCCACTTCAGCATAAGTGCGATGCCTATGACGACCGGGTTGAAATGCATAGAAGTTTGTTGGCGACATGGTCGATGGGGACAGTTCAACATCGCTGCGTGACTCGAAGCGCGCCTGCTTTTTAGGCGGCTGACACAACCGGGAGCTGAGATTGATACTACTACTGCTGCTTGTGTTGCTGCCGCCTCTACTATCGGTGGGTATTCGTTCATCCAAGGATCGAACCCGCGAGCGGGTTCTCGTAATGACTCTCCCAAGATTCGAGCCGTGGTATGGCCTTATTATTGCTGCTGGTCTTGTCTGGTGGTTGTGTTGCTGTTGCTCATGCTCCCGCTGATTTGATGTGGGCGTGGCGTTGTCACCAGTATCGTTTGCCAAAGAATGCACGCCACAGATATCACGACCGCCATAGCAAGTGGTGTGGGTGGCCGTTGTGCAAGATGTGTTTGATAGCAATGAGGGTGGTGGTGGTATCAAACGATACCTACCACCACGATTATAATACGTGTGATCCGCATGATCCGTGGTGCTGTTGCTGCTGTGCGGTCGTGTTGCTGTTGCTTCTGTTGCAGGTAGTGGTGGTGCTGCTGCATTGTGCATACGCAAATCCCAGCCATCATCACTGCTGTTTTCGCCCGTGTGGTCCAATTCGTTGAAAAACTGAAAAAGACGACCCGGACGATATATATTGCGACGTTGCTGCTGCTGCTGCGCCCGAGCGCTAGTACTAGGCGTTGCGTCCAATTCAATAACTGTTGAAGATGAGGTCGCGGATGCGGTAGCATTCACTTCACCGGCAGCAGAAGCAGCAGCTGTATTGTGATTACTTTTAAGCTGATGTTTTTTCTTTTGTACCGCCGATGTGGTTGTGGTTGTGTTTGTGGTACGCGTATTGGCAAACTGCACATGCTCCGTATCCGATGCACTGGACGTGACATCATCATAGGCGGTGACCTGACTCATCATCACTACAGGATTGTTATTATAGCTGCTGCTCGCCTCAAATGAGCTGTTTGTACTGCTGCTGTTGTGTGATGAGCTTAGCAGCGAACTGGAGGGCAGTTCGAAGGTGGTGTTTCCCGATTGCAGCAGCATTTGCTCATCCACAGCATGATCATCCATTGCAGCGGACCAAATACCATCTATATCCGTCTCGATGTTGTTGTTAATGTTATTGTCGTGCTCGTGTTCGCGCTCTCCTTGGTTGTGCTGCTGCTGCTCACGCTTTGTTTCAGTCTTACGTTGCGTATTGTGATTTGGAATGAACTGGGAGACAGCAGTAGTGTTATCCCCTCGACTATTACTACCGCGAACAGCAGCTGCAGCGGACAGTGTGGACGTGGCAGCTGTAGACGTTGAGCTGAGCTCAAAGAATTGTGTGGGTTCACCACTGCCAGGACCAACAGCATTGGATTGAGTGGAATGCACATGCTCGATGGGTGCCACATAGTTGCTTCCTTGTTCCGTCAGCCGGTTACAGTGGCATACATCGCGTACAATATTGCATTTCCAGCATTTGTTACCAGGCAGGCCGCGTGTAGAGCTTGCTGGCTCTGCATAGGATTCCCTATTTAAAGACCTGGCTGACGGCTGTTGCTGGGGCACATAGCTACCAGTGACAGGTTCAGCAACTTCAGAGTGTTGCTGTGCTGTTTGCACGCCTGTGGAAGTCAGTAAATCAGAGGGAAACATCCAATAATTATCCCATTGCGAAGTCTGGTAGTCAGGCGGAAAAACGGATAAATAACGATCAGGAACCGTTACAATGCCCCTGTACTGACGGTACTGATTCTGCATATGTCGGTGTCTGAGTTCATCCTGTTCATTTTCCATGCTTATGGTCTTTTTTTTTTTGTTTTTTCTTTAAAGGAGAAACACAAATTATAAAAATGATTAATGTGTCTGTTTAATCACATAAATGTGTACTATGAGTGGAATCTGATATACCAAAATTTATACGAACGACAACTTTCTGACGCCTACTTTGACAATATATGAACTACTGACAACTACAAAATAACATCGATACTTTTCAAATTTGATTGGAATATAGCTATAAACTAATTTAAGTTGAATGGAAAAAGCTTGATTTTAATGTTGTAGATTGTCTTAAATTTTTTTGCGCAAAAAAGTTGAAGGTGCAAAAGAAAGCATTGATTGCGAATAGACTGCAAGAGATAAGAACAGAAATTTTTGAAAAACAAGTGGTTTCCTAATGTTTATTATTTGCATTTTGTTTCACAAAGTAGACCTTCGAATAGGCTTTAATTATAAACATCGAACGCTTACTGTGGTTTTACATTATTCATGTATGTATGTTCAAACCATGAACATTTAAAGAAATATCAGTGTGTTCGTGTTGTCACCTGATTTTAACGCCGCTCTTAGTAATGCATTCGGCTACACTTTGGGAGTTCGTTTGAAACCCGTGTTAGTGCATTTATTTGTTTGTTCGACTTGCACTTTTGATAATGCGTTTAAAAATTGGCCCAAAACAGCTGTGTAAAGAATAAGACAGAGCGAACTACACATTTGAGAAGTGAGAGGGAGAGCGTACATGGAAAGAGCATGCGAGACGAACAGAGGGAGAGCGAGTAGAGCTTACCTGCTGCCCGAAGCCCGACAAGACACCTTAATGGCAAGGTGGGGGAACTGCTAATTTACAAACAGCGCAGTAATTTGTAACACGTCTTTTCATGTCCAGCAAACACAGATTTTACTAGGTCACCGTTTTAATTATATAAAACTGCAATTAATAGTCCCAAAACGTTGCTAAAATCGCACAAATAGCACAAAAATATGAACGTCGTAGGGAAAAAATCACACACATACACTGACTACTAAAAATATCGATGAACCGATACAAGAACTTTGCAATAAATCGAAATCGATAACACTTTTCCCAAAGTAGAAGTATTTCCGTAAGGCCTTTAATTTTATCTGATACTGCTACGTTGCACCTGAATGCATATCGATTTTTTCAAATTCATTAATTTTAAATGCAAGTATACTGATGTTTTATGTTTGCGCCACATTAGCTAGTGCTGTGTAATGCGAACACCTTTACCGCTCAGCAACACTGCAACAACATATCGACATAAAAATCTTCATATATCGATAGCATATCAACAACCCTACATTCCGCAAACATGAAAAATATAAAAGTTAAAGTAATTTGTTTATAATTAAAGAGCCAGTCACCAAACGCGAGAAATTGTGAGCAGTTATACGGTATATATGTGAATTTCATTACACCCGACTAACGACAATATGACACGTTTTTCAAGAAGATTAATATAGGGGCGGGGTGTGGTTGTGACTTAAAATTTGTGAACATTAAAATTGTGTGTGGTTTTTATAACAAAAAGAATTTTCTGGCACGAGAACAAGGCATATAGACGCCGTTGCCTGCGCTAATAACTAATGTCAAACACAAAACGCCGCGCTATATTAACTGAAAGCGCAATTTTTATGCAAATGAGTTTGTGGCAGGCAGCCAAAGCGGCAACGATTTCGAGTGCTGTATTGTGTGTATATGAAAAAAAAAAAATGAAACAACAACAACAATGTGTAAAGAAACAACAACAGCAACAATATTGTTCATTCGATTTGCGTTTTGCGCTTTTATTTCGTAGATTTGGCAAACGAAGAAATCTGAAGCAGCCGCAGATATTCAAACCAGAAAAAACACAAGCAGTCCCCAAGAACCAAAGTTAGCCTGCAATGTGCAGCTGCAGCGTAAGCGTTCGTGATGTCCCGGCTCGCTGATTACTTTGTAATTGTTGGCTACGATAACGACAAAGAAAGTAAGTTTCCAATGATTGATAATATGTGCATACGAATATACACATTAAATACAGTTGTCGCTCAAAAATAGAAACACTTGAATTAAGTTGAAGCATAATTTTTAAGTTTCAGAATCTAATTTCTATTCATTTAAATAAAAGAATAATTAATGTAAGAATAACATAAAAAATCAATTTAAGTTCAATATATTTATTATTCTTAAAATTCCACTGTATGTGTATTTTTGATTTGTAATGTTTTTTCTTATTTTTTAATTTTTTTAACAGAAACTGCCGGCAATGTCTGCGGTCAGCCTATATGCGGCAAAATTGTGCAACGATTTCCTGAGAAAGATTGGCCCGACACGCCCTTCATCGAGGGTATCGAATGGGTGAGTTTCTGTTTCTTAATTTAGGCCGCCACGCATACACAGACACAATTGTTTTACTCGTTGCTATTGTATAATTGTAGTTTTGCCAGCCATTGGGCTGGAATTTATCGTACGAGAAGCAAGAACCAAAATTCTTTATATCCGTGCTGACAGACATCGATGCAAACAAGCATTATTGTGCGTGCCTCAGCTTCCATGAAACGCTGGCAATAACGCAAACGCGCAGCGTCGATGATGACGATGAGACGATTGGAAACAACTGCAACAACGGCAGCAACAGCAACAGTCGCGCACTGCTGGGTGCTGCGCCCGTTGAGCCCATTACGCATCATAGTATTATGTATGCGCCCAAGTGTTTGGTGCTCATATCCCGATTGGATTGTGCGGAAACTTTTAAGGTAAGATCCATTTTAAATGAATTTTTGTTTCTATAAATGATATTTACATATTATTTTATTACAGAACTGTCTGGGCACCATCTATACAGTGTATATCGAAAACTTGCCATATGCCATGGAGAATCTTATTGGCAACATACTCGGCTGCATACAGGTGCCGCCTGCAGGTGGGCCACAAGTGCGCTTCTCGATTGGCGCCGGTGATAAGCAATCGTTGCAGCCACCGCAGAGCTCATCGCTGCCAATGACAGGCAGTGGTGTTTACTTTCTGTTTAAACAGCTGGGCATTAAGAATGTGCTGATATTGTTGTGTGCAGTGATGACCGAAAACAAAATACTCTTTCACTCCAAATGCTATTGGCATTTGACGGACAGTTGCAGGGCATTGGTTGCGCTTATGTATCCATTCCGGTACACACATGTCTATATACCCATTCTTCCGGCCCCACTCACCGAGGTATTGTCCACACCAACGCCATTTATAATGGGTATACATAGTTCGCTGCAGACAGAGATAACGGATTTGCTTGATGTGATTGTAGTTGATTTGGATGGTGGCCTGGTAACTATACCTGATGCACTAACGCCACCGGTGCCGATATTTCCCTCACCGCTGTGGGAGCATACTCAAGATCTGCTCGGCATGATACTATTTCCCAATTTGGCGCAAGCAGATCTTGCATTCCCAAATAACGAGCGCATACCATCTGCACTGGCCAAAACGGAGGCGCACATTGACAAGGAGCTGCGTGCCATTTTTATGCGATTGTTCGCACAGCTGTTCCAGGGATATCGATCCTGTCTGACTATCATACGCATACATCCGAAACCCGTTATTACATTTCACAAAGCTGGCTTCCTTGGCGCACGTGATCTCATAGAGAGCGAGTTTCTGTTTCGCGTCCTGGACAGCATGTTCTTCACAACGTTTGTTAATGAGCGTGGACCGCCCTGGCGCGCTGCTGATGCTTGGGATGAGCTGTACAGCTCTATGAACGAACTTCTTAAAACCGAGGCACAAAACCGGAATCTCGTAAGTGGTCATCAAACTTTTTTTTCCAACTGCTTATGTAAATTGAATGGTCTCTATTTTTTGTCACAGATACTAACACATATCCAGGAGCTGGGACGCACGTTGTACGAAAACGAAGCATCCAATGCGCCAACCACCTATGCCCAGAAAGTTTTGCGTCCCCCAGAGGGCGCATTCCAGCGCATCCATCAGCCAGCATTTCCACGCATTAACACTGATAAGGTGGAGCTTATCATTCAAGATGGCATACGCAAGAATGGACACTCGCAACGTTTTCATGTCACACGCAATCAACATAGAATTATACCCATGGGTCCCCGGCTGCCGGAGGCGCTCGACGTGCGTCCCACAACGGTGCACAACTCGGCACGACGTTTGGAGGTTCTTCGAACCTGTGTTTCGTACATCTTTGAGAATCGCATTGCGGATGCGCGCAAGCTATTGCCGGCTGTAATGAGAACTCTTAAACATCGGGACGCCCGGCTTATTCTATGCCGCGAACTGTTTGGCTATGTGCATGGTAATAAGGCCGTGCTCGATCATCAGCAATTCGATCTAGTCGTACGTTTTATGAACAAATCGCTGCAAAACTCGTCCGGCGTAGATGAGTATACGGTAGCAGCTGCTTTGTTGCCAATGTCTACCATATTCTGCCGTAAACTCTCGATGGGCGTGGTGCAATTTGCCTATACAGAGATTCAAGATCATGTCATATGGAAAAACCTGCAATTTTGGGAGTCAACATTTTTTCAGGATGTACAGGCACAGATCAAGGCGCTCTACTTGCTGCAGCGTCGCCAAAACGAACATAACAAGGAAGCGAATTGTGTGTTAGACGAGGTGCCCTTAGAGGAGCCGACAGCATTGGAAATCACAGCTGAGCAATTGCGTAAGAGTCCGACCATTGAGGAGGAGAAAAAGGCAGAGCTGGCAAAATCGGAGGAGTCCACGCTCTACAGCCAGGCCATTCATTTTGCCAATCGCATGGTTTCCCTGCTAATACCGCTCGACGTCAATGTGGATGCGGCAAGCAAGCCCAAGCAGGCCTTTCGGCTCGAGGAGAACCAAAGCGTTTCTAATAGGTAAGATTACATGAATGTCTTTCTGTCGTTTAGATCCAATAATAATGTTATTTACTTTTAGTATTATGGGCTCGCACAGCCTAAGCGAACATTCCGATGAGGGTTTTGAGGAGAACGATGCTTTGGAGATTGGCGTTACCGTCGGCAAAACAATTTCCCGTTTCATTGATTGCGTCTGTACCGAAGGCGGTGTGACATCGGAACACATACGAAATTTGCACGACATGGTTCCAGGTGTGGTGCACATGCACATTGAATCTCTGGAGCCCGTCTTTTTGGAGGCCAAACGGCATCCACATGTGCAAAAGCCGAAGATACAAACACCTTGCCTGCTGCCAGGAGAGGAATTTGCCACCGCTAATTTACGCTGCTTCCTAATGCCCGATGGCAGGGAAGATGACACCCAGTGTCTAATACCTGCGGAGGGTGCATTATTTTTGACGAACTATCGCATTGTGTTCAAGGGTTCGCCATGTGATCCACTTTTCTGCGAGCAGACAATTGTGCGCGCCTTTCCCATTGCCTCGTTGCTCAAGGAGAAGAAAATATCTATGTTATATCTTGCACATTTGGATCAAACGCTACCAGATGGTCTTCAGTTGCGGTCCAGCTGCTTTCAGCTGCTGAAGGTTGCCTTTGATACGGAGGTGACGCTGGAACAAATCGAAACGTTTCGCAAGACGCTAAACAAGGCGCGTCATCCGTTTGATGAATTTGAATATTTTGCATTTCAATCTTATGGTACCATGCTACAGGGCGTTGTGCCGCTCAAGACCAAGGAGAAATACTCAACGCTTAAGGGGTTTGCAAAGAAGACGCTGCTTCGCACAGCCAAAAAGGCAGGTTTCAAGCAGAAGGCACAAACCAAACGTAAACTGGTACCGGAATATGAGTTGGGGAGCTGCGGTGGCAGCGCTGACGCACTGGAAACCCACTCCATTGACGATGAGCTCGAGGACGCGGACGAGTTCGAGACACAGCAGAACGAGGGGCTGCCACGCCTACTTACCACCAAGGACATTGAGCGCATGCGCGAACGTAGCTATGTTCGCGATTGGAAGCGCTTAGGTTTCGATGCGGACGCACAGCTCGGATTTCGGATTAGCAATGCGAACGCAAACTATGCAACATGCCGCACCTTGCCGGCCATCATTGTAGCACCGGTGCAATGCAGCGATGCGGCTATGACGCACTTGGGACGTTGCTTTAAAGGTCAGCGTATACCTTTGCCAACCTGGCGCCACAGCAACGGTTCTCTGCTCATACGTGGTGCACAACCCAACAGCAAATCCGTAATTGGCATGATTAAGAATACAACAGGCGCCAATACAATGACGCACAATGATGTCACCCATTATCCGGAGCAGGACAAGTACTTTATGGCGCTGATCAATACGATGCCCAAACTGACGCCGCTGGACGCACTCAATCAGTACACGGGCATGAATCTCTCAATGAGCTCATTGCTCGGTCATGGCGTTGGCGAAGACCATCAATCGCTAACGCCAGAGCTGATGCGTAAGCAAAGAACCAACTTGACTGTCACCGATGGCAACAAATCCAACGCGTCGGGCAACAAAGGCGGCACCATGAAGGGCAACGAAAGAAATTTGAGCGCAAACGCATTTCGCAAGATGCGCCTTTACGCTTTGGGTAAACCAAATAATATAGAGAGTTAATTAATTATCTAGAATAATTTTCCATTCCAATAACAGGTGAAAAATCGCAGGCCAAGTCAAATTTGAATGGTGACTTCTGTGCAGATTTTATACCCGTCGACTATCCGGATATTCGCCAATCTCGCTCGGCGTTTAAGAAACTTATACGCGCCTGTATGCCATCGCACAATGCAAACGATGCAGATGGTCAGAGCTTTGCCAAGATGGTCGAGCAGTCCGATTGGCTGCAGCAAATCTCAACGTTGTTGCAGCTATCGGGTGCTGTGGTGGATCTAATTGATTTGCAGGAGAGCAGCGTGATGTTGTCACTGGAAGATGGTTCCGATGTTACTGCTCAGCTTTCGGCCATAGCTCAGCTTTGCCTTGATCCCTATTATCGTAGCCTGGACGGCTTTCGCGTGCTCATCGAGAAGGAGTGGCTGGCTTTTGGGCATCGCTTTGCGCATCGCAGCAATCTGAAGCCAGCACATGCAAGCACGAATATTGCTTTTGCGCCCACCTTTCTGCAGTTTCTAGATGTTGTCTATCAGCTGCAGCGACAGTTTCCGATGGCCTTTGAGTTTAATGATTTCTATTTGCGATTTTTGGCATATCATGTGGTCTCGTGCCGCTTTCGCACTTTTCTCTTTGACTGCGAGCTGGAGCGCTATGATTCCGGCATTGCTTCCATGGAGGACAAACGCGGCTCGCTAAGCACCAAGCATTTGTTTGGTGGCGGCGCCGTCAATGGTTCGGATGATGAGTGCAATGTATATCCGCTGGACATACGCAGTCCGCGCACGCCCACCCAACTGAATCGTATTGGTCACTCAATTTTTGACTACATCGAGAGACAGCATAATAAGTCGCCGATATTTTACAATTTCCTCTATTCGGCTAACAAGGATGTGGTACTGCGTCCGCAGAATAGCGTAGCGGCTTTAGACTTGTGGAGCTTTTACACTAACGAGGAGCTGGCGCAGGGACCGCCATATGATCTCGAGGTGACCAATGTGGACGACGAAATCGATCTTTCCGAAATTAAGGGCAAACGCATGGTCATCAGCGCCGGCTATGACAACATTGAGAAATGCAATCCCAACGCCTATGTATGCCTGCTCAGCGAGGTAAAGCAGGCGGAAACTGAACGCGGCCATCTGCCACAAAAGTGGCAACAAGTGTGGAATAATCTAGTGGTGCCTCAACTGGAGCCCATGTCACGTAAAACATCGCTGAGCAGCATGTTGGTGCAGACACATCAACACAAGCGCTCAACGCTCGAAATCATTATGAAGGGTCGCTTAGCTGGCTATCAGGATAAATTCTTTCATCCACATCGCTTTGAGAAGCATCCATACACGACGCCCACCAATTGCAATCACTGTACGAAACTGCTTTGGGGACCCGTAGGTTATCGTTGCATGGACTGCGGCAACTCGTATCATGAAAAGTGCACTGAACTCTCAATGAAGAACTGCACCAAGTACAAGGCCATAGATGGTGCCGTCGGTCCGCCTAATGTTAATATGTCACAAGGTGACACCGCCAGCATTGCATCCAGTGCAGCAACCACAGCTCGCACATCTAGCCATCATTTCTATAATCAGTTTAGCAGCAACGTTGCCGAGAATCGCACGCATGAGGGGTAATTTAAATATACGTCTTATCTTATAAATTTGAATACATTTTATAATCTTATTTATATAGACATCTTTATAAACGTGGCGCTTTGCTGAAGGGCTGGAAACAGCGCTGGTTCGTTTTGGACTCGATCAAACATCAGTTGCGCTACTATGACACATCTGATGACACAGCACCCAAGGGCATAATAGGTACAATTTATTTAATGTATGAGTAAGAGTTTAAATATTTAAAATGTTTCTTCTTTACAGAGCTGGCTGAAGTGCAGTCGGTTACTGCCGCACAACCCGCACAAATTGGCACAAAGCGCGTAGATGAAAAGGGTTTCTTTGATGTAAGTTAAACAATGTGCAAAATGAAACCTCTTTAAAATTTTTTTTTTTTTTTCAGCTTAAAACATCAAAGCGCACCTACAATTTTTATGCGATGAACGCAAATCTGGCTCAGGAGTGGACGGAAAAGTTACAGGCCTGTTTGCAGTAGGACATAATCATCACACCGGGCTGCAACAGCAAAAACAAGAAATTTTTAAATCCTGGCAACATCTTAAGAAATCCTCTATTTCTCTTTCTCTCTCGTGGTTTCTGTATAGGCAATTGTTCTATGCTTTTTTCGTGTTCTGCTCCCTTACCCTTATATACATACATATATATATTCAATATGCTGAATGTTTTGTTTTGTTGTAGGACAATCCAATTAACGTTATTATTATTATTATTATTGGTGTATATTTTGTACATGTGAGAGAGTATTTATTGCCAGCGTTTGTATTACTCTGGATCTGTAGTAACTCTGTATGTATTATTTATAACCGAAATATTTTTACATATATAAGCTAAATTAGTGTCAAAATATGTTTATTAACACTCGCATAATGCATAAATTACTTGAATATTTAGCAACAATTAACGTAGGCGACAAAAGCTAAACACAATATATATATATATATAGTAAAGGAGAAGTTACGTACTTTAAATGTGGATATATAAAGAAGGAAACCATAATATCATGTGATTAAACGTATAATGCTGACAAACAACAAGAAAGTTAAATGACAAATGAAAAATTAAGCCACGGTAGCAACTTTTTATACACATTTTTTTATATATTTATACACATACATATATATGCTATATGTCTATCTATAAATACGTATATACTTTTGTAGTGAAAATACCAAAGATAATTCCACCTTTGTTGCGCAATTAAAATGCATTTCATAATTTCTTCCTTTGAATATTTAATTAATAAACGCCTTTCTTTATTTATACAATACAATAATATACTATATATTATAAATGTATATTTTTAAATAATTTACTGCAATTCTCATTTGTGGCTTACAAACTATATACATTTTTAAACAAATGCGCTTTGTATTTATAATTTTATGTTGAAGTGTCCCAAAATTCATCATACATCAGATCATAGGAACGTCGTCCAGTAAACAATGTTGAGAATGAAGAACGAGAACGGAAAGAAGAAGCGCGAGAATTTGTCTATAAAAATGGCGGTGGCATGGCCATGGCAGAATGTATCATATTGTGGCTCAATTATCGATTCCCGATGATGATGCTGCAAAAAACGCTACAGAGTTCTAGTTTCATCCATGCTTAAGTACTCAAATACTTTCGTAAGCTCACCTTCAAGTCATCCAGATCTGTAATATTCTCATCGGAATAACCCTTCATGGCCTTTGTAGCCACTGGTCCCATAAAATTGTTGACCACAGCAAATTCCATCAACGATAGAAATACGAATACCGAACAGGACGACATCCAAACATCAATGGCCTTCACATAGGAAACCGGTGGCAGCGATTGTTGTGATTGTGTATTCTGTGTGGCCAGAGTGAGTAGCGACGTAACGCCCAACGTAACACGTGCCGGTATTGCCTCCGGCTTTATCCAAAATGATATCCATGACATGACCACAATCAGGGCCGATGGTATATAGGTGTGAAACAAATGATAACCTAGGCGGCGACGCAAGTTAAATACTATAGCCAGGCAGGTAAAGTTGCCTAAGTGTGAACAACAAAAGATTTATAAACATATAGTAATCGTTCGGAAATTTAGACCCATGAATTTCAAGTTTATATTTTTTGATATGATTTTTTAAATATCTAAACTCAAAATACACACTATAAACGATAATTTAATACTTATTAGATCCTGATAAAATAAATGGGACCTAAGAAATAATTCAATAAGTTAAATAGTTACAATAAAACTTAGAGAACCTTCCCGTTTTAAAAAAGTCAGCTAAATTGATTTTGTGTATGGTTACGCCAAATTTCTTACCCGTTGAGTATTCAATGGTGCAATCTGTCGTATAATTATTTGATATATCCAATTGTGGCAGCTCAATCTCAGCGTTGACTACCAACGGATCTGTCATGTTCCAAATGAATACCAAATCCTCCACAGTGTGAGACACTAGAGATTATTTTCAACAAAACCATCAAACCAATCAAATGCAATCTAACACTTACAGCTTTCGATCATCATGGAGCAGATTTGTGTATCATGTGGATAGGATTCGAATTTCATGGCGCACGATAGCACCAGCGTCAGCTTGGACATGTATAGCAGAGTCTTGTCATGGTACAGCCAAAGATAATGATTGGGTATGCTCATCTCGTGGAAAGTCACCTTTTTGGCATTCTTGAAGAAGCAATCGGGACGCCAAATGCTGTGCAGCCAATCCACATCCAGGATGCGATATTGTTCGCTCATGTTCTCCGGCAAGCGCAAACGAGGATCGCGCCAACTTTGTGCTAAAAATATATCCGTCACATAGGTCTAAGAAAATCAAATGAGATGAGATTTGGAAACACGCATAGAGGTGACAGGATCAAAGTTACCATAGATTCCTCATTAATGGAATCCAGTGAGAGCACAGTGACATGAAAATAAACAACTGTTGGCTGGCCCAGCAGCTTGGGTGCACGATTCTTATCATAGGTTTTCGATGGTATGGGTAATATATCTGGCAGCGATAGACTCGATTCATAATGAGATACCAGCTCAGCACTCTCTGTATTGTTTCTGCAAATAACAAGTAAAGAAATCCAAACACTGTTATTTTAAGGTTATGTTGCAGCCTTGTCTGATGCAATGAAATTTCACAAGCTAAGCAAAATGTATTGCTTATTATTTGTTACTATTGTTTTTAATTACCTGAAACCGTGAACACAATTACATGGTTGAATTGATTTTTCTAGTATATGCAAATAAAAGGCAACCGCAATCAGGAAATTATGTTTTTTCAATTGTTTAAATTTGTTTTGCATTTGCATTTTGAACAAACAGCGCGATTAGTTTTTTTTTTTAATTTCCAATATCTATGATTAAATATGTTTTAAGTAACGGCTATTTACTACATTTATTATAATGTATCGCCTAGTTTTGCGCGTTTTCACGTGTTGTTGTTTGGTTTTTTGCGTTTGTATTTCAGTTTCATAATTTTACGGCACATTGTTCTTATTTGAATAACATTTTTTTTTTAAATGCGCTGAGACATTTCCAGCTCGTTTGTCGCTTTTGAATGCAAATTTATTGGATTATTTAATAAATGCAAGACGTTTGATTTATTTTCTTTCTAAATTTCTTTCCGCTAATATGGCAAACCAAAAACAAAACAATAAAAGAGTTATATAGACGTTGTTCTGTGCGCTGCTCAAGGTAGGTGTTAAATTAATTTCTATGGTTTCATTCGTTTTCATTGGCATTCCTCTCTTTGCTATTGTACGTTGCCAAATGACATGCCTAAGGTATGTGTAAAACAATAATAGAACAGTTCAGCTAGTCGAGGCAGAAATACCTAAAATTGCAAAAATCACTTTGAAAACGGACGTTACATCCAAGCACTATTTTTGCATGTGCACCAAACGTGTCCACATAATTTATATACCCTCTACATATTGGTTAAGTAAAATATGCCTAATACCTGACAGCTAATTGACAAATCTGCGTTTGCGTATTCGTAACCGCATAAAATTCACATTACACAAATGAATGAACGCACAAATTTTTGTATTGCGTACGTTCTGCTCTAGAATTTAAATTCAATTCGGCCAATTCGGCGCGCCAATTTATACATATCACCTGTTGTTAACAGTTTGGTGCTGCCAGATGTTCATTACATGCCGCACAGCTGAGCGAACGAGCTGCCCATAAGCTGAGTGCTGAAACTAAGTGGCAATGCCAGCTTCTATGATGAATATTGATTTGTTTTACTTGTATGTACTTGTTTTCGTTTAAGATGTAACTAAAAATCAGTTGAGCCACAAATTAACAATAACACCTAAGTTGTCAAATCATTCATCAGTACTGGGCACAATATTAAAATGGAATTTCCTCAACAAATCGAAGGTAAGCTCAATAAACAGACCGTTAGAGTTTTTCGGTGCAGGGCGTATAGTTTTGGGGGCTGTTGCCCAAAGTGCTGAGAGAAGTGAGGTGTCGGACGCAGAAATGGGTGTCGTCCATGTACTCCTTTGTTGCATAGTGACGTGATGCCGCTGCGGCGCAGTTTGCAATTCGTATTGATATTGATTACTTGCCAGAAAACCGAGATACACAAAACGCACAAAATCAAAAAATACGAATACGAAAATTAAAAAAAAGATGTGCAAGCAATGGGCTTACAAAAATTTAATATTCTTTGAACATATGGAACTTTAAAATATTCTAATTCTCGTTATGCTTTAAGAATGATAACAAATAATAATGGTGAGTTGTAAGAATATTTTCTAAAAACCTTTGCATGCAAGAATATTTCAAAAGGAAGTTTTTAAATCACCTATATATTACATTATTGTAAGGGGTTATTAAAATGTTGTGAAGATAAATTGAATATATAAATTAAATTGTTGTCCATCCCACTGAAATATTTTACAAGTTTATTTTGATTTTTTGCAGCATTAAGAGCAACCTTTTCATGGCTATGAAAATAAAATATAAAACATATATTTTTAATTCATTACTTATTTTTTATCATTAAAGCACGACTCTAATTGGCCTATAAGATATATTTATATAAAGTATATACTTATTAATTACACACAATATACAAGTATTTAAAAGTGCCGCACACACACATTTTACTTACCAGAGATTCTGGTCTTGTCACAACGAGCAACATATGCGTACGATGTCGTAATGGAGTCTCCGCTGTATCCCAAGGTCAATAACAATTTGAGCGTCGCCAGCAGTGGTGGTGGTAGCGATAAGATGAACTCCAGCATGAATAGTAGCAGTTTGGAGGACACAACGCCCAGTGATTCAGGCATACAAATGCTGGATTCGGAGAATAGTGATGTTATGCTGGAGTCCCTCAGTTCGCAGGTTGGCCTGGATTTTGAGGAACCCATCAAGGGATGCCGGGAACAACCTGTGGACACCAATTCCAATGTGGCGGCAGAGGAAACGATGGCCACCAGCGACTGTTCGACATTTGAAAACACGGATAAGATCGTATACAGACGCAAAGTGCACAAAGCTTCGTCGACGCCAAAAGCGCCCAAAAAGCGGGTTTCCTTTCACGAAGACATCCTTAAAAATACTCGCACCGATAACATTCACATTGAGCATGGCTTTATCACCTACAAAAATGGAAGAAAGCTCGCCGTAGTGGGCAGCAATTCAGCAGGTGTGGCTGGTGCTGCCGGTCGCTATTCATGGTGCGCGGAACGCGAGCGTGTCCAAGTGCTCAATGAGCTCAGTGCCGCCGGTCGAGATGCTGAGGAGGCTGGTGGTGGTGCTGGTGGACGCGGTCGACGCTTAGTCTATCGGAATGCTTGTTCCGATGTTCTTGACTATGGCAATACGGATATATACGATACTAATGAGCCAGTGGGTCTCCAATATGACAACTCAGGCGTCTTTGAATATGCGCCTCCTGCTGAGGATAAGCAACAAAGGGATGAACGATTGCTGTATCGCTGCGCCTGCAGCAGCTCAAATTCTAGTCTAGATTCGGATGAGCAGGACAAGAACTCCAATCGTAAGCAATATGAGCAGGCCAAAAGCAGCTCCTGCGATTGCATTGGCATGAGCAATGCCAACAATAATCTAATTGGTAAGTACATGCTGTCAATTCATCCTTAACTTAATCTCAAACATTCAAATTCTTTAACCAGGCGATAATTGCTATTATTCGGAGCCTAATATTGAAGAAGCCGGCAGCCCCAATCCAAAATCCGTTTGGAACAAGGAAAAGATGCCCAAGTCGAGCTGTTTGAAGAAAACCAAACGTCACACAAATATCATTCAAGAGCAGGATCTTAATGAACGTGTAAAGAAGTTCAATGTGCACGATATCAAGCATCAGCTGTTGGACAACAGCAGCAAGATGATTTTTGGCTCGCTAAAGAGCATTTTTACCATGCCGCTGCCGGAGCGTGGTGTGCCTGAAGGGTCGGAGGACTTGCAGGCGGTAGTAGAGTGTGTACCAGAGCTGGAGCAGACGCCAGAGCATAAGCCCAAACAAATCGCGTCACCCGACTCGCCACCGCTTAAACCTAAACCGTTTCTCAGCAAGAGTCTTGATGGCAGCAAGCAGGCACAGTCAGTCAAAAAATTTGTACATAATGTCGATCAACAGTTGCGTCGCAAAAATGATGACAGCTCCGCTGAGGGCTCACCCATAAACGGCCAGCAGTCGGCACATGTTTTGCAACGTCAAGATGAATTTGATAAGGAAACAGTCGTTGCTGCGGCAGCACTTGTCACCAGCACACAGAGCGAATTTCGCAGCAAGTTTATCATCAACTGTGAGAGCACTGTCTTTGAACACACAGGCGTCTCCTACGAGACCAGCGAGCCACAGCAATCAGAGCTCTATTCTATGTCGGCGCCACAGCAAAGCAGCGTCGCCAGCTTGTTGGAGCGCAACACACCGATTGCCCAGCCAGCAAGTCAGAGTCGTAGCTCGTTTATGGGCGCACCTATAGCCAAAACGTTTAGTAACTTCTTTCGCAGTCTCAAAGAGAGCTCTGTCAACACAACTGCAGACAAGCAACATGAACAAAAGCAACAAAAACAACAACAGCAGCAACAACAAAAAGCAGCAACTGAAAGCTATTTTGGTAAGATTTTGGTTTTGTTTCTTGCATGTTATTTGATAATAATATTTCTTTATTTCCTTTCATCAGCTTCCAAAATGTCCAAAACGACACAACAGCAACAGCAGCAGTTGCCACCTCAGAAGCTGCCCACCACCAACTCTTCATCCACCATATCCGAGCTTAGCTCCATTAGCAACAACACAAACAGCAATTCCAATTCCTGTCCCAAGCAACAGCAGCAAAACACAGTCCATGCTCTGGTGTTTGGCAGCATGGATCGTCAGTCACGACATCTACCTTCACCGCTTAAGAAACGCTGCGGACAACCGCCACGCTATGGCGAACAGCAACAGCATCAGCTGTATCAGCATAGTCGCAGCCTACACAGTCCCAGCAGCTATTTGGGAGCACGAGGCGGTTGTGGACGTGACTCAAAGGCCACCATTCTAAGCGAAGAGTTTGACGATATATTAACCATAACCACGACAGCAGATACGGCAAACGACCGACCATCCACAGATAGTGATCTTGTAATTGTGGACTATAACGATGTGGATTATGGACAGTTATTGAAGCCACCGGCGCCGGCAGCCAAAACCTCGCTAATCAATCGCTTTCTACGTAATGTTACCCAAAAGAAAATACTTGAATCCTCGATACGCAAAAATGATTTCTTTGCTGATAAGCTGCGAAGTGAGCACAAGTCCATTGGATCACATCTCTATGTGCGTGGCGTACGGCCCAAGAACTACGAGTTGATTGATGATTTGAATGCTGAGATTGCTATGGAGATCGAGATGTCGGGCGCCAATTCTCCAAGGCGCGAACTGGCCGTTGGCATGGATACTGATTTGCCAGGTGATGTGTCACGTTTCGAGCTGGGCATCGGAGAGATATCCATTGATCTCTTTAGTGGCAAGCATTTGCCCATACTACGTGAGCCAAACGAGCAGCTGCTTAAGGTAGGAAATATTTGGTTAATTCGATGATTTCTTTTATTAGTGTTTACTCATTTTTATCTCGTAGGTTTTTAAGTTATACACTGGTTATAGCAATGAGGGCTTTATGACACCGGTGCTGGTGCTGCTTACGGACAAAACGCTCTATGTGACTGATTTGGTGCGTAATTGTCTGTGTGCCAAGTTTGTTCTGGCCTACAAGGATCTGGATGTGATTTTGGTGAGTTATTCAGAAACATCTAAAGGGTATTTAGCCATATTGAAATTGTTTGCCTATAGATGGGACCATTTGGGAACACGGTGCTTTTGAGCAACAGTATGCGGGACATGCAGCAGGTGCTACTTGCAGGTGGACCATATCCAGCAGATGCACTGGTCGCCAATCTAGAACTTTGTGCACGACGCAGCGGCTCAATGCTGCCAGCTGTGGGACAACTCACCTTGGAGCATCTGGCCCCACTGCAGGCTTTTGTGCGTGCCAACAGTTGTGTAGGCAAGGATGAACATTGGATGTTTTATGCAGTGGTTAATATGCCAGCTGGCGGTGCATTGGGCATGGGTTTGGATGGCGAACAGGAGCCACTGGGTCCACATGTCAAAGGCTTTCTCATGCATAGACGCGTGCGGGAAACCGCTACGGTAGCTGCATCAGCAAAAATTCATTGGCAGCCGGGTTACTTTTTACTCAAGTAAGTGGCGAGATGCATTTCGAAAGAGCTTCTCGTTAACACAATTTTCTCATTTAGAGCTGGCGTTTTGTATATGTTTAATGATTCTACACAGAAGATACCCAGTTGGGCTATGGCTTTGGCAGAGTGTCAAGGCGCTCGTCGTGCCGTTAAAGCTGCACGCCCGCACTGCTTTGAGATAATGTTGAAAGGCGAGCTGCTGCAAATGGCTGCGCCCGATGAAAATGTAGCCTCCGAGTGGCTACAGGCGCTTCTGCAATCGGCCAGTGGTGTAAGTTGAAAATAAATCTATTTAAGAACATGGTTTAGATGTACAAACACAAACAGTTATTCCCATATTTAAAATATTTGTTATAAATCTTTCTTCTTAACTTAAATTATGTATATGTGTATATGTATCTTTTTTTTTAATTTCAGTTATTTGAGCTTCAGGAGCGATACAAAGCACTTGGCTGCACTTTGATTGTGACACAAAATCATTTGATTACACTACGTGAGGATTTCTCGTCACCGCTGCGTCAGCTTAATCACCAGGTGGAGACACCACCAACAGCTGCTGCAGATAACAAACAGCTGGTACGCGATGAGGAAATGCTGTGCATCTTCGAAACCAGCAGTTTGGTAAGTAAACAGCAATCATATAGAAAACATTTTCTTAAACATATTACAACAATCTTGCAGTTAAGCTCCACGATGAGTACACCAACGCGTGGCACACAACGCTCCTGTTCCTCGCTTAACTCAACGCCCACGAAGCACTCACAGGATGCGCCCAAAGCAGTGCTAAAAACAGCAACAATGGGTCAAACACAGAGCATGAGCAGTGTTTATGGTAAAAATTCTGGCCTGGAAATACTCACTTGTGCGGACATAAAAGCAATGACTGGCATTAAAATAGCCTCGCACATTGAGAGCTGGTGGTGCATACTGGAGTTCTCATGCCAAGAAGCGCCCTTGGAGTGCTTAGATGATTTGGTTATTTTCTTTGCGAGCAGCATGGAAATGCAGCGTTTTTTACGCCTGCTCGAACAGTTATGGCAGGCCAAAAATGTACGTTACATTCAAATAATTATAAAATTTGTTTTTTATTTATCTTTAAATTACTCTTTATTTGTGCAGAATGATCTCTTCCCCATAACTATACTGGACGATGATGAAACGGTCGCCGAACAGTGCACAATGCTCTATTTGGATATAAATCGCGCATGGGAACCGTTACTATCGGCTGCCCTAGGATATCCGCTCTAAACTACACAAAAATACTAAATACTCTAAACATATTTAATTATTTTTCTTAATCTGAGCAAAATCGCATATACAACTAAATGCTTAACAATGTAATACTCGAGCATAAATGCTGACAAAATCACACACCTTGTATCTACATATAGACATATTTATATTTATCACTCTAACTAACTTTTTATATACGCAATATTTATAGATCTTGTATTATGATTTGTAATGTGTACATTCGCTTAATTAATTAATTCATTTGCGCTGTTTTATGAAAACTATTTTGTGTGATATTAATTTTTAAGTTGCCAATTGACATTTGTTTCTTTTGGGTTAGCAAAGTTCTCTTTATTAAACCTTAGGTTTTGTGATTATTACTAATTTTTTTGTTTTATATAAACACCGTGTAGAAATTTGCACAAAAAACCCCAACGCTTAACTATATGTACATTATATTTTGATATCTATAGATACATACATATAAATAATATTTAATAAGCATTCGTTAAGAGCAACAAAAAAAAAACCAAACCGTTAGCAAAACATTGATAATTTCAATATAAAAATACACAAATACATACTCTAGCTAAAAGATATTGTACGTAAATTAATCTATATATATATATATATATATATATTTATGACAACTGTATGTCTGGGTGGTATTTTTTTGGTGCATGTTTGAATGAAGTGACATAAAATGACATAGAAAGTATTCACTCAAATATAGATATTTATAAATGTAATCTCTGAATATACCATATATTCTATATATATACATATATGTATGCATTATAATGCTGATGTTTTCGTACAGATCATATACAAATGCCTTAACTTTAAGTTATCTAAACCGTAGGTTAACTAACCAAATAGAATTTGTACCTATGTATAATTTGCCAAATATGAAACATGAAATCAGACAATATAGTATGGTTATAAGCATGCAGCTACTTACTGGAAAGGCGTATGAAGGGATTTCGATAAAGTGTAACCCCTATCATAATATTTATTTATGCTTATGCAATTTTCAATTAGAAAGGCTTAAAAGCCACACCTATCTCGTGTATATCTCATACCTTAAATTTGCTATTAACTGTATGAAAACATCAGATAAAAGCTCATAATAATTAATAAAATTGAATAAACACAAAAGTGAGCCTTTTTTTTTTTTATTAAAACCACTAAGCTCTCTGATTGTTAACCCCTGACATTTTCAAAAGTGCAAAGAGTAGAAGCTGAATATGTGTGGGGCTTAAGAAAAGTAATTCAGATGGTATGGCTAAGATAATCATATTAGCAGTTCTTTAGAACGCAGCAAACTAATGTGGAAGTGGTATGCATCTTCTACACACTTACGTATGTATATTACATTTACATATATGCTTTAATGTACATAATATACATTTGTAGTCGAAGATGGCATGGTGCGTATTTGTAATTAACGAATGGGGGTCTCTCCAGCTGCAGCAAAGAAAAATGTAAACTTATATACACATATGGTATGTATATACTGTATGTATATACTTTATGTATGTGTGTTCACATGCCTGTACCGATTGAATAAAAATAATGATGCACCTAATAATTAATCAATCTAATTAAAAACAGAGGACATCTCAGCATTCTTACATGCATATACAAACATTCATATGCATGTACATAAATGAATTTGTGCATTTAGCTGGAAAGTAAATGCATAATTGGAAAATGTGCATAGAAAAGATAAACACATGTAACAATAAGTGCTCCGAGATCCCAGCTAAACAAAGCGTTGCATTGAAAAAGAGACACCAACAGCTATGCGGAGAGGAGCACAAGAGAATGAGAGAATGCGAGGTAAAAAGAACGCATGGAAAGTCAAAAACTCCAACCCTCATAATAAGTCAACGAATGGAAGACTACAGCAGGAAAAAAATTACAGCAAAAACACAAAAGATGGAAAACGCTTCGACGACTTTGAGCCTATGCGACTTATGCGTCCGCTGTTAACCAGTTTCAAGCATGAACAAGATAACATAAGTGTGTGTACATAGTATTGATAAACTATACCATAACCATTTGCCTTATTAATTAATTCAGGCTCACGCTATTTATATTTTTAGTCTACTTCATACCGTTTACATGCATCTTTAGCTAGCTGTAGGGCATCGCTTAAAACAATAAAACACTTGCAGGGCCTGGCGCAGGCACAAAAACAAATGCATGTGAGTGCTGCTGGCCGACGTTCAGGCTGAGAGACTGCTGCTGCTGATGATGATGCTGCTGCGGCTACTGCTCTCTTATTAGAGCGCCCCGTCCTCACACTCACGCATACAGACAAGTGCTTATGCTAAGGCTGCACTCACTTTCATTAACACAAGCACCAAAGGCAGCGCCAGCAGAATTAAATGCAGCGACGCTCACGAGAATGCTGAGCGGTTCTAGACATCCCAGATACATACAGACAAACATACGTACGTACTAACACACATGCATACATATGTAGCTACGTTAATGATTATACATACAAACGTGTGTATAAACAAACATAGAATACACACATCTGTATAAATGCACTGGTCGTTCACTGCGAATGCGATGGCCAGGCCACACAACCCCAAAAGTTGGAAAACCAAATAAAAATACGAATACGAGGCACGCTGTTTGGGAACTTTTAAGTTTTAAATAGTCGACTTGTTGATGTTCTATTATTAGCAATTGTTTTGGTATTAAATAAATGCTTTGAATATTTTTAGTGACGTTTTAGTTGCCGCAATAAAAAATGATTACTTATTTTAAATTTATGTTTCTTTGTTTGTTTTTATTTTGTAAGATATTTGTTGGTTTCGTAATGGTTTTTTTTTTTGATATAAATTATAAGTTTTAGCACTTTATAATCATTTAATTTAAACTTTTAATATCTAGTTAATTTATTTATTTAGCAAATCATCTGTAGCGATTGGCTATGCGTCATATGTCCAGCTAGAAACGCATTGTAAAGAATGTACAAATAAACGCACATTTTCCAGAGAAGTAGAAAAACTTCCACCCTCAACGCAGCGCGGTACAAACACTATACACATATACAGAGGCACATGCACACAAACATATGTATGTAGATACATGCATACATATGTACGTGTTAGCGAACTAATACAAAAAAGAGAGCGCTGCGCTCTGTCACTGTCATTTGTCCATTGCTTCGGTGTTGCCGCTGGCGTCGCAGCGCAGTCGCTGCCTGCGCCTTATTGCCGTTGCCTGCCCCAGTGTTTCCGCTTTCTTTCGTTGTAATGTTACTTTTAGTTTGATGTCGGAGCCTCGACGAGCCGGTTGTAAGCGTGACTTTCGTTTAATTCTACTTTATTATTGTTGTTGTTCGCCGTCGACGTTGTCGTCGTCGTCGCGGTCGCGCTCAACATTGCCTCGTGTGTGTGAGCGTGTGTTTGTGTTTGTCCCTGTGTGTGTTTAGTTTAAGCGAAATTGAAAGTTGTACATTTTGCTACCCCCAAAAAGCAAAGCGCTGCATACAACCGCGCGCTTATATACATACAAACGTGTGTGTACGCCACGCCACACCAACCAAAAACCAACCCCCACCAACAAGAGTAGCAACAACAACACCAACAACTGCTACAGCAACAACAACAAACCCAGCCAAGTTAGCACCACCCACTGTTGTATAGCGCCGTATAGTCATCGTCATCGTCATCGCCATCGCCTGTTTTAGCTCTTTCTCTACCAATTCGATCGTGTTTCAGTTTCTTAGGCTCAACGCATCGTTAAGTTAGTATAAGTGTTGGTTAGTGCAATTTGAAAACAACCAAAATAAACCAAAAAGCGAAAGTGTTACACAAGCCCCAAAATAAAGGGCAGTGGGAAGAGTCTAGGCTTATCCAAAAAACCAATCGCACAAACAGCCTAACGGCCCTGTGTGTGGCTCCTGTCTGTGAGTGTGTGCGTGTATATGTGTGCGCGATTGAATCTGTGAATGCGTGAAGCCTGTTAATAACATATAAACTGTCATGATGAATTTCTCCGCGTTCGGCGGCCCATTCTCTGGCATTCATCAGTTTGCCGCTAAATTTGATGCACAAACACCGGGAGCATTTGGAACGCCGCCGGTGAACGCTGCGGCCGCTGCAGCGGGCACCGATAATCATGTGCAGCGCTATCAGACCAATGGCAATCATTTCAATCAGAATGTGCCCAACGGTAAGTGCACATTACACACATACATATATATGCTGTGTGTACACACATTTATACAAAGCATATAAATAAATACATATATATATATGTTTATGCACTGCATGTGTTGTATGTACAACATAATCACTAAAAATTTATTTTATTTTTATCGATTTATTTTCGCCTGCTGCTGCTGCCGCCAACGCTGCCACTGCGACGTCAGCGCTGGCGTCAGCAACAACACAACGGCGGCGTTTTGCTTTTCCCTATGTTAATAATGCACTACAACGCGTCGTTTGGGGTATTTTGAACATGTGTAACTAGCATAACATTCATGTTTTGATTGCTTTTTGTTTTTTTTGGAAGTTTGTGGAGGATCATCTTTAAGAATATCACAAATATCAACAGCGCTTGTATAAGAGCAGTAATTGTTTGCATTTGCTCTGCTTTGCGTGCAGCATACGAAATACCATTTGTTAGAGCGAGCAAGCATTAACAGCTAATCAGCCGCTTAGTGATTCAGTTTGAGTTCACAGAACTAGTTCAAACAGATAGAAAATGCATTCAAACAATCTTGCGTTTACTTGGGCGTTGCCACCTAGAAGAAAATCGAGTTTTTGCTAAAATAAAGGCGATAAAGAACTTTTTTAGATACAAATATTTGAAAGTAAATTTATTTAACTATCGTAAATTAACAAAACTAAAATTGTAGTTGTTGTTTATTTGTCTACTCATTTTTTAACTACCAACTATATTTTATAAACTCTAAGACAGAAAAAAAGAAGAAACAATTAATAGAATAGATAATAAAACTACATAGTTAAAGCTTGTGAAAGCCATGCTTTAGTCTTATTAATCTTAAGTCCTAACGCTTTAATTATAATTATGAAACTTTACTTAACTGACTTATCTTCCTAAAAATGTGAAATATAAATATTATTAACTTTTACTTTACATCTTTTACATGTTATGTTTTGTTAACATGAAAAAAATGAAATTTTTATATTAAACTTATTTTTAAATATACAAGTTGAGAGTTAAATGTCGATAGGATAAAACATTACATAAAAATATCTAACATTAAATTAGCATTATGCAAGATCCTTGTTCAATTTTCAACCCCATCCCTTAGTTTGTTGTTTAAGTATCAAAACTCTTCTCAACACTCCAATTTGTTTGCCACACTTATATTCCATACCAATATAGCGGAGAGGGCGCGCCTGTCATCATGACCGAATCTAACGATTTTTGTTGTTGTTGTTTTGCGTTGCTTTTTTTCCTGCGCTATGTTTTGAGTCATTACCACCCACCCCTATTGGGCACTGTGTATGTGTGTGTGTGTAAGTGTTTGTGTTGCCTGCTGCTGCTGCCAGTTTTTCTTGTTCTCGTTGTTCTTGTTGTTGTTGTTGCTTAGGTTCGCTTGAAAATGCAATGAACTCAAATAACTTTTGAATTTGCTGCATTTTACTTTGTATAGCACCCGGGGGTGAGTTTTTTTTTTCTGCTGTCGTTAGCTACTCAACACACACACACATACAAACAAATACAATTAAACGGGGGTGTGTGTGTGTGTGTGTGCGTGCGCAGATTTCAACCCCAACCCCCGTTTGAAGGGAAAAAGGAAGCGTCGCTGCTTTTTTAATTGCACCGACTTCCTTACAGCCCAGTTGCAACCCACTACCCGACACCTCCCTGCCAACCCCTAAACGTACAGTACATAAGCATGAGCTGGATGGAACCCTCAGCTCTTCCCCGGCACATCTTAACAATAACATACCATCCATCTCAATGCACTCACATCTTTTATCAATTGTAATTAGTAGCATTCACTTGCATAATTAGATTCCCATTCCTCCTCAAAACGCATCGTGTGTTTCATATATATATATACATTTTTTTTTACCTCTGCCTAGCGTTGTCAGGTAGTTTAAAGGGAATGATATTAATAATTATATACTATATAAATATTAATTATCCATTTAATTGTATTTGTACATATATAATTGTCATTAAAATGCTTGCTTTTAACTTTTTTTTCCTTTTTTTATAAGAGCATTTTGCTGACAGTATTTTTCTTATCTTTATTATCTTTAAACTATTTTTTGAATTATGAAAACCAAAATGAATTTTAGAAAATCCTTGCGTTCAAATATTTCCCACAATCAAAGTTCGCCCCGACTACATTGCACGTATTTATTTCTTACTAAAAGAATTAAAAAAAAAAAACTTAAACTCAAACACAATTTCAATCCCAAACTCAAACTCGATACCTACTGTCATTTGCCACTGGTTTTGTATAGTTCATTGATCCCAGCTTTTCAGCTCTACGCATTACATTTCCAGTTTAGCGTTTTATTTTGTTTCAGTTATGTATGTTTTTTTTTTATTTTATTTCTTTTTTTTTTACCTGCAACAACAGGAAATTGTTGTGTGTGTGTGTGCGTGTCGATTGCTGTCTGCGTGTGGGTTGCTCTTTTTATCAATGTGGTTGCAGCGCTAGCCAATGCAGGTAGACTGCTGATAGATATACTCCCCGCTGTAACTGCTGCACCTTTCCCTCTGCACACCGTTTACCCTGCTCATCACAGCTACCACATTTTGTCTTGTCTATTGCTTATTAGCTGGCTTATCACACGGACAGCAACAAAAAACAAAAAATAAAACAAAAATCAACTTTAAGTCTAGTTTTTCGGCAGTAAAATAGCTCTGGCGATAACGTCTCTCGTTGCTGCCGTATAAATCATATATATATATATATATATATATATATTAACAAATTGTATGACTCGAAACCAAACTTTCGGACTCTTGTATGACCAGCCAATTAGTATCGATAGCTAGCGGCAATTTGACAGCAACAAAATGTCTGTGGCTCGATTTTGACTTTAACATTCGATTCGATTTTGATAAAAAACCTTTGTTATTAGTTCTAGTATCTGTCTTTAATGTAGCAAACAAAATTTGTTGGTATTTTTGTATTACCATCTATAAAAGTAATTTCCATATATTTTTACAGAATGAAATGGAATGGAATGGAAAATTATAAAATGAGTTACTTATTTCGATTGGAACATGAATTCTTAAAACAAGATCAAAATAGATAGTTGTTTCGATTCGAGTTATCTGTATCTATTAAAACTTTTTTTTTTTAATATATGCCAGTTTTAATGATGTTTTTTAAGTCCTTTTTATGATTTTGTTTATGCATTTCTTTTACCAAATCCTTTAGTACCTTAAATTAAAAATTATTTACGAAATTCATTACATATTTCAGAAGTTTTGTCTATTTTTTACTTACTTTTAATATTACAAAGGGATTTCAGTTAAAAAGAAAAATGTTTATTGCTTCTTTCTTGTGACCTTTCCCTTTTTTAAACCCTTATTTAAAACATTAAAGCAGAACTTAACTTCAAGTATCTTGAATAAATATTTGCTAACATTTTTTTTTGTGTCGTCCTGCAATATACATAATCCATCATGTCTTGCGGGAAACCCTTTAAGTAGATATTAAAAAAAATTCAACATCAAAACAATTTAGACGCAAATCACACATAAAGGATACTCTTAACAAAAGTAAAAAAAAGAAAATCACCCGAAAAAGAAAGAAAATAAAAAAAAAGTAAATAAAAGAAAGAACATTATTGGGCTCATTGATTTTTTGTCCAAGCGATGACGAAGCGACGCAGAGGGTAAGGATGAGTAGAAAACAAACACTGAGAGAGAGAAAAAGAGAGAGAGTGAGTGTGAGTGGGAGAACGTCGCCGTCTAGGGGTTGTGTTATGAAGAAAATGTTAGAAACATGTGCTTATGTGTATTTTTCGAATTTTCATGCGGATCAGACTAACTACCAACGCGATCAGAATGATGATGAGAATATGCAATTTAAGATGGCTGTAAAAAGGCCAGCCATGCGAATGGATGTAATAATATTGCGGTCTGTCAAGAGCGTCGCTTGCCCAACCCCCTCATAAATTATTTGCACTCATGTACATACTTTTCTATGTGTACATAACAGAAAGAGAAAGAGAGAGAGAGAGAGAGAGAGGGTCTGGAGTGTTCTGGCAGGGTTTGCACCCACCCCCAAAAGGGGGTGGAGTGGCATGAGGAACAGCGCCTGACGCTATGCAACACTAAAAATGCGCGTGTTAGACTTGATGTGTACATATGTGATTATATACATATACACAGTCATACATATGTATTGTTGATAAATGACTCTTTGGGTGTGTATATAATTGAGTTAACCCAACCTCCCCCGCCACCTTAATATATAGCATATTTAAGCCGACCAAGAGGCAGGCATGGGTAAAACAATAAAGGCACAACAAAGCTTTTTCTATCATATGGCAGCTTTAAGGCTTAAAGCTACTCTTCTTGCAACACTGTTTTGGTTTATTGTTGTTGCTGGTGATGATGATGACTCAAACTCTGGTGACTGGCGCCGCGTCGCTCTACACAGTCCCACACCCGTTGTGGCGCAACGCCAACCCCCAACCCATGTGACGAGCACAGCGGGCGTATAAACCCCCAACTCTAATAGGGGTTGCAGTTTTTCCTAACCTCACACGCGCTCGTTCTCTCTTGCTCTTGTTTTTTGTACTATGTACATAACGGAGTATATATGTTTCTGTTGCGCGCGCGCTCTCTCACTCACCGCTTTCACTGTGTGTGCCGGCACTATAAACACACTTAAAAGTAGGAACATAGACGGCAGCGCCATGTTTTCCAAAACGTTCCCCAAACCCAGCGAATTCCTTTCCATTTTGTTCCACTTTGGCTTGCCGCTCAAACCCAACAAAAAAAAAAAAAACAGACGACGCCATATTGTGGGTTGGAGAGAGCAGAGAACAGCAGTAGCGCAGCGCCAAAAACACTCTCTCACACACGTAACAGCGAGCGCGCGCGAGCTCTCTCTCTATCTCTCTCTCCTCTCACAGTCCAACTCTCGCAGTTGGGCGCGCTCTCACTCTCGCTTGGCCGTGTTTCAGTTTTCACCGACTTTAACTCGTTGCTAAGCACCATCAATAGCAACAACAAGCAGGCAAGCAACGCTATGTGCCGTTTCTCGTACTCATCGTTCTTGTTCTCGTCCTGGTGCCGTTTCTGCTGATTTCTGTTTCTGGTCTTTGTTGTTGTTACTGTTGGTGTTACTGCTGCCGCCGTTGGCATTGTCGTTGTTTTCGTCGTCGTCCTCGTGTGGCCCATGTGAAAGTGAAGTGAAAAGTGAAATGTTACAACGACAATGCCGGGTACGATGATGATGTTGATAATGATGATGATGGAAAATGGAGCGCATGCTTTCAGCTTTGTTGTTGTTCAAAAGTTCGATATAGTCGTCGCCATGCTCGTTCTCTTGTCCACAGGGCTTAGCCCAGTATTTCCGTGCGTCTGTGAGTTTTGCCTTTGCTCCTGCCTGACTAACTGCCTCTGACTGCCTGGCCGCTGTTCTCGTTCCATGTTCCACGTGTCGTTGTTGTTTTGTCAACTTGTCTTGTTTTCCTTTTTTTTTCTTCTTTTTTTTCGTGTTGTGTCTTGCTTGTCATTTTTATGTGCAGTTCGTTTTTTCTGTCATTTTGCGCTGTCTGCTTTTAACGGCCTGATGTTGTTGTTGTTTGTCTATGCACGCATTGACTTCAGTTGATTAATTACTGGTACATAAGTCTTGCATTTGCCTAACTGCTTTCATAGTCTATCCATTATCTGTAGAGGTTATTAAATTGCTCGGATAATATTTGATTATCTCGTCATTTACTTTTCTTCTGAAATCGAAGTTTTATGTGTTGTAATTTTTTTTTTACTAATATGTGAATCGATTTTTCGTGCGTTAGCTAGCATTAAGCTTACTCTCTAATTGTTTTGTTTGTTAAATAAGAAAACTTTGTTCGTGTCTTATAAGTTTTTCCAATTAGCCTTAACATATATTTATTTTCTGCTTGGTATTAGTTCTTACTTAGCAACGTAGGTATTTTTAATCTTATTGTCTATTCAAAAATTCATCAACCATCTTAAAAATCTTTTGGGACAAATTGAAATGAAACAAACACTTTCAAACATTTCACACGAATTTCGGAACGATCTGCAATTAGACAATTATTATTGTTAATTATGCATAATTACTGCGTCTAATTAAATATAATGTTTCGTTTAAGTATGCTCCAATTTCTATGAACATTGTTGGCTTATATGGCTTATTATATGTTCTAAAAGATGCCTTCTTGCTGTCTTTTATGGTTTGTTGGACAATTGTTTTAGCTTAATCTTCCTTGCGGACTACTTTCGTTTATTAGATCCCATTAGCCCGCATCCTTTTATTAACCCATGCACCCACACATCCGTCTGTACACACGAACATGCACACATCCGCACGCACATACACACATGACTTGCCTAATTGAGGTTAGCGCATTAAATTTGTTAGCTCCCAAAAGTATGCTAGATTTTATTATGCGACGACTGAAAACTCTCGCAAAAGGCATTAAAGCATAAGAAAATATGTTGAAATAAATGTATTGCAAGGTCGCAAGTTAATTTATACGAGGGACTAACAGCCAGATGCTAAACATACACTTTCACACACACATACACACAAATACTCACGCATGTATGCTTTCATAATATTTGGGCCGCTTTTATATTTTTATTAAATTTGTAACCTTTTTTTTTGTCGCTGCACACGAAAGTGTACATAAAGTACAAAAAATTCATTTCATCAGGAAAAAGGAAGCAAATGCAAAGAAAAAACTGACAAAACAAAAAAAATAAACCAAAACGAATATGAAAAGAAAAACCGGGCCAATTGGCAACAGCCAGAAAATATTTATTAATAAAAGCGAGCGCCCGGCAAAACGTTGGCGCAAAAGGTAATGCCGAAAATATATACACACACATGCATACACAGACAAACACATCTATTCATACATGCACACACACAGGCACTCATATATCTGTTTATATGTAGCATACATTTGAGGCGCTTCGGTAGGACCGGCATTTTCAATTTAAATTTCCTTTTTCCTATGTATGCGTAACCCGCACGTGTGCGTCTCTCTCTCGCTGTGCGTGTCTGTGTGTGGGTGCAAAATTTGGCCTTGGCAGACAGCAGCGAGGCGACGCGTCGACAGGCGAGAGCGCAGGCGAGCGGGTAAGACAGGCAGGCAGGCAGACATGCCCACAGCTGCCTAAAAGTAACAGCAAACAGCAACAACAACGACAACAACAACACACGCATGTCACTCAGCACGGCAGTGCCAGTGTTGCCAACTACTTCCAAAAATGTTGCTGCCTAACACACAGACAGGCAGTAACTCTCACACACACACACACACACAAATATAAATCGTGCTTCAGTGGGACATTGTCGGCGACGACGTCGTGAATAAAACGAATAGCTATCCGCTTCTTGCCGGCACCCGATCCTCGTCGCTCGTCGTGTGCTTATTCCATGGATGTGTGTGTATGTCGCCGACAGCTGTGGCTGCTCAGACGGCTGCTGCTGCTTAGACAGACGCAGGTCCCAGTCAGTTGTAGTTAGTCGTTGTGCGTTGTCGCTCGCTTGCGGCACACAGTTTCAAACACACACACAAAAGCTCTATACATACAATAAATATATAGTATATATAACTAAACTAAAGCTAGCAAATTAACATAGTATTTATAACGTAACTTTTAAAGGCTGTGATTCTAGCGCAATTTCAAGCATGTGTAAATATATATAAACTAAATTGAAAAAAAAAAAAATATTTTATACTAATGATATACATATTTCTTGTGCTTTTCTTACAGTTTCGGCTGCCAATAATATGCAATATGGTCAAAATATATCCATACCTTACTCGCAACCGCAGAGTGATCTTAACTTTTTGAATGCGGCCGCTGCAGCGGATCATAAGGGTAAAATCCATCCAAAAATTGAACGTGACCGGGAAGAAGGTGAGTCGGCACCGCATTGCTGAACGATACTCTATCCTTTTCTTGTTTGGTTTGAGATAGGGGATTTCATAAACAGGGGGGAGTTGCTAAATTTGTATATATTTCTTACCAATTTGTTTCTTCCTTTTTTTTGTTATTTGTTATTTGTTTGTTATTTTTTTGTGGATACGTTTGCTATCATTGTGTACATGGAAGATTATTTCAAGGACGCACATTATTCTTCGTGTGCGATATTCCTGCTTTCCACATTTCGCACTGCTGCCCACTACAGTCGGCTTGCTTCGGCTAAATAAAGTATTCATACATATATATATATATGATGTATTTGAGAAGAATAAAAAGTTGTGCCCTGTCTGGGTTAAGATTTTTGTAGCATATTTTTTTGGAGCAGCCAACAACTTTTTTTATTTTTTATTTTAACCCTCTAAACTTGGATGTGTATGTGTGTATTTCGCATTAGCAAGTTTTGAAAATTTATGTTAACTTGTTGTCGAGCTGAAACTTTTCACACACACACATAAACCTTTTCGACGTGGGCGTATTAACTTTAAAGAGGGAGCACAGCCCGAAAACATAAGCCTTAGGCCCACCCGAGATGCTAGGGGAGTGGGATAGGGATGCGGAATGTCATGTGTCCTTGACGTTTGTTACTTTGTTGCGGGCATGGGAAAAGGGAGTAAAAAAGCAGCCTGGGATTTTCAAGAAAATAGAACAGAGCCTGTGAAAAAACCACACACACGGTTTGCGATTGCGATTTTTGTGTTGCCAAGCCAAAGCTTTTTGTTGTTGGGGTAGGTTTTTTTTTTTGTGTTTTCTTTACAGCAAAAGAAAATTATTCAGCAAGCTATTAGATAATGCATGAACTGCTCCCGTTGTGGTGGGCGTGGACATATTTAGAACAAGTGGTAGGTAATGGTAAGGGGCGGATGGGTTTGGAATTTATGTGAAAATGTCAGGTTTGGATGTGTGCCTTGGTAGTGTCCGACATCATCATCATCATCATCATCATCAACATCATCAGCAAAAACTCCAAAAAACAAAATGGAACGGAAAACATTCGAATTCGAAGATAAAACACCCTTCTCTAAAGTTTGAAAAAAAAATGTTTTTCATCCGGATGGAAAAGAAAAATATTCATACAAAGACATATCTGTACACCGTTAACCCGATATATCTTCTTTTGCCCCAACAATATTATACATTTTACTCATATATATTTCTTTATTTTAAACTTTCACAGTGCTCAATCAGCAAATCTTACAGAATGTCAATCAGTCATGGCAAACGCTGGCCAATACGGCCAACACGGTCGATTACTCATCGCATTTGCTATCCGCAACACTGCCAATCTCCATACAGCACTTCCTAAAGTATTCGGAAACCATTAAGAAAGAGTCCACCGGCGATGTTCTTAAGAATGGCACCAATTTGGCCAGTTTGGCATTGGGCGGTGTGGCACTGACGCCCAGCAATAATGGAGCGAATGGTGCCCATCACAATGGTCTGGTGGGCATGGAGCATGTTGGTCATATGACCAATATGACAGATGCTAGTAGCGCTGCTTTGGCCAATGGCAGTGTCACCAATGGTGTCAATGGTGCCAATGGTGCAGTTAGTAATGGTGCCGCTGTCTCCAGCACTGCGGCGGTGGGCACCACAAATGCCACAGGTGGCACCACCACAACCACTGGCAAGAAAACCAAAAAGAAGAAACCGCCAAAGGAGAAAAAGCCGCGACCCAAGCCCGGTGAAATACGTGAAACGAAAGCATTAGATGGCTCCACGCTCTATTGTTGCCCCGAGTGCCAGATGGCCTATCCAGATCGCAGCCTCATCGAACAGCATGTCATCTCGCATGCCGTGGAGCGACGCTTTGTCTGCGATATCTGCAATGCGGCACTCAAGCGCAAGGATCATTTGACCAGGCACAAGCTATCCCACATACCGGATAGGCCGCATGTGTGCAATGTGAGCGAGATTTAAATCAAAAATGTATGCTTAAACTAATAAATTTGTTTGCCTTTATCGATTTTAGATCTGCATGAAGTCTTTTAAGCGCAAGGAACAGCTCACCTTGCACATTGTCATACACTCGGGTGAGAAGAAGCATGTTTGCATTGAGTGTGGCAAAGGTGAGTGGATCATACACATCTTTGAAATATATCAACGGGCTGCAAAACCTTAACAGAATTAAGTAATTCTCTGGTTGTTAAGATTAATGTATAACAAACTTAAATTGTGTAACTGGCTAGCAGCCCTGATTGATCCTTCAAATGAGTATATTCAAATCGAACAACTTGATAGCTATATAACCATGTTTTTTAACACACAATTTCCTTTTACAGGTTTCTATCGCAAGGATCATTTGCGTAAACATACGCGTTCGCATATTGCACGTCGCGTCAAATCGGAGGTGTCAGCCCAAAATGTGAATGGCAGCGGTGCCAATAACACCAACAATGCGCAAAATAATGCGCTACATGGTTCCTGAGGTTCGTACAAGGACTTTTGGTAAATTCTCAAATACATTTCATGCCACAAAGAGCGTCTGAGCTGTTGCCACCAAATCGCAGCCACAATCGCGATTTGTTAGCAAAAACTGAGCTGCTTTTTTGAAATGTGTTAAGAGTTTACCGAAGGTCCTGCTGAGCGTCACCCCAAATCCAATAACCCTCAACAACAAACAAACAAACAAAAAGAAAAACAAAAACAAAACAAGTTATACTACAATATGCAAGTATTAGTTGAATTTTGTTTTACAACCGTTTTAGTTCTTTAGCTTTGGTTCTTTCAGTTCAAGTTTTCGCACAAAACAGTTAAGCAAAGTATAGCAATTTAAATGTACAAAAAAAAAACAAGAAGAAGTTGGAATTTTGTAAATCTTAAATATGCGCATAGTTGGCTTTCATTTCTTTATAGGGATCTGTGATCTTTTCTGCATAAACTAAAAAAAAAAATACAAAAAAAAAACACGAAAGTTTTTTAAGTGTAAGCTAATAATTTTTAAAGAAATAAAATGATGTGCAATTTTCTTTTTTATATTTCATTTGGGTTTTCTTTTTGTTTTTGTTTTTGCAACAACTTAAATAAATGTACTTAGAATAAGTTTTAAAAATTCAACAAAATGAATGCGCATATTAATTAAGTTCAATGAGTAACGGTATATATACATTTCTAGTCTTATACTTTATTTAAAGAATTATGCAAAAGAATAATTTACAAACAAACACAAAATATAAAAAAGGAATAATAATTTCATGTAGCTTTTAAGATTTTTAACTTAATGTTCAAAGCGAAGCAACAACTAAACAGAAGAAACAATACAAGCTTGCGTCTTTATGCATGCCCAAATTCCAGTCGTCGTTTAAATCAATCTACCTATCTATCCATAAACAAAAACAAGCAGAAACTATATACAATATACCATATATAAACCAAACAAGTATACTCTATAGCTCTAGCCAACCTACCATGCTTACAAAACAAACAAAACACAAAAAATAAAAAACAATTTTATAAAAACTATTAAATACAATACCACAAAATATATACAAGAAAAAAATATATATATATATATTATATATATATATATATATAACCAAACCACACATAAAAAAAAACTAATCATAAACAATAACTGCAATAAAACTCAATAAACAAAAATATTTTTTATATAAATGCAAAAGAAAAAACAAACTTATACCAAAAAAAAAAAAAATGAAAAATGGAAAAGAGAAAAAAGAAACGGAAGACAAAATGGATAAAGTATAATGAATGAAAGGCATAAAACAATAACCGAAATAAAGTGCAAACACTTCGTGCAAGTGAAAACGTAATTAACTGTTCAAATACATAGCATTTTTTGAGATTAACGAGATTTATGTAAAATGTCGAAACAATACCAATAAACGTTTTATCATATGATGTACCAGCATATTTACATATAGTTCTAACAAATGCTTCAAACTAATATACATGCATTAAACTAAAAGAAAAACCAAAATACCAAATAGTTGTAATTTCGGTTTTGGTTCTATTTATGACCTTATGACCTTCCTGTATTTTTTCCAAAATGTCACACGAATGATCTATGAGCACTAAGTACTATTTAAAGATACGAAATTTGTTAACTTTTTCTATCTCAATAACTTAGTGCTTAATGCAACATTTGATAAGTACTTTCAAGTTTTCTTATTGCATTTGTATTTTTGTTTTTGAGCATACCTAATTGATGTAGTGTCATATTTTATGTAGTTATCAATTTACTACATAATTACCAAAAAAAAAAAAAAACATGCTAATTATGTAACAAGCATATGGTACTTATAAGCATATATTATTATGATGTGTACACAATTCAAGTGCAACAGCTTAAGGAACAGTAAATAAAACTGTTTCTTTTTTTTTATTTGTGGCTTTGTACGTTGCTTTTCATACAGAAAGTAATTAAAATACTTGCAGTAAAGTACAAATACTTATAACAAACATAAAACACGAAACACAAACAAGAAACCAGCAAAAAGCATTAGTAACAACAATTCAACAATTCAACTCATACAAATGGCAAATAAAGCCAACAAATTAAGTATTAGCCAAAAGTAATATATACATAACATAAACATAGCAAGGAAAAACAAACAAACTTAAGTACAGTTACTACAATTTTAGATTAGCATATTTTGGCTAACATTTACGTAGTTAATCCCAAAATGTGTCTAGTGTGCCACACATCCTAAAGAGAAAAAGCAGTCGAAAAGTAAAATACAAGAAGTTATCAAGAAATAAGCAACCTTCAAAGCCAATGCAAAAAATAATCAATTCGCAAAAAAATTTTTTTTTCGTTTAGCATAACTTAAACTAAATCACATAAGAAAATTATAAAACAATAAGTTTATAAAGAAAAAAATTGCAATAAATGACAAACAAAGGAAATTAAATCACTCAGGGATGAAGCCTCCAAACAAACAAAACAAAAACTAAAATAAAAAAAAAAAACATAAAGTAAAAATGCAATATTTTAAATGAAACTAAACGAAAAAAAAAAAAATACAAACTTAATTTATAAATAAATGAAAAAATGGTACATTTTAAAGTTAAATATTTTAGTGTAATGCAAAGAAAAAAATATATGTAAGAGTTAAAACAAAGAAAAACAAAAGATCCTTAGAAATTTGCACAAATTTTTGGCATTTTATAAAGAAAACAAAAAAGGCATAAAACAGCAAACAAAAAACAAATGAACTACAAAAAATATTTTTCCATATATCACATAAACACAATTGGTCTAGCGAAGGTATAACAAGCAGTAAAACAAATGATTTAAACTATTAAAAAAAAAACACACACCCACACACAAATACATACAGTCCGTGCAACTCTTAGTGAATTTAAATGAAATGTTTTACAATTTACATATTTACAAAACTAACGGAAAATGAGATAGAACGAATGGGAAAGTGTGCGGCCAAAGATGAGGTTAGAATTGTAGTTAGAAGTACAGCAAACAGTGTTGAGAAACGACGAAGGAACATTTTGAAGCAGGCAGCAAGCGAAACAGCGAGGCGACGAATGCGACGTTTATATATTATGTAGACATTTTTTATAAGATTAAAATCACATTAAAACTAAATACAAAAACTGTATACATGTATTGTACTGTTAAATACAGTTTAGTGTCATCAAAAAAAAAAACCAAAAAAAAACAAAAGCAAAAACAACACATAGACAAACACACAAAAATGAAAACAAAAAGAAAAATACCGAAAATGAAAATAAAATTGAAAAAGCTTAATAAATTTTAAGGTTAGGTTTTCTGCGAAAGGACTGAAGTTAAGGCAACGTAGCGTTTAAAAACAAAATTGCGAGTGTTATGGACAAGGATGTGGACGAAAAACAAAAACAAAATACAAAATATATTAAAAATGAAAAAGAGAGCGCGCGATTGGAGAGAACATTGGTTTAAGGTTAGGCATACTTATGTATTTTCGAGCTAAATGTAAAATGTGTAATGAGAAGTAAATGGATAGATAAAAAAAAAACAGCAGCTACAATATTTTTATAATTACAAAAACAAAAACTTTATTTTAACTATTTTTAATTTAAATACAATTTCGACTCGTTTAAGACATTTACTGTTTTGTGATCCAAATTCAATGAAGTATCCAAAATACTTGACTCTTAAAGAAAACTAAGTTGAAACTTTCTGCTGTTGTACGGCAAACGGAAAGCAAGAACACAGTAAATTGTACTTACTTAATATAGCAAAAAGATAAAAAAAGAAACAAACAAAAAAACAAAAAACCAACAAACAGACACACAAACACACACTTTGAATTATATTTACTTGAATTAAATAAAAATAATGAGTATATATAACTTTGTACTTGAATAATATTTTATTTATATATATATATATATATACCTTAAGTCGATAAAAATTCTAATAAATTATAATCACCTACAAAAATATTGTGTTAAATTGATTTTTGTTATATATTGGCCTTACGTTTAATATGTTACCTGGGTTATTGGTTGCTAAAGTCTAGATTAAATGATCAGTTCAGAGTCCAGAGCGTTTTCAATTGGTGTCCAATTGTCATTTATGAATGTAACTTGTTGCTTTCCGCTTTACGTTATTTTAAACAGTAATCGATTTATTTAACCAGCAATCATCGATACATTTCGTTTAGCACGATAGCTCGGTAAGTCAGAACATATTGAAGTGCAGCACCTTAATAATCCATATCTGCGTTTAAATATATATATTGTTTTTAAAGCTTTATAAATCAGCATTAATGATGCAAACAAGCGATGATAATTTTCATTTTATTCATGGCTATTGTGAATGAAAATTTTAATTCATCAGAGAGACTACCACAAAATCACACATATTAATGTTAAGTTAACAGACCCTTTGAATATAGCAGTGCCTTTTGAGTGACGACCTGTTCTTCTGTTGGCCATGCAATACTCAGTTTTTAATGTTTGTTGATTTTTAGCGGCGTTCGGACGTGTTTATTAAGTTAAGCCCAATTTGCACGTGTACATAAACGTGGTTGTTGCCTTAAGTCTAGGTTATACATATTTAAAACAAACAGAGAAACATATTAATATGGTGACCAAGAGCGCAGATCAAATGAAAGCGCTAGCGCTGAAATTGTTTGAAATAAATGCATTTAAATTTGGCGATTTCAAAATGAAAGTCGGAATTAATTCTCCGGTTTATTTTGATCTACGTGTAATTGTCAGCTATCCCGATGTAATGGTAAGTGGCATGTGTGGGGGAGACGTTAAGCGAAACATGTATCATTTGACGAAGTATTAATATATATATATATATATTTTTGGTAGCAAACTGTTTCCGATCTGCTTGTGGCTCAGATCAAGGAGCTGCAGTTGACATCAAAACACGTTTGCGGTGTTCCATATACTGCTCTTCCACTGGCCTCCATTGTCTCGCTGCAGCAGCACATACCGATGTTAGTGCGACGCAAGGAGGCCAAAGCGTATGGCACCAAGAAGCTTATCGAGGGCATCTATCATGCCGGTGACAGTTGTTTAATTATTGAGGATGTTGTCACCTCTGGCTCTAGTGTTTTGGATACGGTGCGTGATCTTCAAAGCGAGGGCATTGTTGTCACCGATGCCGTTGTTGTTGTCGATCGTGAACAGGGCGGCGTTGCCAACATCGCCAAACACGGTGTTCGCATGCATTCCCTATTCACGCTCTCCTTTCTGCTAAATACGCTGCACGAAGAGGGTTTAGTTGAGCGGGAGACTGTAGAGGCGGTGGCCAAGTATATTGCGGCAGTGCAGATAAACAGCGATGGTTCGTTCGTTGGCGGCGATAAGCCCATTAATGCGGGTAAGTGTGCGAGTTTGGGAGTTAGTTTGGCTACCAGATATGAAATGATAATGGAAACATGACAGCTGCGAGTGCTAATTTAGCTAAATCCACTGCATGGACACCTGATAAGTTTTTAGCTTTCATTGCCAGCATCAAACACAAAAGCCAACCCCAAATTAGGGCAGGTCTATATAAATATATATTTTTGGGCTGTTTAGCTCGTAAATTGTCTAATTGACTTTCGTTTGGCATTGCCTAGCATGATACTCGTATCAGTTATGATATATATAATGACCAGCAATTGAAGCTATAATAGATAGTTGTTACTAATTTTATTAACATTCCAAAGAGCACAAAAATGAACTGAAATAGTGTTTACCTATTTCTTGTAGTCTACTTTTTTTATACCCTGGTCCCATTAAAAATGGGAAAAAAGGTATAATGGTTTTGTGCAAAAATATGTAACAGACAGAAGGACGCATATCCGACCCCATAAAGTATACATATTCTTGACCAGCATAAACAGTCGAGTCGATATAGCAATGTCCGTCTGTCCGTCTATATGTATGTATGAACGCGTCGATCTCAGAGACTATAAGAGCTAGAGACTCCAGATTTGGAAATTAGGCTCGCCTAATCCCTAGGCAGTACAAGCTTGTTTTCGATTTTCGATAACTCCTCCAGTTTTCGATATACACATGGGATCGATAACAACAAAATATTGAATTTGGGAGACGGCGTTTAATACATATAACAAAATAATGACAATCTGTGAAATTTTTATTGAAATCGGTTGAGAAACACCGGAGATATGGAACATTGAAGTTGAGTATGCAGTATGCGCGTACACACACAAACACATACTTGCAAGCACTGAGTGTACGCGTAAAGTATGGGGATCAGGGTATCGTCTAGTCGGGATTTCTCGACTATAGCCTTCTTACTTGTTTTATATTGTTCATTGTAATCTAAAATTACATCACACTTTTTAGTATGCAATTTGTTGGCATTTAAAGGGAATATTTATTCTAATTTTATTATCATTCCAAGGAGCACAAAAATGAACTGAAATCTTGTTTACCTATTTCTAGTATTCTACTTTTTTTTATATTGTTCATTGTAATCTAAAATTACATCACACTTTTTAGTATGCAATTTGTTGGCATTCAAGGGGAAAATTTATTCCTCAGCGATTAGGTAAATTGCGACTTAATTTAAAGTAAAACAAAAATTATACATTTAGTATTACTCACAGATTATAGAAAGATTTGCCTACACTTCACACTTCTAGTATGCAATTTGTTGGAATTCAAAGGGAACATTTATTCCTCACCGATTAGGTAAATTGCGACTTAATTTAAAATTAAATATAAATGATATATTTAATATTACTCACAGATTATAGAAAGATTTCCTCTAAACTTATAGTCTCATTGTTTTAATTTTTGTTGCATAGTGTAATTACAAAATCTACTGATAATACTTATCTTAACTTTCGTACACAGCCAACGATTTTTCGCGCACTAAACTGACCTACGAAAGTCGCGCAAGTTTGGCCAAGAATGCGTTAGCCAAACGTCTTTTCAATCTGATGTCTACAAAGAAAACGAATCTTTGCTTGGCCGCTGATCTAACCAAGGCTGATAACGTTCTGGACATGGCTGACAAGTGTGGACCATACATTTGTCTGCTCAAGACGCATGTGGACATTTTGGAGGACTTTAGTGAGAGCTTCATAACCAATTTGAAAGCGTTGTCAACACGTCACAATTTCTTGTTGATGGAGGATCGCAAGTTTGCAGATATTGGCAACATAGTATCGATGCAGTATGGCAAGGGTATATACAAAATATCCAATTGGGCGGATCTGGTTACGGCGCATACGCTGCCAGGTCGCAGCATTGTGCAGGGATTAAAGGCGGCCCTTGATGGTGAGAGTGCTGCCAAGGAACGTGGAGTTTTTCTACTCGCCGAAATGTCGGCCAGTGGCAATTTAATCGATGATAAGTACAAAGAGAGCAGCAATAAGATTGCCACCGAGGGTGGCGATGTTGACTTTGTGACTGGTGTCGTCTGTCAGTCATCCAATTGTTTTGCCTTCCCCGGTCTCATACAGTTAACGCCGGGCGTTAAGATCGATGAGAGTGTCGATATGCTGGGACAGCAGTATTACACACCCGAGCATGTGATTAAGGAACGTGGTGCTGATATTGGTGTGGTTGGGCGTGGTATTATCCAGGCGGCCAATGTGGAGAAAGCGGCTCTTAACTACCGCGATCTTCTCTGGGCTGCCTACGAGGAGCGTGTGGCCAAGTAATGAATTGATGTTTACTGTACCACAATCTGACATAAGCACAAAGAAAGACACAAAAAGAACTTCCCATGGTTTTGAAACATATTAAAAGCCATTTAGTTAAGAATTTTTTGAGAAAACAAATTTAATATTAAGTTAAAAGTTTACTAAAAAATGATGAAATGTATATTTCTATGCACATTTTTAATTCATATATTGCGTTTAGTAAGAAGCCAAACACTGCAGCACGTAGCTATAATCGCCAGATATATCGTCCTGTAAATGAAACGAAAAATAAAAATTTTTGATTTTATTTTTAAACGAGAAACTTGCAAACGGTTTTTCTCCTTCAGATTTGGCGAACTTTTTATTTTGTTAATAGCAAGCACAAACTACTACGAAAGACATAATAATATACAAAATAAAAAAAAAAAATGTATACAAAATATATATTAAAAAGAAATCGTTGCAATAAAATTAATATGCAAAAAAGAGTATAAATATCAGATGTGTTTAGACGTTTAACGTTATTACAGAATTGGCTTTTGAAGAATACTTTAACAAATTGTTAAATGAGAATTACAATTGGGAATTAAGCACATCACAACATTGATTATTTTTGTTCTTGTCTTTGAAAATGCAAAGGTTCGAATTTTTTGGCATTTATATTGAACTGTTGTATAATTATTAACTTTTATACTGGGCATCAAGGTCTGTCTATTTCTCTTCTAAAAGGCGACGACAGTCACAAGCAAATATCCAATTTCAGTGTTTGCATCCTCCTGTACGAGTGTCGGAAATTTGCATAGAATGGAAGCGTAAAAAGAGCAGAGCATTAAACGCGTTATTTTGTATACATTTTTGTTGTTGTTGTTGTTGTTATTATTAAGTTGCTCAGTGTAGAAAATATTATCCGTTTGCCCGTGATAGGTGTAATGTTACGCACTAACAGCGCACTGTTAGTAACATGGCAAGCAAAAAGCATTTCAAAAGCTTCTTTTGTTGAAAAAGAAGAAGCAGCAGCAGCAGTTGCCCAATTAAATTTGATTTTCTTTTATTGTTGCGTTTCGATTGTTTGTTTGTTAACAATATTGTAACTTAAACCAATGCAAATGAGACTTAAACAAATGTGAAAACAAAACAAAAACTATAAGTTACAGATTTAGCAAGCCATTATATAGTTAAAATTAAAATCGAGATACAACTATGTGCAATGAAAGTGCATAATTATGTATAATAATTAACATGTGATGCGACTGTATCCTTGACGGCCTTATTAAATGCAGTGCCTTTTCTTGTAAAAAAGTTCCACATTTCTCATTTTTGTAATCGTAGATCAGATCATAATAGTGGTTTATAAAAAGTATATATATCAAATATATATATGGTTGCAGTGTTCTTCCTATTCGCTAGTTAATTTTTTTTTTTGTACATTATGTATATAAAATAAGGCATAAGGCATGGAACAGACACTACAGTGACAATTTTATTGTTGGTTCATTTTTTGAGAATGAGTTCTGTTTTAGAATCCAACAATAGCCAATAGGGCACGCTTATAATCGCCAGATGTGTCGCCCTAAAAATATAGAATATGGCAAGTTTTAATGTTTAATGCAAACAAATGAAGTAAGAATATAAAAACATGAGTGTACAACTAATAGGGAAAATGATTGGAACTTTGCATTAAGAATAGAAAGAGCAAGATAGAAGAATCTATATGCGACAAGTGTCAACTGTACACTTTCTGCTGATTAACAGTTATGTAAATAACAGAGTACAAGTAAAGCTTTTAAGCTTTTGTTTCCAAAGCTGTAAAATGATTGTTCTCAATGTCAATGTCATGATATTATAATAGAGCTAGAACGGTTATACAAATAATGAATCAAGGGAATAGGTTGGAATGTATTTTAATTATGTATGTAAATGTATTATATAGTTATACGATTAAATATTTCAAGGTGCATTTCTAACATGGTGCCCAACACCACAAATGTATTTATCATGCTAGTAAAAACATAAAGCTTTTATACGTTACAAAACAGAGCAGTATTTACCTTGATCCACGCTTCCAAGCTCTTGCCGTACTTATTCTGGAATGCTTCCTTGATATCACCCAAATCAATCTCGGAGCGGCTGACAACGATGCGAATCAGCGTCTTATCCTTGGTGCCCAAGCCGGCCATTGAGTCATGCAGGCGCTCAGAGAAGTAATCGATCTTGGACTTGCAGCACTTGACTAAACAGTGAATAATCGAATAATTTAATGAATCAATATAAGACTCCAAAGAATGACTCACCAATAGCCAGAAAACCCTTCTCTACTGAGCCGCTAAACTCACGCTTGATGGCCTTCTCAATATCGTGGCCGGAGAGATTCTCGTATTCGAGGAAAATCTGACGCAGCTGCTGGTACGAGCGTGTAATCAGAATCGAGTTGAAGGTAGACTCATCAGTGCCCCACATGCCCTCGCCTGCATCGTGCAACAACTGTGCATCGGCGATAGCGGCACCCTCATCAATGCCCTGGTTTTCATCGCGGTTGCCCTGCACCAGTGAAACGCACAGGCGCTTAAAATGTCCGCTAGTATCTCCCTTAAGATCGGACTCTAGGGACTTGCCAAAGCTCTGCTCATAGAACTGAGCAATGGTCTTGATGCCATAGTTGGACAGTGTGCAGAGAATCTCAATGATGGCCTCCTCATCGGTGCCCAAGCCAGAGATGGCATCGTGCAACTCCTGTGCATAGAACTGTGGCAGCGGCGTCATCAGTGCCAAAATCACATCCTCAAACTTGCCACCCAGCTCCGATTTAAGGTCCGAAATCAGATCCTTACCGTAGGCGGTCTTGAAGGCCTCAGCAATCTCCAGACGTTGCACAATGCCGCGACGGGCAAGAATCTCAATGATGGCCTTCTCATCGGTACCGAAACCCTTCATGGCTTTGCGCAGAATAGCTGCATCCTCGACGGGATCAAAGGGATCTGCGGGGTAAACGGTGGGTGTGCACTGCAAAATATCAAATGAAATTTAAGTAAGTACAGTGCATATTCGCAAGAAAGTACTTTAAGGAAGTTAAAATAGATGTACGTGATACATAAGATGTATTTGACTTTGGTGTAACTCTTTTGTTTAAATTTTTGAGAAATTTCTCTACAAATATTTTACCAATTACATATATAAAATTCTTTGAATTCAAAGTTCGTGTACTACTTTTACTTACTATTGCATATTAAATTTTCAGAAATTTATATAAATCATTCAAAAATAATCGAGTGAGCAACTATATGCATTGTATCAGTATTTGGACTTGGCAAATGCATTGAATACGTAATGAATAACGTGAATAATTGTGTATAATCGATAAATGCACGTACAACACGTACTCTACACTCACCTAAATGTATAGAAAAATATTATGTACTTTGACTCAGCTTCCTGAGTTTGCAATGTAAATATTTCCAAACAAATTATTTCTTTTTGTTTAGTTCTTCCAATTTCTTATCTGGCTGCTTATAATCAAGTGTATGACTCGATAAGTATTACTCGAAACAAATCGATCAAAACATAATGGCCTAATCAACAATAATTGCCTGTTCATAATTGTTTATCTCGTTGAAATCTTTTTTTAATACTGACCTTGAATGGATAGTACTCAGCGGAGCTCATGATTGCTTCTTGTTGTTTAGAGCTTGTTTTGGTTGTGGTTTAAATCTGTAAATGCGAAACAGAATAAAAATTATAATTAATAATGATCTAATGATTACAGCGTGTCTTGATGATGCTCATCAAAATGGGCCTAAAAACTGGAATGCGACAAGGCCAAAATAGACAGACATTATGTCCGCTTTGAATAGCTATGGAAATACATACAACCTGACGCCCTGCATGACATCATCATCAAACATTGGTAGGGAAACACATGCCTTCGTGGCGCCACAACAATAACAACAACTACAAAATTGACATGCTTTTCCTTTTGTATCTTTTTAAATATATATATATATGTTGCTCAACGGACAGTGTAAAAGTGAAAGTTTGATATAGAAATGGGCGTATTGGGATGGTTTCTGATAAGCTCTAACGCAAACTTGTGGGTGCAGTCAGCAGTGCGTATGCGTAACGTATTTTCACTTTCAACATAACTGGATGAGCTCATTTCGTATTGCTTGCAGGGAATTATTTGCTAACATCAAGTGGCAAACATAAAATTCTTTTGTTTACTTAACTTTTAAGCTTATAACATATCAAACAAGTAAGAAGGCTCTAGTCGAGAAATCCCGACTAGACGATACCCTGATCCCTATACTTTACGCGTACAGTCAGTGTTTGCAAGTATGTGTGTTTGTATGTACGCACATACTGCATACTGCATACACAACTTCAATGTCCCATATCTCCGGTGTTTCTTAACCGATTTTACATCACATCATTTTAATCACAGATTGTCATTATTTTGTTCATTATTTCAAATGCCATCTCAAAGTTTTCAAAATTCAAGATTTTGCTGTTATCGATCACATGTGTATATCGAAAACGGGATGAGTTATCGAAAATCGAAAACAAACTTGTACTGCCTAGGGATTAGGCGAGCTTAAGTTCGAAATCTGGAGTCTCTAGCTCTTATAGTCTCTGAGATCGGTTGGCTCATACATACGGACGGACAGACAGACGGACGGACAGACGGACATGGCTATATCGACTCGGCTGTTGATGCTGATCAAGAATAGATGCGGAGATGCTTCCTTCTGCCTGTTACATACTTTTGCACAAAACCATTATACCCTTTTTCCCATTTTTAATGGGATCAGGGTATAAAAATCAATACGCCGCACAAAAATTACGATTATTCAAGACCCATTAGGATAAAAAACAAAAACTTTGCAAGCGCCAAGTGTAGAAAGTCAACAAAAAGGAAAAACAAAAAACATGACGTGGCTGTGTTCCAAAAGCACTACAACAACGCTTTTGCAGCAGGCAACACACACTATATAAACAATTTCAGGCAAGCTACAAAAAACAAGTAAGAAGGCTCTAGTCGAGAAATCCCGACTAGACGATACCCTGATCCGTATACTTTACGCGTACAGTCAGTATTTGCAAGTATGTGTGTTTGTTTGTACGCACATACTGCATACTGCATACTCAACTTCAATGTCCCATATCTCCGGTGTTTCTTAACCGATTTTAATAAAAATTTCACAGATTGTTATTATTTTGATTAGTAATTAAAATGCCATCTAAAGTTTTTTCAAATTCAAGATTTTATTGTTATCGATCACATGTGTATATCGAAAACGGGATGAGTTATCGAAAATCGAAACCAAACTTGTACTGCCTAGGGATTAGGCGAGCTTAAGTTCCAAATCTGGAGTCTCTAGCTCTTATAGTCTCTGAGATCGGTTGGCTCATACATACGGACAGACGGACAGACAGACGGACAGACGGACAGACGGACGGACAGACGGACGGACAGACGGACATGGCTATATCGACTCGGCTGTTGATGCTGATCAATAATATATATACTTTATGGGGTCGGAGAAGCTTCCTTCTGCCCGTTACATACTTTTGCACAACTTCATTATACCCTTTTTTCCCATTTTTAATGGGATCAGGGTATAAAAAAAGAAAAGCATAAAAAAAAGTTTATGGCTAGAACCGGTTGAAATAAACAAACACACACACAACGAAAACGTTAAGGCGTTTGTTTTGCGTTTGGTTCTCTTATATGACCATAAATTATTTTGACTTTGTGGCACACGCAACAACAACAATAAGAGCAAGAGCTAGAAAAATTGTTGTTTGGAATGCGCCACAACTATCGAAGCACTTTCAAAAAGAAAATTAAATAGGTCATCAACTTCATGAACTAAATGCAAACAAAGTGCAATAAGGTGTCTATAAATAGTTTGTAGATTCATTCACATCTGGCACTCATCTAATTGAGAGTCATATAGTGAATCATTAGATGATTTGTTCGAGACCGCTTAACTGTGACGTCAAAAGTAGGCTGCTGTGGGCGGCGAGCGTGTGACGACGATTTAAAGAAACTGGATTTTCTGGAAAGTTTTGTTTGTTAACCGCAATGGTTAGCGAAGCCGTAACATCAGAGTGCAATAGTTTCTATTATTTTTTTTATGTTGGGCAGCAAACTATAGAAAGCTCGTGATACAGTAAAAAATGTGTGAATAAATTTGTTATTCGCAGCTGTATAAAAACTTGACTGTACCTTGGAAGTTTCTCATTTTTGTTTTACTCACATTTTTATAATGTGCTATACTTTACCAGTTAGTCAACTAACTACTCTGAAATAAACCTTGATGACGCACCTTATAACTATTAGCATGCAATTACGCTTTTTATAAAGTTTTTGTAATGGAATGCGGCCGCTTTGGACATGCACATAGTATTCACTGTACAACAAAACAGATTCGCTTAAAGCAATTGAGTTGATTGGCACTCGAGATAATAAATTAACTTTGTACTTAGAAAGATGATGGAGGGAAACAGAGTACAATTTGCCGCTGTCTGATAAATTCATCTATAATTTGACACTTAAACATCCATCATGTACGTATATTTCCAGCTTAATCATTTTAAAAATCTAATTGAAAAACTTTGGCTGGAAAAGTCACACGCGTCTGCGAATGAGAGCGCACAGAAAGAGAGCGCCTTTAAAGTTTTCGTGCAGCTTCATTAAAACATTTGATGATGTCATCTTTTATCCAATTCGAACAATGAGCGAAACATACAAATGTATGCATCTGTGTGTGTGTGTGCCTTTTATATTGTTACTATAAAAACAATTGCTGAATATATGCCACGTATGATTCTAAAGAATTCTTTCTATCTACCGCGCCCAAAATATTATAATACCACAAAAATTATATTTTTTCACTTTGTTTGCACTCGTAATTACTTTTCACTTCAATTCATTGTTGACTGCGGCCTCAACAGATATGGTGACATTATACTAACACACATGCATATATATATGCATATATGCGAAAAGCACAGCGAAAATAAACAAAATAGCAACTAGAGAGGAATTCTAAAAATTTACCAAGTGATATTCTCACACAATACGTACAAAGTTGCCTGTTAAGCGTTGCTAGCTCAATGCGATGTGAAACAAATACTGAAACAGTTTCGTATTCGGCATGTCGTTTTATATGCGCTCCAAAAGCCGGTGTATGGGATCCAATAGCGACGAGAGAGTGCTAGTTTTGGTTTGTGTGAGGAGGCGTTGGCGAGCCCAAGCACCGTGTAGAGAGCGGAGCTGTTGTTTTTCTGTTTAGTTATTTTTACATATTTTTCTTTATAGTTGCAAGTGGCATGATTTCCTCAAACTTTTACAATAAATCTTTAAGCATTTTTCACAAGTAAAATCAATATATAAGATTTTACTTATTGTGGAACTACCGTTGTGCAGCCCTGGCCTAGCCGGTGGCTGTAAAATTAACTCTCAGAGAGCAAAAGTTTCAATAAATTGCGTCATCAATCATGATATTGTGGTAATTGTGTGCCAAAAGCTCATTCTCTGTCACTCTCTTAACCTAGCTCTCCCAAACGAACATGTATATGTGTGTTTCTTGATTTCACAAAGTCAGCCCGCTTTTATTATTCTTGATCTCTACTTGCACTCTCATATGAAAAAACATGCGATAAAGAAGCTGTAAATGGATGATTCATTCCTGTGAAAGATGATTGATGCTGTTAATAATCCCTTATCACATAAAAATAAAAAATCACATGTTATACGCACTTCCGAATCTACGAGAAACGACGAATATTTAAAAAAATCCAATTAGCTAAATTGTGTGAAAGTGTAAGCCGTTAGCGCGCATTTTGAATTTCAATAGTGACCAACACTGAAACCACATTGCGCGATGCAGTTCATTTGAGCTAACGCCAATCGATTTCACAAGCTCGATTTTTCGACTGGCTCATTAAAAATAACTTTGGCGTACTGTGTAGCAACATTGCATTTAAATTAATTGTTAATAGCTTAAAACTTGCAAATTAAAAGTGTTTTAAAATTCGTAAGCTCTTTAGCACAAACTTCTTCATTTGCTAGCTGTTAAAAAGCTGTAAGTATATAAACAATGGCTGCAATAGAAATTCGGCATGCAAGCCCCTCCCTTCACTATCAAAATTTTTAAAGAAAAAAGAACCTGTCATTTGTTTTTATCTTGTGCTGCCAACGTTGAACTCAGATAAGAATTAGCCAAAGTAGTATGTGGAAAGCAAGCGCCGGTCACCAGATACAGGCAACAAGTGCTGCCGAGGACGATGACTGGGAAACGGATCCCGATTTTGTAAACGATGTCAGCGAACAAGAGCAGCGCTGGGGCTCAAAAACAATTGACGGCAGTGGACGCGATGGAGGTGGCGCCATTGAGTGAGTCATTTTTATTCGGTCAGCGTACCGTTATGATTAATCTCTTTACAAAATACACACAAACAACAACAGCATGGATAAGCTGCGCGAAGAGACTGAAAAATCGGATTTAAACAAAAAGAAGCAACTGTTAAAGGATCAAAATGCTGGCTACGGTTACGGTGGTAAATTTGGCGTTGAAAAGGATCGCATGGATAAATCGGCTGTGGGGCACGACTATCAGGGCAAAGTGGAAAAGCATGCATCGCAAGTGGACTACAGCGAGGGCTTCGGCGGCAAGTTTGGAGTGCAAACGAATCGTGTGGATAAATCCGCCGTGGGATGGGATCACATCGAAAAGGTGGAAAAGCACGAGTCCCAAAAGGGTGAGACTATAAGATTTTATTGTTTGCAAATTCATTTTAACTAATAAGCACAACAAATTCCTCGCAGATTACTCAAAGGGCTTTGGTGGTAAGTTTGGCGTGCAGGAGGATCGCAAGGATAAATCGGCTTTAGGATGGGATCACATCGAAAAGGTAGAAAAGCACGAGTCGCAGAAGGGTAAGTCAGATCCCTATTAAGCTACCTGATACACAGTTCATCGATACTTGCCTCTTGCAGATTATTCCAAGGGCTTTGGTGGTAAATTTGGCGTTCAGGAAGATCGCAAAGATAAATCAGCTGTTGGCTGGGATCACATTGAGGCACCTCAGAAGCACGCTAGCCAAGTGGATCACAAAGTCAAGCCCAGTATTGAAGGAGCTAAGCCCTCAAATTTGCGAGCCAAGTTCGAAAATTTGGCCAAGAACTCCGAGGAGGAGTCGCGCAAGCGTTCGGAAGAGCAGAAGCGCTTGCGTGAGGCCAAAGATAAACGAGATCGCGAGGAGGCCGCTAAGCAAACGATTGTTGAGAACACACCGCTACCATCTGCTGACGAGGCACGCACGCCACCCGCCAAAGGCAGCAGGACAGCCATTCAAACGGGTCGTTCAGGTGGCATTGGCAATGCCATAAGCGCATTCAACCAGATGCAGTCACCGGTGATAGAGACGCCGCCGGCGCGCAAGGAGCAGATTGTCATACCGAAGGAGCCAGCGCCCGTCGAAGCAGCTAAGCCGGCTGTTGCTGTTGTTGAGCAACTTGCTGTTGTTGCTCCAGCAACTCCTGTTAAAGATATTGCTGCCGAACAGCTGAAAGTCAGTGCACCACAGCCGGATTTGGTGCCCCAGATAGAGATTGATACTGTTGCAACACCACCGCGCAGCGAGCCAGAGTCACCAGTTCATGTGCCAGTGGTAGAGCCAACCCCTGAACCAGAGCCGCAGCAGCAGAAGCCAGCACAGCAGCAGCCACAAGTGCAATCACAACCAGAGCCGAAGCCTGAACCTGTTGCGGAGCCGCTTTATCAAAATCAAGCAGAGCTTAAGTCTGTGTCGCCATTGCCAGCAACAGGTGCATCACCAACCCCAGCTGCCAATGGTGCTAATGAGGAGGCCATCTATGCCAACTCGGACAATTTGTCGGACTATTTGGAGGATACTGGCACACATGCAATTGCTTTGTATGATTATCAGGCTGCTGATGATGATGAAATATCCTTTGATCCCGATGATGTGGTTACACACATTGAGAAGATCGATGACGGCTGGTGGCGTGGACTGTGCAAGAATCGTTATGGCCTCTTTCCGGCCAACTATGTGCAAGTTGTTAATCAAAGCTCCTAATTTCTGGCAAACGCCAAACAACGACAAACAAAATGCTTCCGTTTAAAATCTACATTCAGAAAAAAATCTAAATCTAACTACTACTTAACAGCGAGATCATCGAAATGCTGATTGCTAAAACCATAATACTGAGTTCATAAGTCATCATTATATAATTTTGCATTGATTTCCAAACACACAACGAAAAGACGTTAACGTTATTATAATTTTTGTTACGTTTACAGCGCTCTCTCATGCCACAAGCAATATAAAAATATATTCCATTTTTTTTAATTTTAAAACATATAAATCATTAAGATTTGATTTAAAAAATTGTATTTACATTCTTTTGTATTTTTATGGTCGTATTTTTCAAAAAATATGTCCAAAACCTATTTATATGCATTTTAAAAATGATTGTTTAAAAAAAAAAATATATATAAATTAACTGTAATTGTGGTTTAAAATTTGTTTAAACAAATGTGTCAAAAGTGTGTGCTCACTTATATAAAGTCTATAAATGTTTTCAATGTGAATGTTAAAATCACTTACAACAAAAAGTCTGTTCTTCTAATTAAGAAAAGCATAATAAAGTTTATTAAAAAATAAATAACAAACAAATAAAAATTGAAAGGGGTTTTCTTAAAAATAAGGAAAAATACACATGACAGATAGCTAAAATATATAAATATTCTTAAAAATTAGATTTTTAGAGTTGTAAGCAAGTTTATTACGTCAAACTTATAAGCAGAAAATAACAAAATGCAATGCATTGCACTTCCCTTTTGTTTTTGTGGTTAATCAGTTTTTAATATGCATGAATCATGGCTTGAAACTGTGCAGTCTCAATTAAACAAAGAAACTTATAAATGTACCGATTGAATGGGGTTCTTTTACACAGAGTATGTTCGTCGAATTCTCGTATCTCTGATACGTTATGTACAATCATATATATAGTCATCAGTTAAGCCGCTAAGGGTTTTGTTTTACAAAACTACATCGTTGTGATAGTGATCGTATCAATTGGATCGGAAAAATTGTCACTAAAATAATTGGGAGGTGTTGCCGACTAAATGTTAAAGGGGATTATGATAACGTGTGCGTGTAGCGACAAACGTTTTGAGAGATACCGTTTTGTATTGTCTGTCAAAATGATTTTCAACCGTCTAGATAAATAATGTACATATAATTCGTCTAACAGACAAATGTATATGGATGTGCCCTATCAGCCAACACCAGCAATGAGCAAGTTTGAAATTTGAACCGGCTTCTGATAGCGATGACGGCTCAATTGTAACGGAAGGTTAAGCATTTTTGACAACGCATGTATTTTTAAGAGCGTGCCCGCACAAACATATCTCATCATAGGGCATTATCAGAAAACCCCCCATCAATATGTTGCGTTTTCTCTCATATGTAGTTATCAGTGCGATTTGTGAGCGTAGTTACGCTCATTTTCATTATGCTTATGTATATATATATAGGGGCAAGAAATGCCAGTCTGGCAGTCACTCAACGTCCAACGTCGACGACACGCAGCGCTTCAACATCTGTTCGCTTGGACTAAACCAGAAATATCGTCATACCGATACATCGATACCACATCCCTAATATTGAGTTGGATTTTTCGAAGTTCGAACAGCTGTTTGGCGTAAATAGCCTGCCCGTCTGTGTGTGCGAATGAAAAAGCTGGCAGCTGGGTGAACAACATTAATTAGTAAATATAACAAAAAAGAATCTTGAAAACTAAAAACAAACAATTGAACGCGTCGCGGATGTTGCTAAATTGTTTGACGCGCGTGCGATTGATTGAAGACGAGTCGCGAAAATTAAAAATCACAGAGAGTGTAGCAGCGACGATGTTGAACCTCTGACGCTGTCAAGTCGTCCCCAAAAGTTGAAACGAACAGCGGTCAACGTCACCGAAACTGTAATTGGCTTTAACAAAGGAATTTCGTACACTCGGCTATGCAGAAATAAGCAATAAACGCACGTTTCGTTCGGTTTTCCTGTGTTTGTGTAATCAATTAACACAGATATACAAATATATTATCTATATTTTTGTTATTCTACTGCCGCCCTCCAATCACCGAGCTGTTGCAAGTATGTGTTGTTCAAGTTAATTGCTTTTTTGTTGCCATTTTCCAAGCAGTGCTACACTTAAATAAATTATAAGTGATGTGCGTTTTACAGTTTTGTGCTTATCCAATGACTTTGGTTGTTATTAAGTTTTTACTTATGCCACTACACGTTTCGCAATGTGTTTGTTTTTATGGCAGTGTGTGTGCGTATGCAGGTGCGGCAAAAAAGAACAAAATTATTCGAAGACTAAAAAACACGCACACACACCGGCTAAGCCAGAAAGAGAGAGAGATAGAAAAATAGATAAATAATGAGAGGAAGAGAGTAAACCTTCTCTCTGTTGTGGCTGGTGTTTGCCATGAACTTACCATTTGGAACTCTGTTTAATAATTTATTATGTTGATAAGCGCTGTTCTTATCGAAAATGTCATACCTGAACAATAGTACGAAATCCCAAATGACTTCAATTAGCGTAATTGTTATGGAACATGCATGAATATGCGAATTTTTAAAGCGTATTAAATTTACTTTCATTGTTTGTTCAAGTTCTCAGTTGCAGGAAATTGACTACAGACAATCGTATATAATTAAATGTGATTAGCAAAATTATGTACATAAATATATTTTTTGTGTAAACTAAGTAAATAATAACTGCAATTTATAATAATACATATTCCATTGTTTATTTGCACAGTTTAAATATCGTGAAATGCTGACAAAGCAGATTTTTCTTTGCTTGACAATATATCAAAGTTATACAGTGCAAGATTTGGTCTGGCATTAAAAGGCTCCATAAATATATTTCAATAGTGCTTATATTTATTGAAATAATGGCTGATATGTATACATTTGTAGAGATAGCACAGTTACCGTAAATAATATGTGCCAACTGTTTAAATAAGATTCAACCGTTATTAGGCCAGACAGGTATTCGATAGAATTAAACAGCGCTAACTGCTGTTTAAATTGTTCACCATAAAATGTACAAATCTATGCTCAATTGAGCGAGATCTTTAAATGGCGCTTAACATAATTAGACATTTCGTATGCCTTGTCTCACGAGCTTAAGCATCTCAATGAAGCGATGTGGAAAGCAGCGCTGCTTTACGTTACGTTACGTTTGTCAAGGTAAACCAGAAGCCGGGTATTTCCAAGCAGCTCCATACATGCCCAGGCACCTACATATACATATACATGTGTCCAATATATATATACTTATGATGTGCAGAGCCCTGGCATTAAATGCTTCATGTTACGCGTATACATTAAAGCCACTGAGCATTATAAATCAGCAAAAATCACCAAGTTTTTCTGCAGTAGTAAAAAAAAAAAATGTTTAAAACAAAATGATTTAGCTAGTTAAGCAGGTTATTCACCTGAATTTTGTGCAACAGGTAACTTAATGCATCCGGAATCAACAAGAAATTTATTTACATGTTTCGTTTACTTTTCATAAATTTGTTTTGCTTATATCAAGCATGTTCTATTTTTCGCACACAGCTGTATAAATTGTCTGTTATTTTTTTATTGACATGTTTGTATGCAATTTATTTATATTTCGTCATATAAAGATTGTGTCTTAAATGTTTTGGTGACATTCTTATCAATTAATTAGGTTTTATTTTTGTTTGTTTTTGTTTTTGTGTGAGCCACAATCAGTCAATTAATCAATTAGTTAGGTTTAATTTTTGTTTTTGCTTTATTCACAGTCAGTTTAAGAATATTCTTTTGCAAATTACAGAAAAAATTAAAAAAAAAAACAAAAAAATTAAAAAATACGTTTGTATTATTGGCAAGTTTTTTAAAGATAAAAATGTACGGAAAGGTTTTTTTCAACGTCCGTTGACAAATTTTTGAATTATCCGGGAAATATTTTAATTACTTTAAATTTGTAAAGGTTTTTCTCCAGCGCTCTTTTATGTCAGAACATTAAAAATAATAACAAAACTATAGTTTTATATCATGTTAATTTAAATATTTATTGCTTACTAAAAAGTGTCACGTGTTAAAAAACTTAAATGTTTTGTAATGATAAAAAGTATTTTACAGCTTTGAGGGTTTTTCATTTTCAGCTAATTAAGTTGTTTTTTGTATGCACAAGAGCAAAAAGAAAATAAAATATAGCTAATACATCTCTTATATTTTACAGTATGGCTTCAAACGAGGGTTATCATAATAGGAATGAGCCTGGTGCTGCTGTTGCTGACGATGATCAGGCTTCAGGTTCTCGAGGCAGCAATGGATCTGCGGCTGCCGCTGGAAACAGCACGCAGCTGCACCAGCAGATGCTCAATGAGAACACATATCTTAAGCCCTCAAAGCAGGCCTATTTCAGTGATGAAAAGGTGCTGATACCAGACGATGAGCGCACAAATGTGGGTAACGCATAGTTATATTGATTACAAATTATTGTTAACGAGTAATTTTTTATTTATTTGCACAGGTTGGTTTCAGTTTTCGCAAGCTGTGGGCCTTCACGGGCCCCGGTTTTCTCATGTCTATTGCGTATTTAGATCCCGGCAATATTGAATCCGATTTGCAATCAGGCGCCGCGGCCAAATACAAAATACTTTGGGTGCTGTTATGGGCCACCGTATTGGGTCTACTTATGCAACGCTTGGCTGCAAGGTGAGTGGATCGCTTTCAAATACTTGATACTTGTGTCTCTAATAAATATTCTATATTCTAAGGTTGGGTGTTGTTACTGGTTTGCATCTGGCTGAGATGTGTTATCGTCAATACAAAAGATTGCCACGTTGGATACTTTGGATTATGATTGAGATAGCCATCATTGGTTCCGATATGCAGGAGGTCATTGGCACGGCCGTTGCCATATACCTACTATCCAACAAAGTGTATGTCAATATTCCTTATTTCTATATATTACCGAATATAATTTAGATAACTGTCTTATTGCAGTGTGCCTTTGTGGGGTGGCGTTTTAATCACTATTTTCGATACATTTACGTTCCTATTTCTGGATAAGTATGGTCTACGTAAACTGGAGTTCCTATTTGGTTTCTTAATCACTGTCATGGCCGTTACATTCGGCTATGAGGTAAGCCGTACTTCCACATTTTTAAAATTCACCATAAATTGTGATTACCCCGAAAAAAGTTCCCTATTTAAAGTACCAACCAAACTACATTGCCTGTCAGCCATACAAATAAATACAAAATTTATTTGGCTAATTATTTTTTTCAAAGTGCGCTTAAGTCATAAAAAAACAAACACCTTTTTTTATTATATTTTTTCCTCTTTTATTTATTTTTTTAATTGACATTTTTGTGTCTATTGTCGCAAATTGCAATCATCAATTGTCGAGCACGTCTGCTAGGGGCGTAACGCTTGCCTATATCTTTCAATTACGACAGTACGTCGAGAATTACGTCCCATTCCCCGTTTTATTGCCAATGTCGTTGCCGGTGCCCGTCTGTACCGATTGTGTGTACATTTTGGCGTTGTTTATTTTCTCATTTTGTTTGGCTGAATGATAATAAGTTAACTGTGTACGTTATATGTTATTTGTTTAGCCGGCGCACCGTCTGAGTGTCAGACGATTAGATAATTGGCTTAGTAGAGAGGGTTCTTTCTAGGAATTGCAACTTTATAATGTGTACTTAAAATTACCGGAAATAAAAAACACAACAACAATTTATCTTAAGGGGGGATTACTCTTTCAGCGCTTATCAAAGAGCTGTATGCAGAAAGTACCAAGATGCTAGCGGGAATATTTATTTCAGATATTTTCTTATATAAAAGTTCATTATTGTGATATTGTATTACTTTGTGTAAACAAGCTTTAAAAAAAAAAATAATATGATTGTGATGAATGATTCAGTCAAACGAAAAAAACATCATCATTCTAACCAGTCATTTGTTTATTGAGTAGGACTCATTAATTTTTATGAGATGATTTTAAATCTTCCGATCTTTCAATCTGTAATGTATGTTTTTAATGAATGCTTTTGTTTAATTAATATTTTTGTATATTTTCAGTACATTGTCTCTGCACCTGATCAGGGTGCTGTTTTGGAGGGAATGTTTGTGCCTTGGTGCTCCGATTGTAGTTCGGATGTGTTGCTACAGGCGGTGGGCGTGGTTGGTGCCGTTATAATGCCACACAATCTCTATTTGCACTCTGCTTTGGTCAAGGTAGGATAACGTTTAATAATAGTCAACCTAACCATTTATAAACTTTTGCCAATTGTCTTACAGTCTCGCGATATAGATCGTCGCCAACCAAAGAAAGTGAGTGAAGCGAATTTCTATTATTTCATTGAGGCTTCCATAGCGCTGTTTATTTCCTTTATCATCAATCTGTTTGTTGTGGCTGTCTTTGCCCATGGCATGTATGGCAAGACTAATAAGGACGTGGTAAGTAGAATGTGATTTACATTTCATATAAAAAGTTTCTAACTCTCTCCTTTTTTAGGTGGATGTTTGCGTTGGTAAGTCAATGTACGAGGATGCCGTGCAATCGTTTAGAGACGATCACAATGGAACAGACATCATCAATGCTGATCTATACAAGGGCGGTCTGTTTCTCGGATGCACATTCGGTGCTGCGGCCATGTATATTTGGGGTGCGGGCATCTTGGCTGCTGGTCAAAGCTCCACCATGACAGGTACCTATGCGGGCCAGTTCTCTATGGAGGGTTTCCTTAATCTGCAATGGCCGCGCTGGTGTCGCGTGCTGGTCACGCGTTGCATTGCCATTATACCCACGTTCTGCCTGGCCATGTTCAGCCAAATGGAGGATCTAACCCATATGAACGATATACTCAATGCGGTGATGTCACTACAGCTGCCATTTGCCGCTATACCTACCATAGCGTTTACATCATGTGCTGCCATAATGGGTGATTTTGTGAATGGAATGTATGTGCTGTGTGAATTTTTTAAAAATTCTCTATTTAATGACTTTTATGTGCTTTTGTTCTATAGCGGCAACAAAATCGTTTCCATATTGCTTACAATTTTGGTAATTGGCGTTAACTTGTACTTTGTCGTTGCACAAGTAGAATCCCTGCAAATACGAGGTGGCATGCTGGCTTTGGTCTGTAAGTGTACTAGCTCTTTACCGATATTTAAAGTGATTGACTAATGTGAGCTTTCTGTTGCCAGGCATATTCGCTGTATTATACATACTATTTGTGTTATATCTTGTGATACATATGGCCGCCTGCATGGGCAACAAATTTCTGATGAACAGTCGGGTAAGTTTAAACAAAAAACACGCGAAACTTATCAACAATCGTGCCCAGTAGCCAGTTTGTGTATTAAATACTTAACCATTCAATCATAAATTTAGCGGCGACAATACTTATCACACAGCTTTTACTTTATCTATTTACGTGACTGTTCGCATACACTTAAGAAGGCTTGACATGTCACAATTTAAAGACCATTTCATCTACAAGTACCTAACGTTTTGATTTTCCCTCTTTATTTCTGAACAGTGGGTGCAACGTTTTGTGTTACCAAGCCAGAATAGCTTTTCGATAAATAATGCCAACTCTACGTATGCCAGGTATGTTTTTACGCTTAATTTTGCACTGACAATCACAAAATATTTACTACAAACACATACACTTTGCACATACACACACTACTGCACATACACTTTACACGTGCCTACGTCTACTAATGGGTAACTAACCAAAAAAATTTATCTCAAGTCCGTCCTCTAACTATATGTACTATCCTTATAACAATTGGTTTTCTAACTTCCTAGCACTTCTTATGCTGTCTACTGTCTACTCTAAACTACTAATCTTCTGCCCTACCATCCGGTTGATCTTTTCTTAACACTCAATGACTAACACTTAATCCAAAACATATTCCTATGCTCTTCTTCTTTTGACTATTCACAGTGATGTTACCTTAGTTGTAGGCGATAACACTAAAACTACTACTACCACTACTGCCAAAGCTCTCGATACTGTTTCGGAGAAAATTGCTTAATGATCTTTAATATTAGATCATTAGCTATTTGAGTTCAATTACTAACTTAGTTTATTCGGGAAGCCCTCCACATTTGTGATATTAACACTAAATCACGCGCTTAACAACACTGACAATTCATCTATATATTATATCTATAAAGGTTTTAATAAGAATTTATAATGCACATTTAAGCTGCATGAACATAGGCGATATCTTTTCATTTCTATAAACACAATATTTATAAGTTCCTGGTAAGTCTTAAGTGTTGTTGACATTGTGGTCTTATAATACTCGCACTTGGTGAATACAGGCACGGTATATTATAATTAAATGTAAGCTAAAACGCTTAATTTGATAAATAAAGTATGCAGTAAATATTATTATATTGAAAAGTGTCTTTGCTTTTGATTTATTATCATATTTATAAGATAAATTATAAGCGCTGGAATGGATTGAACTGACAATCGTGTTGTTTGCTGCTGAAGTTTGCTGTACGATGCTGAAATGGCCCATAGATTTGGTCATTCTTACACTAGGTATACTAAGGATTGGATTTAGCTTCATATTTGGTATAACGGTCTCATCCATTGCATTCATTGATTGGCGTGGTTAATTTAACATAATAAAATCTTAACAACAAAATTAACCCCAACGAAAATGTGTTGCTAATTTCTTTTACTGTTTTTTTTTTTTTTGTATTAAAAATTTTCTTTTATGTGTGATCGTGACTACTCCCATTTGTTTTCCACTCTGCTCTGTGTGTCTTATACTACTTAACACACATACATATGCACACGCTCTACTACTCTTATACTGTACCCCGCTCTACTATTTCTGTGTGACGTTGGCCACAACTGCAAACAAAACATAAAAAAAAAATATTGGATTGATCTATAATTATTTGGCTAATTGAAAATACACAACTGTGCGAAAAATTCTTATTGTAATTGACAAATGACTTTCTTGGCATCGATCCAAAATTTAATCATAAAAAGCTTGCAAATGGCAAGATCACAATAGAAACAACATAAAAAAATAAACCAAAAAAAAAAAAAAATGCTCATAATATGCAAAAAAAAAAAACAAATAATCAAAGAATTTGTTTGGAACATTTAAAAAAAAAAAACATACAAGTCAACAACATAAATTTGCATTTCGACAGTTAAGCTCATAAAAAACATTTTTCACGCAAAAATTTCGAATTGAAAACATTTCAATTGTTTATTTAAACTTGCAAATGTGTTGCTGCACGTGCCATCAAATTTGCTTATCCATTTATTGGGGCAACAATAACAACGAAATTGCGGCATCATCAAAAACAACCTCAACACATCTGGATGCTAGTGAGCTGACGCTTAACGATAATGGAATCTCCATAAACTCCTTTACCAACACGCAAAGAAATATCGCTTCATAGGATTTCTTAATCCAATATTGAATTTAGTGTGTAATAAATTAATAATTTTCTTTTGAAATTGTTCTTGAAAATTTGAAGACAATAGCTAAATTTTGTATTACTCAGTTTTGTATTTATTAAGAATATTTATTGTATATAACGAATTTACGTACTTTTATCAATTGTATATTTATAAGTAGCAAATAATGTTTGTGTATATGTATGTACATGTGTATATAAATATAGGATAAATAAAAAATCGCAAAATACCTATTCAACCTTAACCCACTCAAAATAAATATATACTTATATATGGCCACTGGTGTCGTATTTAATTCTTTCTGATATGTCTTTTATTTTTATTTACCATTAACGTTATGCTTTTTTATTTGTGTATATGTATGTATGTACAGATCTATGTATTTTTCATGTTCTTCTCTATCTCATTGTCGAATGGATGTTGATATCCACACAATGAATACGTACTAACAAGAGTTTTCATAGGAAGAAACAAATACACATTCATATGTTAGAGAGAAAATATTGAATGATTATCTTGTTTCCCCGGGATTGTTTAAGACGGATTAATGTGAAGCTCCTTTAGGTTTCTTTTAAACCCCAATTACGCATCATTATTAACACAATAACATACACACACGCTCATACACCTTGCCATTTATCGTATTCATAATGTTTTTCATTTACAGAATCGCCACCAACGGCGACACAGATGCCGATGCCATAGATGGTGAGGATGCGTAGCCATTACTGTTCTGCACTGATTCCGATGACAGTGAGGAGGTTTGTTTTAGCAGCAATAACAATGAGCTTGATTGCCACAGCAGTAACTTGGACACAAACGTGGTTATCAGCTAGCATTCACTTTTGTTATGCCTTAACAAACCGTCCGTCAAGAAGCACAGAGTTGCCATGTTTTGCAAAGGTCATTTCGTAGCAATACTTTTATCATATCATAGACCGGACCTTGCGTACGTATGGCAACTTGCTGTTTTTTGCTATATGGCCGTATCGAGCGAAAACTGGGGAATTAGTGTAATACGATATCATAGCATATTTATTTTAACAAGATGCACGAAGTATACCAAAAACACAAAAATGGGATTTCATAGCAAAGAAAACTGCATACATAATCATATTCAAACTACATAATGCCTACGGTTAGAGTGAAAAAACATGTGGCATCAAAAAAAGACATTAAATCAGATTACTGTTAATAATAACACATTTTAACTATTTACGGCGTAACAGTGTCTATATTACTTATAAGGCTGTGAACTGAAAAAACAAAACCGAAAAAAATTTATCAACAAAATAATTTGTAAATCGTAATACAATAGTTTTTAAAAATATGTATGTTCTATTTCCGCAAACTGTTTTTATCGTTTTACGTTGAGAGATGACTCGAAATTTAAAAGATCGTGTATTGAAATAGTATTTTAAAATGTATTAGTTAATTTGCAAATTTTATTCAATGCATAAGCTTTGGCACAACTTTCCAAAATAATTCACCTTAAATTGTTTTTTTTATTGTTGTGTATTCAAATTTAAAATAAAATATGATAGTATCTATAAGAACAAAATAACTGTGCGTTTTATTTATCAAAATATTGAATGTTTTATGCTTAACAGATCGGCAAAATAGCTTGTGGGTTCCCTTACGACAAAAACTATTTTTGATTACATAACAAGTATACTGGTTGACTATTTGACACATATATAAATTAACATATAACATCAATAGACAAATTAGATTTAACTAAACGCTAACTAATTGTTAAATAAATGAAGTTTCATGATAACTACAAGTTATAGCTTAATCAACAGAAACTAACAAAATAGTAAATCGTTAAGATAGTCGTTCAAAAATTTAAAGAGAAAATTTTTTATTCACATACTTTACTAAAGACTTACTTTTATACCCAGTACTCATAAACGAAGTGTAACAGAACCGTTACAATAAACAGGCAAATTATGATGTAGGGTACCTTTACAATCGATCACTCGCTTATTTGTCTTAAAATAAATTATTTTCGCCTTAATTATGACACTATGTAAACTGCTACAATCAGTAGCTGTAATTCGTATATAAAAGACTGCTGTGTAAACGAAAGCGAAACTAAATACCCTCAAAGCTAATGTGGTAAGATAAATTAATCAAATTAAGCCATAAAATGCTCATTACTACTGTAAAGGTGACAATATAATAAAACGCTTAGTTAACATTCAAGTGCAGCTTTCGATTTACGTAATTGGCGTACGTAATTGTAAAATATATTATAACAAGTAAAGCTCTAGTCGAGAAATCCCGACTAGACGATACCCTGATACCGTACAGTCAGTGCTTGCAAGTATGTGTGTTTGTATGTAAGCACATACTGCATACTGCATACACAACTTCAATGTCCCATATCTCCGGTGTTTCTTAACCGATTTTAATAAAAATTTCACAGATTGTCATTATTTTGTTTAATATTTCAAATGCTATCTCAAAGTTTTCAAAATTGAAGGTTTTGTTGTTATCGATCCCATGTGTATATCGGAAACAGGATGAGCTATTTAAAATCGAAAACAAACTTGTACTGCCTAGGGATTAGGCAAGCTTAAGTTCGAAATCTGGAGTCTCTATCTCTTATAGTCTCTGAGATCGACGCGTTCATACATTTTTTTTAATATTACTTTTGTTTTAAATGACAACAAAAATTCATATTATAAATAGAATAAATTCTTCTTTTTGTTTAGGCAATTTTTGACATTCCTTTACAGAATATAGATTTCTTGACCATACTTTAAGCAAAGCAGAATTAACTTTTGAATTTATTTCTACGGACTTAGCACCTAAGATTAAGAGATGCGCAGACGGCGATTCAAATTGTATTTTAGATGTCATCAATCATATTTTTCGCAACTATCCGTAAGGCATTCCAGACATTGGACTGCATGTAATAGATTTGAAGGATATTGTTGTTAGTAAAGCAATCCCAGTTACACCTATGTAAATGAACTTAAAATTTAATACGGTAACGATGCACGGACTCGAGAATACAACATTTATATGAGTTGAAAAGTTTTGGAAAAAGGTGTTGCAATGTGGCTATTCGAAGTAAAAGATGGACGCCATCTTATTTAAGTTCAGTACTACTGAAGATCATCGAACGGATGGAAAACCTTATGCTAAGATAACAAAACTAAAGTGTCTGGTTGATAAAAAGTGTTAAGCCTATATCTAAATAATTATTGTCACTATTTAAATACCAGTTTGTGCTGTACTTTACATGTGAACTTTAAAGACCTATTGAACGACAAGCTGCTCGTTGAATCGATAAGCGAGCTCAAAAGCAATAACTTGTAGGATAAGTTGCCTATTATCTCTGCTGTTAATCAGGTGGCCGAAACAGTTATTAAAACTGTGCTGTTATTAACAATATCTCCTGTGATGATTTTTTTAAATCGACCAAAATATAAAATGTCATAATATTCTTAGATAATAAATTATTTAAAATATGATATTGTATTTAGGACTTATTACAGTTGACTTATTTTTAAGACGAGCAAGAAATATCTTTCTCCAATCATAAACGTAAAGAACATTTATTGTCCTATCAAATGTTTAAGCTAAAATTTTTGATTTATTACTTATGAACCATACATAATAAATATACCCAATTGATAACCAACATAAATAACGAACATACTTCATAATTTTTTTAGTGTTTACTTATATATTATTAGCTATTATGAATATGTTAATAAAAGTTTCCTTACGTCGTCAATTAATTAGGGCAACTTACTGTTGTTTTTGTTTCCGAGCTGATCGATCAGCTGTGAAAAAGCTTTTCAATTGCAAAGCTGTACAATATGGTCTAAACTCTAGACATATATACTATATACTTTAGTTTTTTAACCCACCATTGAGAGTCGTACTAGACCTGTCTTAATTAATTAGTTACTATGGTGTATTATAGAAAACATGTTATGATAATCGATATTTGTACATATTCCTATCAATTTAAAATAGAAGCTTTCGCTGGATTTTATTTCACCTTCGACTGTTAGAGACTATGCAAGTGTTTAAATAATTTTCTGTATTCTTTTTAAAATGCGGAAAGTTTACATTATTTTGATATCGCTGCAGCTATACATTGGTTTAGAGTGTGTAACATTACGTGAGAACCTTAAAAACAGTCAAAATACCGGATATTAATTAACACAATATTTCCAGCTAAGGATCTTAAAAAGTGTCGTTTTGGAGATACTAAGTGCATTAAGGATGCTGCAAACGCATTAATACGTCATTTTCCGAAAGGTATACCCTCTGTGGGACTTAAGCCCCTGGATGTGGTTCATGTGAAAGATGTTGTGCTCGTGAATGATCAACAAGTTGGTGTTGCTTGGTACTTTTTTGAGTTACTCAATCAGATAAATTATGGATTCGAGAACACAACAATAACAGATATAACGGGATTCGACGAAGATCCCACATCCACAAAGATCGAGGTTAAGGGGTACGTACCCAGACTTATATACAAGGGTACATATGTTGCTAAAGGTCGAATGCTTTGGATGGTGGAAATTAATTCGACCGGCGTGTCTGAGTCAGAGTTTCAAAATCTTAATTTCGAATTCACTTTGAACGTCCAAACAGAGTACAGGAATAATACGCGTTATCTAAAGATTTATCAACTGACACCAAGTGTTTCTGTAAGTCGGTAAGTTATTAAATTTAAATAAGTCTTTCAGATTTCTACATGAGTTTCTTAATTCAACAGCTGGACGCAATGGTTGGATAACTTTTTTGCAGATAATTTCGATCTAACCATAACAGTTAATAGACTATTTGATGCAAACTGGGTAGTGTTTTGGAATGAACTCGAAAAGCCCATATTGGAAGTATTCCGAGGTGTTTTTTTGGGCATGATAGAAAATATTTTGCAAAACGTACCATACGATGATTTGTTTCTACCGCGTGAACCCAGATACATAACATAATTAAGTCCTCAGCTAAAATCAGTTTAATTTCTCGGTTACACAAAGTACACAAATTGGTTAAGTAAACCGATAGTGAATCATTTTACAGGCTTTATTATTATTAAATGAATATCATTAAATGTCATCCTGAAATTCAACATAAATGTACTCAAACGTCGTTTAATATACTATCAACAAGTTGCATATTCCCCACTTATTTAACCAGTACTAAAACTTTACCGTACGGAAACTGTGGAAAGCTCGTGTTTGCTTTTAAGTAACCGGTTCTTCAACTATGCGAATTGCAGTTAGATTCGTTGGCCTTATAAATGTTCTTTAGAACTAAGCATCCGATTTTATTTGTTGTTCTACTGCTGTGACTTAAACAAGTGCATTCGATTCAAAATGTGTAAAATTTTTACTGTGATAATTAGTCTGCACTTGTTTATTGTCCTTAATTGTCAAACATTACGTGGGTAGATTTAAAATATAAACAGTTAAAGATTCAGGCAAATAACAAGTTTTTTTCTTCATAAGCCAAGGAATTTAAAAAGTGCCACTTTGAGGATAACAAGTGCATTATCGGATTAATGAATCAAGCAATAAAAAATTATCCCAAAGGCCTACCCAGTATAGGTTTGAAGCCCTTGGATATTGTGAATGTTAAGGACTCGGAAGTCTGGAATAATCTTGAAAGAGGTGGTATTTGGTATAAATTGAAGTTGTTCAAGCAAGTGAATTATGGTTTCGAAAATACAACGATAAAGAGCATTAAAGGATTTAGCAAAAATCCCACAGCCACCGTCATAGAAATAAACGGCGAGATACCAAGCCTGAAGCACGTATGTAACTTCAAGGCCAAGGGAAATGTTTGGCTTATTAAATTGAATTCCACCGGAGAATTTAAATCGGATTTTCAAAATTTTCGATTTAATCTAAAACTGAAAGTCATAACGGAATATAGGAACAATAAGCGCTACGTTAAAATCTACGAACTCGTGCCGCGTGTCAGTATGAGTCGGTGAGTTGAAAACATATTTGTACGTTCAGTGCGCAGTAGTGAAATAATTTTTAACTGCAGTTGGATTTTGAATGTGAGTGACTTTTTTGAAGACAACACGGATGGGACAATCATTATAAATGATTTGGTAAACAAGAATTGGTTACAGGTGTGGCTTGAATTTGAACCAGCGTTTTTACGTATCTTCAGTGGTGTATTTATGGGTCTTCTTGAAGATATTGTTGATCAAACACCGTATGATGAAATGTTCCTCGAGGATAGAGAGACATAAATATAAATCAATTATAATTTATATATCGTGTTTTAATTGTGTATTTTATATTCGATTCGTTGTAACATTGAAGAAGCTTTTATTTTTATTGTATCAATCCGGTTTTGATTATTGTTAATAAATATTTTAAAATTGCTGTTTAATCCACCTAAGGCTAGTATGTTGATTTTATTTACGTCTCAGCTCTTGCTACAGCAGTTTCTCAGGTCGCATTGTACTGTTTTAATATGCATTTGTCGTGACTTACATTAAATGCAACTGGTTTTTGAGCGAAACAACAAATGTACTAAATGTGCTTACATTAAAAGTTGTACTTATATTCAATGGTTTTGTATTCTCTATTTAAGTTGGCATTGGGAGTTCAATTGCGTGAGTAATCAGAAATTTATAACTACTATAACTGCTGTAAGTAGTTAAGATTTATGTAATTTTTAGCTAGTTATATAGAGAAATGTCATTTCGGTGAATCGAAATGTCTAGTAAAAAGCATCAACGATTTAATACGACATTATCCCAAGGGTGTACCTGAGATAGGGTTACCACCGTTGGATGTAAACCATGTGGAAGACGATTCGGTTCTGGAACAATAAAATATAGGTCCAATTTGGCTTGACTTTTACTTTAAGCAGAATGTCTACAAAGGATTCAACAGTGCCACAATAACTAACGTAAAGGGCTTCAACAAAAATCCAACGAAAAATCCAATTTTTATAGAGGCACGCATACTGAGTGTGGTCCATGAGGCAATCTATAATATGCAGGGGCAAATACAACGAGCGACGTGCAATCGGCAATTTTCAAAAATTAACATTGACGCTTACGTTGAAGACTATAGAGGAGTATCGCAACAGTAAGCGCTAGTTAAAAATGTACGATCTGGTGCCAAAAATCGAACTTAATCGGTGAGTACATATATTTAAAATGTGCTTTGTATTATTAAAAAAAAAAACGATTGTGTAATTTACAGCTGGATTGTTTGGATGAATACTTTATATAAGGAAAACCCGGATCTCACGGTTGCACTTAATCATGTTATGAACAAACATTGGATAGAATTTTGGAATGGCGTTGAGCCCACTATTCTGGAAAACTTAATCCAATGCTTTAGACGAGTGCTGAACAAAATCTTTGATACGGTATCATATGACGACATGTTTCTACCTGATGAAACTTGAAATGAACAAACAAGTGATTAAATATATATTTAGACTTAGTCTAAAAACAAAAGAATTTATATAGCTATTTAAATAGTTTTTGAGAATATTAAGGGAACGTGGAATATTGATTTTTAATTTTTTTCAATTCATTTGTTTTTTGTTTTTCATTCTTTGGTTTTGCCACGGTTTTGAAACTTTCCATCCAATTTAATCTCATCGTAGAATATATGATCATTATAGTTCTCGTCCCGATGATACATATGCTGATATCCCTTTGTTCGGCTGCCACGCTTAAGCTTGTGATGATCGGCAGCAAGTTTGAGCAGCTTTTGGCGACGATGCGGCTGTCCCAAATGCTGCAATGGCGTTGCTTCATCCTCAATCATAGTGTTCAGGTTTTGACGCTTGGCTCGTCGCCAGCCCCAACGCATTCGCTGAACCGAAGGTGGTGGCAGTGGTATTAACTTTGTGCGAGCTGATAACTTTTTGGGCTTTCGTTTCGATTGCCATTTGTCATTGTACTTATCGATTACACTGCAAATGGGCATATCCTTTGGCCTTGGTATGCTGTCGTTCAGCTTGGGCGGACATTGTAGCACATAGTAAGAACCGGATGTGGATGTGTTTGACTCGTCTAGCATCCTTAGAGGAACTTTGTAGTAGGCAAACATATTGCGCTCCACAACAATCGCAGGTATGAAGCGGAATTGGAGCAGCAGCTGCAGCAGTCCCAACGTCAACGGCCACATCTTTCAAGTGCAATCGAAACAAAACTATTAACACCAGTTTTATAAATAAACCAAATGTTTTCAGCTTCAGTGAGTTTTGCATAACTTGCGGTTTGGTAACTTTAATTTGTCTTTAATATACAATATTTGTTACAACAGGTTTTCCTAGCAACCGTCAAAGGTTAACGAACCTAACAGCTACTTGCTGGGTCTTGGCCTAGGTCAATCAATACCCGCCAAATGTCTTATAAATAGAAATAGAAATAGCAAAACTTTTACAAGCGGAAGTCATGCAAGAAACTGTTGCTTGCTAGTTTGCTTAGACACAATGTTGTTGCTTGGCGTGCTTCGCAACATTGTTGCACTAAGCGCAACAGTTATTTGTTATTTCTTTTGGCGCCTGCGCTTGGAATTTGCTATAAATTCGCTGTCTAAGCTGGGGTAGTAACGGGACTTTGGGTTATTTGAAGTGTGACCCAATTGTTGCACATATGCAACAGTTTTTGGCGTGACTGCTTTCCATTTGGCATTTGTTTTGCATACTAGTTCTAAGCTTTAATGGGTTAGACTTTGACACTTTATTTATTTAGCATGCAACAAATTTCACAGCCTAGCCAATTATAAGCGGCAAGCCATTTGTGTTAAATGGTGTACCATACATTTTATAGATGCATATATACATATATATACATATTAATATATATATATATATATAATGTGTAATAAAGAAGGCAATTACTTACTGTGACGATAAGCAAGTTACATTAAAATGGGATGTGTCTGCAGGGCTATTGTGAATAGATATGGATATTTCCAATTAGATCAAATGAGTACTTTCGATTGTATGACCATCTAGGTTTGGTATCGTTTTGCGATATATCGATTATTGTATGTTTATATTAGCATTTGCAATCTGTGTTTATTTGCGAAAGCGGTGAATTTTTTGTTCGCAAATGGTATTCAAATTGTTATTATATTAATATTTTTAGAAAGCATTATATTAATGATGGTGAGTTGCTGCTTAAAGGAACGCCATTCATCGAATTGGCACCTAATTAATCAGAAAAACAACTACCTTAGACAAACTTTGCTTAGCACCAGGCCAAGCCGTCAAAACCTTTGCGTGAGAGTTTCCGTTGCATGCAATAGAAACATAAAATGCAACAGTTAGCCGGGAGCATGGCAACGCCGTTGGCAACCGGCATTATGGCACAGGGGAAATCAACAATGGTCAAGCGGCAAAATCAACAACTGCCTAGCAACCGGGTGCTGCCACGATCACTTTTACCGTAACATGGGTAACTTTTTGCCTAGCAGCTCCTTTCAGTCAGCTTACGGTAGCGCAGGTGAGTAGTCGCAACGCGGAAAAATAAAATTAGGGGAAAATTATACAAAAATTTAATAAAAATTAACAAAATTTAATAAAATATGTCATACATGCAAATCGCATAAAATAAATGTATGCAAATAAGTTTATTTTTGTGATAACACTGTTTTGAATCATTTTCTCTGCGCAAATGACCAAAAATAATGCAAATTAAATTTTTTCAAGTAATATAACACCTAAAAAGGTTTAAGGTGAAGTGTAATGTAAAAAGATTGCATAACACATAAGTTTAACAAGTTATTAAAGAACATATTGCATTAAGCTATATATTTTTTCGGAAAAAGTTATATAATTTTTCATTGATTGTATAAAATTTATTGATTACATTGTTGTTAGTGGTAACAAGGTCACTCAAACACAAACACCTATACCCTCTCACACTTACAGTTAAAGGATACAATACAACAACATTATTGGTAACAACGACAAACCATCCCTTGCCCCTTCATGGAGCAGCCCTCCACGAGTGCCGAGGCAGCCGCTGCCGGCATTGGGCCGGATCCGCGTTTGGAGCTAATGGGTTCGTTTGTCATAAAGTCACTTAAACTGAAACCCGAGAAATGGACGCGTGTCATAACGGTGGAGGAGCATAAGGGCATTATTAAAGAGTTTTTGGACCGTAGTGTGCCCGTTGTATTAATTATAATACTTACGCCAGCTGCACAGCTGGTGCCCTCCACCACATTTCCCCTGTCCCAACTGAAGAGCAAGGGTGTATACTTTATAAAGAAATATGCCAAGCCCATACCACGTGAGAACTGTGGCAATTTCATTATCTTTGGTGACCTCGCCACACGCACAATCGACCAGCTTTCTGCGCTTGTGGAAGAGGTTCTTGTGCCATTGCTCTCCAACGAGGACAACTACAGAAGCTGGCCAATAATGGTCGCCCAGGATGTGCAGAAGCATGTGCACAGTCTAAAGAGCACGGTGCATCAGGTGAAGGGTCAGGTGAGCGGTGAAACCATTCTCGCCATGCCAGTAGGCGTTGAGAAAATCGTTAAGGCAGCCAAGGAGTTGACGGAAACACAGCATTGCCAATTTGACCTCTATCTTAAGAGTGCCATTGAGGGCGTGGTAATCAAGTGGGCCACTCAAATACACGAGGTTATCAAGGAGAGTCCAACAAATGCCTTTGCCAATGGACAAAATCCCACGCCGCACACGGGTAAGTTGCCAGAGGTAAAACTGGATGACTTGTTCATGTTCGTCATGTGTGCATACATATGTTGGTTATTTTTGGCACAACTTTATTTATTATTTATTGATAAAATTCAAGTTTTTGCAGTTGACGTTTATTTGATATATATCCTAGCAACGTGCCACCGGCACCGTCAAAATTTGCATGTTTATAAGCCAAAACAACACATGTATAAATGTCTTCAAAACTTGCTTTTATTATCTGTTTTGTGAATGGGTGACATGCAACATTTCTTATTGTTATAACCACAATACAAATGGGTTTTTGGCTGAATCTCGTTATGTTTTGACATTTTCCTGCTTTTTACTTTGCGACATGGGTAATAGCCTAAGGCTTATTGTGTGTGTCCTTTGTGCGAAAAGCAGGAATTGCCTTAAGGTAATGCGATTTTTGTCGTATTGGAAGCAAATTAAAGCTTTACAGTTAAGTTATATAAGAGCTTATATTTTTAGACACAAATTTAATTGTCGAAGATTAAAACAAATATAAAAAAATCCCTAAATTTATTTCACAAATAGTTAGTCCACTTAGGACTAGTATTTTGTAATGTTGTACAGCTCTTAAGTATATTACATTCAAAATAGATTATGTTGCATGCCTATTATAGTTGTTCCACCCATCATTTAAACCCTTTATATAACCCAAAACGAGTAACTATGCCCATTAAGATATATTAAAATAATAAGCAAATTATTTAATTGACATTTTAACTCCCCAACAGAGTTTACATTTTGGAATAATCGACTTAAGAATCTATCATTTATCTTCGACCAATTACGCAATGAGCGTATACGAGCCATGGCCCTAATATTGGAGTACTCGTCGAGTGCCTATCATCCATGCTTTCAGACGCTCTTCAAAAACGTTGTTACGGGTGAGTGCAGCCCACACATTTAATGGCCCAACAACATGCTAACCCATTGAAAATATATACATGTATATCTTCTTCGCGTTTGCTCTTTTTGCATGCAAACAAACTGTTTTGAACTTGATTGCACAATCGCAGCACTTGCCGAGTCAAAGGATATAACGCTCTATTTGAACCCTTTAAAGCGCCCGCTACATCTGCTCGAGGAAATAGATTTTGCCGAATACAAACCCCTACTCATACCCTTTATGCATACTGTGTGCACACTTTGGGGCAATTCACGCTACTATTGCCAATCGGCAAAAATAACTGTGCTGTTACAGGAGATATGCAATTTGTTTATACATCAGGTGTGTTTGTTAACTTTTTTTCTATGTGAGTAAAGAATTTAACTTTCACTTATTTTTTTTTTAGGCCAAGCGTTATTTGGATCCGTCGTCGATTTTTCATAGTGACATTGATGAAGCCATGCAGCGTTTAACATTGTCCATACAAATACTAAAATTCTTTCGTGAGCTCTTTGACTATTATAAGGAACGTTTGGATGGATTTTTCACTGAGCCTGAGGAGCGGCCACCGATTTTATGGACTTTTCATCCAAATTCAGTGTTCAAGCGCTTTAATGCGTTCCTCGAGCGTTTAACAACAATACAGTGGTTTGTACTCGTTATCGGGTTTATTAAAAACAAATATTTTATTTGATACTAAAATGATAATCATTTCGTAGGTTCTTCTTTACTGTGATTGAATTCCTGAAATTAGAGAAAGTCGAAATCGGTGGACTACGTGGACGTCAACTAAGCACAAGAATTACTGATGTCTACGTCGAGTTTAATCAATATTTTACGGCATTTGCATCGAAGAGCTATGATGTACTCGATCCGGATGATTATGAGTTTGATGAGGACTTTAAAGGCTTTCAAACACGTATTCTGGAGCTGGACATGAAACTGGCTGCCATATTGTGTCAGGCCTTTGACGATTGTCACAATTTAGAGAGCATATTTAAGGTGTGTTGAAGCAATAAGAATTAATTTTTCATGCTATTTTTAAGTTTCCATGATTCATCCTAGCTCATAAGCATTGTCGGCAGCGTTCTGGATCGTCCCAAAATCAAAGAGGAGTTCACACAACGTTATGCGGAAATTGTTCGCATGCTTGATGATGAGATGACAATCTGTGAGAATATATACGAAAAGCAAATGGAACTGATACGCGTGGGTGAAACCCTATATCCCGACTACAATTGTCCATCTGTGGCGGCTCTCATACGCTGGTGCTATCAGCTGGAAACGCGCATCACAGCTCCAGTGAAGAACTTCAAGGCGCTGCAGCATGAGTAAGCAATCATATGCTTATTGATTTTCGTGGTTGCTTTATATAAAATGTTTTATATTTCAGCATCACAAAAAGTGAGAAATCTTTGGAAATAATCGAACGCTATGAGTGTTTAATGGCTAAGTTGCGTACCTGTAAGACCCAATTCTTTGATGATTGGTCCGTGCAACTGGCAGAGCAGATTGAAGAGGATCTTAAAAAGTCACTCATAGCACGCGATCAGCACAGCCATTCATTGATACTAAATTTTAGTTCCACACTCTTTTCCATATTGCGTGAGGTGCATTATATGCAACAAATGAAAATTGATGGGATACCTGAGATAGCGATTGAGTTTGCAGAGAAGAGCGATGTGTTCCGCTCGTATACACTTAATCTGGAGAAGACCATCGATTGGTACAACAGTATACAGGAGGGTAGCTCATCGGTGGAACTCAAACTGATCGAGCCCGAGATAAAAATGATTGATGATCTGGTTGAAATTGGTGTGGATCATCTTGTGTGGAATTCGGCAGGTGAGTCCAGTCAGGCGTAAGTTTGTAATTGAATCAGTTGTTTTAAAATTGACATTCTTTGCAGATATTATGAACTACCTGGAAAAATTGCGCCAGCCTGTGGCGGCATTACGCAATCGCGTAAATCACACCCAGGAAAATCTACGGCAAATACGTAAAATTATGGAAGTTTGGGCAAAGCAGCCACTCTTTGAGCGTCGTGACTGCAAGAAGGACACTGTGCTGTCCATAGATGAGCGACCGGATCGTACGGCAAAGCGTTATGCTGAAATCCAAGCGGCATCTGTGGAGATACATAAGCTACTGCAAGATAACAAGCTTCAGTTTGATATGGAACAGAAGCAAGACGATGCCGTTTGGTTAAGTTATGTGGACTTTGTTGATAATATTGTCTATGAGAATATATTGCGTACTGTGGGCGTCAGTGTGGGCTATTTGGCGGAGAACATGGATCCGGATAACAATTACGCACCTCTCTTTGAATCACGACTGGAGCTTGTAGAGCCCAATTTGGTGTTTGTACCGTCTCTGGACCCTGAAGATCCCATGGGTTTCAATAATATGCTGATTGAGCTGATGCGTGATGTGATGAAGATGGGTTCGCTTATAAAGCGATTGAAGCCCAATGAGAAACGCAACTATGTAGAGCTGATTAAAGAGAATCAGGACATTATAGACATGCGTCGCGAGATACTCAATGGCGTTGATCTGGTCATGGAGGAAGCATCTAGATTCTGCCGACAATTCGAACGCTACTCGTATTTGTGGTTAGATGATCGCGAGGAGTGCATGGAATACTTTCTGGAATATGGACGCATGCTGGATCCAGATGAAATTGAGTTAATTCAAATGAATGATCCAGCAGCAGCACCACCACCAGAACCTTGTCAGCCTACGATTGAGGCTTTTAGGGAGCAAATCGACAATTACGAATCGCTCTTTACCGAGATTGAGGACATACCTGCTTTTCAGGTGTTTAGTTCGTGGTTTCAAGTGGATGTGCGGCCTTTTCGACAGGCTTTGCTCAACACCGTCTGCAAGTGGGGCAATATGTTTAAGGAGCATCTGGTGACTACAGTCACATCCAGTCTAATGGATCTCAGTCATTTTATACGCAAGGCCGATGAGGGTCTTTTGCAGACTGTCAAAGAAAAGGATTATGAAGGATTGGTCAGCATTATGGGTTATCTGATGCATGTGAAGGAGCGTGCGGCCAACACAGATGAGATGTTTGAACCCATGCAGGAGACCATACAATTACTTAAATACTACGACATGGACATACCAGAAGAAGTGAACGTGCTGCTGCAGGAGTTGCCCGAACAGTGGGCCAACACCAAAAAGATTGCCACAACGGTTAAGCAACAGGTTTCTCCACTTCAAGCCACCGAAGTGGTTAGCATCAGGAATAAGATAACGCTATTTGAGGCTCACATACAACTCTTCCGGGAGGTCTTCAAGCAATACGATTTCTTTCGCTTTGATTGTTATAAGCCTTATTTACTAATGGATCGCATCAATGATGACATGTTCCTCTGCGAGCGAGAAATGGGCGAGATACAAAAATCGGGTAGTCTCTTTGAAGTGAATATACCAGAGTTTAAAGTGCTCAAACAATGCCGAAAGGAGCTGCGCATGCTTAAGGTATCTATTAAAAGATCTATAAAATGTTTTTTTTGACAGTGGTCTATGCATGTTTTCTATAATTCATTTACTAAATTTTTTACAAAACTTATTTATGTACTGCATGCAACATGTGGAATTTTGAGCTTTTACTTTTTACCTAGCTTTACTTAACATATTTACTAATCCTTAAAACAAATAACATAACTTGAATCTTACTTTTACTAAATAAATGATATATATATATTAATTAACCACAGCAACTCTGGGATTATGTGAATATAGTTGCGACCAGCATTGAAGATTGGAAGACAACACCATGGCGCAAAGTCGATGTGGAGAATATGGATATTGAGTGCAAGAAATTTGCCAAAGATATACGACTTTTGGATAAGGAAATGCGCGCCTGGGATACGTTCATTAATCTCGAGTCGACGGTCAAGAATATGTTGACCTCACTCCGTGCCGTCGGAGAGCTACAAAATCCGGCGATACGTGAGCGACATTGGAATCAGCTGATGAACTCCACAAAGGTCTATTATTTGTGCTTTTGCTTTTATCCTATTCTAATGCAAACAATTTGGCATATTGTAAATAATACATGGAACAATTGTTATTTAATTCTTTCCCAGCACCTGAGCTGCGAGACGCTCAAATGTAAAGCAAAACCATTTTAAAACTATATTATCTTTTTTTTATTCCAAACTTTATTTTGAAAGAGGCCGATGTATGTGTATATAAATATGTGTATATAGTTGTGCCTCGACTGTACAGTTCTTGTAAATACCATTTCATTCCAGAGCCTGGCCGCTTTGCCCAAGGAAGTGTCCGTAAGTCCAATGCATGTTGTAAATAATCTCACGTAGACAGTGTAGCAAACCATAAATTCATCAATAATTGCATAAATGTATTAACAATAATTAATTCAATATTACAGGTTAAATTTATAATGGATCATGAGACAACGCTCGCTGAATTATTGGGCTTAAATCTCCACGAATGCGAGGAAGAAGTGAAAAATATTGTGGATAAAGCCGTTAAGGAAATGTCAATGGAAAAAATATTGCGTGACTTGAATTCCACATGGTCGGCCATGGAGTTTGATAATGAGCTGCACCCACGCACTGGCTGTAAACTCCTTAAGGCATCGGAAGAACTCATAGAGACGCTTGAAGAGAATCAGGTTTGCCTACAAAATTTAATAACATCCAAGTACATCGCCCATTTCCTCGAGGAAGTTTCAACTTGGCAAAACAAGTTAATGATTGCTGATCAAGTGATTACCGTTTGGTTTGAGGTGCAACGCACTTGGACCCATCTTGAGAGTATCTTCATGAGTTCGGAAGACATACGCAAACAGCTCCCCGTCGATTCGGACCGATTCGATAATATCGATGCCGAATTCCGTATACTCATGGGTGAGATGTCCCTCTCATCAAATGTGGTGGCATCAACGAATCGAGCTGGCCTGATCGAACGTCTGGAGCATTTGCAAAAGGAGCTGACGCTGTGCGAGAAGGCACTGGCAGAGTATTTGGAAACAAAACGTTTGGCTTTTCCTCGTTTCTATTTTGTATCATCGGCCGATCTGCTCGACGTCCTCAGCAATGGCATTCAACCCGAAATGGTCACCAAACATCTGACCAAACTATTCGATTCAATCGCACGCCTCAAATTTAATCGTGATGCGGCCAATGAGATAGAGACAGCTTCCGGCATGTATGCCAAAGATGGCGAATACGTTGAATTCAATGAGCTGGCCAGCATACGCGGCCCGGTTGAAGTGTGGCTTAATCGCATACAAGCGGCGATGCGTGCCTCACTGCGTCACTATGTCACCGAAGCTGTCGTCGCTTATGAGGAAAAGCAACGTGAACAATGGTTATTCGATTATCCTGCACAGGTCTCGCTATGCGGCTCACAGATCTGGTGGTCCACCGAGGTGAACATTGCGTTTAGTCGCTTGGAGGAGGGCTACGATAACGCTATCAAGGATTATTACAAAAAACAAATCTCACAACTTAGTTTACTCATTACACTGCTGCTCGGCGAGCTGACCAAGGGGGATCGTCAAAAAATAATGACGATATGCACTATTGATGTGCATTCAAGAGATGTGGTCGCTAAGATGATTCAGGCCAAATTGGATTCAGGTTCGGCTTTTATGTGGCAATCGCAGTTACGGCATCGTTTTGACGATGTCGAAAAAGATTGCTTTGCCAATATTTGCGACGCTGAGTTCCAGTATTGTCACGAATACTTAGGCAATACACCACGCCTGGTCATAACGCCGCTCACAGATCGCTGTTACATAACACTCACACAAAGCTTACACTTGGTGATGGGTGGCGGCCCAGCGGGTCCAGCGGGCACCGGTAAAACGGAGACAACCAAAGATCTGGGACGCGCCATTGGCATCATGGTCTACGTATTTAATTGTTCCGAACAAATGGATTATCAATCATGTGGTAACATTTACAAGGGCCTGGCCCAAACTGGCGCTTGGGGTTGCTTTGATGAATTTAACCGCATAACGGTCGAGGTGCTGTCCGTTGTAGCGGTACAGGTGAAGTCCGTACAGGACGCCATACGTGACAAAAAGGACAAGTTTAACTTTATGGGCGAATTCATAACCTGTGTGCCCACCGTGGGCATATTTATAACCATGAATCCCGGCTATGCAGGACGCACGGAACTGCCGGAAAATCTAAAAGCACTCTTTCGTCCCTGCGCCATGGTCGTACCGGACTTTGAACTCATCTGCGAGATTATGTTAGTCGCCGAGGGCTTTCAGGATGCGCGCGTTCTGGCGCGCAAATTTATTACGCTCTACACTCTGTGCAAGGAGTTGCTATCCAAGCAGGATCATTACGATTGGGGCTTGCGTGCCATTAAGTCTGTATTGGTAGTCGCCGGTTCACTTAAGGTATGCTTTTAACTATTTTAAGTCTTACCAAAGAAATGTTAATTTAGAACTTCTGCTTGCAGCGCGGCGACCCTGGTCGACCAGAGGAGGAGGTGTTGATGCGCGCTCTGCGTGACTTTAATATACCGAAAATTGTCACAGATGATATGCCCGTGTTCATGGGGCTCATCAGCGATCTGTTTCCCGCTTTGGATGTGCCTCGCAAACGTGATCAGGACTTTGAACGCACCGTAAAACAAGCTGCCTCCGATTTGCTACTACAACCGGAAGATAATTTTATATTGAAAGTAGTGCAACTGGAGGAACTTTTGGAGGTACGTCATTCTGTATTCATTGTTGGCAATGCTGGCACCGGTAAAACCCAAGTGTGGAAGACGCTGCTGCGCACCTATCAGAACATCAAACGGAAGCCCATATTCAATGACTTGAATCCAAAAGCGGTGACCAATGATGAACTTTTCGGCATTATCAACCCGGCGACACGCGAGTGGAAAGATGGTCTGTTCTCAGTGCTAATGCGGGATCAGGCAAACATAACGGCTGATCAACCCAAGTGGATTGTGCTCGATGGCGATATCGATCCCATGTGGATCGAAAGTTTAAATACCGTAATGGATGACAACAAAGTTTTGACTTTGGCCAGCAATGAGCGCATTGCGTTGACACCTTCGATGCGTTTGCTCTTTGAGATCTCCAACCTGAGAACAGCAACGCCAGCAACCGTATCAAGAGCTGGCATATTGTACATAAACCCTCAGGACTTGGGTTGGAATCCGTAAGTAACGATAAATTTAACACAAGCACCTAAATTTGATTAAGTAAATTGCTTTTAATTATAAAAAATTAATTTAATGGATTTTTTTTTGGAAAATTCACCTGGTTTTTAGTGGAAAATTGGTAAAATATCTGTTTCGGCCAAGCTCGAGTTCTAAAAGCACAAATGTATATTTAAATTGTGTAGTAATTAAGTTGATTTTTTTGCAGCTATGTAACCAGTTGGGTTGAAACGCGAAAAATTCCAGCCGAAAAGTCCAATTTGGTCATGTTATTCGATAAGTACATACCGCCCTCATTGGAGACGATTCGCGTGCGTTTTAAAAAGATAACGCCTATCGCTGAAATGGCCCACATACAAATGCTGTGCCATCTGCTTAACTGTTTTCTAATCCCAGCGAATACGCCGGCCGATTGCCCAAAAGAATGGCACGAATTGTACTTTGTTTTTGCCTGTATTTGGGCTTTCGGTTCGTCCATGTTCCAGGATCAAGCCATTGACTATCGCGTGGAATTCAGCAAATGGTGGGTAAATGAGTTCAAAACTGTAAAGTTTCCATCGGGTGAGTACGAAATCAATGAGATTTTAACAATAAGACAATATTTAACAAAATATCATTTTCCTTATTTTAAAATCCGCCATTAACAGGTGGAACAGTTTTTGATTACTTTTTGGATAGCGAAACCAAAACGTTTATGCTCTGGACAGAGAAAATACCCAAATTTGAGCTGGACTCGGATCTGCCATTGCAAGCTGTGCTTGTGCACACCTCCGAGTCAATACGACTTCGTTTTTTTCTAGATCTGCTGATGGATAAGAAGCACCCGGTGATGCTAGTGGGCAATGCCGGTTGCGGCAAGACCGTCTTGGTTAATGAGAAGCTTCAATCGCTTTCTGAGAATTACGCTGTCACCACAATACCATTCAATTTCTACACAACGTCCGAAATGTTGCAAAAGATCCTCGAGAAGCCGCTGGAAAAGAAAGCGGGTCGCAACTACGGACCGCCCGGCAACAAGACCTTGATCTACTTTGTTGACGACATCAATATGCCCGAGGTGGACTGCTATGGCACCGTACAGCCGCACACTCTAATGCGACAGCATTTGGACTATGGCCATTGGTATGATCGCAACAAGCTGTCTCTCAAGGATATACACAACTGTCAGTATGTGGCCTGCATGAATCCGACCTCGGGCAGCTTTACCATCAATCCACGTCTACAGCGACACTTCTGCGTGCTGGCTGTTAGTTTCCCCGGCACGGACTCAATCACGGTCATGTACTCGGCTATATTGGCACAGCATTTTGCCAATGCCGAGCAGAAGTTTATGCCAATTGTAACGCGCATCACACCCCACATTGTGGCAGCCACAATTGCGCTGCATAACAAATGTCTTCAAGTGTTTTTACCCACAGCTATTAAATCGCATTATATCTTCAATTTGCGCGACATCAGCAACGTTTTTCAAGTGAGTACCATCGATGACCTGTTGTTTTTTGCTTTAACTAACTGTTTTGTCATTCAGGGTCTGCTATTTAGTTCAGCGGATTGTTTGACGGGCCCAACAGATCTTATACGTTTGTGGCAACATGAGACACAGCGTGTGTACTCGGACAAGCTGATCGATGATAAGGACATTGATAGCTTTACTAAAATGCAGCATGACATTGTCAAGAAGTCGTTCGAAGAAATTGACGAATCCGTGATATTCGACAAGCCGAATATTTACTGTCATTTCGCTGGAGGAATTGGTGATCCTAAGTACATGCCCATCAAGGGTTGGCCTGAGCTTCACAAACTCCTTCAGGAAGCAATGTCATCGTATAATGATCTGGTCGCTGCCATGAATCTGGTGCTATTCGAAGATGCGATGATGCACGTGTGCAGGTAATTTGTATAAAAAAAATCTTTAGATAGTTATTTGATATGAATAAATCGTTGCAGAATTAATCGCATATTAGAATCGCCGCGTGGCAGCGCATTATTGGTTGGTGTTGGTGGCAGTGGCAAACAATCTCTAGCGCGCTTGGCAGCATTCATATCCAGCTTGGAGGTTGTGCAGATACAGCTCAAAAAGGGTTACGGTGTCAACGATTTAAAGGTCAGTTCAATCCATTTAATTTTGGCGATGCTTAATAATTTTTTTTTTAAACCCGCTAACCCAAAATGCAGAGCGAGTTTTCCGGCTTGTATTTGAAAGCTGGATTAAAGAACGTTAGCAATATGTTTTTAATGACGGATGCGCAAATACCGAGCGAGGATTTTCTTGTCTTAATCAACGATTTGTTAGCCACTGGCGAGATTCCAGATCTATTTCCGGATGACGAAATCGAGAATATAATCGCTGGCGTGCGTAATGAGGTCAAAGGTGCGGGACTGGTTGATACGCGTGAAAACTGCTGGAAATTCTTCATCGATCGTGTGCGCAAACAACTGAAGATAGTTCTGTGTTTTTCACCAGTGGGTTCAACATTGCGTGTTCGGTCGAGAAAATTCCCTGCCATCATCAATGCAACATCAATCAATTGGTTCCACGAATGGCCTCAGGAGGCACTTATATCGGTTGCTATGAATTTCCTCGCACAGAACAAAGTTCTGCCAGAGACTCATCGCGACTCTGTCGCCAAGTTTATGGCTTATGTACACACGTCGGTCAACACGACGTCCAAAGTTTATTTACAGAACGAACGCCGCTACAACTACACCACACCCAAGAGCTATCTCGAACAGATAAATCTCTATCTGAAGCTGCTTAATCACAAGCACGATGATTTGCAGAGCAAAATTGTGCGATTGGAGAATGGTCTGGAGAAGCTGCGCTCCACTGCTGTCCAGGTGGCGGATCTCAAGGTCAAACTGGCCGTGCAGGAGGTGGAGCTAAAGGAGAAAAATGATGCGGCCGATGCGTTAATTGAAATTGTGGGCATTGAAACGGAGAAAGTGCAAACGGAAAAAGCCGTGGCCGATGAGGAGGAAATGAAGGTCGCCTTGATAGCCGACGAAGTGAGCAAAAAGCAGCGAGATTGCGAGGAGGATCTCCTTAAAGCCGAGCCAGCTTTATCAGCCGCTCAAGAGGCTCTGAATACCCTCAACAAAGCTAACCTAACGGAACTCAAAAGCTTTGGTTCACCGCCGGGCGTGGTTACTAATGTAACTGCTGCTGTTATGGTTCTCCTTGCACCCGGTGGCAAATTGCCAAAAGATCGTTCCTGGAAGGCAGCTAAAATTTCCATGGCTAAAGTAGATGCCTTTTTGGACGCTCTCATCAACTACGACAAAGAGAACATACACCCTGAAATTATCAAAGCCATACAGCCCTATCTCAAGGATCCCGAATTCGAGCCCGAATTCGTGCGCTCCAAATCCGGCGCTGCTGCAGGACTCTGCGCCTGGGTTATCAACATAATCAAGTTCTATGAAGTCTATTGCGATGTGGAGCCGAAGCGAAAGGCTTTGGCTGCAGCCAATGCAGAATTGGCCGCCGCTCAGGATAAACTATCAGGCATCAAGCGCAAAGTTATGGTAGGTTCCTAAACGAAACTTCAACGTTTTACTAGAGAAAAGAATACCACTTAGATCAGTCATGTAGGATAGAAACATATATTAAAATTCTTTCTCAAATACAGAGCCTTGAGGAACAGCTGGCTAAGCTTACTGCGGATTTTGAGACGGCCATTGCGGATAAATTGCGTTGTCAACAGGAGGCGGATGCAACACAAGCAACCATTGCGCTAGCCAACCGTCTCGTTGGAGGTCTGGCCAGTGAGAACGTGCGCTGGGCTGAGGCAGTCAATAAGTGAGTAGTCATGAAATACGATAATTAGTTTAAAGTAATCAATATTACTTTCTACTTATAGCTTCGTCAAGCAGGGAATCACTTTACCCGGCGATATACTACTCATAACCGCCTTCATTTCCTATGTCGGCTGTTTTACAAAGGGTTTTCGCATTGATCTCCTACAAAAGATGTGGACGCCCTATCTGAAGAGCATTGATCCCCCCATACCCACAACGGAGAATCTTGATCCGTTGGCACTGCTTACGGATGACACAACCATTGCCATTTGGACAAACGAGGGATTGCCCAGCGATCGCATGTCCATTGAGAATGCAACGATTCTATCGAATTCGGATCGTTGGCCACTCATGATTGATCCTCAGTTGCAGGGTGTTAAGTGGATTAAGCAGAAATACGGTGAGGAGCTGAAAGTCATACGCCTGGGTCAGCGTAACTATTTGGACATAATTGAGAAGTCCATAAACACTGGCATCACAGTGCTGATAGAGAATATTGATGAGAATATAGATCCCGTTCTTGACTCTTTGCTCGGACGTAATCTTATCAAGAAGGGCAAGTGAGTGAATTTAATATGCACATTGATATCTTTCAGTAGTCTCAATTATATTTTTCTTGCAGAGCCATCAAAATAGGCGACAAGGAGATCGAGTATAATTCCACTTTCCGTTTGATATTGCACACTAAACTCGCTAATCCGCACTATAAGCCAGAGATGCAAGCACAAACCACACTTATTAATTTCACTGTAACGCGCGATGGCCTAGAGGATCAACTGCTCGCTGAAGTTGTCAAGGCTGAACGACCCGATCTGGAGGATCTCAAAGCTGAGTTAACCAAACAGCAAAATGACTTTAAAATAATGCTTAAGAAACTGGAGGATGATCTACTCTCACGTCTTTCATCTGCGGGTGAGAATATTTTAGGTGATACCGCATTGGTAGAGAACCTGGAGACAACAAAGAGCACAGCCTCTGATATTGAGGAAAAAGTAGCGGAGGCAAAGATTACATCCAAGGAAATCGACAAAGCCAGGGAATATTATAGACCAGCAGCAGCCCGAGCAAGTCTCTTGTATTTTATACTCAACGAATTGAACACCATAAATCCTATCTATCAGTTTTCACTGAAGGTGAGGAAAAATATATTCACGATAAATCTAAGCCTATTAATTCCATTTTCTATAGGCGTTTAGTGTAGTGTTCCAAAAGGCCATAGCCAAGGCTGAACCGAGCGAAACTTTGGATTTGCGCGTTTCAAATCTGATTGATTGTATAACGTATTCGGTCTTTCAGTATACTTCGCGTGGTCTTTTCGAATGCGACAAGCTTATCTTTGCCTCGCAAATGACTTTTCAGGTAAGCCCGAACCGAGTTAAAAATCCCTTTGTGTTTTCTTAATTACTTTGCTGTTTTTTAGATACTGCTGATGAACGAAGAGGTCTCATCTGCGGAACTGGACTTCCTACTCCGCTTCCCGATCAAGCCACATGTGACAAGTCCTGTGGAATTTTTGACTAATCAATCGTGGGGCGGAATTTGCAGTCTAGCGTCCAAAGATGAGTTTCGGAACTTGGATCGCGACATTGAGACCTCATCAAAACGCTGGAAGAAACTCGTCGAATCGGAGTTGCCGGAGAAGGAGAAATTTCCACAGGAATGGAAGAATAAAACAGCGTTGCAGCGTCTCTGTATGATCAGAGCATTGAGACCGGATCGGATGACCTATGCCTTAGCGTAAGTATATATTTTTAAAAACATATAAAATAGTTTGGACTTAAAACTCGCACTTTCAGCGATTTTATTGAGGAGAAACTTGGCTCTAAGTATGTGGAGAATCGTGCCATGGAATTTGCCAAGTCTTACGAGGAAGCTAGCCCTTCGACGCCCATTTTCTTTATACTGTCGCCAGGTGTGAATCCCTTAAAGGATGTTGAAGCTTTGGGCAAGCAGTTGGGCTTCTCAATGGATCTGAGCAACTTTCACAATGTGTCCTTGGGTCAGGGTCAAGAATCGATTGCAGAGACAGCAATGGATACTGCGGCCAAAAATGGACACTGGGTCGTTCTGCAAAATATACATTTGGTGCGCAAATGGTTGCCAATGCTGGAGAAGAAGTTGGAACATTACGCAGATGGTTCACATCTAGATTATCGTATGTTCCTAAGCGCAGAACCAGCCTCAACGCCATCGGCACATATAATACCACAGGTATTATAATAACAACGATAACCACTTTCTTGATCTTAAGAAAATAATTTTTGTTGCATTTACAATAACTTTATATTAACTTTATTAGGGAATCTTGGAGTCCTCTATTAAGATCACCAATGAGCCGCCAACGGGAATGTTGGCCAATCTGCACAAGGCTTTGGATAACTTCACACAGGAAACCCTTGAAATGTCTGGCAAGGAAGCGGAATTTAAAGCCATACTATTCTCTTTATGCTACTTTCATGCTGTAGTCGCTGAAAGACGTAAATTTGGTCCACAAGGCTGGAATAAGATCTATCCCTTCAATGTGGGCGACTTAAATATCAGTGTATCGGTGCTCTATAATTATTTGGAAGCGAATGCTAAAGTGCCTTGGGAGGATTTGCGCTATCTGTTTGGTGAAATCATGTATGGTGGTCATATAACCGATGATTGGGACAGACGCTTGTGCATTACCTATTTGGAGGAGTATATGCAACCGGATCTGGTCGACGGCGAGTTGTATTTGGCGCCGTCGTTTGCAGCACCACCCAACACAGACTATCTGGGCTATCACACATATGTGGATGACATGATGCCAGCCGAGTCGCCTTATCTATATGGCCTACATCCCAATGCGGAGGTGGGCTTTCTTACTACTCGAGCTGAGAACATCTTTCGCACTGTTTTCGAAATGCAGCCACGCGATGCGGGCGCAGGTGGTGGTGCCACAGTCACACGTGAGGATAAGGTCAAGCAAATTGTAGATGAGATCATAGAGAAGCTGCCGGAGGAGTTTAACATGGTGGAGATAATGAACAAAGTGGAGGAACGTACGCCGTATGTCATTGTGGCTTTCCAGGAATGTGAACGCATGAATTATCTAACCAGCGAAATGAAGCGCTGCCTGAAAGAGCTTGATTTGGGCTTGAAGGGCGAATTGACAATTACATCGGACATGGAGGTGCTGGAGAATTCATTGTTTCTGGATCAAGTACCGCCGATATGGACACAACGTGCCTATCCCTCGCTGCTGGGTCTCAACAATTGGTTCATCGATTTGTGTCTGCGACTGCGAGAATTGGAAACATGGTCCACCGATTTTGTGGTATGCTGTGCAACTAACCAGACCAACCAGTTTGTGCAAACATTTATGAAGTGTGTTTTTGTTTTTGTGTGTTTCATTTTTGCAGCTTCCCTCTTGCGTTTGGCTGGCGGGCTTCTTTAACCCCCAATCGCTGCTAACGGCCATCATGCAGAGCACCGCGCGTCGCAACGAGCTGCCGCTGGACAAGATGTGCCTACAGTGTGATGTGACCAAAAAACAGAAGGAGGAATTTACGTAAGTTAGCCGACGACAAAAGCACACATTGGTACAAAATTAAAACGCAATTTTAATTGACTTCTGGCGCTGACCACAAGCCACACGAAAAAATATCTGTTGACTTGGGACGACTGATTTTTGATAACCCATTATCTGCTGCGAAAGCATTTGGTAGTGTTTTCATAATCATAGTTTTATTCTGTTTGATGTGCTATGTTAATCGCTATGTCTGGCTAAAAAATAGCTAAATGCGCATTACACACAACCCAATTAGCTGGCATACACGGATTTGTACATATTTCACTTAAACGTAATTGAGAAAAGGCTTAAAAATGTATGACAGTAAAAGAAGAATTACATTTATTTGATCCGTTGTGGAGAGAAGTAGATCAAAAATTGCTAATTTTTTTTTTTTAACTAAAAACTTTAATAATAAATCAATTAAAGAACTAAGAGTAATTTCACAATTAACGAACATACGAACTCTTCCATATCACTTATAAATGTTGACTTACTTTTATATTTAGTCTTTGCCTTCCATAAATCTTTTTAAAAATAGCTTTGTAGTGGTTATCGTGCCTTAGTGACACGCGCACAGCACTATTTGTCATATCAACAAGTAAGCAGTTGTAGCTCATCGAAATCTACATGACTTGCGTCAATGCTTACACACAGTGGAAGATAGTGTAAACAGCGGCTCATCCGCAGCGGAGAGCGGACAACGGCTTCAAGCTGCGTCTAATAATAGACGCAATACTTTTTTTATGGGAGCTAAATTTAAAACAGCACTTAAAGTACATAAATAGTAAACACACACATACATACAAGTAGCTATAAATAGAAATTATTAATGGCATGCAATTAACAATTGTCTATTTGTCGATTCTTGATGCTTGATAACTGATTGCTTATTAAGTGGCGCCCAGTTTCTCGTGTTGGACGACAAAACGTCGCACGATTCAATTTGGCGTCACTTTAAAGCAAACAATAGACGAGACTCAGACGCCTCACTAATTAGGCAGCTCAGAGTATAATCAAAGATTATTGATATCAAGTGCATTTATATGATTATTTATATAATTATAGAACGGCACCGCGGGACGGCTGCTGTGTGCATGGCATCTATATGGAGGGCGCCAGATGGGATATACAGCAGGGTATTATTATGGAATCACGTCTCAAAGAACTTTATCCATCAATGCCAGTAATCAATATTCGAGTAAGTTTTTTGTATTTTTTTGTAATTCAAATTGTCATAGCGAATTCTTAAGATCATTGAATTTATATCGGATCTGTGGCGTCCAAAATGCGGCGCATGTTTGCATAAATCTACTAAACATTAAACTCACACGTTTCTATCGACTTCTTCTTCTTCTACAGGCCATTACCCAAGACAAGCAGGACTTGAGAAATATGTATGAATGCCCCGTTTATAAGACTCGAACCCGTGGCCCAACCTACGTATGGACCTTTAATTTAAAAACCAAAGATAAGCCAGGCAAATGGACGCTGGCAGGAGTTGCGCTGCTTTTACAGACCTAAGATCAAAATGACTTTATTATTATTTTGAAAAAGCTCCTCAATTGTGGCAGATTTTGTAGTGAATTATTAATGTTATAGAACAATTTTCTTCTTCTATCTAGTCAAACTTTTTTAAATTTATCTTATTCAACAAACGCTTTCGTAGAATTTACAAAATTTTCTCTGATTAGATTTAGAAAACCATTTTTTAAAGATCTTATTTAACTAAAGCTAAAGTAAAAATTTTCGAATCAAAAGATTTAGAAATTCAAGTATTTAAAATTGTCTTATTCAACTAAAGGTTTTAGAATATCTTTATATATTTTATTATACTTGTTAGTTTGAGAACTATCTACTATTTTTCCCCTTTCTATGCACAAAATTTTTCCAATAAAAATCACCTTCTTGGTAGACTTGCCTTAGGCGCACTAGCATTAAACCAAAAAAACAAGCGTACTGGAGTTTTATTTGGGTCGCTTAAGGAATTTGGGATTTTAGTGTTCTGTTTATATACAATTATTTTGAATAATAAATAATCTACAATGTGCATTTCCTGTGCATAAATAGAAGTATGTTGATTGTTTATATTTCAGCTAGAACGTGTAAAAATCCCAAAAAAAACCACAAAAAACACAACGCACAATAAAAATAAAATATGCGAACCTTGTGCGATTAGTCAGAGTATTTTGATAATTCATAAAATAAATAGATCTCTTGAATGAGCTATGAAATAATCATTATATGCTACGCGTGTGTATAAGTAAACTGATAAGCAAAAAGGAAAAAAGGAAAATTCGAACAGACACACAAAAATGTGAAACTAAATCAAAAATCAAATGCGTCGTGCTGCCATAAATAACGATCTGCACGATATGTATAACAAAAATTGGCCAAAATATCATCAAAGGAAATTCATAGACGACGCTGATGTTGAGTGGAGTGAACTCGTAGCCGTCGCCAAAAATCAAAAGCAACAACAATTTTCAAATATTTCTTTTCTGACGAAATTTAAAAGATGCCGCAGTAGCAGCCAAAACCAACAGTAACAAGCGAAACGTGATCGTGAACCAATTAACGAAAAACGAAGAGCATAATTTTTTAGCAAAAAAAAAATAAAATAAAAATAATCAACGTCGGAAAAAATCTCAAAATTTCTGATGTGACGACTGGCTGCATAAAATACATAAATAATTCAAATATTTGTTTGAAAAAAGTAAAAAACGCGAACCAAGGGGCTGGACAACGTGACGCGTGACCCGCCTACAGAGCTATCGATCAAGCGATCAAACGATCGATCGACAGACCAAACGACCAGCCGACCGATGTACCAGCCAAGCTAATAGCACACACAGCGCACACAGACAAACAAGAGAGATGAAAAAAACACACACATGCTCACATGCACACACATAGCAACAACAATAAATATAAAAAAAAAATAAAAATAATAAAATAAAAGCAAAATGTACAAAGCAAACGAAAAGAAAACTGAAGACGACGACACGAGCGTAAATCAATTTTAGCATGGAAAAAAATTCTATAAAACTAACAGACACTGTGTGGTCGAACATCATTCGTGTGCGCTACGACGAGCCAGCCCAAAGCCAAAGCCAAGATAGCCAGCCAGCCAGCAAGGCCAATCAGTTAGTCAGTCAGTCAGTTGGGCAGACCACTGATTTTGATTGATTATTAAGCCCCGAACTCGAAACTGAAAATTCAAACGTGCTGTTCTTCTTGTTCTTGTGGTGTGCTGTGTGATTGTGTGTATAAGTGTGTGTGTGTAAACATACTTATTTCAGTTATCTGTATCTGTATCTAACAGCGGCCGGCAGACAGCAGCAGCAGCAGCAGCAACATCAGCAGCAGCATCATCACAGCAGCATCAAGCGTCCAGTCAGTCTCATCAGTCAGTCCAAAAGTCAAGAGTCAGAGTCAGAGCTCACTCTACCCCTACTGGCTGGAGGATATCTTTGCGCTTGGCGCTTTAGTTTCAGTTCGCATTTGGACGCGTGCTGTTACGGCCACGCCGAGAGTGTTAACGGAATTCAGTGCGCGAATACTTATAGCAGCGAATGTGTCGCGTATTCAACCAACAACCAATTTTTTAAGAAAACTCATATATATATATATACCACATTCTAGTGTTCTATACCTATATTGCTATACACGTGTCTGAAGTTCAGTGACAAGCCATTATTTTAAATAGTATAAAGCACAACATAAATACAACATACATACTAACACACTCATAAAATGTGTATAGTAATCGTGTAAAAATTTGATCAACGAAATAATTACTACAAGTAGTATATATTGTATACGTACATACTATATACACATACAATTTTGACCGCAAAGTTCACGCGCCGCATTTTCAATAAATATAAATAAATTATTGTGCGACCGAGTTTTTAGTTGTTGGTGTGATAGATCACAGCGAACTCGTTTTTACAGGCACAACGCAAAATATATACTATAAAAAATATATAGTATATAAAATACAACAATATGAAGCTGTTTGCAGTATTCTTGGCATGTACGTACTTAATATAAACTCACAATTAAGCTTATTCAAAATTAAACGGAAATGTTTTGCTATTATAAATTCGCTGGTAATGTCAAAAATACATTCCAACAACAAGTTTTATTAAAAAAAATTCTCAGAATTTGCATAAGTCGAATGACGACTTACACTGTGCTCCAAAAATTAACAATACATACAATTTATTTATTTTGACTTGGTTAATCATTTAAAGGGCCTAAACGTATTACTAGCAGTCGAAAAAAATATTTCACTTTTTATAATCAATTCAATTTTTATATAAAATGTTTTATGACATATTTAAATCGGAAAAATAAAGATTATTCAGTTGGGATTCAGTTAAAAAAAAATCCGCCGTACTTTTCAATGCAATCGAAATTTCACTTCTAGGTTATACAGTTTAAAAATCTTAGCAAATTGTTTTTGGGCTTTTAATATATAGATGTTGTTGCCTGGTGCTGTGGTTCACATTATTTCTTCAAAATAACCATTTTTATGCATTCAATAAATACTATGTAAATGACAATTAAAATTCAAAATCAATAAACAACAGAACTGACCTATTTAATTATCGATACTAAGTGTTTTCACTTATTGGTTCTAAGAAACGCTGTGATTTTTCTAAAAAGGATTAGTTCAGTTAGAGTAGTTTAATAAAGTGTTTGAAAAATTGTTCTAAGTAAATTACTTCCTGAGCGAAACGTTAATAGAGTGTTAATACCTTACAAAAACCGTTTCATGCCCAACGAGTGATACCCGTGCCAGGTTGAAGTATTATAATATAGCTTTCCGGCCGGCCAATGACATGCCAGACATTCTGGCGTCTAGAAACGATGGGCGTACGATTGAACGATGGACTGTACAGATTAAAAGCGTTCAGTTGAAGTGGTTGCTATTGATGATATCATATTGAATTGGATTGATCATCCGTTACCATTTAGTTAATATGCAGGGCATGTTGTCAGGCAGAGAAATAATTTTTTTGCACGCCTCCAGCTTAGGGAACTTTGTACATTAATTTGATGATATTTATAATTTTTTTTTTCGTTTTATTTATTTATAGTGACGCTCTATACACTAACGATTGTGCAGTGCCTCAGCCTGCCCGATCCCAATGTGAAGTGTTCCATGGAGTGTGATACGCAGGAGAGTAAATATATATGCGCGGCGGATGACAAAGGCACCACAAAAACGTATCGTAATGTTTGCATAATGAAAACGGAGAATTGCCTGCAGAATGCAAGTGAGTATAAATCAAATATATATATTCAAATCATCTTCATATTATAATGATATCTATATTTTTGTTTAGACTTTCAAAAGATTAGCGACAAGGAGTGTCCATAGATGCTAAATGCAGAGCCAAATTTTGTTTTGACAGATGGCGCAGATGGAAAACTTAAACTTGCAGAAGATTTTTGGGCTAAAATGCCGCCTAAGTTGTTGGAATCTTTTCTTGCGTGGTATTTGTGTGTGATATTTTTAAGTTGTGCTTCTGCAGAATACAAAACACGCCCCTCCCCCCCAAAAAAAACCCCCAAAACCATTACAAACCCTATAAAACAACCCCCATTTTCCAAACCCACAAACAAATATGTAATACATAATGATAAAATATTTTGTAATTATTAATTTTAAATATTTAATAAAGTAATATACAAACATACAGTAAAACTAACTAATACATTTTATTCATTTAATTAGTAATGGAATATCACTGACACAACACACGACAGATAATCTGTGTCCAGTCATCTAAGTATATATATGTATATACTATATAGGATTCGTTTACAACGTCAATGATCTATATAAAATGATGACTTCATCTCTTTTTGTTTTACCCCAACACAACAGCAATTTAATTCTAATCTCTTTGGTACGCTCTGTGCCAACTGTTTTGAACTGTAGCACTGAAAATTCAATTAAATCATCTGCCTTGTATAGCAAATCATTTACTGATAATCCCCATCAACATTACACTTACATTCTAACATTGTGTTGCTACGCATCACGTGTTGAAAAAAAAAAAAAGAAAAACTGAATGAAATCGACGTCAGAGTTTTCTGTTAAATTCCAAAGTCACAAACAATAAGCAAATTATTCGCCTTTCTAGCTCTTTTGTGCATAAAAGCCGAAGCTTGTTATTTAAACATGTTAGCTAAACCCAGCACAATATAGAAGGGACATGGTTAAAGGTAAACTGTTCATGAAAGTTGACTTTTTACTTACAGCTTAAAGGCGGATGTCAATGGAAGGCTTTACAACTAATACTCAGTTAATTTAAAAATTTTTTTATAATACCCTAAACTTAATAAAAAAACGTAAGAAAAATAGAATAATGTAAAAGAAATCATCCCATACAGATTATAAAGAACTTAAAACGTTTAACCATCGACACAGCACTTTGACTTTTTACTCACACCCTAAAAGCAAAGCTTTTCGCATGGAGGGCTGTCTGAATAACACCATAAAAGCTCGACGCGTAGTAAAAGCTTCATGAATTGTGCGTTTGTGTATATGTATGAATTTCTGTATATGGTCCATGGGGGGCGCGCGCAAAACTTTTTACATCTTTCACTGACAATGCGAAGTTGTTTGGCAATTTTTTGGTTCATTCATCTGGCAGCCAGCGCTGGGCAATCAGTCCAACAAATACCGTTAGATGGCAAAGACGAAGCTGCAACGGTCGCGCATCAAACATCGATCCTGACAACAACAAAATCAGACAACGACGCGTACGCCGCATTATTTGGCGCCACATTAAAGTGATTCGACCGGGTTCAAGTTGTGTGTTCTATGTGTTAGTGTGTGTGCGTATCTATTTGCTTGTGCGATTTCGCGCGCTTTTGTGTCGCCTGGTTTTAGTGTTTGTCTTGGCCACTGCCTTAGCCCCAGGCCCAAAAGATTGGGTCAAACAAAGGAAGACAGCAGGACAAAGCGAGCCAACCGCACTGATAAAAAGGATTTTAGCTGTGTCGAGATTTGCGGGCATATTGATCAACTGCTCGGCAGTTAAGTTCAATTGTAACTTTAATTAAGCAGTTAATGGCTGCCAGACGACAAAAGTTTATCAAGATTCTAACCAACAACGACATTGGGGGTGAGTTCGTTAGCCTTAGACCGATTTAAGCTACTAGCTCCATATGGACAAATGGTGTATAAATCAATTATGTAGCCTGGCAGCTGCCAGCTGAAAGCCAAACGACCCGCAATTTTTTTTCACAGCCATAAAAGTGTTTTTTTTTTTCTTTTCTTTTTGATCTCATTTAAGGTGGGTTTTTTATTGTAAGCTGTTGCCACGCAACACGCTGTAAAGGGTTGCATAAAGCTGTTTGTAAAATTGAGGGAAAGTTACTTTTAAGGCAATGCTTAAATTCGACATGTTTTTTCTTCAATTTATATGCAAATGTATTTGAAATCAGATGACGAAATAATATATATTTATATTGTAGATCGCAATCAGCAACAAGATAAGACTCAGTATATTATCTCTTTATGTTTATTTGCATGAATATTTTTTATAAATTCAAAGTAAAGGAGATTCGATATCATACCATTGCATTATGGAAAGATAAAAAACCTTTTAACACTTATGATTCAAATATAACTTTGCATGGAACATCCACTGTGCATTTGCAAGTCAATCATTTTTAGGCAACACACTTGTTACATGTGTTCATTAAAGCCACATCAATCTTACTCCTAATACACCGTACGCCTTTTAGTTCGGATTGTGGAAACATAATAACGTTGTGTATGCATATTTTCAACGCTTTCATCAAGTCAACTTTTGCTTTTACGCATTTTTCAACACATTTGCCGCAATCCTTGTTCTCTTCAAGGATTTTTTCCTCAAACGGTTTTACATAATACTATCAACGCCAAATTTGATGAAAGTTCAAAACATTTAGCATTATTTTTACAACGCTCTATTTGCATGTTATGAATAAGCCATTACATTTCAGTCTTTTTTGCTCTTTATGACTTCCCATACAAAATCAAAATGGGGGAAACCTCAAAACAAATAAAAGATTGGCGTTTGTAAAAGCTCTTGATTTATGGTAAAAGCCCAATTGAGATAAATGTTTTATTTTACTTATGTTTGCTTTGATTGAATTGATTTTATTAGATGATCCTTAGATTAAGCAGCAAAAATTGAAAATGTTTTATTATTATTATATATTTCTTTTAGCTTCTACAAGCTAAATTTACCCGCATACAGTTTTATTTTTCGTATATTTTACGCCGAGCTTACTGCACTTAATACATTTAATTTCTGACTACTCTCATGTTTATAGTACGATAGTTAAAAGTAAACTGGCTTAAAGTTTATAGTTGGCTTATTGCCATGCACTAGCAGAAACAAGTGAAAATGTTTTTATATCCTGCCACGTCACACAACGATTTTACACATGAACAATTAATAAATATCCATGCTCTGAAATCTGACTCTTAGCCCAACTGGCAACTGTAAGAAGCTTTAAATCCCTTTTGTGTACAGCAGATTGTTTTTCTTTGGGATGAGCCACAAATATGTCAAGCAGATAGATGTGGGAAAGTGTTAAAAGCTGTGTTTATCAATGTTACTTATGGACAACTCAATTGGGCTTAGTAGTTTGCAAGCCAAGTAAGCTCTTTGGGCATTTCGCCAACTCACACTAATTATGTTGAAATATTTAGCTTGACAACTGACAGATGAAGATTTATTATGCTTATGATGCATGTAGTTTGATTATAAGATAAATGGTTGAACAACTGGAAGTATTCAAAATGCGATTATTAAAGACACAAACAGAAAAACTGACTTAATCTAGTTATTAAAATATATTAAAAATTAATAACGTATATTTGATTAAGTTGTTAAACTTATAAGAAAAATAAAAAAAGAACAGCAAGAAACAGACATAAATTTTTATTACATATACCAGCTGTATATTTGTATGTGTAAAAGTGTGTAGGTGTAAATGTGTATGATTGTGTATGTGTGTGTGTGTGTGTGAGCCATTGCTGTAAGCGTTTGCGCGACTGACTTGACTTACAATTAGGGCAATCACAAGAAATCACTGCTGATGACAAACAAGGAGCGGAAACGTGCGTCTTTAAATTGATGCATTGTCTTTGCATGACGCTGACGCAGGCGGCTCCTGGGTTTTTTTGGAAAGGCCTTTACCGTAACCGGGTGACAAGTTCCGGGCCAAGCACGCAACTTTCAACGTCAAATGGAAAATTTACGCCATAGAAATAATTTAGACAATGGGCCACTCGTGCGCAAATGCCATAGCCAAGTAAATGGATGTGGATGCGGATGAGAATGAAAATGTTGTTGCCATACATACATATACATACACATACACATACACACACACACACACATACGCAAACACTTTGCAACCAATTCAAAGTTGTACTATACAAAAACATCGTGTCAAAAATTGAAGTGTTGCTTTCTCATTTTGTTTTTATTTGTACACCACATGGGCGTTATATGGGATTGTAAGTGGATGGACCGACCATTAAACAATAATAACATCTCTCAATATCTCTCTCTCTCTTTCGCTATCTATCTGTCATCAACACACAAGTACGTGTATTGGTCGTTTGTTTGAGTGTATTCAAGCTCAGCTGTGTTCAACGCATGCCGACACTTTGCATCGATCACGCACACCTCAACCGCTTACAGGTCCGAGCATATCTGACATGTACTTACAACCAAACCAAACCAACAGAACAATCATGCAGCACAAGCAAATTCGAGTTGTGGCCATTCGGCCATGTGTGCGCTGCTGCGACGTTTTAACCGGCCCCGAGGACCCGTCAGCGTTGCCAGCTAAGTGGAGCAGATTGAACCCACTGATGGGTATCATTCGCGTATATCCCCCCAAGCGTGAGACCGAACAGCCCTGCCCACTGGCACCACCCAGTTCAGCACAGCTGCTATCATTACTTTTCCTGACATTCGCATGCAAGACGCATGACAAAAAAATAAACCAAAAAAAGTTTTTAAAAGTTTTCGGGACAGGGATTCTTTTACTTTATTTAGTACACAAATTTAATAGCAAATTGTACAGACTATCTTAAAGTAATTAATCACAATAAAATAAAAGGTTACTCACTAGATGAGAATCAAAAGTATATAAACTAATATTTGCAATATTCATAAAAGTTTTGAAAGGTGCTTGAATATGTGATATGAAATTTTTTAGGTTTCTTTATACGCAAAGAATTTCTTATTGCTTTTATTTATTTTTTATATATTGATATTCCAAGAATGCTGTCAAGTCTCATGAAACCCTTACACATACGTCCATTTGGCAGGATAGACTTTTATTAAAATATCCTGCTCAGACCTCAAACACACGCAACCACACACAGAAATATGTTTGTATACTATATATTTGTCTGTATATTTTTATTAAGATCATAGTACACATAAAGGATTTGCCTTTGTGCGTATAGTTGAGTTTGTTTGAATACGTGCAAAATATACAAATA